>OX376374.1:127927292-129127292 GCA_947369275.1 Nemotelus nigrinus | reverse complement strand
ATCCACAAAAGAACAAATTTTATAATTTTATTATTTTTTTATACTCTATTTATATAAAATGGCTTCACTATTATATCCGACATAAAGGCATACACAACAAATAAGAACAAAACCTAAAAAATCTGGGATCTATCTGGGTTATCTATCAAGATAATCTTATTGATTTGGGTCTTTTTGTTCTGCTAGAGTTATCTTTGCTATTGTTATTGTTATTGTAAGCTATTGCTGGCTAACAGCAATTTTGGTGATTTAAAAATGAGCATCAAAAATGTTTTTTCTTTTAACTTTTTTGATTTTTATCATTGTATTTAAATTATTATGTGCGTTAAAAGCTTTTTTGTTTTTGTTCTTTTAGATGACTAGAGTTGAACAACTCAAACTTGAAGCAAAATGCAAGCAAAACTTATTGTAACTTTTAATGTTCTGAAACACTACGAACACTACTAAATAGAATACTATTAGTTTAAAATCTATCAGTTAGCAGAGATATGCTTTGAAATATTTTTCTAAGCGAATCAAAAAAATTCAAACTAAAGTTTGTTACAAAAACACTTAAATATGAAAAGTGTACATTGGTTTTAGCTCAAATTTGATTGAAATGCCTATTGGAGTGGATAAAAAAAAATATTTGAGAAACAAGAGTACAGTTTTTAACGGGCTAGTTTCCTAAATAAATTGTTGTGTTTTGCTCAACATCAGCGTCACGTAAATTGCGAAAATAAATTTAGAAATGTACCGATTTCAATAATATCTTGGAACTTCAAATGTACCGAAGTTTTTATTAATTTCTTGGAAACTTTATCATTAGAATTTTTTTTTAATTAACATTTGCTCCAAAACATACGAGAAATGGATAGTGGATGGAAAAATTTGATAATTTTGGAAATTCAAATGATATGATCAAAAAGTTGAGCCGGCAGATGCGACAAGGATCATAGTGAGACAACTTGTTTTTAATGGTAATAAAGGGCATTTTCGATATAAAAAAGGACTAGTTTAAAATTTCATTTATCAGTTTATGGTTCAAAAGCAAAAAAGCATGAAGACTAGCTCTTAACACCAATATAATTTATTATAGTATTTCTGTAAAAGTAAAATAATCCCACGACAGCCCTCCTACGAGTCTAGGGGTTGAAGCTGGTAGAGAGCTTCATTGAAATTTTTCATTCATTGTGAATACGAGTGTGGAGTGATTAGTTCTACAACTCACTTTACCCCTAATTTAAATCAGGTGCCTAATCAGAGCTAGGCGAACTCAAAACTTGGTATGCGGACCCTCGTCCGAACCTAGATTCAAACCAGGGACCCCACACGCAACAAGCTTTCTATCTATCATAAAAAATTAAAACTACAATAAAAGCTATGTTTCATTATAAAACGCAACTGGGACTAGGCATGATTAACAAATAAACAGATTATGGAAAACTGTTAGGTAATTTCAGTACACCATTGAGAAGATTCTACTCTGGGCTTATAACTCAAACATAATAATATACTCCAATAAAATCAACGAAAGTAATTTCAAACCAAATTATTCACCATTAAAATTATGTGAAATTTACCGCGAATAATAGTTACTTGGATAAAAAAAATAAGTGGTAGCTAATTTTAGTCTTTATGAAGCCTTGCCATCGGAGACGGACAGGTGATTTTCGGAATAACTTTAAAATAAGAATTAGTGTAACGTCAATGTTCAGTTGAACTTGGAAACTCGAAAAATTCTTCCTAAGCCTTCCTAATTCTTCCTAATTTTATTGTTTTTTCCCAGGAATGAAAAATAAATATATCAAATAAATAATTTCTAGTTGGCGAAATTCAATTTTCAACAAATACTTTTCCATAATTGCTACATTTTAAAGAGTGAGTTAGGATAGGCCGGCACAATTACATTTAACTTTGGTGGCCATGCCCATCTTTTTGGCAAAAATAGGTGGGATGCGTTGAAAGGCAGATATGGCAGATTTAGCAGCGCACAAAGGGATTAAATTTTAAAAATTCCTGGAAATCGATTTGGAGGTACTTTAGAGATGGACCAGGAATAATCTTAGATGTTCCGAACGAGACAGCGTGTTTTTTGGTCTTGCTGCAAATAGTTTTTGATCCCCGATACTTGGAAGGATTGCGAAATACGCATAGCTGAGTCTTTTTAGCTTGATACCCCATTCGTCAAAGTAAAGACTTAACTCTACCAAGTAGTATTCCAGGCCTGTATTCCTGCTTCAAGCGGGTCTTGGCTCGACGCGAATAAGAACGTGTCATCGCCATAATGCAGGATATGGATTTGGGTTTGGCCCACTGGAATAGGACGGTCAATGGTGAATATGGTATAAGGAATTGGTCCAGTGGCAGAACCTTGTGGTACTCTTGATGTCAAAAGTTCTATGAGAGAATCTGCTCCATTAACGCTGACATAGTAATATATGTTGGTGAGAAAGCTTACGGTGAGTCTTATTACATCTTCCGTGAATCCAAACTATATTAACTTAAGTAGAAGCCCTCCGTGCCAAACGGAATCGAAAGCGTTCTTGATATCTAAAGCACACACTACTGTCAGAATGTTTCGCTCATTCAAGTGAGACACAATTTGATCATTCAAGTATGAGATGGCGGGATGAGTGCCGTACTTGCGCATTAAGCTAAACTGGTGGTCAGGAATTATCTGTGTGAGCTCACATTTCTATCCATATTCCCTCAAAAATCTTCCCCAAGTTAGGAAGCAATAAAATTGGACGGAAATTGCTGGCGTTTTTAGTTTGATGCTTCTTACAGACGGGAACAATTTTTGCTACGTGTCCGGAAAGTAACCGTTGTTCACGGCGCTGTTGAAAACAATGAAAAGCAGCAGTTGCACCAAGTATTCACTATTGACGACGTGGATTCATTCGTCTGCATTTTACGATGCACTTAAACTTCACAAAAAAAGATTTTTTTATTATTCTTTCTACTGTTTGAGATTTGTTGATGAATTCATGAAATGAGAATAAGGGTTTTAGTTTGGATAAGATTTTTATTTTCTTCTTACTTTAAATATCGTATTGAGAAATGCTCAGAAATATCATTGACATTTAAGTCTAATTGACATACAGTTTTTCTATAAAAATCATCCTCAGATTTTTAATTCAGTATAAAGTCATCGTATCAATTTTTCAACACATTCATTTTAAAATAATCCGGAGATAAAATGATTTAACTATGTACCTATAAATAAAACCGAAGAATATCGCGGTATTCTCTCTACCCACCACGCTAGACTCCATGACGACTTCCAATAATTTAATTCGATATAAAATAAAACATGCTTCTAAAACCATTTTGTTTACTCATTTGATTTAATATCTTAGCGAAACACAGCTCAATTCAACGTGCACTGACTTTGGCTTGTTCCTAGTAAATATTATGCCACCAGTGATTGCTTCAGTCGTAGTGGCGATGATGATTATGATTCAGCAGCAGAAGAATGTGCCAAGCCAACACACTCGATGCATACTACGAGCATGTTGTATCTATAGCTATACCATTTGGTTTATATCCGATACTATTACTCAGATTCTTTTCTTTAGCTTTCACTTTTCTCTTCGGCAAGCACGAATACGAATGTGTGTATGTAATTGCTTTTAAGTGTAAAATTATACAGGTACGAGTGTGGCTGACTGCTTTTGAATTCTTCGACAAAATTTCGCTTGTACTCGATGACATGTACTATGATAGAAGTGGTACTTGGGCCGTTAGCATTTTCTGGATTCTTCAGTCATTAACCCGTAGCTTTTCTTTGGGAAATCTTTGAAGCAAAACATTAAATATTTTTGAGTTGATCATACCCTATGGTAGTGGATCAGGCTTTTTTTCGAAATTACATTCATATATATAAAATTTTAACATTCATTTATAATTTCAATGAACTGTTGTGGGCTTCTGTATTTTAAAACTTCCACAGAAAATGCGAAAACTTTTTTTTTTCAAACGTAACGGTGAAATTTTGTAAAACATGGTATTGAAAGGGTCTTTTCAAATAAAAAAAACACATAGCTGAACATTTTTTCAGGGCATCCAAACCGATGATGAGCAAATGCGTTATGCAAAATGATAATAAACCAGAATTACCTTTTTAGTTTCGTTCAACATGGAAAAAGTATTCTCCATCTTGAAAATGAGTTATTTAAAAACAACCCTATATACTCTGTTGGATACGCGTTATTTATACCATAAACAAATTAGTTACACGATCTTCACTGAGCGATCATAGATTGTAGTCAAACAGTAGGAAATTTCCGACTGTCTATCGAGCCTGATTTGATCGCTGTTGTGCATAAGCATGAAGAATTCGAAATAAAAATGAAAGTTGCTGGTATAATTATTACAAGCAATATAACTTATCCGACTTATTTGAAGACTACGAGAAGCTAGTCCCAGTCAATCGGCTTTCGTATTAAATCAAACTTGAATGCCCAGCTATGAAATGAAATTATTACAGTTATTAATCTTTCTCTTTCTATTCTAGCTTTTTTTTTTATATTAAATGCTCGGTGAGTTTTACTAAAAATATAGTTGTTTGATTGATGTAATTTAATGCTATTCAGACCTGGCCCTGCATGTGAAATGATCTTTGATATTTTCATGAACGCTAGAGAAAGTTTTAAAATACTGAAAACAGAGATGTAAAAGATCATATATTTTTTATGATCAGGAAGATATGTATGGAAGTTTTTGAAGATAATTGATTTGGTGTGGAATTTATCTAGAAATTTGTTACTTATCAACGTTAGCAGAGTATGCACCTGCTTGAAAAACGAGTACTTTACGAAAAAAACGCCACTAAATAAGGAATCAGCACTTCGAAAACAAAGTTCTACAATTTTAAAGCTTGTAGCAGCAACAACGACAAAGGCGTCAGCTTCATTGCAGAGCCTCTTCTTCTTAGCAGCTGTAAACAGTTTAGTCTAGAAACAAGTTGTTAGATTATCATCATGCCTCGAAGGGCAATAGGATAGGAAGTAAATCCCAAACCAAACTCTTAACACTTGTCGCTAAAAATTTTCAGTGAGAAAAACAAAACATAAACAGGCTAAATGGAAAATAAAGGTAGTAATATAAAATGAGTTGATGGGAAGTTAGTAAATAAAAAAAAAACATGCATAGAAGAAGAAGAAGAAACTCTTTTATATTAACGAGAGAACGTGCTTCCCAGACAGTAACAGAGTGCTGGTATGAGAGATGCATAATGTTTTAATAAATTTGATTTCAGTTAAAAATTAACAATAAACAACACATAGTTTAATTAACATTGTTCTTATGGTATTCTTCAGCCGCCTTTTAAAAACGGGATAACTTCTAGCATCCTTATACCAGGATGTTAAATTATGTAGATTTCCATAGCTTATCTAGTAGGGTCTTTATGTTTTCTCTTTGTTCTGGCGACATCAAGTCTGAAATTATTTTTAAATCTTGTATGGGAGACGTGATAATTACAGTACCTTATAGGAGATATCAAAGATTCTATATTATTATGAAGTAACTTATATATTATCTTACCCTTTTCCATAAATATGATATCTCTCATATTAAAGTTCTCTGCTTATCTGTATACTATCTCACGTGGAGTCATTCTATCAAGTCCATGTATTGCCTTAACTATGCTATAAAGTATTCTTTGAATTGAATCAACATTCATCTCTGAAGTTTGGCTCCAATTCAAAATACTATAAGTAACCTTAGGCAGTACATGAGAGTTGTATATCATATTTTTCAAGCCTATATATGATATTAATATTTCCTTCTAATTCATTTTACTTATGTGAGGAGACTAAGATAATCTGTCGTCAATAATTAGTCCCAAATATTGGGGCCTGGCTACTCTTTGTATCTCGGCTCCATGTATTCTAATGCTAAAACAGATCTTTTATTAATCTTTAAAAACTGAACTTGGTCAACTAACCACCTGATGCAATACTAACAAAATAAAAATCAACATTGCCAAGTGTCCAATTGTATTTGAATATTCTTTGAATAAGTTCCCCCAGCATATTCCGAAAAAGCACTCGATTTAGGATTACATTTAAATAGTGCTTCACTTTTGATAATCGCATTAAAGCCATTCTAAGCCACATCTATTCTAGGTTTTGCGAGAAGACGACTGAGCAGTCGTCCCCGATGATGTCACTTTGGCTGTATCTGCGATGGCAATAATCATCCCACATTCGTGACTATTACCCTTATATATGATAACTCTCCTATTAATGAAACCTCTACTTCCTCCAACCCTTTCTTTCGCGGTCGAAAGTAGCTCGATTAGTACTTGTAGACAAGAGGAAGGGCGGCCTGGGCAATGACTCGACATACCGGCCGCTGTGCATGCTGGACACTGGGGGAAGCTTTTCGAAGGTTAGCAGTGAGATCTGATGGCGATCTTTCTTGCAGGGTAGCACGGTTTCTGGAAAGGGCATTCAACAATCGATGCCATCCCAGAGGCTGTTGGGGTTGTAGCAAGAGTGGAAGAGACATGTCCTCAACCCAGACCGTTCGTCTTGCTGGTAACGCTGGACGTACAAAAGGTTTTCAGCTCGACAAGGTGGATGGACATCCTTCGGGCCCTTGAGAAGAGATCTTTGACTACTTGCTACATACCAATATTGCAGAACTAATTCAGGGATCAATGACTGCTCTCCGTTACCGACGAACGAGTCACAAGGAGGTCTGTCACCTCAGGTGCGGCACTGGGGTCGATCTTAGGACAGTCATGGACGGATAATCTGCTGCGCCTGGAAATGCCTGTGTATTTGATTCTGGTAGGTTACGCTGATGACGTTGCAGTGGTGATCACTTCCTGATCTGCCGAATTCGGTCAATTCAGTCTCAACCAAGTTATGAAGAGGGTGGATGGCCGAGCATGGCTTCTAGCTGGCAGTCTCTAAAACAGAGATTTTTATACTGACGAAGCGGATGATACCAACTGTCATACCCATGACAATTGGCTCCGTGGAGGTCTACACCAGAAAGTCGGATAGGTATCTGGGGGTGACCCTGGAAACCAAGCTGACGTATTGGGATCATATCCGCAGGGCTTAGTAGTAGTCGTCACATCACTTTAGTAGTCGTCACATCGCAGAGTAAGCTAATGACCAACGCCAGTGGACCCAGTGAGACGAGACGGAGGCTTCTGATGGTAACAACCGATGCCGTCTTGCTATGCGCTTCCGGAACTAAGAAGTTCCACAAGTGCATTACCAGTGTCCAGCACAGGTCACCTTGCGAATCGCCTGCAGTTACTGCACCGTCTCAGAAGGGACTGTAATGATGGCATCGGGAGTAACCCCGTTCGACCTACTAGCGCGAGAATGCAAGGAAGAGTATATCTATTGCTCAGAGCTGGGCGGAACTGAGGCTCTGTCGCACACGCATACGATTCTCTTCAACTTTGGCAACAACGTTGGAGTGAAAGTGAGAAAGAACGCTGGACGGCTAAGCTAATTGGTCTTATTGAGCCTTGGCTTAATCGGAGCTACGGAGAGGTAAACTTTTATCTTTGTCAATTTTTGATAGGGTTCGGTTAGTTCAGCAAATACCTGCACACAATGGGTAAGGTGGTCACACCGTACTGCTGATACTGTGTGACTGAGCGCGATGATGCTCAGCACACATTCTTTATGTGCAGGCTCTACTGAGGCTCTACTTCTTTATGTGCAGGCTCTACTGAGACCACGATTGGCTTGGTAACGCCTGAGACGATCGTGGATACAATGCTGCGATACGAAGAGAACTGGCGGCTCAGTCTCAACATACGTTCAGAAAGTGCTGCGCATAAAGCAGGAGGAGGGTTCCCTTACCAACGCATGAGCTTTGGTAGTTTCTAAAGTCCATGGTTACCGATAGGTCAATCAGCAAGACCGGGTTGAAGCAGTACTTAGGCGGGTTCCGACTCGAAACTTTGTGGACTTGTAGGTAGTGTTTTTTTAATGAGTCAAACCTCACACACTCCGTAGTAATAGGTTACCCAGAGATCTGGAAAAACAATTTTTTTTAGCCATCTACACTAGGAAGAAAAATCTGAAAAAGGGCGAAAATTATTCATAGCTTCATTAAGAATGAAGTATTTTTTCGATTGACGATTCAAGAGTAGTTTTAATTCGCGTTCCAGAATATGCGTGTTTTGGAGCACGTCAACTCCCACTTATGGTTAGGCTCAAACCATGAATATATTTGGCCACAAAGAAGCCGAAATGGATGAGTAAGGATTAATTTCCTTATAGAAGGCAAATGCATTTAAAATGATAGTATTACCTTTCACTGTAGAAAATATGCTACTGAAATAATGGCTATCAAAAGAATACGGCTAAGATGTGATTGAATCAATTGATGAATTGAGCATCAAAATAAATACTAATAAGACGCATCTTTCGGAAATTTACAGCCCTTTTTAGTGCTATGCATCCTAAACTATCATAAAATGTAAACTTTCTTAAACTTCATTTTAAACTTTTGAGAGCACTAAAAGGTCTCTGCTTAAGTACTTGCAAAAATTCTAAAGTTCAAATATTCTCGTCAAAATAAAAAGTACCAAGTTTGTATTTCATCTCATTAAAATACGCTTTATGAAAAAACGAGGATGATATCAACAGTTCCATCCATCCATTCTCAGAGTATTTCTCCGCGATTTGGCTTCTTTGCTAGATAATCTGCTTCGTTAGAAACCGATGTCAGTTGAAATCGTCATGGTAATCACACTGAAAGTTCTGTTCTTTTTAAATAGCAGGTGCTATAGTTTCGCTATTAAATCTTGACTGATGCATCTTATTCTTCATTACAAATCAGAGCTGAAGTTACTTAAATGCTGGGATACAGTCTGGCAAAAAAATTTAAAAAATTCACTTAACAGTTAAATGAACAAATTATCAAAGGACAGGGATAATACTGTTTTATTGTTCACAACTCATATCAGATTGAATCCTATCTAATCAAATGTTAGTTTATTTATTTTCTGTTGATATATTCATATTTGTTTTTATATATAACCAAAGTTGACTCGTTAAAACATATTTTGTGTCTTGGGAGTCGGAGTTCTGGAAACTCCAATTTCATAATCGAAATGTTGACTAATGTCCATAGTGATACCAGATAAGTGGACCAGGAGAATGAAAGTTCAGTCCAAGCGGCGATCGAAAGACCCGGGCTTTTTCGCAAACTGAAGGCCTCGTGTGGGAGATCAACCAGCCTGGGCTCATCGAAGTAGAGCAGTCCGTGACACAAGAGATGCTGGATTGTTTCTATGACTCCCGACCCTTGACACTTCCTAAAGTAAGGAGTCCCATTTTCAAGGCAATGTGCTGCTACAAGACAGTGGCCAGCATTAATGTCGTCCAGCCGTTTGCAGTCAGTCCGCGTTGATTCGAGCAGATATTTAGTCGCTGCAAGATTGTATAACCCCCTCATGATTTTGGCTATCCTGCAGTTCTGAGATGCACGCCATCTGCACATTGCACTTTGCATCATTTTGGAGTCGATTGAGTACTGTATCGTTTGGATAGGAGTTGGGATGTCTACCGATCTTGACAGTGAAGACTGGCTCCGTACTTGGCTACCACATCAACTCTCTCATTTCCATCAATGCCCTTGTGACCGAGAACCTGGAACATTCCGACTCTTCGGTTGTTGTTGAGTATATGCAGAGCCTGAATGCAGCCGAGTACACAGTTCGATTTGTATGTGTAAGACATCAGATCTTTTACCGCCGCTTGACTGTCTGTAAAGATGTTAATTTCTTCACTTTATCTCTGGCATATATATTTTTAAATTCAGGTTAACCAGAGCTAAGTTAGCCAGGGTTGCCAAGTTACCTCGGAGTATATCCCTCAAAAAATTCTAAAATCCCCCAACTGAATTTTTTACGTTAAGCAGATTATTGGTATTGGTTTCACGTAAAATTTGCATACCAAATTTGACATGAAATTTGTTTCGGTGAAAATTTAGCTCGAAATTTTGCCTGAGTGGTACTGGCATTTTTGTGTGAATTTTTGCGTACTATGAAAATGCAGATGATATTGCAGCCTGTCTTCACTCATTTCACGAAAAATTCAAATTCAAATTTTATTGGTTGCACATCTCAAGTCTTTGGCTGCGTCAAAACTCAAACTGCGCTGCGTCGTTTGAACGTTGAATATGTCCGCTGTAATCTAAAACCCATAGAACGAACTTTTTTGACATCTTCGCATATGAAAATCATATAACCAATCAAAGAAATTTCGCAATAAACAAAAATTTTCCAGGCACATTTCTTGATAAATTATATGGTAGTGTCGAATCTGTCGAAGATATAACAATTTTAGAGAAATTTCGTTCACATTTTTGTCTTGTCAATAAATGTACAAGCAATTCAGTCAAATATATCTTAGCCTTAACTTAAACTTAAAAAAATACACATAGTGGCTGATAGGTTGGAAAAAGCCCAATATCCTTCAAAATCTGTTGTCATATTTTGTCTTCCCCATTTTTACCCCCGAACAGTAAAACATACCCCAATTGGAGAGGGAATGCCCCAACCTGGCAGCACTGCAGTTAACTCAAAGCTCGATGCTTTTTATATCAGCATAAAAGTCAAGGGAGATAATCTCAGAAGTGCCTGTTTTGATTCACCTGAAATTTCTGGAGAACATGGATGTGTATAAGGACAGACTCATGTTTAGTGAAAATTAAGATATATTTAACCCTTTGGTGGCGGCAGGCATTCTAGTGAATTGGAGTTACCCCTATTTTTTATGCAAAGTTTTTTTTTTAAGTATTGGAGAAGAAAACTGATGATGTTTTATCCTTGATTATGATAAATAATTGGAAATTTCAAACCTTTTGTGGGCGCTGAGTGCCTAAAAGTTGGCAGGATTTTTTTTAAATTTCTGTTTGTCATAGCTTCTGATAAAAACATTGATTCATAGCGAAATTTGCACTGCATATTACTGTTGACTGAAACTATTCATGTACAATTTTTCATGAGTGTGCAAGCAAGTCTGGTGCGACGACGGGCATGTGAAAAAATCCCTCAAATCATCGACCCAATACGAAGCAGATTTGGTATGATTTTGGGCTTTGGTGCTTAAAATTGTTTTCCTTGAGTTAACTAGCTATGCAAATTAAAAATAAATAAAAACTAAAAAAGACTAATATCCCAAATATTATGCAAATCAAATCAGTAAATTGAAACTATCAGCACTGCCTCCACAACCGAAAATGTTCAGTTTGCAACAATATGACAAAGTGCACAAGGAACCATTAAAAGCTGTCACATGACATGACTGCAGATTTATCGAGTTCGAAAACAAGATATATTTATAGCGATGAAGGTTCTGTTGCATCGAAACGGAGATCAAAACCAACACCACAACTTCAGCCGATGAAAAGTAAAATTCCATGACCCACTCATGAGCATCGTCAGAATTTTGAACAGGTGAAAGTTTTCGAGCTGAAAATCTGAAGGTGGGGTAGCCACTCTGAGCTATGATATAATTATGAATCACATCCATATTCTCTTTTATAGTTGGAATAAATTCAAAAATCTCGTTCGAATACTAGATATGGACTGGGCCCGTGATTATGCGTTGCTAAATTTCATCAGAAATTTCGTGGATGAGCAAGCAATCAAGCAATCAGCACGTTTAAGATGGTAGACCTTCGGTAACTAGAAGCAAAACTTGTAAACACTTGAAGGTGACTAAACTGTGTTGAGCACATCGACTTGTTAAGAAATGTTTTCGAGAGAGAAAAAAAAACGCAATGTAGATGCTTGAATAGATCACATACATAGATACACGGATCGCATCATACGTGCACTTAACAAACACTTCAAGATGGTTTAATAGCAATTTTATGGGATCACAGATTGTTACTCGCTTGCGGATGAATACAGCCTCTTGAATCATGTCGTTCTTTAATTACCTGTGAAGTAGCGAAAACCTGCAAGATATTATCTGCGAAATACTATCTGAGACGAAAAAAAAACCTATAGAAGTGATCCATCAGCTATGCCCACATGTACGAAATATGAAGACGAAAAAAAAAAGTTTCTATGAAAAATGAAACTGAAAAGTTGATCGTTCGCATTCGCACATTTACCGAGTTCCGTTGAATTGACCCAGTCTGGGATTTCACCGCAAGAATCACTTTCTCCCACATTGGCGCATGACAAGCATTTCAAGTTTTTTTCTTTCATTTCATTTCGTTTCGTTTCTTTCTTATTTCTCTACTACAGTCGCTTACGTTACGAACATATCGCCAATCTAACCGTCCAACCATCCATCTACTTCTTTTACCGCTCAGTCTACTCTTACACATTTCGCATTTATTTCTTCTTTAACGATTTTATTTTTTCTTTATCATATTTTTTCGCATGACGTATTTTCTGAAGAACTCTTTCGAAATAAATTAATGGTCTTCGACATGTTGCTCATGGAACTCGTGCTGCGAATGTGTTTGTGTTGAAAATTGCAGCGACGGACTGACGATCATGGTAAAACGATGGTGGCGGTGATAGGGAGGTTGAAGAAACCTAACAAATATCAGTATGGTAGTAACGATCACGGATACTTCATTTTTAAAGTTCAGAAACTGTGACAAGGTTATGGCGGCATGGTTAAAAATGTATTTTTGTTTCTTTTTGACTTCTTGATTTGTTAAATCTGATAGGTTGTTTCTTTTTGTTAAAAAAAAATCTGGGTTGTTTTTGGTAGTTTTCAATTCGGACCTGTTGGCCGTATAACTATGATGACGAAGAGAGGTTGGTTTCGTTTTCGTTAATTGCGAAGATCGAAAGTGGAAATAAAAAGAACGGTGCTCAGTAGAAAGTGAATGCTTTCTTTTTCTTGTAGGTATTCCACACAAAGTATTCGTTCCCATATTATGGTTGGGTTGGAGTTGTGAAACCAAGAGCTGTTTTTTTTTTGTAGAATTTTTGTGTTATACAGAGCTGCAATCTCATATGTTGCTCTGCAAAATTTGAGCATGTGCCACAGCTTAAATGATGTTGTTTGAATATGGTGGAAGCAATAAAGAGTAATATCCACTCTGCAAAAAGTTATTCGTTTTTAGTCTATTTGCTAACATTCCAATTCGGTCTAATCTATCAAAGGGACCATACGTCTAGCTTTTAAATGAAAAGTTGGTCTTTCATTTGAAATTTTCGGCCAATCTAGTAGCTTTACAACTATGATCATATATTCCAGTAATATTTGGAGAATTTGAATGCCTATCTTACAACTATTTTAGGTAAAGCTGAATGGCTGTCAATCAGAGAGTCTTGCCAACAAAAACAAATAGGTACAGAAGACGCCTTTTGCGGTACAATGGAAAATAATCTCTCACTATCTGATCGCTTTGTACACCTTCTTTTAAGTCAGTGTACAATCCTCTTTAAGTCAGTTAGCTCTGAAAAGAATTAAAATGGTTAAGAGCTACTAGCTCACTCAAGGTCACACATAGACCTATTGGTCTATAGTGATACAAGATAAGAAGACTTGGATATAAGAAGGCTCAGTGCAAGTGACCATCCAAGTCCACAGATCTTTTTGTGAACTGAAGGTGAGATCCACCAGCCAGGACTCTCAGAAGCAGCGCTCCCTGGTTTGCTCCAGTGCTGGACATTGACACAGGAGATGTTGAATTGTTTCTGTGACTCTCAGCTTTTGACACTTCTTAAAGGTGTCGCTGATTTTGACCCATATACTGCCGCATGAAGTACCAGGTAGTAGTTCTAAGCTACAGGTCCAAAAACAATCGTTAAACCCTACTCCAAATTATTACGTGTGCCGCTCGATGATCTAGTGAACCGTGAGAAAGATCATGGCACATGGCACTTGTTGAAATTCGAAACTGTCTAGTGTGACGGGCATCGCTGGTGACCCAAGGCTGAAAAAAGAAGGTGTCTCATATTCTTCCAAACAATCCAACTCACTAACCTACTCTTTAAGAGGAATAGAAAGCACAAATAACCCTTTGGATACGCAAAGATTCACCAATAGCGATTAAATATATATCAAAAAAAGGTAGGTGCGTTATTTTTTAAAGCTTCTGGACCTAGTGAAAGAAACTTTGATCACTGATGAAGATTAAAAGAACGTCCAAATTTTGAAAGTATAGGAAGGTATTGGTGATCTCAGAATTATTAAGATTACTGGTGATCTAACAAAACTTGTTCGCAGTACCCAGGCTGCAAAGATTAGCACTGGGTGTCTGATCAAGATTGATTACATCCTCCAAAATGACAATGTAAAAGCAGTATATATTGCTATGCTATTCAACGCAGCTCCGGAAGTTTTCATTTTCATTGAATTACGTTTTCACCTACTTTTCTCATTCTCCTGCAATTATATATGATGAATTAAACTTTAATTTTGTCTAATGGGATATGTCTTCTTTATGCATTGCTCCCTCTCCTCGTTTCTTTCTGTATGCTCTTTATCACAGTACAATTATATTTTTTATACTAATGATCACATTTTGGACTCAATCCTCTTCAATGTTTCCCTGAACCATCAATTATTTATCTCCTCTTTATTATCCTATGTGAATCTCGACCCCCCACCATTCTCCACTTTTGTTGAAGCTGGACAACCTACAACCTGGGTCTCTTTTTTCGCAACCTTGACATTATTGAATCCCTTATTTTATTTCATTTTATTCGTTCTTCAATACCCGCATATCCACGTTGACTCTTCTCACCCGACTTCAGCGCAACCATTTTTTTTTTGCTTTCATTTGCAATTCGCAACGCTCTTTCACAAAAAAGACGAGGCTCGCCACCCTTTCGCTCGTTCTCGTAAAGCGGATGCATGGCAGCATTATCGTAGTTTACGCTTAATGGCGATAAAAGTGTCTGAGGCCAGACATATGTATTTCTTTAGTATTGTGTTATCCCTTCTTTTGGGCTATTCTAATCCCTTCTGGTCCTATATTAATTCCTTATAAATAGCAACGAAAACCCCCCAATAAGTGATGTTTAAAGGTAATCTGTCTTCTAGTCCTTAAGATTTGTGTAATATATTTCATGCTTTTTCCAGCCTTGCACATTCTTATCAATAGCTCAAACTTACGTTTACTTCTCTCTGTTGACCTTTTTATGATAAATAGTTTTGAAGTAGAGACATCAATATCAGTCTTAGATTCTTGTGGCAGCAGCAGTCTGGATGATAAACCAAATCTGTTCGTAAGATCTTTTCTTTCTCCTTATGTGCTCCGTTGTACATACATTTTCACACACTAGGTGTTTTTCCTTGATATTGGACAACTTCAAATGTTTTTCCGATTATAAAGCCAGGGACGTTGAAAATGTTTCCATCTACCAGTCTATATCCTTTTCGTCCAGCTTTTCTAATGTTTATGAAACATACATTCATAAAAGAGTTTACTGTGCTACTAACAATTGAATTTTCTGGGAGCAGTAAAAAGTCGTTTTCTTCTTTAAGGGTCTTGCAATTTTTTTAAATGTTACTCTACTGCGATTGATCAAGTTGAATTCATAAATTTTATGGCCATTCTACTCGAGACTGTGCATCAAGTTGAAGTAATTTACACTGACTTTTCAAAAGCCTTCGACCAGGTAAATCATTATGTGCTATTCAAAAATCTCAGTCATTTCGGTACATCCAGTCCTCTTTTCTTCTGATTCGCATCCTTTATCTTTAATCGCACTCGAATGTTGTCAGGAGTAAAACTAAATGGACGTCTTAAAGTTGTTTAAAGAAATTACCTGTTTCTATCATTGTGCAGCATTGAAATTTGACCTGTCAGTTTTAAATACGCGGTGAATTTCCAAATATTTTGTTATGTCCTTCTCAAACAAACTTAATTTTTTTTACAATTTACTATTCATTACTAGGCAATGAATTACTTCATTTTATCAACACAAACATTCGGATACCTTATTCGATCCCAAACTATAATTTGACTTATATGTATATTATATTACTCTTTGATCATCTAAACCTGCAGGCTTTTTTCTATGTTACTGTCATCACTCTTTAAATATCTTCACATGTATTCGTTTATTTACTTTCTTAGATCGTTGTATCCTTGAATATGGTTCGCAAGGACAGAAGCCCTCAAATATGTTCAACATAAATTTCTTTGTTGTCGGTTGTACAAATTATATGCCTGTTGGTGTCCGTTTGAAGAACGTTAAGTCTTCTTAAAACATCCTATCCTCAGCATCAGTAGATTGCGCATTGATGTTTTTTTTTAAATTGCATGTTGGACTTCTTTGCACAAGTATCTGCATCTCGTAGTTTTTATGCAACCATGATCGTCCCTTTAGATATAGCGCTTCAATTTTCCATTCGCTTGAACAGCTTACTACTCTAGTTATACTTCTATTCTCCTCTCGTATGCATGTTTCGAAGCCATAATGAGCCCAAGTTCGCTTTTTATGCTTATAAGCTTCTGGACTAGCATAAAACACATTTTTGATGCTTTACAGTTACAATAAAATTAATCGCTAAAATATTTAGGCATCTTTTATTCAAATATTTTTGGTTTTTTCTTCTTCTTTTATTATTGCCTTCTATTCAAGTTAGTTCGCTCCTAATTTTATAATTGGACTATCATTCTATGAAATTAAGCTGTAAGAAACAAATAAATACATAACCAGACACCGGTCATAGAGCCTTCATATTTGGCCAATGAATTTGTTTTTAAATAACTTATTCCTGACATTTTGCAAATACCAAACGAGCTGCTGCTGTTACCAAAAATTTTATGCCGATAGTTCGAAATGATCATTGAAACAAACTACTTATGTATGTACATAGTTCATTTTACAAATTATACATATTTTTGCAAATGCTCTAGCCCTCGATCCATTTCTTCTTCATCACCATGCTTTCAAATTCAAGACCGGACTTCAACATCGGTTGCAAAAAAAAAATCGATTTCGAGAGCCTCAATGACAGCCGCTGTCAAATTTTCAAAACATCAAAGCTGCCAAATTCTAACAAGCGAATAGCTGGTAATTTTTATTTGGTAAAATCCTTGGAAAAATAAAACACTTAAAAATATCCGTTCCAGTAGAATCTACTAACAAATTCTATAATGCATAATGTATTAATGTTTACCAAGAAAGTTCAAACAAAATAATCAGAGCTAAAAAATTTTGAACGACCAAAAAAGAGATCAAACTTAAAATCACTTAAATATATAAACAGTAAACAACTAACTCTGCCGTAAAATTTTCGCTTATTATTGTTTATGATTGTTTGTTATATTTGTTTATTGTTTCAATCCATTGTTTCGGTTTATGCATCAAATATACATATGTCCTTTTATAATAAAAACAAAATTAAATAAATAAAATATATTTACGCATAATCATCACGGATATCGTACTTACTTTGTATTCTTGTAATAAATTATTCCACTTTTTTATGATTTTTGATAGAGGTAACGGTACATTTAATTCACGTTCAACCACCCTGAAAAGATAAAAAAAAATACTTCGGTTAAAAACTATTTCATCACGGGAAAAATGTGGTGAATAAATATTTGGAGAGAAAAATTGTTGTTTTATAGTTAAATGATAAAACAACAATTGTTAGTTTTTGTTTTCAGCATACAGTAGTTTCAGTAAAATTTCTTCTGATACTTATGCGTCTGAAAGGTTCCAGCATTCTCTCTCATCTCATCTTTTCTAGAATTATTCAATGACAAATGTAGGTGAAGAATTTCTAAAATTGAATTCAAATTCAATCACACTTCAATTTGTATTTATAATTGCAGTGCGTATGGAATATATCATATTAACGAAAGTAAATAAAATAGACTGAAACAAAAATTAAACATGTATTGTTCCTCAACGTAATATCTATTCAACCTTTCGATTTCTTTTAATTAGACCTGCTATTATACGACATGGATCGATGTGGTAGCGACATCGACAGTACGGAAAAACCGATCTTAATTTACTCAGGTGCATGAACCGTTACGTGTCCATCTATACATGCTTCTTTTTTCTGTCCGCCCATCCATCTAGTGGTTATTCTTCGCTCAAATACTGTAAAGCATAATGTTGGTGTTCGACTGTTTCATTTGCTTCCATTTCTCATCCAGCAGTGATTACTTAAGCCCGAAAAGATCTTCACCTTTTCGATACTTTTGACAAGTTGTTTATTATTATATCAATCTATTTCGTATTGATGTCGTACAGATACAAATAGGCAAACCTATCGCTACGTCTATAGCAGCTCTAGAGCTTAACAGATAGATAGATTCGGCAATGTAACACTTTCTCTTTTTCGTGACCTTGTATGGCGATCATTCTTGCGATTATAACAGGTTCATAACAAATTCGAAAATTATTCTCCGAGACTTTCTCCAGGAAATATGCTATAGCTGGCGAAGCATGTTGTTTTGTATAGTGTTGTGCTGATGATGGTAACAAACAATGACGATAATTGTTCCGAAGCGGATGACGAACCCACGAACGATGCAACAGCGATGGAACTACTGTTATTGATACATACTAACTGAACGACAGGAACAGTTATGACGGTAAACTTAAGATACTTTTTTTTTATTACAACCAGTTTGGAATAGTGAAATTGATTTGGCAAATTTGATAAATGCTTTCGATCTTTTACGGAACATTCGTCAGAAAATTATGCAATTTTCGGTTACAAATTCGGGTTGTTCGCTGGTCGATGTTTTGCAAAATTAAAAGAGTTTGTAAGTTATGTAAGAAAAATGAATTAGAATTGAAAATTTCAAGCGGAATTCGATAAAATTGATGATTCCAACCGTTAATAATACATGATGAACGAAATCACGGATACGTATGATTGGTGATTATTAATTTATGCTTGGAATGTACGTTTGAAAGTAAAACATTAGCTTTGTCGAGACGATGATAAAATTTTGAATATTCCTGTTATTTGTAGGTGCTTATTCAAACAAATTAATGTGTAATAGGTGGCAGGATATTATGTAAGATTCCGTTCGTTTGTTTGAAAACTTGATACGAAACTAGAATAAATTGAAAACTATCCGGAGATATATAATGGCATGCAGGTGTTTTGCATCAAAACTTCATAAGAAGCTCATATAAAATTTATCATGAGCATACGAGAAAAAAACGCTTCATGCGATTAGAGTTGTTTCCAGATTGAAATTTCAACTCACGATTGAATACTCAATAATTGTTGCTATGAAAGCTATAATTTAAGTATTATTGAACCGTTCTTTACACTAGAGGTGAGCGAATCATGTACATCTTAATTGTCCTGGAACATTATTCCCTAGGCGAGTAGATGGATTTTTATGCATTCCTTATCATAAGTTTGAGTTTTGATATTTCATTTGAGTATACAAATAGCAATCGAAACCCTCAAATAAATCTGAAATAATTAAAAAAAAAATGATAATTTCTTTGAAGTAGAGACTTCAACCAGCCTATTCTGGCTTAGCTATGACTTATGAGTAAGTAACTGCAAATCAAAGGCTAGTAACCAAATAATGTCACAAGGAGACTTTCACAATTATATATATAATTTAGAGTCATTCTAATATGACAAGAAGGATTTTGGCCGCAAGCATGTGCAGTTGTTGGTACGTTTTTGAACATTGTCCATTAGACTATTAGTAGCATGCTGAGTTTAATTAGTGGTACTAATAGCACTGCACGTAACAATTGGCCCTGAATTGAAATCTATACCAGATTTATTCTTCAAAAAAAAAAAAAAAAACGCGATAGGAAGTGAGTTAATTTTGCAATTTTGAGTTATAATTCTAATTTTCGAAACTATCTATTCATAAATGTACGCACTCGTGATTTTTTTAAACTACCTGTGGAATAGTAATGATCAATTATCATGTAAACGTTGGCTGATGCCTGCTAGTCAGGAAGCTAGGACGTTTTTTCTGTAAGACACAGAAAAAGCTGCATGAAAAAAATCTTTACCTACATTTTTTTTACCTATTATATATTTATTAATTCTTTCAGTTATTGTCCATCTCCAAAACATTCCCGTTCTATAGCGATTTAAGTAAGTTTTCCCCGACGTGACTTATTTGCTTGTCAATAAAATAAAAAAAAACCCTAGCCCATCAGAACCGCTAGAAACACTAATGTTCGAAGAACAGTAGAGGGTTTGTGCAGATTTTGAGTGTGTATTCTACCACTACTTACTTTTCTTACTTAGAACTAACACACCCTAAGTAATAATTGGATCTAAGCTTATTTTAATTTCGGTGACTTCATCGAAAGTTACTGCGATAGAAAGGTGTTTGGGGTGTTCATCTGAAAAATGTGAAGATCTTAGAAAATTTAAACATCGTTTACTTATTTTCATTGCAAATTTTCGCGATATAAATACTTCATGTAAACATTTACTGGAACGAAAATAACAAAAAGGCCTAATGCTGGCAGCTCTTTGCTAGCACCGAAGCAAAAGCTATGTCGCATCTGCCTTACATTGAAGTCTGCATTGGAAGTTATAGGGATGCAAAGAAATTTAGAGTTAACATTCGCAAAAGTTTTTAGATCTTAATATTTGGTGTTTATTTTCACTACAAGATCACTATGATTTGAAAATTCTATGTTAAAGTCGCTTACTAAAGGCATGCCAAATAAATACAAAAACAACCATAGCTGGCAACCCTATCATTGTTTTGAAATTAAATTTCTACTGAATATTGCCTACAATAAGTTTAATTTGCCACTTGAATTTCGTTATGATTCAGTGACTGTACTGGAAGCTATAGGGCAAAGAGCTTTATTTTCCTGAGGAATTTTCAAAATTTAAGACACCAAAATTACCATAGCTGACAGCTTCAACCAAATTTTTCAACCAAATTTCTACCAAATGTGGTGTGTGAATTTCGTCAAAGTCAAAGTCGACTGAACCAGAATTTATGGGGCCAAAAGCAGCTATTTTTCTCAGTGATTTTTCCAAATGGCACCACTGGCACAAAATTACCCACATTTCAAAATCACTTCTATCAGACCTTACCTAACGCGTCAGTCCGAGGCAGCGGTCGTGCCCATGGCTTTATTTGTTCGTTTTGTGTTGTCTTAACAGTCGGCGACTGGGCAAACCAGCGCTCCATTAATTAAGTGCCACATTAAAAGCTTTAGTAACGACTAAAGAAAATAAGGTATAAATGCGGCATTTAAAAAAATAATGGAATAATTTACATGGGCTTCTCCCATATCTGTCTCCCTACCGCCATCGCTAAGCGTTCGCTTCAAAGGGCAAACCCCTGAGCTTTGGCAATATCATAGAAAAATAAAAAATAAATTAAAGTGGGGGAAGCTTTTTAAAATCTTGTTTCCTGTGCTAAATAGTCAAATATATTTAATAATAATTTGGGGATATTTTTTGAGCAGCATTACATATTCTGCATTTAATTTTGAATCTGTTAAAAATTTAACAAAGGTCTAAGTTTCGCTAATCAGAACCTCGCGATTAATTTACTCAGCGACAAGTGAGAAAATTTATTTGGAAAATTCACAAATCCGTTGACGCTTCCACATTTACCTTGAATAATAAAACTTAACAGAAATCAAATTCAAATTAAAACTAAACTAACTTAAAACTCACTTAAATGTAAACCAAAACTTAGAAGCTAGGAATCTAATTTTTCACAGACAAAGCGAAAGAGTTTTCATTTTTCTTATGCAGCTTGAGTTTTTAAGAATGATCAAATTGTTGTTTTTAATTGGTAAATTGTTAGTAATACTAATCAAGAATATATATCCAAAGTTTCATAAAATTGGTTCTGATGCTATGAGCGGCTAAGTGATCTTCCCATATTTAAGAGCTGGAGCGAGTGGCAGTTTTCAAACACGTTTCTTTCAAAAAGAGTTTTTTCAATTTGTGTACACTATATCTCAAAAATTTTCCAACCGATTCTATAAAGTGGCGGTTAATTTTTTTTATATCATTACGCTATATATGAGCCAAATTCTGAGATAACAGCAATATGTGTATAGTATTCTTTGTTTGCTGCAACAAAATTGTAAAATAATGACAAAAATTGATACTTTTTTGTTTCAACGCCTCCATAAAAGCAAATTTCAATTTTTGGTCAAAATTAGGGTTATTATACTATATTTTTAGTCTCAGATGAAAATCTTGACTGTAAAGTTTACGCAAATAGCAAAAAATGAAGGGACGCTCCGATGGGCGGTGATTGATATGTTTCATATTTACAGAGAAAATAATTCAAAGTAATAAAAAGATTTGTTTAATATATTCCAAAAGTTTCAGTCAATTGTATTCATTCCTCCTTTGCCAAAAACCCCATGAAAATCACTAAAAACGTACTGCCAAACTGTTTCCTTTATATAGTTTATTATACGAACAAAAAAATCTTCGAATTTTATTGAAAAAGCTTTAATAAAATAAACAATTTTCACTTTTAATAAAATTTTATCGAAAAAGGTATAATAAAATAACAACTTACACTTTTGATTAAATAAATAATCTCCTTACTCCATCTCCACTAGGCTATTTGGCATAATCCTCAATAATCCATACTAGCTTAAAGCTCTTTTATTTGATTTTATTTACATTTTGTTTAAATTAAGAACTAGGCTTGAGAAATAATTACATTTCATTCTTGAAAGTTATAACCTAAAGCTTAATAAAATACTAATGGCCTAGTGCTCTAAGCTAAAAATGCTTTAGTCGTAAAGGTTTGTTTGTAGGTCTTTTAAAATATTGCTTATTTTAGCTTTTGCAACTGATGAATTTTATATATGAACTTGAAAAGTCTTAAAGAACATTATGAGGGTTGATCCAAAAGTAATGATCATCAATATAAAGCGAGGTGACCAAACTTTAAAAAAAGTATTTATTTTTCAACATAGTCTCTTAACAAGTTAATACATTTAGTCCATCTTTTTTCGGAACCCAGGATACCATTGAAAAAATCACTTCGCTATCATCTTCAATTTTTTTACCCCGAAGTTGTTGTTTGATTCGAGAAAAGAAATAAAATTCACTGGGAGCTAGATCGAGCGAATCAGGTGGATATTCAAGCAGCTCAAGTCCTGTTTCATGAATTGCAGCCATCACAACTGCGGTCTTGTGAGCTGGTGCGTTCTCTTGATGAAACAGCACTCCGGCTCGCAGTTTGCCGGGTCTTTTTTCATCAATAGCATCCCGCAATCAGCTTATTTTGTCTACGTAGTAAGAGCTTGATACAAGGGCTTCTTTTTCCAAACAATCTACCATAATAACTCCTTAAATGTCCTAAAAAACTTATGCATAACCTTCCCTGTTGAACTCGATACCTTGAATTTCTTCGGCATCAGTGGAGAGAGTCGCTTCCAGGTTATCGATTGTTGTTAGGTTTTTGGATCAAAATGGTGGATCCAGGTCTTGTCCATGGTGACGAAACGTGACAAAAATTTCTTCAGATCTGCCTGGAACTTTTCGAGATTCACTCTCGAAATATCGACTCGTTTCTCCTTTTACTCGTCGGTTAACATTCTCGGCACCCAACGCACAGAGACCTTCTTCACATATAATGCGTTGGCAACGATTTTTTGAACACTGCCATACGAGATTCCCTTGCCCCCAGCTACATGCCTGATGGTCACTCTTCGATCTGCCAGCACGACATCTTCGACTTGTTTCACGTTGTCTTCAGTGAAGGATGTGGATGGACGTCTTTCGCGGTGTTCGTCTTCACTGAATGTTTTTCGCAGATTAAACTCCTTGGCTCAGCGTGCAATGGTGGAAAATGAAGGAATAGAGTCCCTTAATGTTTCCACCAAGCCGCTATCTGTCTTTGGTAGATATGGTAGATACTTAATGACAGCTCTAATTTCGTTTCTCTCTATTTTGATATTCTCTTTTCGACTATTCGTATTCAAATGAATGTATTTCGTAGAATCGTGGCCTATTTGTATGTATTTTTGTGCTGACTTAGTGGGTATCTGAGGTATTAAACAATTTTTTTTAAAAATATTATACGAACTGGAAATAGCTGACTATCACTAATTTTGAATCAACCCCCGTAATAGTCTCTAATTGTGTCAACCAAATATATTTTTCATTTATTTAATTTTTCCGAAAATTTACAGATATTTTTCAAAATATTTGTTAAAAGTTTGTCCAGCTACAACCCATTTAGGGTCTTGGGCAGTGGATATGTTATAGACTCTACTATCAGAATCGAGAATTTACGAGTATGAAGTGATTAGTTTCCCCCTCCCTTTACCCATGATTTGACTCACCTAGTTTTGAGTAGATAGCTAGGTTAACTCAAAGCTCGGTGCGCAGTCTCCCGTCCGTAACTGGATTCACATCAGGGACCCCGCACACCAGGAATCAATGATCTGCTCACTAGGCTAGCAACCTTTTTTTCATTTAAAATATTACCTAATTTTAAGAATACGTCAATATTCTTATTAAGAATGTTATCCCTACACTGACTCAGAATAAAATTTCCATTTGAATTTAAATTTCATTTCATACGTATTTACACAACGATAACAAAGACATAGACGTAAATAATTAAGTAATACCATAAAAATGTAACATGAATTATTAAACCAGAAACCAAAGTATTAGACATTGTATTAGACATAAGACATAGACATATGACGACTCATTGTATTATACATATGACTCTTAAGGTTAACCCTTTGGATGAAACCCAATATCTAGGCTGTATTAAGAAGGAAAAACATTTGAAAAGTATTATTGTCTTGATCAATATTTAATCATATGTTCAATAATTTAAATAATAATAAAATATTAAGATGGTTGTGTTTGGTCATATCATGATATTGAGAAAAACATCCCTCCTTGCATATCATAAGCTCAGTTTACCTTAAAGAGAGTAAAATAAAAGACAAACACAAAAAAAAACTTTATGAAAAAAACTTCGTGAAAATACTAACGATTTGGTTGAATTGAAAGTTTAAAAGCCAGCGCATGTGCTCGTATAACCCTTCAACTACATTCATTTCACCTTTAGCAACTTATGCAAAAAAAAAACAATAAATTCACTCAATCAGGAATCTGAAATTTCTAAGCTATTTGTGATATAATACCCAAACCACAGGAGACTATCGCTTAAGAGGCAGACTCGATTCCAACGAACGATTAATGAACACCATTATATCTACGAATTTCATATACCTACTTAAGCAATCACCACGCATAACAAAAACTCGAAAACAAGAAATATCTATAGTAAAAGAAATCAAAGCTTTATCTAACTATCATCGACTAAGACCATCATTTTTCCAATTTTGAAAAATTCCGTATAAATTACCGTGCGCCGTGACTTATGGCCACAACTTGTTGTTTTGAAACATAGTAACGAAAATATCAAACACTGGCAATAAGCCACTCTTAACATCACACCGTAACCATATAATTTGAGATAATTCTGATTTAGACTTTCCTCGGTTGCGCTTTTATGACTATCGAAGTAAACCAACATAGAAAGTACTCTGATATCATAGTCCGAAAAAATTAACCATAACTTCACTTCATCAGATTAATGACGATGCATTTCGAAAAAATTTCATTTTTCAAATCATACTTGATTCTATTCTTTCACTTTAGTCCGACTCGAAAAAACGATTTTACCCAATTTCCATTCTTGGCCAGATTTACCTTTAATCTGTTGGCGGCAGGAAGACTTCATCAAGCCATTTATTGAAAGCTAGCTCTTTCACACCGCTGATAATTCGCTTTCGGATCGAATAATGAACAAAACGGAGTTTTTTTTCGGATCAGAACTAACTTGTTCGTTAGTCAATGAGTTTATTGCCGAAATTTAAGCAATTTCCGAGAAAATACAATCGAAACGTACTCACCCGTGTGTAGGTTTGGATGCGGGCACTACACATTGGGGCATTATCCAATTAGGAGTTGAATTTCGAAAAGTTTTAATGGTTTGGCACACTTCACTAACGAATCTGACCGAAACAGAAAATGAAACATGTGCTGTACGATGATACCACGATATTACCATTGAAAAGCGTATTGGTGTTCAAAAAGAAAAGCAAAGAAAAACACTTGAGGAAGATGTTAGTGCGTTTTTATTGTGATTAATTTATGAGTTGAAGTGAAATTCACTTTACTGTATTGTGATTAGAATATTCAATTAATGAAAAGACTTTGAATAAGTGGGTTTTATTGTTTTTAGAGTGATTTATATTTAATAAACGAAGTAACGGATTTATATGTTGGATACTAATTAAAGTTGAGAGATTAATTTGCTTAAAATTGAAGTGTAAAATCCACAAAACAACAAAATTAAAAAAGTTTCGCATATGGTTGTTTGTTTTTATATTATTGGAGAAGTACCCTTGTTGTGCCCAAAGATTGTAAATAAGAGGGCTTATTACAAATGGCACAAACTATGATAGCCTAAAACTTCAATAAAACATAGCTCATATCCAGTAAAATATCGGGAGATGTATTCATAAATATTCGAAAATGTTCCAAATTATATGAACGTGTTCATTCCGCGGAGAGGGGAAAAAGCAGAGAGAATCTTTCTCTTTTTATTGAATTTATGTTGGAGATTGCATTGAGACTGCAAAATAATCCGAAGTCATGATTGAGATTGTGCCACGTCGATTGTTAGAATAAGCGCCCAACGTGGGCTACGCGAGAAACATGAAAACTACAAAATTATTGTGGCTTATTTAATTGCTTGTTTTTGATTTTCCTAGGTAAACAAGATAACTGTCTAAAGGCTAAGTTCTTCCTACTAAAGTTTTGGATTTAGTTTGCATTCAAGTAAGAAACTAAACCTGATTTATACGCAGTAATAAAAAAATATTTTGAATATAAAGCTGTACGCTGCCGCCTGAGTACTCTAAGTTACTTTTTCCCCTCTCTTTCAAACTTATACATAGCCCAAAATTCTCCAAAATCAGTGCAATCGACACAACATAATTTTCTACATAAAAAATTAAGTAGAGAAAAGTTAATGAAATTTTGCATATTAAAAAATCTAGATTGGGCTCGGTATCACTGCTCGCTAAGGCGCCAGTCCAAAAAGCAACGTGCTACTTCCTGTAGGTATGAATTCCACCACTGCTTATGGTTGTTATTGTCTGTTTTTATTTCACACTCACATGTAATAATAATAACTCTGATAGTAATAGTAAAGAGTGCAACAAAATCGAAAAACGCTGGTTTCTACTGTAAAGACATAAACCAACCTCAGTTCCTTGGAGAAAATAACACGTATAAAAAAAAAAAATAGATTATGTGTTATCCATTGATTGATATAGTCATATATTTTGCTATTTTTTATCGAAACTGGTGACTCCGAAGAAGATCAATCAAAAAGAAAAGAGAAGCTTGGTACTTATTTAAAAAAAATAATAGAAGATTGACAACGGCGATTTTTCTTTCTAATTATTCAATTCCTAAATGATGACCAGTTGCTTTCAATTTTCTGATTGTTTAAATCTTGCTTATGTTTTATTTCTGAATGAAAGACAGACACTCCGTTTGGCAAAGCAAAATAAAGTTGTTCCGCCACAAACCATTTAGGGTCTTGGGGAGTGGAGATAATAAAGACTCTATTTTTATAATCGAAGCTTTACGAGTGTGAAATGATTAGTTTCACGCCTCATTTTGCCTCTGATTTGACTCAAGTACCTACTTGGAGCTAAAAATTCAATACTCGGTCTTCCGTCCGTACTTGGATTCGAAACAGGGGCCCTTCCCGCCAGTAGTCAGAGCTCTACCCAATAGGCTTGACGAGTGGTTTGGCAGCAGCTATCAGTCGTTCTTGGACAATATGCCGCATCACATAATGCAAAAAATGTCGACTAGTCTATCTAATCTGGTTTAAACTAGACTAGAAAAATCAACGAAACATTTTATCTCCACCAAAATCAGTATCATCAAATCAGACATGAAAAACAACCAAGCAACCAATAAATCTAACAGTTATCATAAAATCTGCATTCCAACTCATGAACCTATTCAGCACTTTAATCGGAGGAGAAATCGTCAAGATTTTTAACTAAGTTCCGAACTCATTAAAACATTGAGTAGTTTCTGGCGTCTAAATACGAGTTTTAGACAAACTGTACAACGTTTTTCAATAAGGATATCACAATTTGATATTTAAATAAAACAAAGTTTAATTAAGATATCGAACTGGCATTACACATGCTACATTTGAGTATGAAAATCGGTGTTGTATATATAACTACCCCGAGTACATCTGCAGCGATGGATCCTTTCAATCAATTCAACCATTCCTAGCGGGTACATTTTGCGCAAATAGTAGGAAAAAATTTCAAAAGATTATCATTATCGTTATCATCAATTCATTTTGCATACTTGGACTTTTGAAAATTTATTTCTTGATTAAATTAAAACGGTACTTAGAATATAAGTGGAATTGTTTTTGCGGGATGATCGAAATTGAAAAATTGTCTTGAAAATTTTTTTGAATGATTTCCAACTGCAAGTGGTCACATCAGTGAATTATGCACTGTGAGCTGGTGTCTGATGAGAATCAGTGCATACTTTCCAAACCACATTGTCACAAAAGAAATTTCAATAACAAATAGCAAATGAATGTCTTGCCCCGCGAAAAATAAATGTCTTAACCCGCGAAAGTTTTTTAACAGCTCAAAGTTGAGGATATAATGGATCTTTTAGCAAATTAAATTAGATAGCCAATACCACAATAAAAATAAACTCCTCATGTAATTTCACATAAGAGTGCCTAATAAAAAAAACCCTTTTGCAAACAGTTGACTGAGCGAAATTAGTGGTATTGGTTGCCAAGACTCAATATGATCCGCAATGAAAAAGACTGCAGTAGTAAATTTTCTATGACACAATCACAGCAATTTTGGTTTTCCACATTAGAATCCATTTTAAACGGGTAAATATTAACTTTTCGAAACAGAATCAATTCAATACGCTCTCACTTTAATGAGGTTTATTATAATTTACTTTAAAAAATATCCTTTTAACCGATCGTATTAATACTGACAATACAAAAAAAATCAAGTCAAAAGAATTATAACAGGTGCGTTCTTTTGCGAAGAAGACATAAAAAAACGCACATAATGTAAACGATAAATGAAAAATGCTAAAATCATGAGGGGAAACAGTAACATAACAGAGACGCTGTTAGCTTTTCAGCGTATTAAGTTCATTCATTAACAAAGATTTCTGTGTCGTTCAGCGGGTGGATGGGGCAAGGGTTTTTTGAATTTTGCTATCCACCAAGACGCTGTGAACTGAGCCAGCATCCGCGATGCTATTTGAGTACATTGTTTGTAAAATTGTTGTGGGCATCATTTAGGCAAAGCGTCTTAGGAGATCTATGTGAAAACCACGAGTGTGAGCATTGAAGCAAGATCACTTCAGTGTTCTGTGTAGTATATTTCAATGAACTGTATGTTTTCAATTGAATGGTATTCAGGGCTTGTAGTTTGTATAGTAAAACTTTTGAGTTTTCATTGCGTCGCTGTAAATTTATCTTGAAAGCTCTGTAGTTGGACTGTTATCAAATAAAACTATTTGATCCATAGTAGCAATGGAGTTTTGTCTTTTGTAAGAAAATAAATGTTATTACTTTGATTGTTAAATATTGATTGTAAATCTTTTGATTGTTACATTATCATTATTTAATCAATTTTGTGGCCCAGCAAGGCAAGCACTGCTTCCTTTGCGTACTTCACCGAGCCGCCCCAGGCCAAGAGGAATCTATAGAGCTTCTCACCGACAAAATTTCTGCGATTATGGAGACTGTCCAAATATCTTCGAATGAAAAATAAACCAACCATGCAACCTAAACCTACCTAGAATTGAGTAAGCCACTCTAGAGACACTCTAGAGCTCCAATTTCAGGAGAACAATGACTCCAACGACGATAAAATAGATAAAATAACCAATCTCTGCCTCTTCAATCTACCAGACAATATCCTCCTGAGCCTTGTAGACACCATCAACACCATTTTTCATCTGAAAAAATATCCTAATTCCTTGAAACTTGCCTCCATGTCTCCATTATAGTGATCCCTAACCCCCAGCAAAGACTTATCCTCTCCGCAAAATTGGCGACCTACTCTCATTCATAACCAAACTGGCAGAGCACATTTTTCTTTCTATTCTCAAAGAGATTGTCACCCAAAACAGTCTCATGTTTACATGAATCTTTCGTAGATAATGGTTAGTCCAAAAAATTAAATAACAAATATTATGTTGTCTGAAGTTAAATCCAGACCACAATGAATCTTACATAAGGTATTTTTTTCGTCATAGCAACAGCCGTCACTAAAACTACAGACAAAACAATAACCTACAATAAAGAATTCGACGGTTTTGAGTGTTTTTTTTTTAATATGTCAATCAAAATAAAAATAAGTTGAATAGAAAGACATGTGTGTGAATGAAGAAATTGGTAGCAGACGACCTTCATTTGAAGACGGTATCGCCATAAAACAGTCTGAAAATTTTAAACTTGACTAAGCTACAAATAAACAAATAAAAAAATAAATTAATTATCTCACATGATTAGAATTATTTGAAAATAAATACTGTTTTGGAGCTATTTTAACAATCCTGATTTTTCTCTCTTTTTTTTGTCTACTATATTCTATTATTAAAATAAAGTACATCTCCCAGTACACAAAGCGTAGTAGTAGGTCTGACGTATTTTGTTAAGATAGCAGCTAGCAATTTGAGGATTGAGAGTGAAGCAATTTTCAGCATAATGACTATCAGCGTAATTCACGTCGGATCTGGCCCTTCAAACAATGAAGCTTAAAATTTCCCAACCATTCGAAGTTGACATTTTTTACGCAATTCTAAGTAAAAGCATACAAGGGCCAATTAGCCTATCACGTCCTTACTAGAATTGCTGAATATATTCAATACTTACAGCATGAAAACAAGTAATTTTAAAAACATTTGGGGACTAAGTTAGTCTAAAAATGTGAATTAAGTAATCGTTATAGGGTCTGATTTGAATATTATTGATGTAATTTAAATTTATGTCTTCAATTTTAACGCTTTTTCTTTTAATCAATTTTCAGAACAAAAAGAAACATTACTGGTCGAAGCTATCCTACCAATGAACTTTTTTTCTTGATCAGAGTTTTTTTATTTTTAAAGTCATTACCTAAGCCTAAAGGTATTTTAACAGTAGATTTCCGAACTGAGCCAATTTGATTCATCAAGATTGGATTACCATATATAAAACTTAAATATAATTTTAAAAACATATGTTGGTTTTTAGTTAATGGTTTTTAGCTAATTAAAATTAAATTATGTAAATGTTGATTTTTCTCTTCCGCAAAACCCTTCAATTTTTTCAACTATTTTCTTTACAAAAAACTTCAATTTTCTTGTTTGAGTTAAGTTGGCTCATTTCATCCGTAAATCTAGTCGTAAACTATTTTATTCAAGAACAGGACGGCAATTAACGATTTCTTTTGAAGAAATAAAACTAATAACATTGATACTCTTAAAATTCACTCAAAAGGCGTATCAGCTATTTATTAAAATTTTTATGTCCTTGGTAAATCAGTATTTTCAAATTGCTTAAATTTTAGTTTCATCTAACATTTCGACGTCAATGAGTAAATATTACCTCATATGATGAAGGACTACACGATATTTATTTTAATATTTATTTCAATAAATAAATGCTACTTGAGTTATTTCTCTGAGAAAATCTAGTACATCTACAAAAACAGTATGCTCAATAACACAAACAGTATGCTTAAATAGAATTAAACATAAGCTGAAAGAAAACTTGTAAATTGAAAAACATTATATATGAAGCAAATTTTTTTCGATCACCTAAATTTTGATTTCGACTCATATTTTTCATTAAACGTTTTAAATCTTGACGTTTCTATTGGGAAATAGCTTTTAAGTGGAGAAAATCTTTCTCCTTTCACTGAATTAAGGTTTGAGCTCACATGTAGATGGTAATTTTGGTTCGATATCATGGTTCTGAATGCGATACGTAGGTTGACAGAATAAGCGCCCAACGTGGGCTGAGTGATAAACGTATGAAAATTACAAAATTAATCTTGGTGATTGATTATGTAGTATTTCGATTTTCTTCCGAAAAAATAACTTTACTTAATATTCATTTATACTGACTAAAAAAATATTTTCAACAGAAAGCTTCACTTTGGCGTGTGAGTAATCTATGTCAATTTATGTCACTCCGTGTGGCCTTTTAATGGCCTTTCTAATGATCGTTTTATAGACAGTAACCACAAGTATGGGTCATTGCGAAAAGTAGAGAGGGCCTATTTAATGGAAGAAAGTAACAAGTAGTTGACAATAATTTCTTTTTTATTAAAAGTAGAAAAATAAAAGCATCTCTTTTGACGGGTAATTATCATAAAAATTAAGATTCATTAAGCTGAGAAGATGGGTACTAAAAACTGTCGTCAGCCATGACTGGAAATTTCGATAACTAATCAAACTCTTCAGTCCATTTGGTTTCGGTGTGCAAGGTGTATAATAATATAGGAGCAGTGATTGAATTGAAATAATGTTCCACTATTTAGTACATTTTTTTATTAAAATTCTTGGTCAGAATGAAGTTTCTTTTAACTTTTTTATTAATTAATGATGTGAGAACAAGCAGATTGTCACAAGCAAAAAACTTACTTGCACATTTTAGGCGTTTAAGCAAAAATTTGTAAAACTAAATGTTATGCGCAGAGCGCAAGTGTATTTTTTGAGTTACCAGTAACTTTTTTCATGTTCCAAAAGTGTTTTCTGGTCATTTTCGTAGCTATATTTTAGTTTTAGTTGCTATATTCTTTTAAATATGACTTAAAAGAAAATTTTATTTTGAACCTGACATAACTATTTGCGGGGCTATGAGATATTAATAAGTTTTTGTCAAAGATTTTTCTTTGGAATGAAAGTATTCCTCTATGTGACAGAATAATGTGATTTGACTTCAAAATATTAAGTAAATAGTCCAATGAAAGAAAATCTGTGCTGTTGAAATTTGTGCTCCTGTGATTTTCCAATAATTGTGTAAAAAAATATACCACTAAGTCGTCGTGTACCATAAATTAAATTTTGAAAACGTAACATAAAAGTCGTAACCTAAAAGCCCATGCCCACACATAAGTGCGAATTTTTCATCCAGGAAATCGTCATTATTTTCAAACGGTATCATTTTATTGCTAAATACTTGTTTAAAATGAAAAGCATTGTCTGAGCATTTTCAATTCACCTGAGTTTCTTATTGTTTTCAGATCCCATGATGTTAAAAAATATTTTGGCAAATGATCGGGTATTCTTTTTTACGGGAAGGTTCTTTCAGATACGGTCGAAAATAAAGCAAAGTTTGAGCATTTTTCGAGGGATAATGAAAAAACATACGAAGTTCTGATTTTGATTATTTTATATGTTGATCATTCTAAAATCGTTCGAATTTTTCTTACGATGAAATTCAATGTGGTGGCTCCGAAATGGCGGCTCTCGTCTGCCTTTGCACGCGGGACATCGTCCGGTAACTTCAAGCCTGCAGCCTCTCGCAGTAAACTGATATCAGTCAAAGTTTAAAGTCATTAAAATTTATAGAAATCTCCATGTCTTATACCTAATGAGAATGAATTGGGACAAATAATAAATCAAATTATGGGCATTTAAAAAAAAGTGCAACTTTTAAGGGGACATTCGCCTTTGAAAAACAAAACACTTTCTAAAAATGTTATTATGAAAAAACTATTATATTTATTGAGAAAAATTCTTTTGGACATTGTTAAACAGTCTCTAAAGAATATAAAAAAAATTTTCTTTTTTCATTTTTAGTTTTCCTTGCCTGCTGTAGAGGGCGTCATCCAAAAGTTACTTTTCAAACGGTAGGGCATATTGTGGACTTCCTGTAACATATTTTAGAAAAATTCAAAATGGATTCTATTCTTGAGACTCAAAACTATAAAATAAGCCTCTAAAACTCATACTTTTAAATATTTTGAAGTTTTTGTATGTATATTTCTGAAAAATACGAAAAAACGGCATTTTTTGGGGGTAAGTCATCCCCGTAAAATAAAGGGGGGAGTACTTTTTTACAATAAGCCTCTAAAACTCATACTTTTTCATATTTTGAAGTTTTTGTGTGTATATTTCTGAAAAATACGAAAAAAACGGCATTTTTTGGGGGTAAGTCATCCCCGTAAAATAAAGGGGGGAGTACTTTTTTACAATAAGCCTCTAAAACTCATACTTTTTCATATTTTGAAGTTTTTGTATGTATATTTCTGAAAAATACGAAAAAACGGCATTTTTTGGGGGTAAGTCATCCCCGTAAAATAAAGGGGGGAGTACTTTTTTACAATAAGCCTCTAAAACTCATACTTTTTCATATTTTGAAGTTTTTGTATGTATATTTCTGAAAAATACGAAAAAACGGCATTTTTTGGGGGTAAGTCATCCCCGTAAAATAAAGGGGGGAGTACTTTTTTTAAACTTTTAGAGGCTTATTTTTTACTATTTTTAATGAGTAATCGAATGCTTTTTGGTTTTTTAAAATCGGTCGAGTAGATTCGGAGAAAAATGTCCTACCAGTTTGAAAAAAGTAGTTTCGAGAAAAACGCGTTTTAAGTTTTTCTTACCATAATTTTATTGAATAAAAAGTCGAAAACTTTTTTTTACCTTAGCTGTAACTTTTTTTCTATTACGAATTTCTTGATGAAATTTTAGGAGGCAACTTTTGAACGTATATAGAATCGAAATATGTAAAAATCTCAAAACCGATTTTTTGAAAATTTCAAAGGCGAAATGTCCCCTTAACCCGGTTTTTTTCACTTTTACCTCGCTTAATTATTATGAATTGAAATTTTTCATGCTCATTTTAGATATAAGACATATAAAACAGTATATTGTTTTAAACAGACTTAGAGTGAAGTGAATCGAATCAATATATCGACACCTGTGCTTGAAGTTATGATGAAAAATATCGTTTCGAGAAAAACGCGTTTAAATTTTTTTAGCAAGTTTGCTTTGGGATAACTTTCTTGTTCGTTCAGTTATCACGACCAGTACCAATAATTATAGGGTTTTAGGGTCGCTGATTACGAATCTGAAGTCAAATTAACAAAATACAAGATGGCGGATCCAAAATCAAAAAAATTTTCATCTACCAATTTGGACCAAAATATCTATATGAAGATTTTCGTGGTCGTCGATCGTCAATTTGCTCCATTATATTCACATTAGGATGTAAGTCGGCTATTCCTGTGCCGTATAGGAATCTTTCCTCGATTTTAAACCGCTCCTCGTTGGCCTGCTTCGGCAGACGTTGTGCGAGGCGATATTCGCGGGCGATATTCGTCGTTAAGGATATGCAATTTTCTGACGCATCGGTTATTTTTCGCATGTGCTGCCACCTAAAGTGTATTCCAACACGAACAAGTATGCGATAGTACAGATCGTAATTAGTTCCGGTACATAGAAGGCCATCTGAGGCCACGCGGTGAATAAGCTATACCTGAGCGTTCCCCAGCGCGCGTGAGGTAGATGCGTTTGAGACGCTCTAATGCGATAAATATGTTCCAGATCGGAATATCCTTCTGCACACATATTCTACACGTATGTAGCTTTCATTTTTTGCAAAACAAAAAGATTGATTTGTATGAAAAAATCTGAAAGAACATCCCCTTAAAGTAGTAATTTCTATCTAATAATGTATAATTATTAATTTTTGCAAATTAATTTAATGTAAGTCTGTTTTAAAGTTGAAAAGATCTAAATAATATTTCTAACGTAAATTAATAAAATGCAGTTATTTCAATGTGTTTATCAAATAAATACATTTGTAAAATAAAATTGGAATATTGAAGCTTGGAAAAATGTCGTTGAAAGAATCTTTTAGATAAAACATTTATGGCTACAAAGATACAAAGATATTCAAATGAAAACATTTATTCTCCTACCATTCATTGTTAAAACCCACATGAAGAATTATAGCGGAAATGGATTTTCAAACGAAATGGTAAAAGCATGTATCTATTCGAATCATGCTAACAAAACCAAAATAGCAGTTACACAATTATACAGCTAGCAATCTACCTTAAAATAAAATAAATACATAAATCCGGTGAAAAAATAACAGAAATGAAGAAGCAAGAAGAATACGAAATAAAAGAAAATTGAGATGAATATACTTACGCCCATGCATATTTGGAAGCGTTCCGTTTGCCAGTGAATAGTGGAGAAAGTTCAGCACGTAGACGAATCAAAGTCTTAACTTTTTCTGCTTCCCCTGTAAAATGAAGAAAAACGAAAAGATTAGACCAAGCTCTATAGTGAGACAATCGAAATGCATTTATAATATATGAAGCACATAGTTGTGAGTACAAGAACAAGCTCGTAAGTAACACATGCATATCTGCATACTTATGAGCTGTTGTCGTTATAGTGCTTGTGAATATATTCGTGGTCGGAGTAGATATCGAACTGGAATAATTTAGATTTAGAAGAAACGGTAGATGTTGTAATGAAGATGCATAAAATATACTAGACTGTACATTCAGGCGATTTATGTTAATCTTCGAAGAAATAATGGGAGAACGCTGTAAGGTTTTTAGACGAAAGACGCGAATAATGCAGGAATTGAATGCGTAAAGTAGTAGGTGAAAGTTGCTTTACACTAGGTTTTGTTGATTCTGGTAATAGAATGGAGTTGTTTGTAGGTTGGGGGTTTGAAGATATCATAGTCAGGTTTTGCCGAGTGAACGTTTATGCCGACAATGAGATTGTTTTTGTTTTGAATTTATGTGTGGATGCTTTCTGAATTGAATTCGAAAGTAAATCGTTCAGAATTGAATCAGTCCTATTTAGGGATTAGCTTTGAAGGACGGTCCACCATATATTTTGGCAACATCTTCTGCACTCTGCCAGATTTCGTTTTTACAAAGTTCAAAGTCTATTAGTTCAAGACTCGTAAAATCGTTTACGAAATATAGTTCTTCCGCAAACCAAAACCACTCCAACTTTTCACAACCAGTGTAGAATCATGCTTGTACCTGTAATTCTTATCTGAATGATTAAAGACGCTTCCAGCCAACGGAGAAGATACCGAGTCGAGAGGCTGAATCCAAAAGTAATTTAATATTCAGACCGACTGAATTTAGGTTACCATACCAGCCAGCCAGCCAGCCTGCCTATCTGGTCGTCGTACCTGTCTGATATCCGTACTTACGTTTACATTAGTCTTATTCATGATCGCGATCACGAGCCTACCAAAGTACCTATGAGCCAAAGAATGAAGCAGAAGCAGCACCGAGCCCATGAATGCTGTCCGTATACAATGTACTGGGTCTTCACTTCTGACTCGTCGTAAAAGTGGGTTATCTGAATTAGAATCACGTCTTACGGTATTTTTGTGTCATTTTCGTGAGTGATACACCACAGTTCATTCTTACTCGTATTCGTTCTTACGGAGATTGGTCTCGGTGTAGCATGCCTTTCTCCAGGCTAGTACGTAGGTAGTCAGATAATGGAAAAATGTATGAGATGTGTGTGAGAAACGATGACAAATGATTCATACACCTATACGGTGTCTTCTTGAACGAGATCATCTGGAAAATCTAGTTGAGACGACCCGATGTTGGGTACACATTGTGTCTCGTTGACACCTTAACAAGCCGCAAAAGCCTGCCGAAGTGAAATGGGTAAAACGTTGCCAGATTGAAACGGAAGTCAGACTCTTTATGATTCCGTAAGCTGCAAATAAAATACAATGAACATGCATCGGCACAAAATTCAACTTAAATAAAGAGCAAAAATTTTGCCAGGCCCAGTATTTCGAGCCATGGTCAGATATCGACCTCAGAATTAACCTGCTTGTAGCTGAGTACTTGAGTCAACTCAGGAGTAAAATAGGTTGTGTCACGTAGAGAACAAGGTAATTCATTTGGTATGTCTTTCACTATTCCATTTTCACGCTGGTGACAACTGTGAGTGTTTTGTCTTTAAGCCAATGTAAAATTGAACAGCTTCAATAAAGATGTTTGGAGTGTTATTGGGGTGATATTGCTATTTCGATGATGGGGCTCTCTACACATGCATATTAATTGTAAATGAAGTATCTATCAACTCCAACCCCTAGACACAGAACAGTCTGTAGAGGCATTAGTTTATAGTATACATATTCATTTTTTGATCGTATTTCAATTCATCCCAATTAACGCCTTTAACCGCAATTACTTCATACGATCGCCACCAAACTGTCTGGCAATTCTCCACTTCACAAGCGACGCGCATTCCTCTTCTTCTTCATTAATTCCATCAGACTGCGATCAGACCATGGATCGTCTCTTGTAACATCGACTCATCGAAGAAGGTCCGCTAAGATCAAGAAGTCTCAAGACAAAGCCGCCTCGAACCAAAGGTATAATCCAACGATATGGGTACAAGAAGAACGTGAGATCACCCTTTGACCCAGTTTCGAGAATTTCTCTTTTGCCCTTGTTCTTGATGTGCTACCAGTTAAGTTAGTTGTATGTAAGCAGCTTTGTATGTACATCGGTTGTTTTAGGTACGGTTTATGCCGCTCACAGCACTACTTACGTCCCGTAACCGACCAAAGCACATTAGGCCAAGTTTTCAGGCACGTAACGTTTCAGAACGAACTAACGGAACCAGCTGACCGTCTGTTCTGACGAATAAGAAGAAGAATACGAAGATTATATTGATAATACCTAGTGGTATTTGTATGGGCAGGTTTAAGATACTGCTATCGATCAACCGGTATTTCAACGCATTTCGAAATGTTTCTTTTTCGAAAAGATTAAGAATGCACATATATTCATATGAACGTGATCCAGAAGCGCGTATGTTCTCTTCACATGGTTGAATGGGGAATACTTTTATTATTATTTCTTTGAGTTTCCAGACAATCTAATTGACCGTTTCTGAGTATCTTTTTGCAAGAATCGTTTCGGTAAGATTTTTTTTTTCTAGTTGGTTTTCTTCGTTATTATACCATTGAATTTATGTTCGTTACCAGTGTGGAGAAATCAGAACGTGAAGAGGAGGTCGAGAAATATTATGCAAAAAAATGTTAATATCGTATTGTTGTTAGAACAGAGTATGATATACGATGATGGCGTGCGGTGTTCTATAATTAATTTTGGCACAGATTTGATTTTGTTAGTGAAATTGATTTGGAACTGGTTTTGCTAAATATATAAGTATACCTCTAATTTGATTCCTTTCGATTTCGTTAATTTGTTGCTATTTCGGGAATGAAGAATGAATTGTGGAATCTATGCAGATTTTGAGTGATGATGAAGAAGCTTGATTTTTTGGTGATTTTTATGGTGATTCATGATGACTTATGTATATTGAACATAGTATTTATTTGTTAGTTCTTCTTAGACTTCTTGATCGCTGATATGGAATAAATCAATTTCTTTTTGTGAGATGATTTGACAAGGCGCCATGGGAGATGTTAAGAAATCATATTCTTCAAAATATACACTTGTTATAGTTACAAAAACAAAAGAAAAATTCACCTCTTCGGTGGAACTGCTACAACTTTTAAGAATCTATTACTAGATCTGATGGATTTCCAATTTTCATTCGTTCCCATTGTTCAGATTTATAAAAGTAGAATTTAATATTTTTCATATTTCTAACAAATATCAGATGGTGTATATTTGTTAGAAATATGATAAATTCAGTAAGAGAGTAGGGTACTCAAAAATAAATTAAAATTTATTTATTATTTTTTTGCGATCTATAAGTAAACTGAGTGATGCAATAACACATAAGTTTATTTATCAACCATCAAATTAAACGAAATCATTGGATTTTTTTTATTAATCGTAAACATTATGGAATTGTGTTCAAAAATAAAAAACTTATGTTCATCAAATTAGTTCCTTTACTATACTAGATCCATTGCAGGTAAGTTTTGATGACTTTTTGAGTGTCATATGTTTGTTTTAGTCATCAGCAAACTTGCGCCCAACGTGGGTATAAGCACGACACTTTTAGTAGAGCACTACGAAAATAAGTTAAACTTCGTGAAATTGGATGATCTTGATGGTTAGTTGGTGTCATAAGAACAAGAAATAATTCAAACCGGTAAGATAACCGAGAAAGTTTTTCATTATCCCTTTAGGTATAATAGATAAACTGACTTTATAAGGAATAAAATTGGTCTCAAAATATTCTTAATTCAATTAAACTATCGGCTGCGTGTGACCTTTTTGTCTGTTTAATATAATTTACATTACCTCTATTGGTTTTTCATTTGAATTGAATTGAATAATATGATGTGTAGTCTTTTTAGGGCTGGCTGGATATTCTGTCACTAAATATACTGTGAGCTTTGTCCTATATCAGCAATGAATACAGAAATGAAGTCAAAGTTGAATACTTAATAAGTTTGATTGAATGAATCTTCGTTTTGATTTTGAACTAATATGCAATCATTTGCATAAAAAATGTTTATAAGGAAATAATATACAGTTCCAAAAAAAATTCGTGAATCTAAATCATTTGTTTTTGCGGTCATTCCCAATATTCAATATTTTTTTTCCTCAGCTGATAGCTTACAGTATCTAAAAAAGTCCTGAGAGCACTGAATATTGAAATTATTCCGCATTAAAATATTCGATTCCGAATGCAAAGTATGTCCAATTAGGACCATTTATATTGAAATAGAGGCATTATTAGTGCTATTTTACTCCACATGCTTTTTGGTCCCTTGCGCACATTGTTTAGTTTAGTCAAGTTTATTTCATTCCTACTCGGTTGGCAACAGTGTGTTTATTAGCTATTTGCCAATTCAAAATTCTAATTTCGGAATAACAAATGTATAGCTAGAAAATTAGAATCAGATTAATTTGTTTCTAAAACATGGTTGAAGAATAAGAATTTAAACTTATTCATGCGATTTATTTTTTCCTGTTAGGTTGTTAGGTTGACAGGGAAATTTTGGGAAAATTATCACTGCGAATACGTCCCACAAAGTACACGAGAACGATACCCATTGATGTGACAAGTATTCGTAGTCTGAATATTGTTGTTGTTTCCCGTGTATTACCGCTATCCTGCACTACTCTGGGTGCAAAAACGCGCACCTAATGCAAATGGTAAACAACCAGTAAGAAATCTGAGACTCTTTGGCGGAATTTTTCGTAGGTGACGGTAATTTGCCATGGCAATATAATAGAATATATGTAGTTGCATATTTTTCAACAATATCATTTGCACTGCACTGCTGATTACTGTTTTAGTTAAGGAAATTTTTCGCAATGCACAGTAAAAATAAATTATAATGGCATATTTTACTTATTTTTTTGTGTCCACTTCATTTGTAAGTTGTTCACAATTAACTTTTGTTAAACACAGCGCCTCATTTCAACACATTTGTTTTTTAAATTTTATTTGCATAATCTGGTGATTGCACATCCCACAAAACTGGCCCTTTTCGAATCCGCTCTTTGAAATGCTCAGTGTTGAAAGATGAATTTCTTTTTTTTTTAATTTAAGAATTAAGTTTTGATTAGTATCAATTACAATCTGGAGTCACGAGTATGGTGTGTGAACGCTCTCATATAACTGCATGCTGAGAAGTGACCGAGGCACAGGCAGTGTCTGGGCGACTAGAAAGGATAGCCACTGATGAGACACGGAATTTAGTGGCCCTGGACCAGTGTTGTGAGGTTTTCGTGGCCGAAATTCCCTCGCAAATGCTCGTTTTTCCCACAGAGCAGGTCGCGAAATCCCACGGTCTCTTCCCAGCTTAAAATCTTTGGGTCAGCGTGCATTGGTGGAATATGGAGAAGCAGAGTTCCCTAATATTTCCACCATGTCGCCGTGTATTTCTCTGGTAGACAATTTTTTCAAATAGAGCTACTTAATGACAGCTCTAATTTCGTTTTCCTCCATTTTCATATTCTCTCTTCGACTGTTCGTATTCAAATGAATGTGCCTCCCTTGGAACTGTCTAAAGCCTGAATTACATTGGCAAGCAGTGCAGTGCAGTGCCGTGCACTGAAATTTAGAACTCATGTAATTGCATGTGGCAGCTCACATTAACTGCAGTGCAGTGCAGTGCAGCGGACCGCACTGCATCGTTTAGGCTAATTTCTAAAACGCTGCAGACTGCATCAGCTGACATTCGTTTGAGAGTAGTTGACCGGGCAAAAACTATTTAAATTGAGGCGGAAATTCCGTTCCAGGCATTAAATTGTAAATGGACGAAAAACAGATGCAGAAAACCTAAATATCAAACCTCCACAAATTGATTTTACATTAATTATCAGAACACTGCACTGCTTTCAATGTGCTTTGCAATGCTTGCACTGCTTCGAAACTGCGCTGCACTGCACTGTATTCCAATGTAATTCAGGCTTAATTTCTGAAGCTAGTGCTTTCGGCACTCTGACTCCCCTCCTCTGGGTGGGCGTCTTTTTCAGCCCCATCTCATTTCCTCACCTTAACACAAAATCATCCCTCAGAGCAGATGTTCCGCACTATGCCGTTAGTTGTCGCAGGCTAGGGTATCGATCACTAGGTCGGTTGATGATATATTTCAGTTCCTCCATAGTACTGTTAGTGTGTCCGTCTAGTCTGTCAAATAGTTTTAGTGTCTTGTCACGTATGTAAATGTCGATCGAGTCGATCTGTGTATGTCCCTGTTTCTAACATACCATGGAATTCTAAATATTATTCTCAGAGCGAGGTTTTTGACAGATTTGTACTTGGCGTCTATTTGTCTTGCAAGTCTGATAGTACGCAGTGCTTCCGTAAGTCAACATTGGTCTTATTATTTGCTTATAGAGTAGCGTCTTGTTAGAATGTGCCTCCCTGGAATCGTGGCCAATTTATATGTTTTTTTTTTTATGCTGACTTAGTGGGTATATTAGGTAGTACAAAAAAAATGTTTTTTTTTTTTTAAATTTATACGAACTGGAAATAACCGATTATCATTACTTTTTGATCAACCCTCGTATTTCCAATTATTCTTAGATATTTGACAGCTTAGTGTCAATACACTCTAAATTATTTTCAAAATAGCAGTATTTTTTCCTTAGTTTTCAAACTCCACTTGCAGCCAAGGTGGCACTTTTGTGAAATTTCCCATCCATTTTCATTCTACCAATTACACTTTCAACGAATCCACTGTATTAATCAACAAAATGCCGCATATTTTGATATTTATACATAAGAATGTCTATTTCATAACTTAAAATTAAAATTTCGAGACAATTGTAATTTAACGAATATAAGGCAATTGTATTGTAATCTAACGAAAATGATTTACCAAATAAACCTGCATTAGATGATATTGAATGAATAAATACAAAAATATAAGTAAAATCAAAACAAATCATAGATGGCGTAGGAATAATAATGCATTTTATGGATAAGATTTTTCCAAACTTCTCTCTATACACTAACAACACTTTAAATAGGCGTATATTAATTGAAAATTGTAAAAAATATTCTTAGCAACAATAGTATTGCAATCTATAGTGCGGAAATAAGCGACCAAGATTTAATTTCTTTTCGAAATTCGAATGATTCTACAGTTTTCCAGGAATGATTACCGTTTGCGTCATATCCCTAGTATGAGCTGATTGTTCTTCTCAAGATAGCTAAGCCTCATTTGTTTGTTTGCGTTTGGTGGCACAGAACATTCAATATAATTTCAATTGTGTACAAAGACAATTTCTACATCTATTATTATACTACACTTCTACACCTAAACATCATCAGTGTGCTCATAAGTGTATTAAGAAAAATTCAGAAAAAAAAACACAACAGATAGCAGCAGCAGAACAAAACACATTGTTTTAATCAAAAAGTTGATAAACAGAAACACCTCACATTACAAAGCTCAAAAACAACAATAATTACTTTTGAGATTTTAATCCGTCTTGTTTTATTTATTAATAGATACGAACGTGATAGAATGAAAAGTTCTCGCTCTACTTCTTAATCATACCTAACTCCGTATACTCCGTATACTGTAAGGCATGCATTGTGTTTTAACGCAATTTCATCTACAATACGTGCAGACATATACAACCTACGTAGATACGATCATTGTATCTAACACAATATACCATTTCGGTCAGAAACAATTAAAAGAACATTTAAAACAAAAAAAAAACTTTCGAAAAATCATAATAGAAGCTGATAAAACTGATAAGAACTATATTCGATTGTGTATAAGTGGCGTTAAAAACGAGTACAAGAAGAAAATCCCGATAAGAACAACACCTAGCCAGGCTTGTTCGGTATTATCTGAACGTCAGCCGATTTTTTAAGAACGTTGCCAAGATTTGGTGACAAAGCCAAGAGTGACTATGTCTGTCTGTACAAAATAATAGCAACAACAAGAAAATGGACAAATAAGTGAAACTTATCAATCTGCTTCGGCGACGACGATGAAGGCGACGGCGGCGACTAAGACGTTGATAAGAATGACTATTTCGAAAGTATTCTTTCAACGACAAAAGCTGACAAACAATAACGGAAGATTGAATTGAATGTGTTCGTTTTTTAATTGAAGCTATTGATTGGCGATTAGTTTCAAGGATGATGAATTAAAAGATTTCCAAGTGAATTTCGATGTCTGTAGGAAACGTTTGACAAAGCCTTAAATGATTGAATTTTTTAATTTCTGCGATTCCAAAAACTCCAAATAAAGCCCTTAATTCAAATCGACGTATTTCAATCACGAATCGACCCAATAAACCTACTGAATCACCTAAAAATTCAAAATTTTCAGAATATCAATTTTCTCGTGCAATCAATCGAAAGCAGCCATTCGCTATCACTATCTTTTCAAGAATATTACAAATCCAAACAGGTGGAGAAAGTAACTTTCATCTTAGGTTTCTGCTAATTTTAGAAACGTAGATAGATAGCAATCCATCCATCAGCTCAGTAATTGACCATGACATCGTTAGTAGCATAGCAGTAGGTAGAGGTATCTTTTTCGCCCAAAACATGATATTTGCCGTGCCAAAGAAAACCACCGAAAAATCTCTGACGGCAAACAACACGAACAAAACAAAAAAGCAACTATAGAAACTCAAAGTGTAATAAAGTCGGGTATCAGATTTCATCATAATCTGAGCTTTTGAATCGAAACTGACTGCTAACTGGGCTGATCTTGTGCCTGTTGTAAAATTTACGCGAATTTTAGTCGCAGCTAGCAACTATACCAGCAATCCATGCGATATGTATATGGTTCAGTTTTCGGGGTCTGAAAAATATTCAGCACAGCACAACTAGATAATATACAACGTGTATTTATTTTGTTTTGATTTTTGTCGTCTTATCTTCTCGAATTAAGCACGCATCAAAGGCGGATTCGAAAAAGTATCTATGATGAACAACTTGGTATGTATCTTTTGAACGAGAAACAATTTTAATTGGAAGATTTTTCGGTGAAAGTGTTACCGTTTGAATTTCACCTGGTAAGCTAGTGCTCGAGAAGAAGAAAAAAAACACTAAGAAAACAGCAGTAACCAGTAATCGACCGACAGTTTGATTTGGTTAAGATTTAGAAAGCTTGTATGATTGTGCCTCTCGATAGGTTTGATGAATTTCATTGTGAGCGGAATGATTTAGGCGTTGATTTGTGCAAAGTGATTCCGACATGGTAGTACATTAACATTAAATTAATACATGCTCAACGTGGAAATTGAATGAATTTAGTGTAATGGAATTTCACTTTAGCATCTAAGCTTGCCACTAATAGTAGTAAATCTATGTCAAATTGTTGATCCTAGCCAGGGAATTTGAAGTCCTAAAAGGGGGTGAGACCATATTACTGAGAATGTTGGGTATATGGATGATATTCCTAGATATTGAGTATCCGTATTTTAAGACATGTGGCATTGTTGGGAAAAGCTGGTGTTATCATCGTGTACTTTCAAACAACGCCGTGCTAAATATTAAACTGAGTTATCGGTTACTTTTGACTTTACAACCATTTGCATAAACCGTTTTCAGTGTTATTGGATGCGATGGGAAAATACCATTAATACATTTTTCGCTTTTTATTTTCAGATGGGAAAACCTAGGAAGAAGTGAAAACGACGTTGAACACTATCTATCAGAGCTCGAGTCGAAGTGAGGTTGTTTCAAGCCGAAACACGCAGGTCTTCTAGCAGACATGGCTACTGCAAAAAACTTTGAAAGCGTCCACGGACCAAGACGTGGATTATTGTGCACGAAGTAGCTGAAACCGTAGGCGTGTCATACAAAATAATATTCAACATTTTAAACGATAGGTTAGGAATGAACAAACTACTGACCGGATGAGTGCTGCGTTCGTTCACGGTAGAAACGGATTCGCCTGACAGCTGAATTTTCAGAAGAGGAAAACAGTACCTACCACAGTGAATTACTGGCAAACAAAATAAGTGCTCTTCTTCCTCATGCCGTTATCATACCTCTTCTACCGTTATGGCTGATCTTCCTACTCCAGTGGGCCAACCCCAAGTCCAAATCTTCCAAAATGCCGATGATATGCTCTTAATTGCGTCGAGCCAAGACCCGCTCAAAGAAGCGAAGAGACTGGAATACTACTTGGTAGAACTAAGATAGTCCACACATGGAGCTACTCAAAAGAAATTGATTAGTAACTTAGATTACAAACCAGACCGCAATGAGTTACTTTCAATCTGACTGAATGGGACACCACACACGACGCAACTGATTAGTAATGCGTTACTAACCCATTCAGTTACATTGAAAGTCTCATTGCCGACTGGTTATTAATTTGCGTTACTAATCAGTTTCTTTTGAGTAGATCCGTGTGCGGACTGTCTAAGTCTTTACTGTGAAGAATGGGACATCAGACCAAACAGCAGTAAGACTCAGCTATGCGTATTTTGCAATCCATCTTCTAAGTATTGGCGATCTCAAACTATTCGCAACATGAACAAAAAACTCGCTCTCTCGTTCGAAACATCAAAGATTACACCTAGTTCATCTCTAAAGTTCCTCGGAATCAATTTCCAGGAATTTTTAAAGTTGAATCTCTATGTGCGGTGGAAAAATCTGCCAAATCTGCATTTCAACGTATCCAATCTCTTTTCACCAAAAAGATGGGCATGACCACCAAAGCTAAATTGATATGCTATCAGATTCTTATTAGACCCATCCTGACTTATGCATCCCCATCGTGGATACCCTGGTCAAAGACTGTCATGGTCGAACCGGAGATGTTCGAAAGAAGAATGCTTCACTTCTGCACTGTCCGATAACTAAAAAGTGGCCGAAGAACCTTTTCCTCTATCAGGAGTTGAGACTGAAGTCACTTAGTTACCGAATTGTGGAATTAACGACACGATTCTACAGACAGACAGGAATGGTTAGGATTTAAGTCTAATTAGGCTACATTAGATATTATTTAATATAAGTTAGATCGTAATTTTTCGTGTAAGGCAGTTTTTAAGAAAATTATTGCCAGGGTAATCGCAGCTGCTGTACAGGGTGGGTGATACCATTAGTGTGTAAGAAAAAAGAAATTTGTACCGAAAAAACATATATCATAATAATAACAAAAATCAGAGCCAGCAAGCGAAAATAGTATAACCGCTAGATTTTAAGTGTTTTTGTTAAATGAACTTTATGTTAAGCTAAGAATATAGGATTAATTTAAAATGAAAATTTATATTCAATTCATTCAATTCATTGTTGTTACGTTAATCGTGTTCATCCAACTTGGCTTCCTGTGAATACTTTCTGTTCCCCAGCCTGCAAATGTCACTCGCGTGAAACATTCAGCTAAAAAAAAACAGGTGATAGGAGTCATCGAGGCAGAATCCTATTTCGAAGAATTTGGTGAAACTATTTTTTTAGAGAGTAGACCATGTAAAAACCGACAGAAATTTTTGCTGCCACATAAAAAAAAATTCATGTCCACATTCAAATAACTTTCACACCAAAAATTATCTGAATGTGAGTTTTGGAAATCATGCTGCACGATCTGGTAACGCCAATAACTAGTTTCTGGATGTCGGTGCGGAAAAAAGAACAGTTTGAACTTATTTTAGAGAGAGGCTTCCATGTTTTTATAGACCAGTCATAAATTGGCGGAAGCCACAACCCCGCCAGGGGCATGGACTACCTCAGCCCATGCCTGAGAGTTATTTGGTCATGTACGGCAAAAGCCCTATGCCCTGTTTATGTTCTTGAGCGGCTACGAATTAATTCATGATACAGCTGTCATTTTATGTTCAAAACTATGCCTACGAAGTGGATTTTTATAATTTTCACTTAGCTTAATACCAAGTAAATGGCAGCAATAAATTCGATGGTCAATACTAAAAAATTACTAAGCTTAAATTCGCAGTTTTTGAGATGAGATGATATTTCAATTTTATGATCTCTGTTTTATTATTTGCCTTATTTTGGCTCCGGCCACCAACTCGCGATAAACGAGAAAAATAATGTCCAGTAACTCACACCTTTAACCGGATGACTATTATAAAAAATTTCGACTTTGCAGTTCGGTGTGATAAATTCGACAGAAACACTAAATTACAATTGAAATTTCGTCCAATTTCAATATTTATTGCGAAAATTATAAAAGCCTAAACTGTTAATTCAACAAATTAATAAAAATTATTAAAACTTGGAATTTCATTCCACACGACTATCTAAGTAGCACATTTTATAAGGTGCTGTAACGATCTAACGTTACTTTTTAGTCTAAAAAAAATTTTTTCCAACATTCAGTGATTTTCATTTGCGTAGAAATTATCAGTTTGTTTCAACATTTCTAAAAGTAGAGTCGCTTTATTTCTCTCGGAAACAAACATCTTTGGAAATGAGAAACCTCATTTCGCAACATCGGTCGGAAGAGAAAGCTATAAAAATAAAATTCTGATATTGTACACAGGATAACTTCGACAGTACATGACATAATTGAAAAAAAAATCAAATAGAAAGTTGTGTGAGTAATAACAGTAAAAAGGGCCAAAGAGAGAACCTAACTGCAAACGATGAGTAAATAAAGCATGCTTGCCTAAAATTACAAAGGCTACTTTAAAATATTGAGGAAGCTCAATAATGGTTAGGCGGGTATTTTAGTAGATTTTCAGGTACCCCTATATATCCATGCAGAGTACATTTTCGTTAAAATTAAGTACTGGAAATGCAAACTTATTATGTTTCGTGCTTGTCCATGGTATTTATGAAATTTGAACCCTATGTGTTCCTATAAATATTATGAACCCTATGTGTTCCTAAAAGTTGGCAGGGGTTTTTTTTCAAAATTCGCTTTGTCATAACTTTTGACAGACACATTGCATCATCGTGAAACTTTCAAAACTTTCAAACTTTAACTTAAACTGTACACACATGAACTTTTAAAACTGTGAGGGCAACCCTGTAGCTACGGCAGCAAATGAAAAAGAACCCTTCAAATCATCGAACCCTTCTGAAAAATGTTTGCATTTTGAAAAAATATGTCTATTTATTGATAAGATCTAACCTTTTCCCAAAATGTTAAATTGAAATACTCAAAATTCCGTGTTGCACAAGAACGGCAGCCCATCACCAAATTACCTATTTTTTCAGCACTCGAAACTCCTGTTCGCGAAAACTGACGGACGGATAATCTGATCAATATTAATTTTACAGAGCATGCGGGTACTAACTAGGACCAAGTCTGATAGAAGTAATCATGAAAAGCGGACAGCCCTGTGACAGTGGTGCCATCTTGAAAAATCACTGAGAAAAATAATTGCGGCTTGTTCTATAACTTCCGATTCAGCCAACAAATTTTAACAAAAATCAGACAGTATCCCGAGCCCTACCCGATGCCACATTTGGAAGAAATTTGTTTCAAAAATTAGGATAGAGCTGCTAGCTATGATAATTTATGCCTTATAGATCTTGTAAATTTGCTCAACAAAATAAAGCTTTTTTTCCTGTAAATTCCGATGCAGTCATGAAATCAAAACGAAATTCTGAAAGCTTCGTGAAAAATCATGGAAAGTCTGCCACGTATGGTAATTTTTGTAATTTTTCTGGTAATTCCTTTACTAAGCCATGTTTTCATTAAATTTTGAAATGCTAATGATCCTGCAATGACAATTAACAACAAATATTGAGGTTTCAAAAATGAAAAGTTTTATGGGTGGTATCCCTAAAATTCTTTTCACCCCTATAACTTCCAGCGCAGTCATCCAATCACAACGAAATTCACAAGGTGGATTTAGCATAACGTGATGGAAATTTGGTATATTTTTCGATCTGATGCTAGCACAGGGTTGCCAGTACCAGATATTTTAGTAAATATTGCACCATCAGATGCTTTTATTATACATTCATATGCAAAGCATTTACAATAAAAAATAAGCAGTTTCGGAAATTTTTCGGATGACAACTCCAAACATCGTTTTATCACTGAAATTTCCAATGAAATCCTAGGATGAAAACGAAGTTCAAAGGATAGATTGATTTAAACATGAGTCTGTTATGGTAGGCTTATGGCTGCTGCGTTTGATAAGTGTTGCCAGTACTGAACATTTTCGTCATATATTTTATAGAAAATGCTGTCATAAATGTGTCATATGATAAACATCATACAATGAAATTAAATAACAAGGGATTTAGGTTAGGTTAGTGAAGAGGGCTGCCGGGAACGCGGCCAGCATTATGCCGCCAGTTTGGGCCCATTTGCCACCCTCATAGACAATTACACGCATTCACACTTACAGCCATGGCACTGGCGGGATTCGAATCCGCAAGCCCCGTAGCACGCCGTTTTTTGGCATAGAGTTTCAAAGAATAAAGTTGTACAATTTTTCATGATAACAAACATCCTTGGAAGTGAAGAGCCCTATTTTGGACGGAAGCGAAAACAATAAAAGAAATTTACTGTACGTAGGAATATTTCCACTGTACATAACATAATTAAAAAATTTAAAATATAAAATCGAGAGAGTAATATACGTAAAAAAGAACCTAGGCTAGAAAAGAAACTAACTGCAAGCAATGATATGTGTATTAAACGCAAATTTTTATGGCGACGTGCAAATAAAGCATGCTTGGCTTAAAATACCAAGGCTTCTTTAAAGCATGGGGAAAGCTCAGTAATGGTCAGCAGCTGCGTTTTTACTGGAGAAACAGGAAATTTCCATTTTATTCAAAATACATTGGATCGGTTTCAATATTTTAAAATCGAACATGAACAATTCTTGCAATGATCTAGGAGTTTGGGATGATTTTATTTTTTTATCAAGACAATGATCTGAATAATGAATCATATATTGCTAGATCTTGGTAGCTTTATAATTGTCCCATCGTATTAGATACACCACTACAGTCCCTAGGCTTCAAAACTTTTGAGCAAATTTTCTAAGTAGCTGGACGTAAAATTTATCAAAAAACCTACTCAAAATGAAATTAAAGCTATAATTTTATAGGCTTGGAACTCTAAAACTCCTCAAATTTGCCAATTCAAAGAGACTGCAGGAAGTCATTAAGGATAAAAGTTAGACTATAAAATATTAGGATCAATTTAAAATTTAATTTGATCGATTAGTCGTTATATTGTTGAATTAATAGTTTAAAATTTTTATAATTTTTTTAATTAATAAGAAAACGAGACAAAATGTCCTTTTCATTCGTATGTATCTATCTGGTCTTCCCATTAATTAATCACACTGAACTGCATAGTGGAAATCTCTTGTGATCTTCTAAATACTATCAGGAATATAGTTATTCCTAATATGTTCGGACCAAACACTGATTTTTTTAAACAACATTTTTACTGAAAAAAAACTCAAGGAACAGGTTCTTGATGCATTTAACAAATCAATCCAAAAATATCATACAGCTTTTGAGGCTTAAAGCAAAAAAGGGTAGATTCGGAAAAGCTGGCAACAATTTATTTAAAACAGTTTTTCAGTGAACTGGAAAAATCAGATCATTAAAACAATGCACGACAAACATTTTAATAACAACAGTCATAACTTCAATTCGTAGAAGTTAGTGCGCTCATAAAGTGTTTATAACTAAATTATGGATAATAGAGAATCGAAGTATGAAAACTTACGCTAATATGTTACGAAGTGCAAAGAAAAAATTAAGTTAAGACCCAATGAAGTGTTTAGTCTAAACTAAATGAACTTAAAAAAAAATTACTTAGTACTTAGCTTTAATTTTGAATAACCATTTGAAACGAGGTTCAGGAGGGCATATGGGGGTTCAATAAAACGCTACAAATACTCGTATTTAGAAATTTAGAGGAAAAAGTCTGTATTTTGGCTTAATAATTCCGAATTAAGCCGTTTGCTGTAGGTGATTTTGTTTCATTTGTTTTGAATCATTTGGAACTTCCGCTTTTGTCTGTTTTCACAACTGGGAAGCCATAGAAAATCATTGGTTGCACGAGTTTCTTGTAAAAGAGCATTTTTTTGTTGGCCGATAGTTTAGATTTTCTGTTTATTAGTAAGTAATTGAAAAAAGTGGCCATTCCCAAGACTCGTATTTTCTGTTTTTATTTTATGTTTCGGATAACTGTTGTTTCGGCTTTTACGGCAATTCAAGTAGAAGTGTTTGATTTGTAGTATTTGATCGAAAATATTGAGCTATTCATTTCGATTCAGCTCGATTTGGAAATGGAGATTAACTACAATTGCCGATTGTGATTGGTAAATCTATTCCGATTTTAAAATCATCAAATTTGAATTGAATTCACTGATCATATTAAATGTTCTGTGTGCGCCACACTCAACGAGAATTAGTGTCGAGTCGAATCGACGCGACGTGCCTATCGATTCAATAAGCCAAATTGTGAATGTAGATTGATTGGCTATTATGATTGATAGATTTTAATTGGAATATCAACTACCTCACTATGACACGCTATATACATATGATAACCACATGAAGTCTTCTAATGCAGATTATAAGCGGTTTGTTGGTGGATTCTTATCAGTGTCAATTCGTTATAGAAAGCCTCTTCAAAAGTTCGTGATTTGTACGATGAAAAGTGTACATATCGTGTTAGCTATCTATTATCCACAGAAAAATGACGAGAAAGTCGGCAAAAAAACCTCAAACCAGACATTTTTTGAGCTTTTGCGTTTTAATTTTTTTCAGCTGTCGCAGTGTGCGGACTGCTCAAAAATCGTTTCTTAATTCCACAATTTTGTTCGTTAATTGTTCAACTGGTCTTCTATTAGACCCCCCCATAGTAATATGCAAGAATAACTTAACTGGCACCTTTCCTTGGAATAAAAATATATAAATCTATTTCCAGAATGATGTAATGTTACGTATCCGCTTTTGTCATTTGCTTCCCTTTTCGCAATTCATGGTTTATGTCTTCAAACTTGTCCTTTTCCTCATTTTCTTTTTTCCCTTATTTAAAAGCGAAAAATAAGTAGAGATTGATGTTCAAAATAGATACAACTCACCTAAAGTGATCGTTTCGTTTTTACAAAGCTATCGATAGAGAAATTTTGTTGCAATATTTTATCAGTATGAGTATTTGATCAGCAACAATAGAGAAAAAAGTTTTCTTCAGGTATTGTCAAAGCTCTTTTTCGTGATATTCTTACTCTTTTTATGATTGAAGTAAGTGGAAGCTACTTTCAATTTTTTTACATCAAAGTTTTTTTTTTGTGGGGAGGGGGCGTAGGTTTGGTTTGGTTTGGTTGTAATGTTCATGTTAAATAAAAATATTAGTCTAAAATTCAAAATTATTAAAGTTTTCCATTTTCACAATAAGCAATTGTGTCATCCTTGAAAAAAATATCCAGATATCTTTTCAAAAATCTCATCATCTTCGTAGCTTGCTCTCGTTAATTGTGCAAAAATTTAGCTTGAGATTAGTTTTAAATGAAAAACTCACAAGTTTTTAAATATGGAGTACATCACAGAAATATTAAATCCTTTTAAGTTTTTGTACAGACGAAAAAAAAACTGTTTTATTTTCTTCAGATCCGTTTTCTTGCTAACTATATTTGTTTTATTGTTTTATTGTATACAATAAATTACTTATTGAATTTTTGTTCTCGTGCTAATATTTGAACAGGTGTTAAATGAATATAAGGGATGTGCCTGGCATGATCCACGTTCTGAATATTGTTTACTTCAATATTCCTGACTTTTCAGGAAGCCTAAATGATTGCTTTACTGAAACATGTCAATTGAATTACTAAAATATAAATAGCGCCCACTGTGGGTTATTTTGACATTAGAATCATAAATTTGTTATTGAAGCTTATTAGCTATTCTCATTTCCCGTTCTCATTGTCATTCAAATTGAACCTATGATCGATAAAAATACTTACATCAATTTCATACTTACAAACATACATACTTTCAAACCAAAATTTACAAATTTTTCATATGATCGGTAAAAATGCAAAAATTCAACTCTAGATTATTTCAATAGCAATCCTTGAATCGAAAGCTATCTTTCAGGAAAAAAAATTTCAACAAATTTTCAGAACATAAAGTAAAGATAGAATAATTTTTTGAAATCACGCTTAAATACGATGAAAGGCTCTACGATGTAAAGTTTAGGTCCAATTTGAAAGGAATTTAAGAAATCTCATTGAGGAGCTTGTGAATGGGCTTCATAAGAGGTTAAAGGAAATTATTTTGGATGTATACTTCTTGCATTTCAAAACAGTGAGGGAAACAGCTTTTAGAAAGGAATGCTTTTATAAAAAAAAATTAAGAAATCAGGGATTTTGCTTGTAGAAAAAATAGAAACAGGAAAAGTTTGTCCTGGAATCAAAAGGACTTTATCAAAGGAAGGAAGACCGGAAGAAAAAGGAAAGCCATACAGATTGTCTCCTACTTTGTTGTGTATAATTCTACGGTCCCATTAGCAGGAGAGCAAATTACGTGCTCAAATACTAATCATCCTTAATATTTAAGCAGCGTTTTACACCGACTACGATATCTCACAAATGAAAAGTAAAGGACACGTGAGTAGACTCATCAGGGAAGGAAGGAAAAAACTGGTGAAAATGGAAGTACACAATCAAGAAGCAAAGAATAATCAACGAGCTGATCGCCAATCGGTGTGTTATAAAAAAGCAGGCAAGGGAAACATTGCGGCCATAATGAAACAATGAAAAAGTCGACAACGGAGACTACCGTGATTTGAAAAAAGATCCGAAACTAGGCTCAATTAAACGAGTCGCATAATTCTCAAAAGATTACCAAAGGATGGTTGGAGAAACCACTAAACTAAAGATCTTGAATCCAGCGCTGCAGTGCTCTGAAAATTCACAACCAGGCAAATAATCATAGTCACAAATTCACCAAACAAGAAGGGTTGCTAGATGAATTGTAGAGAAATCCAACATCCGAGGAAAGATTTGCGAAAACTTTACTTCAAAATTCACAAGAGGCGATTGAGTGACTAGTAAAAGTAGGAAAAGTAGCATTGATCAGTGGCTGCCGAATGTTCAATGAAGGGGCAAATCATATTTTTGGAGGATATTTGAACCAATATCACAATTGACATAATTGATGAATGGATATATTTTTTATCCTTGAAATAAGAAAAACAAAGTCAGCTTAAGCAAATATTTCAAACATTTGTGGATTATTCCTTAATCATTGAAAATGCCACTTTCACCGGCCTTTTTTCAAATTCATAGGTCATGATGTTTAAGCGAAAGGCATTAAGCCTTCTCCAGGTTGGGTGGGGAGCATCATTAACCCTGTCACCACCACCCAAGAGACCATTAAAGATCTAGGGGATGGCCAAATTCTACCGTCGCTTCTTCCTCACACAGCTGAGAATCAACAGCCCCTTAACGCATAAATTCACTGAAGCTCATTTTTCGCTATAACCACACCATTCGTAAAGTCGAATCAACAATATGTTTTAACTTCTGTCTGGTTGTTAGTTTCACCCGAGTACGTCCATAAGTCGCTGAGTCGTTAATAGCTCTAAAGTCAAAAGAGGCAAAAATATTGTTAGTTTAGTATTGTGCTACGTTACGTATATCATATATACCCAAACTTTGATATTTATGCGTGAGCCCAAAAGGAATGCATTAAAGCCCACTTAGCAGCAAGTTTTTTTCCCTTTTAATATATAAAAAATTAAAAAAAATCCGTTTTAATAAAAAAAAACATTGTATTGACTCCTTACGTTGATCAAAATAGCTCACAAGAAACCATTAAAATGCATGCTTCTTTAGTAGACTATCAATCACTCAGCTAAAAGCTTCCAATAATTGCTCCATTAGCTCGAAATTTCTCTTTCAGTGTTTTTTCTTGCCGCCATTATGCATTACTTTTACTTCCATTAGATAAACCACTTGATTACGTTGGAGATTGGTTAAAACGTTTTGTGCGCAAACTGTTAACTAGCAAGAAGTGTATGCATCCAATTTGACCATCTCTCAGGCCAGATGTCTTCAGTACTTTATTCGTTACTGGCTGCTTACAAGCAACGATACTAACAGTGTGCGGAGATATTTTGGGTAATCTGCATTAAATGTATGCACTGACTTAGTACCACAGAAGATTGTCCATCTCCAACGTACTCCGTCCGTTACATACTGGAGTGAAACTGGGACACAGACAAAGCGCAAGCAAGCAATGTTTAAGATTCGTTGATTGTTGGAGCCATCGAGTCGATATTCAAGTTTCGCTGTTGAGCAAGCCACAATGCGGAGGAAGTCCAACATTCAATTTTTGTTCTTAGCGGTCAATTTTTTTTCACTTGAATTATACAGATGAATTTCGAGCAGTTATTTTTAGGCAGATGCTCGCTCTCCTTGCGGTGATACACTTCTTCTTCGGTACCATCACCAACGTCGTTTGCGATGGTATGGCAGATGGAGATTGCATACTGGTTGATTTCAGTTGTTCCAATTTCTTTATTACGTCTTTAAGTTTGTATCCGTTACAAAAAAATTTTTACGTTTCGTTCAGAATTCCGCTTTGGTTTGTGATCTTGTCCGTTGGCTGAATCCGTATTCTCGTCTAATTGCTACTATATTATTTTCGGTTTGTTAAGGCTTGTTAAAATGATACGATTCAATGTAGGCATGTTCATTGGCTGGAGAAAACTTTCATTGGACGCCTTTCATTGTAGCGATCGGTGGATTATCCATGGCTTGATGTAATTTCGTTACTGTGTTTTTTGATTGGTGGTATGTGGACCTAAGTCTTGAGAACTACACAATTTGAATACCTAAATATGTATGTATACAGATATTGCATCTAAATATTCATGCTCATTTGCGCGGAAATGATTTAACATATCAAATCGCTAGCAATAATGTGCGTGATTTATGTACTAGAAATTTAGGCTCGTTTGCTTTAACAAGTAGGGAAAATTTTCAAAAAATTTCCGGAGCTTGCATAAGCTATTTTCTCACTGCGAAAGTAACCGCGCAATTGCTTACAATTTTTATCATATGATCAAATACTATATGCTTAGACATGTGTACGAATACAACCATCAATCACGGATCGATTTATAATGCAAATTTTATTTTTCATTCAAAATGAATGAATTACATATTTCCCCGCAGGTTACTTGAGAACAAACATGAATCTCTTCTATCAAAAGAATTATTTCGATTCAGACTAAGTTCTTTGTTCAGTGTGTGGAAGATGAAGATTATCTTCAGGTGGTTCTTCTGAATAATTGAGGGCAATACCAGATTAAGATTTATTGTTCTATACTTGTTTCTGTTCTATGCAGAAATCTGTGCTTAACGGTATACGAAACCATATAAAAGATCTATAAAAACTGTATGCATAACTGGAACATTTATGGGTACGAGTAGCTGGATATAGCACTAGAATATATAGAAATCATAAAGAATATTTCACATAACCAATTTGTAATCACTAAAAGCTGGAGCAGGTGGCATGTGTTTATTTTATTGGCCTTCGAATTAGAGTCAACTAGCAGTGAAACCTTTTTAGTAAAACGGAATGGTGCTGGTTTTACATAAGGACTTCATTTTTTCCAGAACAGAAAACTTACAATAAATTAAATTCCAGTCGCATCGTCGAAAATTGCACGTATCCTTAATTTCAGGTATCTGTCAATATGTATCTTTTTCATTCACATTTGTTTTTTTCATACTGCTTCCCAGACAACTGGTTTGTTGGTATAAAAGTACAATGATAACGGTCATTTGCGAAAATCTTTATTTATCAGCTAGTTGTTCTTCTTATACCCACTTTTATTTGTTCAACTGATCTGCAAATTTTAAATATTATTATTTATATTTTTTTATTTTTATTTTTTTTATTTGCAATAACCTTCTATTTTAATCAAAATACTTAGTGCATTGCAAAATTTACTGAGAATAGAGGCCATCGGTACTGAGTTACCGTATAAAATGTCCTAATTTTCAATAACCGGTGTAACGATGATTGCGATTTTCAAACCATTGTGATTTTAAGCAGTGATTTGGCAAAAAGATATAATTAACCAAACTTAATTTAAAAGTACAAAATAGAAGGATAGCAGCAGCTTCATTTCATATTAAAAACATCTTTAAAATGAGCAATAAATAGAAATAAATATTTTGAACTTAAGATTTTATGAAGTTTCTGAATATCACAACATATCAACTCAAGCGCATAGGAACCACTAGAAGGACTGGTTTGTGAAGAAAACAGAGGAAATGAGTAGATTTGATTGTAGTTATGTTGAACATGTTCTTGTTTTTGTTCTCAGAACTAGATAATCACACCATATGGCATATAATAATTGAATGAAAGCATTTCTCAGTGGATCAAGTTTCGGTGGTGGTAACTAGAGCTAGAATAGTTATGCACGAAAAACGGCTGATAGATGCACGAAAAATCACTGAAATATGCTCATAAACATGTAATAAAAATTAGCACAATATGCAAAAATCTTCCAAAAACTGCCAAAACATACAAAAAAGAAAGGTTCAAATACACATGATTTTTTTTCGATTTTTTTCTCAGTGAATACACAAAACATTGTGAAAACTGAGTGAAAACTGATTTATAAATGAAAAAGATTACTCTACATCTACAGATATAACGACGAGAAAAATAAGAATCGCAATTTTCGAGGGTGACAAAAGTGCTACGTATTCGTTTCGAATATTATTTTGCTACAAAATTTATTGAATTCGCATCAATGAATCGAGGCCCACATTTCGACTAGAGACTCTTTTGAACTTCTGATGAATTTCTTTTTAGTCAATTGAGTCCAAAGTCGATCACATATTTTCATGTCAAAGTATGCTTTGATTTTAACCCCCTTCGATTCTAATACTATTGTGATTCCTTTGACAACGCACATAAAGGTGGCTCAGATGTTCACAATGTTATATGCAGTGGTATAAAACCAAACGTCATTGCCAAACGTCATTGTTTTGTAATTGGTTGTGAATTTGTGTTCATATTTGAAAGAGAAATACCAAAAGGAGAAACCAATTCTACGAAATTAAATTTCAATGGAACAAAATTGATGAAAATATGGACGAACTTGCATTTTAAGCCAAAATATGCTCTAAAGGCCAAAATATGTGAAATATGCAAAATATGTATGCAACATGCACGTACATAACTATTCGAGCCCTAGTGATGACAGTATCAAAAGCCATAGAAGTAGAAAAATGTTGAGAGCTATCGCCCACGAAAATTTCAATACATAAGAAATACAAACAGATAATAAGATGTTCAACAAATGAAAATAGGATCTTTTTTTGTGCAATAACGACAAATTGACTTGATTCTAAATTTGATTCAAGTTGACAATTTAGTTTTGATCCGATAACTGGATAACAGGCATGAACAGATTTTGTGAATTTCTGCCCAAAAAAAAAAATTTTGAAATTCATTAAAAATGATCCAGTACCGAAGCAAAAAATGTATCAAATTTGTGTTATGTCTAGATTAAGTCACTTTGTGAATTGCATTTCAATTCAATGGCTGCAATGTAAGTTATATAGGGGTGAAAAGATTTTGAAGATTTCTGCTCGCATAAAAATTTTTATTTTGTAAAATAAAACACATAGTTTACTTAAGTTGATTGCAGCATGGTTACAATACGAAAATAAATTGATCTCTCGTTGCAAAAGCGACCAAAATCATCGTTGCTAGCAATTCTATTCGAATTTTGCAACCGAAAATTTGTCAAATTTAGATTACATTAAAATCAACCTACAATATGAATTTCGTTTTCATCTGAGGTCAACAAAGGAAGTAACAGGGGTAGAAAGTGTTTTCTTTTCGATTGTCGATATTTCAAGATGGCACCACATCCACAGGGCTGCTCTTATTTTTTAGTTACTTCTATTATTCAAGACCAATTTCATATTGATCTAATGATCCGGTCGTGAACTCTAATGCGTCCTGTAAACTTCGTGATGACCTGATGTTTCTGGCAGGAGTTTTCATATCTTGAAATTTTACAAATTTTCTTTGCTGACTATTAAGCACTCAACGTTCGCCTTAGATAAAAAAAAGTCCTGAGCGTTATCATAGCGCTAAACATAGGTTTCATTAAGCATACTTATTTTTTTCGAAGATCTTCTTTCCAAACAAATATAGGGGTACTTTAAAATTCAATAATATATCCACCGCCCTAAAAGCGCTAAGCATCTCTGTATTTTAAATATGTATTTTATTTCTTATATAGATCAGTATTTTCTGAAAATTTCAGATAGATGGAATCAAGTACTTTTGAGATTAAATCACAGCAAGTGCGATGATAGCGAGCAAAATCACAACTATCAAAGTCACAGCAAATAGTCAGTGAAGTCATCGTGACTTTCAGTCACGATGATTTTCTCCTGTAATTTTTTACTGTAAATTCTCGTTGTGGTTTAGTCTTTGGTGATTTTCTTCGCTGAAATTTCGTTCGGTAGCATTCCGCTATCATTTCATTTACTGTGATTTTGAATAAGTAGTCACTGTTGCTATCAGTGATTTTTCGTTCATTTTTCAAAAATATCAGTAGTATATACATACATATATGTATATATCGGCTCAATAATAATATTTTGCCACCGTAGAACCACAGCGCCTCGCGATCGTCTATGAAAATTAAAGCCTAGCCACACTCATTGCAGTTTTCAAATTATATTTTGTCAAATAATTTCCTCAGTTTATACAGGAAATAAGATCAGATGACACATCAAAGCGATTTTCTTATTAAACAAATTGTCACTTAAACATTTCAAGGACATCTTCTCAAAGTTTCGTGTGAAAATTTCAGAGTGAGTGGCAGCTTCCAAACGCGATTGTCTAATTCAAAAAGTTTCTAAACTATAATTCTACTAAACAGTAGTTAGTTTTTTTTTATTATTATGGTCTATATGAACTTAAATTTTGGGTAAGATCATTGTTTATAGTACTTTTTGCAATTTTATAAAATAATGGCACAAAATGACAACCTCTTATTTAAACACAACTCCAAATGTTTTTTCTATATAGATAAAAACCGTATTTTTCAAGTATTTTTCAAATCATATTGATTTCTGCTGAAAATTGTGACTCTCAACAATTTTGATACAAGCAACAAATCCTGATAGTGACCTGCGAATGTCCTACATAGTCTTATGTCCTACATAGTCAGAGGAAGTGTTTCAAAGAGAATAAAATATTTGTTTAATTACGTGTACAAAAAAATGTCAAAAAAATAATGGAAATTACTCAAAAAAGGGGAACGTTTTTTAGTGATGTCCATTAGTTTTGCACAAACTGCATAAAAAGTGATTTTGAAAATAACAAAACATGCAGGAAATTTAGAAATTTTAGCTTTTGTATCGGACATAATATCATGAGCAATTAAAATTAATTTTAATTGTTCTAGAAAATGTAAGTTTTTACGAATAAAACTTAATCGAATTAAATTTTAGCAAAATATATGAATTTCAAAAAAAAAATCCTTGAGCATTACTCATATACAACACTAAATTAATATCACAATATCACATTTTGATGCTCGAAAACTATTGACTCATAAACGGTAACAGTATCTACAAGATTGATATTATGTAGACCATCATAAATTAAACAACAGCTGGTAACATTTTTGCGTACGCGTTAATGCCTTATCTTAAAAAAGCAGCGTCCAATGTGAGACATACATTTGAAGACATAGAAAGTGCCCGTGATTGTATTTGACATCACACGATTTCTTCAAAATAAGCCAGCAAACAATAGAATATTTTAAGGGTGCTCTTCAGGAGAGTATCTTAAATATTGAGAATCAAACTTGCTACGCCAATCGAGCCCCATATGAAAAGTGAAAATTGTGAATGATTTATTACTTTGAACATGATTACAGATTTTCATGCAGAACAAAGCTGCATTTTCTGAAGGTACTGCTGAAAATCTTACTTAAAAAAAGCCGAAAGCCGGAGTAGGGCATCTTTTTACCACTTCGAGGATCAAATCAAAATTCAATTACAGCCTCCAAACATAATTACCAACAGTCTTCATGACTGTTAATCAATTACGTTAATCATCAGACGAGGTAATAGCTTCAAAAGGGGTAATAAATGTATACTAGTTTGTGCTTGGCAATTGAAAGGATGCGATAACGGTATTAATAGTTATCTCTGTAGATGAGAGGCACATCCTTTTTCCATGCAAACGACCAACAATCAAATATATCACATGTCAGTCATTTTAATGGAATTATGAATTTGATTCAAAAAAATTAGGAATTTGACTGAGTGGAATTGTGAATTTGACTCGCAAATTTATGAATTAGCAACCAAAACTTACGAATTTGATTTGAAAAAATATGAGCTAGACTCGAAAGTATTATGAATTTGGACCAAAAATCTATGAATTTGACTCAAAAATGGTATATATGTCACTTCGAGAAAAATTTACGAATTCAGATAAACTTAGAAATGTACGATCTTGAAAGTTCTGTTGGAGAGGCTGCTACTTACACGACTTTGAAGAACCAAATCGTAAATAATTAAAATGATAGTCTCTGGTGAAGAGGACAGATTACCTTTGAAATGTCGATATCTGTCAAAAAATTGAAAGATATCTAGCTTCTGTAAGAAAAGTTGGTATTTAAGTTAAAATACTCAGATGGTTATACGATATAAAATTGGGGATGTATAAGTAAGATATAAAAAAGATATAAAAAAAAACTAACTGCCAACTATCATGTTTTACGACTACTCTGCCATCGCATCCTTTACGACTCTATGCAAGCAACTATTACTTAGCTGTGAGCGAAGAAGCATGAGGGACCCAAACAAAGTTTTGCTGTTAATTTTCAAGTGATAGTAAAAAGTTTGCTATTACTTTTGACTGATGCAAATAGCTCTATAATAAAGTTTATACATGTATAATGATCAGTATTGCAGATATTACAATGAAATGATTGTAATTTATTGGGAAGCAATAAAGCTTCAATTTGTAATATTCAACTACCTTCTATTAATTACAGTTATAAACAAATGTTAGGTCAAAAATATTATGTCTTAGTGTGCCATCACTAGCGACATAAATCAATCTTGAACAGCGCCCCACAAAACATAACATATACGAGTAATTCAAAATTGAAAACCGACTGATGACTCACCCCTTGAAACCCTCAAATATTTCAATGACTTTATCACACTATTTCCTCAGAATCATATAAATTCCTCATAAACTATTAGTTATCTCTTACGTAACAATATTTACTTAGAACCAATAAACAAGTCTCATAACAATCAATTCAATCGTCTAGAACAAACTCAACTTCTCGACCATGCTAATTCAATTACACCTATCCTTTATCAAACAACGAAAATAATATTCTGCTAATTGATTTATTTACCTAAAAGTAGTTGAACAAATACGTGTAAATATCAGGCATTATTCAGGAAATGCTCGAATAAACGAGCAACAATTTGAACATTTAATGCGGCATAATGTCTTTATCTAATCGCTCAGCTTTTCCTACGTTCTAACCGTATTTCGCCAAAGCAAATCGCAATAAAGGTTGTACTTAGTTGACTCTATGTACGGTGCTTTTGCTTGCTGATAATATTACGATAACATCGCATAAATGAGCTTAGAACAGAATGGTTTTTCGTTTCGGATAAAGATCAGGGATTGTTGTGGCGTTATGATGAAATGACAAATAATACCGTTTTTTTTCTCGTTCTTGTTTCGCACATTATACCAAATAACACTGACTGATTAATCTTCAATTTGACTGTCGCATTGTAAAATGCCATATATCGTTGAAAATCAGCTTTGACATGTTTCTTATTGTGTCTTGATTGTGATAAGATGAAATTTGTTGTTTTTCGGAGTATTTCATCTAATTGTGGAACATGACGGAATTTATACGGGGGCAGTGTGATTAAGAATGGATGTGTTTTTTTTAGAAAATTCTTGAAGATTAATCTTACACGCAGAACTCGATACCAATAAATGCACATATCTTTAAAAAAAAAAAAAGTATACATTATTTCAGTCACCGATTTCATTCAAGGTCTCTTGAGTTTTTGAAAAATTGAAGCCAAACATTTTGCCACATCTAAATCCAAGCAGCTAAATTTGTAACTGGGTTAACAAAATAGCATTAAAAACTTCAACACAGCTTTTTAGAGGTTCTGAGCTAGTTTCAATTAATGGCCTCCTGAATTCGTGAGAATAATCTCGAAAGCCAAAAAAAATTGATCTCAAACTTAACCTGAATTAAACGCAATCCTACTTAGATAACGTTGTATCTGTATTACTAGACTGTTCTCATTTATATTTTCTTAACGCTAAAACTAGAGGATAGATACAGCGTAAAAGATATGTAAACTTTTTGTTTGATTGTTTTTTTATCTCTCAAGAATAGGTTTGACTAACACGTTTCTTCAGATAAAGCAGAAGCTTTTTACGGGCGCAATAATCTGCTTACTATTTTTATTTTTCAATTAAAAATATTGCAAAGCATATATTTATTATTCTATACGGAACGAGGTAAAATACTTCTTAATCTTTTGTAACTAAAATAGTGTAAAAACTGTCATTATTTTTCAAGTCAAACATTTCAAGCTTTCTAGTTCTTGATTTGAGCAAATGATTTTCAAATTGTAAATCACTGAAGAAAAAATTAACTTTAACAAGTTGAGCTACATAGCTTACGGCCTTAACCCTAGAATGGTAATGGGGGTGAAAAAATACCCCAGAACGGTTTAAATCTCGCGCAAAATGCACTCACTATGTATGTAGCTTGTATATTTTGTACTACGATGGTGTATGTACTGTTTTCTTTCTAATAAAACCGTTTTTTTCGATTTGAAAGAAATTCTTACTAATAATACCCATTTCCGCCGAAGAAAACGATTTTTCGATTTCTTACAATTTGCGCACTTTGATTTCTTAAACTAAATACCTTTTTCAGAACTGAAAAAAAAACCACTGATATCGTCTTAAAGCATAGTATCTTATTTTTATAATCCCTTTAGATTCACTCAATTCGGTTGAAAATTGATTAAGATATCGTAAATATACGAAACAGAAAAATTAATTTTGCTGATTTTTCACGTTTCTCGCCCTTCTTACCCATTTATCTCTCTCGAAAAGAAATCTTGGTGTCACGTGGTTCTACATTAAAAATGTAAAAGAGCCCCCATAGGACTCTCTGAGTCATAATGGGTGTGAGATACGAATTTTTGAAAGTTGTTACCAGAGTAGGGTGAAAAAAATAGCGTTGCCATTCTAGAGTTAACGAAGCGTTGGAGGTGTTTTTTCAATAAGATTCTCCCACATAAAAGACCTAATGCTACTGTATAGAACTATAATGCACTTTTGTTTTTTTTTTTGTTAAAAATACATAGCATAGTTTTCAATGAAAACAAAAGGGAAAGTTTTTTTTTAACAGAACAATGTTTGGGCCCAACTTGAGATGCCGAGGCTTATTCTAAAGGCATTGAACAACTGTTGAAAATTGTGTGAGTTTAATATTAATATAAGCTTGAGTAGCCTTGTTGATAAGGAACTGCCTTTTTGTGTGTGGAGTCCCTGGTTCGAATTCACGTTCGGACGAGGGTCCACGCACCAAGCTTTAAGTACACCTAGCTCTGAATAGGTACCTGAGTTAATCAGGGGAGGTAAATTGAGTCGTGGAATTAATCACTCTACACTTCTATTTACATTGATTGTAAATTTGTAATGAAACTCTCTACCATCTTCAAACCCCTAGACTCGTTCGAGGGTTGTCGCGGGATTACTTTACTTCGCTTAATATTTATAACTTGGTTTTGGGTTTGAGTGTGTTCTATTCAAAGTCTTTTTAGTGGTCTCTGTTAAGGTAATAAGGTTTTGAATGGGACGTTTTTTTTTAAAAAAAATGGTAAACGGTTGTAAAGTAATGTATAATAAACACAAAAAAAACACAACACTTTGCAAAACTATTTATTCGACAAATAAAAAAAAAACTTTTTTTTAGGACAATATACTTTCCACAAAAAAACCTACACCAATACTGGAAGATCTTTTTTGGTCACCAATTCGCGGTTCTCGTTTCAAATTTTATACAAGATCTGAAAAAAAAATATTTTGGTTCGACACTAATTTGGGAAAAATTCAATGCACTGGTTCCAATGTAATTGTTTGGTATATTTGGATGGTGTTCAAAACAACGATTTTTTAAAAAAAGCAATTTTCGAATCACTTTGAAGAAATTCGGAAAGCAACTGATGATCCTATAAAAAAATCTGCTTTGGATGTCTACCTGGTGTTGCAAGCATGATGGTTTGGAATTATTTTCATTCATTGTGGTAATGCCAATTTTCAATATACTGTTCATATTGTTCTGTCATAAGAAGCTTCATTTTCATTTTGCTTGTGATTAAAACTTGCTCAGTTTCTTTCATAGAGTTTGATTAAAAAATATGCCTTGAGTCTTGAGATTATAGGAAGACTTGTTAGCAACACTCTTAATAATAAATTGGTGGCACTCTCGCCCTTTTTTAATGAATCATAGTTGAACTGTTTTCTCATGTAGCTACAAAATTGAAAAGGGAAATTTGACTCCATTGTTAGTAACAATGGAGTGAGCTTTACATAGATCATTTCTTCTCATGACTCATGAGCGCAAATCTTTTTTAAAAATATCTTTTTTGTTATGAATTGATTCCAATGCATACATACATAGTACTCATCACTTATACATGAATGACAAGATACATAAAAACAGATTTATAAAGACCCAGGATGTGCTATGAATCCTTTGATTTCGAAGCAACTTTTAATTAATTAATTAATCAATTAATTTTTATTGAGTTCAATATAGTTTATCAAATATTATTTATGTCTCTGGTATTTTAATCATTTGATGCTATGAATTAAGAAAGGCAGTTTCGTAGGTTCCCCAGCTGCGACTCAAAGCACACTTTGGAGAAGGGTCATTCAGGCACATAAGGGCCCATTGTTATACCTTATTGCTTAGCATGCAACCACTATTAAGAAGTTTTTGAAAAACTGGATGGTACTCTTTAATTTTACTGAAGCTACTTCGTTTAGGCTTGCGAAGAATGCTGAGTCAAGGGAGTGCTTTTTTCTCCTGGAAAGGGCCGGGCATTTGCGGAATAGGTGAAAGACTGTTGCCTTTACCTCCCACATCTAAAAAGTGGCTTCCTGAAAAGATGTTGCTTCGATCATTTTTTTGACAACCGTATTAAAATATATCAGACCTGGTATCTTGTAAGGGTAGGTATGAGAACAAGTAAGACGCTAGATAAAGTTGCTCAAGATTGCCACCAAGAATTTTGATCTTAAATAGACCATAGAGTATCAAAAAAGCTTTCAGATAACTGAATACTGAACTTAAAATTTAACGGACAGAAGCAACTGGGAACAACAAGAACCCCCTGTAACATGCTTTATTGGGCTATAGTTTGAGTGAGCAAAAAATGTAAAGTACTAAATATTATTTTTGATTCGTTTTTCAGTTTCGTCATAACTTTTGGATTTTTGGTATCATTAGATTACATGAAGATCGGAAATGATGGGAATAACAACCTGATAATATAAAAAACAGATTTTTCATAGAGAAATAGGCAGACTTTTTTGTTAGCTGCATGATAACCGCCACAGTTACTGCATTTTTAGATTTTGCGTTTCATTTCGGCTTGGAAAGCGAAGAAAGACAGATCGCACGAATAGAACAGTAAAATTTTACTTTATACGGCCATATTAGATCGATTGCTAGCAATCTAATCTAATATGCAGGATCACGTATTTTAGGGGCTCATCATTTCTGTGTGTCGACTTTACCATATAGTAAAAATGGTGGTCGATATATTGGATAAATGTGCCGAAACAATTTTTCTAATCTCAACCTCTACTTTAATATCATCAAGTGGCTTGGATATCTTTTACTTAGCTATGAAATCTGAACAAACTTAGATTAGGTTAGTTTCTTCTGGCTGACACTATGCCACACATAGACTTATTGGCCCGTTACGTTACCAGATAAGAATACCTGAAACTTAAAAGTTCAGTTCAAGTGGCAATGGAAGGCCTAAAACATTTTTGCAAATTGAATGATGCTCCTTCAACTTCTGCTCCACGACGTGCGTATGGTGTACAAGCCAACACTCATCGAAGTTCCATTGTCGAGTTTTGTCCAGCGCCGGAGATGTTGGATTGTTTCTAAGACTCGAGGCTCCTACTACTTTATGCAGGTGCCACTTGGCAAGTGTCGCATTTTCATGGCGTGTGCTGCTAAAAGATAGTGAACAGTAATGATGCTAAGTGAGTGGAGTGAGTCTGGTTTAGTGGGAGTAGGAATTGAATAGCTGGGGGATATATTTCAGGTTTGAATTGCTCGCCTTCCACACACTACAACCTGCATCATATTGGAATCAGTCTAGTATTTAACTCTTTGGATAGAGATTGAGATGGTTACCAATCCAATTAAGGGTAGGCTGGCCCCATGATTGGCTAACAAATCTAATTTTCCATTCTCACCAATACCGTTATAACCAAAAACACAGAATATTTCGGCTCTTCTGTTGTTGCCTAGCTTATTCAGGGCCTGAATGCAGGTGAGTACGGACTTAGACTTATATCTGTGAGACATCAGCACTTTTGCTGCAGCTTGACTCTTTGTGAAAATGCAGATTTTGGCATCTGTACTATCTTTGACGTGTATTAGTTATGTGGCTTTTTTATCGCAAAATCCTCCACTCGGAAAATACCATAGTCTTCAACATACTTCAACTTTGCTTTTATATTGTGGTTTGCAGAATATGCTGCAGTGCATACTCCTGTAGCTACTTTAAATCCAGCGCTTTATTTGCTTAAAGTTCTGTGCTCTTTGGCTGATTCCAGTCCTGCCCTTCTGCTACGGTCCCTTGATATCTTAAATTAAAGCAAATAGTGGGGACCAAGTAGTCAATAGAGCTTGCGAGCCCCATACTTCTAGGCCCAAACGATCTTGGCACGCTGTGTCTTCGTTTAAATTCTTCTAGATAATAGTAAAGCATCTCATCAAGAGTTGGAATAGGTAGGATTAGGATAGGTAGCATTGAAAACAACAACAAGGTGGATTTTTGGGTGGGGAAAATCATTTGAATAAAAGCATCAGCATTTTATATTATACTCTGTATCCTGACATGTTGACTATTAGAGAAGTTCTTGGACAGCCATAGTAGATCTGCAGGAACTTTTGAGTTGAATTTACCCTGTAATGTGATTTGAATTCGCTATTTGTGTTATGCTAGATGAGTGACTAGGATTATGGTTGTGAATCAGAAAACATCAATGAATAAACGATTTCTAAAGTTGGTTTGATTTAGTATGGGAAATTTTTATGCATCCAGCTCAGTTGTAAACTGGTTGTCTTTTATTGAAGCCAACTGTGAAATACCATTATAGCTACTAGCATTTTTTCAGTCTAACAAAATCTGGTCTTTGAATACCAGCCAAAACTTCAAAGAAGATATTCGTAATTGCAGCTTTTACAGGGATGCATTCACCATTTTTCAGTGTAATCAAAGACGGGCATAATCGTAATAAGAAGCCCATTTCTGAGCAATATACCTTTTCCTGTGTCGATTTTACTTGTACATCTGAGAAGTTTGTATCTGAGAAGAGATGTTTACAGTATATTATTCCGTCACGGTTATGTGGTAGAAATTTTTAAAAGCGTGCTCTTATGAATATAACTTTCCTAAAGAACACAATCTAGAAATTAAGTTTGTAATGGCAAATTTTCCATGGTTTAACCTAGGAAAAACTTTTATTGGTATCACTCCAGCAATTTGAGGGGCTTTTTATCTATCAACACAATCAATTTTTGATATATGTATTTTCATTCAAAAGGTTCTCTAATTTCAAAATACTCTCAGGGTTTGAACTAAATTTTTATTTTGATATTAGCACTTACTACATAGCTGAATACTTATTCTAGGGGCTGATAATTTATTCACCAATGAAACTGATTCATCCATTTATTGGTGAACGTTTAAAATAATTTAGTTTTTTTTTTGTTCAAAAAGCTATGCATCTGAAATCGTCCCTCATCATATTAACTAACATTCAAAATCAAGTTGTCCCACAACAACCAATCTCGGATCTTTCAACAGCGAAGCAAGTCCAGGCTTCATTTCATAATCAGTTGTTTGAAATATGGAATGAGTATTTTTCCGGCATATATTTTCTTAATTGTAACACCGGTTTCTATTCACAGCTAGATTAACCGAGGGCTTGATACATGACGCTTGGAATTGAACTGACAACTAAACACTTTTCGAGCCAGTTATCTACTTACCAGACTACAGAGACAGTAAAGAATTATCTTCAATGGCCTGAAACAAGAATACTGTTGGATCTAGGTCATCATGATTCACATTCTTCAAGCCAGAAAATCGTTTTCCTAAACCGGATAAAACAGATTCTCATGCACTCGCTATATCAAAGAAAGTGTCCATTCTTTTCTCATTATACCTTCGTAACAACTAGATATCTCTTTTATATGTCCATATACTCGTATATGTGCGGGCACGAAATTTTTAGTAGGTGTCATGGTCAACAGTAACATCTTCGTACTCTTTGTGCATGTAGAAATAAACATTTAGGAATGTGCAATTATGTATTTGAATTCGCTGCACAATAACGTCTAATTTAAAGAATGCGGTTTTACTTCTAGTACTTACAAGCGTACTTACAATGCTCAATTGGTGTAGAAACCCCTTTAGCTGCATTTTAGTCAACTCACGTACTAAAAATGCATAGATACATAAGTGGCAGTTACAAAAGAGCAATTAAAATTTCTCAATCAATAATGACGCCTAATTTGTTTTTAAGAATTGACAAAAATTTGCGGTTCTTGTGGTTCTTTTGTATTTGAAATGTGAATTTTGAAATGTACTCATGTAAATGAGTATGTATCACATTCAATTTATGGAATTTGTGAGTTGAGTCGAAAATAATATCCTCCTAATGATTATTTAGAATCATTAGTGGGGAATCTTTTGAACGTAAAAAATTATCAATATAATGCTCAAGTTGTATTGCTGTTTTTTAAAATGCAATGGCCGTTTTATTTTAAATACGCGCTGTCTAAATAAAATGGTAGTGTGATAGCTTGACGATTTCCAATATTGCATTTTGTTCGAATATGTAACCAACAGTTGATTTTATGTTGACTAACATGAATTCCAACAGACACCTACCAATTGTTTTTCCATTTTACCAACAAAGAAAGTTTATATTATATACCTATAGAGCAGACACGTTTGTGCTTCCTATAGCATAGAAAGAATTTAAATTCAACAAAATAACAAAATTATACATAATGATTTCAAAAAAAATCTGAATGAAATATAATTATAATAAATAAACTAAATCGAAAAATAAATAAAGAAATTAGTAGAAAGCACAATACTTCAGAATTACTTTAACAATAAATCCTATCCCATTTTATCAAGTTGGGGTAGAGCAGGGGTGGGCAAACGGTCGATCGCGATCGACCGGTCGATCGCGAACAGTTTGACAGTCGATCACAGACAATTTTAACAATTTACTAGGTTAATTTAAAATGTAAACTAAAAACTTAGTAGACGATTTATTCAGCACATTTTGGAATGGGCCATGGCTTAATAGATCCAATCGGACAGTCCCTGCAGTTTCAGTTTCACACAAAAGTTCGCAGAGCCTTGCTGGCGGAGAAGCCAAAGGGAAAATCCGAGATAGCTATGCTCTCGATTTGTGCAATTTATACATTTATATCATTTTAGTAAAATTGTTTCACTTAATCTCGTATACGTATACGGTTGTTTCATTTCCTTAAATCTCTCTGTTCTAAATTACACACTTTATATTTTTGCTTCTCGCTTTAGACATAGATATAATTAAAATCCTTTCACGCCAATTTAGTTTGTGCAGTTCATTCCTTCCAGCTAAAAAGTCATATCTGGTGTTTAAATTTGAAAATTGAATTGTGTAAATGTCTTTTCAATAACAAAATCGTCAGAAATGATAAGTGTCCCCGCTTTTCTCCATTTTCAAATTTTCGCTCGAAAGAATGACCAGATAATAGAGACATGCCAAAATTTAGCTTCACGATTAACTCAGTACTAGCCTAAAGAATGAACTGCACATACTAAATTGGCGTGAAATGATTGGAGACATGTGCCAAAGCTATCTGCATTTTCAACGCGAAAGCATGTTCCAAGCAATTTTTCACGCTTAAAAGTGAGTAAACTCTTGCTTATTTTTAAGCTTAATTTTCGCCGAAATGAATTTCGCGTAAAAATTTGCATGAACATTTAACGTGAAATCGAAAACAGTACTAAGCTTTAGATGGCTCAGCTGAGGAAGCTTTTTGCAAAGATTTTGCTTTATTTAAGTTATTGCATTTTTGGACACATTGGGAGAAAAACATGAACGATTGGAAGATGCAGTATGGGCAAAGAAATTAGCATTTCTTACGGATTTTATGGGCCATTACAGCTTGTTTAGTTTACAATTACAAGGAAAAAGAAAATATTGTTGACTTGTTGAGTTCGGTAAATATTTTTTAAGTAAAAGTAAAACTTTTTACTTCACAATTAAATAGCCAAAATTTTTAAATGTTTTCCATATTAAGAAAAACATATTAAACTTACTGGTGAATGGAAAATGCAAAAGCTGAAAGACATCCTTCAGTTCGCGAAAAAGTCCCTGGCCGTCGATGGCCGCTTGGACTGATTTATTTTTCTCCTGGCCCATTTATCTGGCATCACTATGGACCAATAGGTCTATGTGTGGCCTTGTGACAACTGGTACAATCTAACCCAACCTAACCTACTGGTGAATGTATTATTGAATTGTTTTGTCCTGAACTGGAAAATTTTAAACAAGAATTCAAGAGACGATTTGCAAATCTCAATCACCTTCAACCGATTTTTGAATTTATTTCATTTCCTTTTAGAGAATTCGATAACGAGGATATTTCATCAAATCTAGCTCATACTTTACAATTGAATTCATCGAATCTAGAGTTAGAAATTTTAACAATAGCACGCGCAAATGAAAATTATTTTTGGATTTAATTACCATAAAAAAATATCCATTATTGAGATTGGTGACAATGAGGATATTTGCATTTTTTTTGCTTCCATTTATTTATGTGAAGCAACGTTTTTTCAAATGAAAAACATCGAATCGCAACTTAGGAGTTCTCTGACTGATGACTACTTAATGGCATCTATTCGATTGTGCATCAGTGCTTACAAGCCTAACTCTACAATACTTTTTGATGAAAAATAAATTAATCTAAAATATTTATTATTTAATCTAAAATATTTATTATTTTTAACATTGCACAAAGTAGTAATACAATGTATTTAATATATTAATATCAATAAAGACCTTAATTAAATTTTTATTTGTTTTTGATTTAACCCATTTTTCGAAGTCGATCGCGCATAAATTAAAAAAATTAAGGTCGATCTTACCAGTATTAGGTTTGCCCACCCCTGGGGTAGAGGCTTATCTGCTCAGAATATATTTTGATGCTAATATTGCATTCATCAAGAACAACATGAAAAATTCATTCAAGTTTCTTACACCGTTGCTCTGAAAAATAACAATTTACAAATGTGTCCTATTTGATACTCGATTCACCTAACAAATCACATTCATCCATTGAGGCCTTAAAATATTCCGATATTTTTTGCTATTGCCATAGCAAAAAGTCAAAAGCGTCCGTTTCGCAAGAATATGTATATTTTTTTTTGTCTCGAACAATAGCCGAAAATGATTAAAACGAACAGAAAAGAAATAGTCAAAAGTACCATTTCCATGTCTGATTGCCTCTCAAATGTGGGTTATTAGAAATAAGCGAAAATAAAGAAAATGAAAATCAGCAAAACATCAAATCGTTTCAATGATATCCACGAATATCTTATGATTTTCAAAGGTCTCACTGGAAATCATCATGGTCATATTGTAAATCAGCAAATTGAATATTTATGATAGAAGCTAAAATCGAAAGTTTCGATGAATACTATTCATTCTTTTTCTGATTTGGGTGTGTTTATTTTAAGAGTGGTTTTGCTATGAAATATCATGTTGATTTCATTGCATCAGTCAAAATTTATTATTTCTTATAAGGCGGGATTTTGTTTTTTTTTCGATTATAAAGAGGCGATTTTCATAGTAGAGACTTATTTCTTCATTTTGGTTCTGCGTACTCTATCAACCCGTGGCCTTTTACCATTTTCTATTTTCATGGATACGTTTTTAAAAATATGTTATTTTCAATTTTAACCTCTTCTTGAAAAAACCTTCTAATTATTAGGATGAAAACTTAAATATCTATAAACAATGACATAGCCAAAAATATTTCGAATAGTCCCCGAAAGAAAGCTTTTACCAATTTAAAATTTTGGTCCCAATGTAATCATTAATTAGGAACGGCATTGAATGCGTTTTGGTCAGGGGTGTGTATTTTTGATGAATTTGATTCCATCCATTTTATAAGATAATATGACAGAGAAGGTAAATATTGAATTATTGTTAGTTAAATATTGAATTATTGTTAGTTTTTAGGGAATTATTATTATCTTCCCGAATTTTCGAATGCGAAATAAGCTACTAAGCAGCTTTGGTCTGCAAAAATGAAGCAATAAAATAAATTTGGACGGTATGTGAATATTCTGAAAGACTATAAGTTTGTGAGTTTAAATTGGGACACCTATGATCTGCGAGCTATTAGGGATTTTTTTTTGTTATTTTACATTAGCAAATAATCGAAAGAAAAATACTGAGCGAAAAACCGAAACAAAAACCACTAAACTGCAAAATTTATAAAACTAGAAACCGTTTAGTTAGCCCAAAGAAAACATAAATTTTGACAAAGCCAAAACTTTTCCACTAATTATTATTAATTATAATAATTATAAAAAATAATTTTTTAAGGAAGTTTTTTTGTAGAAAGGATGGTGTGTACTTTATGATTATGCTTATTAAATTTTTGCGCAAAAGTATATTTGTGTTGACAACACGATGACAAATTGTGTATTAAAGTCTAGCAGAACAAACATCTAGCCTCAAACATCAAACGATAAGCCAAAAATAATTCCAAAAAAATAAAAAAGTATTAATTTGGTCTATTTTGGTTTGGGACAGATTTCCAAATACAATGAATTATCATCACAAAGAGTTTTGATAAAATAACCTCGAAACCTGTGAACTTCAAAAGGTCAAAGATTTGGGACTGATTCTTGACTCAGAGCTACTATGGCACAAAAGCATAGCAAAAAGAGGACTTTCGATGCAATTTACTGCTGAAAAGACCCTTAGAAGCCAATCGGGAAATGCAGTCTTGCATTGTTGTATGGTTTTTCACAGCTGTGATTAAGCCGGCACTATTATGTGAGGTGGTCATAGGCTGCTCTAAGATTCACCTACTAACTGATGCTTGAAAACGCGCAAAGGTTGCCGCGCTTTTGGTGATATTGGTCCTACGAACCACCCTTACTAAGATACTTTTTGTGTTGCTTCATTGGTTACTAACCAATTTACTAACTCTACAGCATTTTTATCTTCCTGCTGTGAGACAGCATATATTTTTGTTAGAATTTGGGCATGCTGGTTTTTTTATCTGAAGGAGTACCCTCTGCATAGGTAAGGACATTCTAATGGTGTTGAAGTTTTTAGCTTACACTCTTGGGAGATCAATGGAATAAAAGTATCAAGGTTGGGCCTGGACTCATTCATTTGTACTGAAACTGAGCACTCGGACAAGCTGATTATAATGCTGGGCTTTCATTTCCCAGACTGTTGTAGTATCTTTTAGGTGGAGATGGTTGCTATTTTGCAGTTATCTTCAGGTTTTTGTGTAATTAAATATTTGCAGTTGATATTGCTATTTTCGCAAATAGTCAAATGGCTTTAAATCTTTTTGCTGGTTCTTGTACAGTGACCAGAATTATTGCTGAATGCCGTAAATCTGTTAGTGAAATGTCGGCATATTCTACACTGCCGAATAATTATTAGTATAACGCTCAAGTTGTGCTGCTGTTTTTGAAATGTAATGACCGTTTTATTTTAAATACGCGCTTTCTAAATAAAATGGCAGTATGATAGCTTGACGACTTCAAATATTGCTCTGATCACCTACTGGTACCTGAACATAAGGGTATTTGGGCGAACTGTGTCTCATCTCTCATGTAATTGTCAACCTGAGCCACTTTCTTAAGCCCCATTTCTATAGGCACGCCGATGTAATCGGCCAAACTTATCATCAAGCTAAAATAAAAAAAAGTCTTGGGTTGAGTGCGATCGAAAGATAGTCCTGGGCCTGGACACGCACCGCATCAAATAACTGTTACGTTCAAACCACACTGATTGATTCTGTGTTGTGACTGACCCATTGCCTCATATACTTTACTGGCATATGCTACTTAAAGAATAGCATCCTCGCTAAAATATTTGAAAAAATAATTTTCTAAGACTCTGGCAATCAGTTCACTTTACTAGATTTGAGTGACTTCTTGCGTGAAATCAGAGGTAGAGTTGTCACAAATTTAATATTTCTGCACTTGAATTTCATAGTTTAACTCATATTCTAGTCTTAATAGATTACAGCTTCAAAATTCTAAATATTTTACGTTGCAATGGCATTGATTTTTTTTGGCGCCCCATGTGGGCAGAAAAAGTACTCAACATGCATTTTTTATGCAGGTCGTCAGCGTAATCATTTAATCAGTATTGCTATGTATCATCACTGATCAATTATTTCTGGAATATTTGAGATCAAATAAATCTAGAAATCACAAATAGTTTTAGTATGATGGTGCTAACAGGAACAACGTGTGCTGCGCAATCGAAATATTGAACTAAATTTTTTTGCTAAGGACGAACAATGAAAAGAAAAAGATAGCATATCAAGCTCGTTATTATTCATTTTTGGATACGAAATATTTTTTAAGAGTGCAAAGACTGAATGAAAAGAGCTTCAATGAAAACTATAGCATGATTGGTTGAAGCTTAAGGCTTTAACTTCAAAATATAGCTGTTTTGCTGGGATTTTTATTTTGCTAAACGATGAAGACTGTTTTTTTTTGGTAATTCCTCAATATTAGCATATGAAAAAATTTATTCATTTCATTCAACTTAAACCAAAAAAATTAAAACCTTTTGGAAAACTCAGCTCACCTTAAAGTATATTTTTTCCCCTTGAATTAAAAATTTAATTTTAAATTTTTATCTTCAAAAAAATTAGTGTAAATATAGTATACATAAATGCATACTTAGACGATATTATACACTTTCACAAAGCTATTCTCTTTCATCATTTTAAGAGTGGCTTGTCGAACTATCAACAAAAATACAGATTTAGGAATTCGATAAAAATTTCTGCCACTCAACACATTAATCTTCAATAGCACACTGTTTACCTGGACGATTTTTTGGACTGTATACTTTTTACGGACAATGTTACGACTTAAGCGAGAGATTAGTGATAAAACTACCTTCCAATAAAGTTTTAATGAAAGCCCAAATATTGCTATCTGGTCTCTCTAATAAAGTTCTATTCGAAAGTTCTATATCCAGTTCTATTTATAAAAAAAAACTCTATGATAACTATAAGATAAGACCTGCAATTGAATAGTTCATGTTGTTTTGGTTTAAAGAGCTCGTGAATTGATTGATCATGTTCAGAAAAAATAGATTCGATTGGATAAGTTGAGCACATATTATCTATCATAGCTAAATTTAATCATCATAATATTGTAAAAATTTCAAATGTTTCTTCTTGTTATGTGTCGAAAAAAATTACTTTACTTTTGGAGACTACTGTATCAATACCTAAAGTTATGTAAGTAGGTACTTGTTTTATAAAAATCGTTGTAAAAATCTTAATGAATTTTAAACAATCACATTTGAACGTATTTACTGATATAACTGCTCAGTATTCACTGTAAATCCATATATGTAGCGACATATTACTATTTCGGTCTATGAGTTTTACTGGTTATTTAAAGCGTTGGTTTTTCATTAGTCAACTGCTTTTGCAGGCTATGTGTTTTTTTTAGGATTTTTTCATTGCGTTATATTTATTGTTCTGCCATAGCTACGATTCTTTACGAGCATCAACTACGACTTAAAAAGAGTTTCTTTGACTTAAAAAGAGTTTGTCTAGAACTTCGAATAAAAATCGTGACAAGTAAGAAAATTTCACGCAAAACGCTTTCGTGTTAGATATTTTGCTCGAAATTCAAATTTTAATTTTTTAAAAATATTTAAGTTAGTCCCGTTATTTTTCGCTACATCTTCCCCCAATTCTCAAATATTTTTGAAAAAGAAAATTAACAAAAGTAAATATAGCTCATCCTTCATCTGCCATCGAACAATCGAAGGTCTCTCTCTCTCTCTCTTTTAAGTATCTGAGCGGTTTAATCGTTCCCATATTCTGTACTTTTACGATCCAATACCGTTAAAATACATTTCGATCGAATTCAATTCAAATCGACTGCATTCCATCTCAAAGCTCTGAACAGTAAAAATGCCCAAATTGTCAGAACTTTCTTCGTTTGCTTCGATGTTAATGCGTTCAAGCTCTCACTCGAAATTTCCACATCTTAAATAATAAATCGTTTAGACACTTTCATTTTTGCGCGGCATTCAACAGACTAACAGACACGCGAAGAGACATAGCCAAAGTCAAAACATATACACATCAATCTGTTAGATACTCTGGCAGATAGTTAAACAGTTAAGATTGGTCTGTTCGATAACTATGTTCAAACAATTGTAATAATCACTGTAATAATACGAATACCAGAAATCCATCTAACCACCTATAACTCTTATGTATAGGTAGATATCCCAGCATTGATTCCCACTGTTGATACTTTTCAGCAATTTCTTACTGTCATACTCGCACCGACAAACTTTTCTGCTTCTTCGACGAGTTGTTTCGCATTCAATTCGAGCAAGTTGCTTGCATTTTAGAAAATCATTTTCTTCTTTGTGCTTTAGTAGTGTGTTCAGTTTCTTTGGTTGGTTGTCGTCTTCTACTATTTCACCTCGCACTGTTCTACTTTCTTTTCGAGCTGGTATCGTATAATGTGCTGGTAGAGTCAGCTGAAAGTTGGAAATTAAAGAGATGTGTGCTCGCGTAAAGCTGGTTGAATGGATGATGAATACCTTAACATGTCTTTACGTATATTGAAAAGAATGTTTTTTTTTTGCATTTGTTGAAGATGATAGTTTGTGGTGGATGCGAATACAGTTTGTGTTAGAAATGAATATTTTGGGATTTTTTTTAGATGGTATTAAGGTCCATCGGGTGCAAAAGAAGAGAGGAACTACGTAGCAAGGGCAAAGTCTTGAAGGACTCATCACGTAAAATTTAGACTTAATTTTGGTGTGCTATCGATCCAAATTATTACCTATTATAATAAAGTGATAAGCTGATGTTTCCAAAAAGAAACTTGAATTTTGCAGTACTCTATTAATATAAATATAATCAATCCATTAATTTACGAGTTCCTGTTGCTTTTTTATTTTTGAGCGTAATTTTACATGGGGAAGAAGCTTCGGTGACATTATATTTTCTGTGCCAAAAAAAAGTTTTAATTAGTGTAGCCGGTCACAATCTATGAATGATATTCCATAACTTCCTCGAGAATTTCAATTTACGGAATAAATTTACGAAAAATATTGATATAGCTAAGGTTTTATTCCAGCTTATAAATAATCTTGCTGCTATGGAAACATCCACAAATCTTCAAATTTAAATTAATCGGGAATGCAAAGCGTTTTGTTTTCCAATCTACAAGGAAGGTAACACTGAAACCTTATTGTCAAAACTGGAGGTTTTTATGATGCTACTCTAGTTGAGGCAGTATTAAAAATGATTATCACTCAGTTTATTATACAGTTGAGGCTGTCGAGTGAGATGAGAACATAGAAGTTTTAGATAGGCACTAGAACTTAGACGCGTTTATGAATCTTCTCTGAAATGATCTTTCGCCAAAAAAGTGTTACATTACTTCCATATCTTATACAGAGATAGGTACGTCAAAAAAACATATATTACATAATTTTTATTATTGCGTTTAACCTTCGTCTTTCCAGATTTTAAAATAATAAAAATTCGAATCACAGCAAACCTGAGCTAATCTAAGCTAATATTTTATTTATTTATTTCACCAAACAAGGTATACAATTCCTTATAAATAAGATAAAAATAAAAATATAAATTGACATTACAATTCAAAATAACAAAACTAAACAAAACAGATTAATATCAGGTAAAAATACACTGAAAGCAATGCAAATAAATAAATTAACATTCTTTTAAAAAAATATGACAGCAATATTACATGTAGGGCACAAAATTATTAAATACAAAAAGGAAATTAAATTAAATATTTTGTTAGTCGTGAAAAGGGTACTAGGCCGGTAGACTAAAGAGGGTAGGATAAGAGAGCCTTGGTAACTCTGTTTTTAAAGGACGCTTTCGAAATTGTGGGGGAATAGTGTTGCCTCATGCTGTTGAATATCTTGCAGCATCTATTTATTGGCTCATTATCAGCATATGCGGTGCTATGCCTATATTCAACTAGTATTTGTCGGAGTCTAGGGGCTCTTACGGGCTGGTTAAGCACAAATCTTTCCTGAATGAATTCGACATTAACAGCGTCTCTAATGACATCGAGACTGAAGCAGGCAGATAACATTAATCTTCTAGATGCAAGTGGTGACAAATTTAGAAGTCTAAGGCGAGATTCATATGGCTGTAAATTGCTAAAATCACAGGGGTGGTAAAGACCTCTAAGAGCGAATAGCAGGAATTGCTTTTGAACAGATTCGAATCTGTGGCTGTGAATATCGAAAACCGGGTTCCAGATAATGCAAGCATACTCAAGAAGAGGGCGAACGAGCGCGGTATATAGCGATTTTGTAACCCAAAGGTTCTGAAACTCCTTGGCTCGCCGCTTAATGAAGCCTAGTCGTTTACTTGCTTGAGAGATTATTTTGTCGTAATGCAAATTAAAGCGGAGCTTTTCATCCAGTACCACACCGAAGTCTAATATATTGTTAGCCCTACTGAGTGTCGTATTGCTTAAAAGATAAATATGATGTACGAGCGTACTTTTTCGAGAGAAGCTAATCACATGACATTTTGCGATATTGAGAGGTAGGTTGTTTACGCAGCACCAATTATCCAGGGAATTTAGTTTTAGTTGAAAAAAGTTGGCATCAGATGACGACTTTATAGTATGAAAAATTTTCAGATCTTCCGCATAGAGTAGATGAGGTACATCAGATAAAATCTCCGACAGGTCTGATATAAAAATGTTAAATAGCAAAGGGCCAAGATGGCTACCTTGAGGTACTCCAGAGTTGATATGAATTTTTTTAGAGATAAGCCCTTGGAATTTCACATATTGTGAGCGGTTCTGGAGGTAAGAGCTAAGCCATCTTAGTAGAGATCCTGCAATTCCGAACTGCTGCAGCTTGGAAATCAAAATGGAGTGGCTAACACGATCAAACGCTTTGCTGAAGTCAGTGTAGACTGCGTCAATTTGACCACCTTTCTCCATTTCGCAAAGAATATGGGAAACCAGCACCATTAGGTTGGTAGTGGTAGAACGACCTTTCCTAAAACCATGCTGCTGTTCGTTAAGTCGAGCATCGACCAAGTCGAGCATCGACCAACTTATCACATATGATTTTTTCAAACAATTTAGGGATACTTGATAAAATGGCGATACCTCTATAATTTTGAATTGATCTTCTATCACCATTTTTGAATATTGGTGTAACGTAGGAGGTTTTCCAATACGATGGAAAGTGCCCAGAAGAAAGAGATGTATTGAATATGATGTGAAGAGGAGAAATTAACTGTGCGACACATTTAATAAGAAAAGTCGGAGGAAGAAGATCAGGTCCAGGGCCTTTGTTACTATCAAGCTCCAAGATAGCTAAAAAATATCATCTCTGGAAATAGTTATAGCCTCAGCGAACATTGTTCTAGATACTCTAGGGAGGTGACAGAGTGATGGAGTACTGACAGGGCTAAAAACCTCTTGAAAGCTATCTGCGAAAAAATTTCAAATTTCTTGAGGAGAAGAAGACATTGAGGTTCTATTGCACATAGAAGAGTGATAACCGGTTGTTTTCCGCTTCATATTCACAAAGTCAAAAAACTTTTTGGGGCTATGAATTATATTCTCGCCGGTTGTTTTATTGAATCTGTCATATGCTTCATGAGACTTTTCCTGGAATTCTTTGGCCGCTGCATTGTATTCTTCTTTGATACGATGGCTAGAGTCGACATTATTTTTTATTGATTTTAAACCAAAAGCTCTATATTTTTGCTTTCAGCACACTTTATTTTTGGTAACATCATCTTTTTCCAAATCAGCCCAGGGATTCTTTCGTTCCTCAAGGTATTTTCGGCACCTGTGTGGCTTTGAACCTTGCTGCCGGAATTTCATGCATTTTCTCCAAAAGCTCACCGACGTGATCGGTCAAACTAACCATTCAAATAGAATTTCAATCCAGCTCCAAACGAACCCAGTTCATTGACGCCTATATCAGTTTTACCTTAAATCACTAAGGGAAGAAAAGGCATATCAATATTAATACTTTAACAAATCTTCAATTATCTCGAAACTCGCTTTCATTTAGATACCGCTTTTGCGCTTAGTAGGGCAGTATAGGTATATTAAAAATGTCACTAAAATGGCCGCCGGCGCCAAAGGGTAAAAGATAACTAAAAATTTTTGGGACCTGGTCCTATTCTGCATATACACCAATGTATTCTGAAAGTTTCAGCTAAATCGGATGTTCTTCGAACATTAGTAAAAAGTACCAGTTGCGTTTGAATAGGACATTGAAGCAACATTGAAGCAGCATTTTCAGCTCTAACGAGAAAGTATATCAAGAGAACCATTTTATCTCTACAAAAGAGTAGGTAGATACATTCTTGGCACTCCTATGGCTACCACATCCACATAAGCAATCTTTTCCCAGCCAAAATCGTCTAGCTTCCTCAGAAGGCTATTAATCATGACGTTATATAGTAAATGTGAAAGCACTCCACCTTGCCCTTATTGACACTTGCTGGCTCAGACAAGATATTGTTAATGGTCTTTTCAATATCTTGGTCTTCAATGTCTGTGTATATCGACAGAATATGATTCCCCGGGGAATGTGAGTCCATAAGGAGAATAAGGATATCGGAGCTCGAATTAGTCCATGATACCGCCAGGGTTCTGGATACATCCCTTAACTTCGGTGCTGAGCTCAAAGCTTTATGTATATAATTCGACTTATTGATACGCTGTATGTTGCTACAGAATGATGTGCAAGAGGATCTCTTCGCCTTACATACGACATACTTATATGCCTTCAACATTGATTTCTATAATGACCAGTCACTAGATCTTTTTTCGAAGCCGATTTTTTGTCCAGCAATCTCATCGAAAAATGGTGATTTCCACATTCAACCATAAAGGTTTTGAATTTCTTTTGGCTTTGAGCTGGTTTTATGCTGCTCAAACTGCAGATTTGAGAGTGTTGGCAAGGATGTTAGCCACCGGATCCAGATTCTGATGACTGTCGATGCTCCCGGAAAAAAATTGCAGTGAGGATCTGACCAGGGATTGGAACTTTGTCCAGTTCCTTTTTCCCTATTGATAAAGGTTTAGCTAGAATAGTTGCTGATATGTGCTTTTTAAAAAAAAACCCAATTTCGAGCTCTGAGCACAACGCAAATACAAACAATGACAGCCATTAGTATATGGCGGCATTCGAACCTACATAAAATACAATAGATCGTTGTATTGGAATGGTGCTTGAGGGAGTAGATTTACTGACCATAAAAAAATACTTGTAGCTAAAATGATGACGATGATGACTCATGTTGTGCTCCATTCAACCCAGATAACTACTAACTACTAGATTGGCACAAAGTTCATAACATCATGATGATTCATCTCCCATATCCAGAATCGAACCAAGGACGCGCATATCAACCGTCAGTGCTTGTGATTTTACGTAACAACGTCTGGATATAGGTATAAGTTAGGTGGGTAAATCGAAGTTATTTTGTGTTGCATCTGTTTGCCATGACCAAATAAAGATTATTCTAGTATTTTAATTTTTGAAGCTAGATTTATTTTAATTACTCGACATATATCGATATTTCTATAGACCAATAGACACTGAAAAAGAGGGTCTGATAGACTGGTCTACCGGATAGAATAGATCAGATTGGACCGGATAGATCGGTCTGATAGACAGATAGACACTGAACAAGAGGGCAGATTACCCTCGAAATATCGATATATGTCGAGTAATTAAAATAAATCTAGCTTCATAAGGAAAAATTGGTTTAAATTAAAATATTTTTACAAGCTAGGAAAAAAATTGCTACACAATAAAAACAAATTATTCTAGTGTCTTTTTTAAAAAATGTCTTCCGTAATACTCGGAAGAATTGTCGATTATATATTATTTTTTTTTATTACCACCGATTATACCGATTATATATAAATTCTTTTTGTTCTTTGATCAAAGATTTATTTTTTTAAAGCAATAACTGAAACCACTATGCGTCATTTATCAGTTTCAAGTACAGAGCCTCAACTATCTTTCATATGAAGAAAGGTCACAATAAAAACCGTCATTCAGATTACCGAGAAAAAGGTTGCCTCAATTGTTCGAAGAATTCAAGTTGTAAACAATAATCTCAATGTCTTTTCTATTAGTACAACAATACTAATACCATTTCTAATATCAAACGTGGTAACTTGATTTGATTGAAATTGAAAAGAATGTTAAATATTTTGAAAATTTAATAACAGCCCTAATAATCATTACAGTCCGAAAGACTTAAAAAAGTTAATTGCCGTGCAGTTAGCAACCATGACACCTGTATTTGATTTTGATTTAATTTTTCCTGGCGTTTTCATTTAACTGATTTAATTTTTCCGAATTTTGGTTTAGTTTTTCCAGTTTTTTTTTTAGAGGAGTATGGATAAATTTCAAATGATCACAGTCACATTGAATGACATGCTAGAAATATCCCAATTTCTCCCAATGCGCATGTATCACCCCCACTCAGATGGCGGCGATGGTGGGACTTTTCGAACTCTCATCTCTCTATGAATAAAATCAGCCACAGTGGATTAGATGCCTGGGAATCTTATGCGTAAAATTTCACGCCCGAAACTTTTTCAATTTGAGGCCCAAATTTTAAACCATACATTTAGATTTGTTGTTTACGAAAAATTAAACTCTGTCTCAAACTAAATTCAAAAGAAATTTTAATCTTATCAATCGTTTCCCAGGGGAATTCATAACAATTGTATGTTTTTATTAGTAACAATTATATATTTAAAAAAAAAATCTGATAAAAATGTCGCCAGTTAGTCGTGAAATAATGGTTCACGATAAATCCATACGGTACTTTATGCATCTTCTTGGTACAAAATTATCAAATTGCTACGCATTTCGTCTAATCAGTAATCCTAAGGAGCTTGTATGTGTACTTACAGCAATAGCGTGTTGTGTATTGGCAATTCGGTTGCGTTTGTGCCATCTTCTTGATAAAAACATTCGTCATCATACTTTCACAATATTCCTTGAGAGTGAGAGGGGCCAGTCGATCCAAATCGGTTCGACTCGATCATTCGGTTTGGTCTAATAATTGTATAATAGCGAATATTGTGCTGCCACCACGACGAATTTTCAAATAAATCCAATTTCGATTTCGATTCGTCTAATCTTTTCGCTATTCACTTTTGACTGGCTACAGTTTCAGTGAGCAATAGAACTCACTTTTCCTAAATTTCAGTGAAAACTTGACACCTGAGATAATGATCGACGATAACGTTCATTCGAATAGTATATGCTTCAAGAGCGGTCCAATTAACAGCAAATTATCCACTGAGGTTCGTGTGAAAGTATGATTGTGATAAGAATTAGTGTGTTGAGAGTAAGTACACAAGTAGGCTGGCTGACTTTATTGGGTCAGCAGATAAAAGATCACTTGGGAATTAACTGCAGCCACATGAGAGCGATAAAAACAGCGACAGATTCGCGGCGAAATCGTACATACATGCATACATACACAATCACAATAGTACTTGCGGCTGAAATGGCAAAAGACCGATCTTTCTTTTTCAGCTTTCTGTTACTCGAATCACGGATCTTCTTCTTTGGCGGCTTCTGCTTCTGTTTTTCAAGTCGCGCGTCTTCTTCCTCTTCCACAATAAACACCGTTTCTCTTCTCCAACTGTACGTATTCACGTTGGTTTTTCGTTATGTTTTCCGTTTACGTTAATGCTTGTGTTGTTTTTTTTTTCTGTACAGTTACGTCTGTGCAAAGAGAAATTGTTCTAAATAACACACTAACTAACTACTCAGAGCGTTGCGCGCGATACCGCACCAACGCGACTTTCTAAGAATGAGGTTAGAATCGTTGCGACCACGACAAGAAATACGTGAAAACTCGATAGTCCAATAGCAACGGTTATGGTGGTTACGATTACAGTTTGCAGCTCCCAAGCGCGGAGCGTGCTGCTTGTACCTGAGTTTGGCACAGTTTCCGAATAGGGGTAGATGAAAATGGAATTTCGAGAGAATTACACCAAAACAATGTGTCGGACATGCGGGCTTAATGAGATTCACTTGTTCCTCGACTGTTTCAAAACGATCATCATTTGAACAAACTAAACACACATACTAACGACTTCTTCAGTATGGACTGAGTTTTCGATTCTGTTTCCATGTTTGATATCCACCACAATGACTAGGGGTTGATTGGGGCACTCAAAATGATTTCGAGTCACACATGTCTTAGGGCAGTTCACAATTGTATCTTTCACGATTTAATCTTTGATACACTTCAGGCATACCGAAAATCTTTTTCACTGGGATTTGATTTTATATCTTCTCACAATTTTAATCCAATCTGGTAGTCGTTAGAGGCGAGGTTAGAACGCAACACTGTACCACTTTCAACATAAACACACATATGAAAATTTACTTTATTTTAATCCTTTAACGTCCTGCGAGTCCACCTGTCGTCACTACTCGTATTTTCAGTCCTCCAGTCGAACTGATCGCGCGACACATTGCCGGATACTTCTGGACGATGTTCTTCACCCACCTTAAGGGAAAGCACTTGAGCCCGTCTCAATCTTACTGATAACGATTAGCGAGCAGCGTTGCGACAGGTACAAATCTATCTGAAAGTGTCGCACGTTTGGCGACTGCTCGAACTTTGGATGCGCGAGAACTGAAATTCCGATACTGAGCTGAAACTTCTTTTTCGTCAGTGTAACAGCACGCGACCTCAGGTGAGCAACTTTCTTGCCTCAAAGTCTTAGCTTGACTCAGCCAGCGTCTCGAAGACTTCTTCTTCAGTTTAGATCGTGTCGGGCGGAGGAAATGGAAATGGCCTTTCTCCGAACCAACGGATTCAGACTGGGATTGATCGGATTCGGATGGGAAATGGGAGTTGGAATGGACTGGGCTGAGAACCATGGGAGGAAAAGAAGATTTCATTCAGCGAAATGTCCGTAATGCAGATCGGATCGGATCGAAGAATCGCACGTAGAATAGCGTGTGAGTCGCACTGTTATGTGCCCCGCCGCGCAATCTTCCCGATATGAGTGTTTTCTTCAATGAAAAGGTAGGCGAGCTACAGATAACTTCGCATTCGCGGCGAATGCGACGATTAACTTTCTTCGACGGAGGGGAGTGAAGATAGTGTGGGTATATTGTACTGTAGATGGCTTAGAAATGTTTCGCTGCAAGTTTATTTGTGATTTCGTGCTTTTGTTTATCAGCCCGGTATTAATTCGAGGCCTAAGCAGAATCTGTAGACTGCGAAGTTGTGGAGCTGAATCGATGCAGATATGAAGATATGCGTGACTGTAATTGAAATTGAAATTGCGCTTGTAATGGTTGGTAGTAGTGACTTCTATTCAAATGTGGAGAGGTTATAGTGAAATAGAAATCGGAAGGCCAGGTGTCGGCGCTTAAGATGATGAAGAATTTTCAGAAGGTTTAACCGTTGCTTTGATTCGTTCTGTGGTTTTCTCTTTTTTAATTAATTACTCAACTTGGATGGGTATACTTCGAAGGAACATGCAGGTGGACAATAGACTAGTAATATTGTTCGATTTTAACCTATGTTCGGGTTGATGAGTACGTTTTGCAAAAAGAGTGTTTGTTGAGGCTACGAATACGAAAAAAATACAGTAGTTTTCATTTCTTCTGGAGAAACCAGATGTGTAACTACTTTAAACTGTGGGTTATACCATGGTTTGCGAGTCTAAGAACGTTATAATATGTTACGCCTGCCTAATTTTTACCTGCGTAAGCTTTTCTGATAGCTCTCTCCAGCAAAAGCTACTACTTCATCTAACCTGACCTAATTTTCGCAGCGGAGAGCAGCTTCTATCGTCTCAAGATTAGTCTCTCTCTCTCCCTCTCACACATCTAATTCCTAACATCATTAGCACTACTATCTGCACATCTTTAATTCCAGGCCAACATGCTTCATAATTAATATAAAAAAAACGTAAATCATGTCAACTCATCAAATATGGATAATTATTTCAAATTTGCTGTTTTGGCTCGACGAACACTATCTCTATGATATTCTTGAATTCAGTCGAAAACGGTAAAGAACTCTCACTGATTTTCCACTTTAGCGATAATCTTTAGACACACTCATCATATCTTTGAATGGTTCCGAATTTATCTCGAGCTTAAAATGGAAAGTTCACTAATTTCGCTCTTAGTTTTCGATAAGTAGGTCACCGCGACGAGATTCGCTTCTGTGACCTACTTTGTAATGTAAGATTCGGCTACTTGCTAAGTGTTGATGCATGATACATAGGTGAGTGATGGTTTTGGTGATCAAGTAGTGATTTTGATGGAGTATGATGTGGATGCCTCACTTGCCAAATCGATTAACTCCATTTTCTGATTTCATTAAATTGTACTATCAAAGCACTTAAGAAGCTCCTAACTGTATATATTCAAAACAAATTTCTCTAATAATAGGTATTAACACCACTAAATACTTATTATTAGAGAAATTTATTTTGAATATATACAGTTAGGAGCTTCTTAAGTGCTTTGATAGTAAAAATTTAATGAAATTCAGAAAATGGAGTTAATCGATTTGGCAAGTGAGGCATCCATGTCACATTGATACACGTGTATCTTATAATATGCTAAGTTTTTTTGTAACTCAAAGACCGAAACAATGCTGTAAAGGTATAATATTGTATCGAGTAATCCAGTTGTGCTATAAGTGGCTAGTGTTGTTAGACGAGAATTTTAAGGTAGGGAAATGGTATTCTTTAAAGAACCACATTCCTAGATATGCTCCGAAAGCTGAATTTGATGCAACGTCGAAAAAAATAATTGAATTTCCATTTCTTAGCCATTCATACTCAAAAAAAACAGTCCAAATGCTGAGGAGCTACCTATTTTAGTAGCGCTGGTAATCAGAAGTAAAACCTGGGGGTAGAGAGTAGTAACTTCAACTTTCTGCTGAGCTGGATAAGTTACGATTCAGCAATGTTTGTATCAAATATTCATTGTTATTGTTCAGTGGTATGAAACCAATCTCTCTAGTTCTATCTAATCGCAATTAATCTACAGAATGGCGCAAAACTTTGTATAAAATTTTAGTGTAAAGGGATAATTTCAATGTTATAACTTTATTGTAAAGTACACACATTAAGTAACATAATATATAATTAGTATGAAGTATGTCCTTCTTCGTTTTCTATACAGTCTAAAATGCGCATTCTGAAACTTTCATATAAATTTCTTAGATACTCTGCCGAAACTGCGATCCACTCAACTTGTATACGTCGGATCAGCTCATGCTTAGTTTTTGGTTTGGGATATTTTAAGACACTCTCATAAACCTGGACCATTCATTTTCAATTGGTTTTAAATCAGAGGAATTGATAGGTCAGTAAATCGTTTCATAAGTTTTCAAAGCTTTTTGCAACTTGGCTCCATCTTGCATTAAAATTACTTCCTTTCTGTTATAAATTGATGGCGATTATCAAGGCATTGTGTTAAAACAGGGAGGGTATTTTCCCATTATTTTCTCCATTGACAGGCACTCCTTGCTCAACAGAACAAAGTTCGCTTTTTCCGCAACAGCTCAGTCCGCCAGCTACCAAGAAGTTTATGCCAAATTTTCGAGTCTGTATGACGGGAATATTTGCAAGATCGCTGGTTCTCATTGTCCTATTCTGTCTATCAGGTATTAGATGCAGTTGAATCCATGAATCATCCGTAAAAAGGATGTTCGCACGCCAGGCTCGACCACGAGCACTGTCAACAGTTGAAACATAGACAAATTTTCAATACACGCTCTACAATTAAGAACCACTGAGACATTTAGACAATTGAGAACACAAAAAAGGAGACAAACTTCGGTGCGAAAACTACAGAGGCATATCGCTACTTTGTACGTCCTAGATACTGACGAAAATATTAAAAAATAAAATAAATGTATATGCTGAAAAGGTCTTTGGGGAGTACCAAGGAGGCTTAAGGTCTGGTCGATCAACTACGGATCAGCTCTTCACAGTCAAACAAGTGCTCGAAAAATGCTGGGAATTTAACATCGACGTCCACCAGATTTTCGTGGACTTTAAACAAGCATATGACAGTATTGATCGAAACATACTGTACAAAATAATGCTATGCTTCGGCATCCCGGCAAAACTAGTCCGGCTGAACAAAATGACGATGACGTTAACAGCATCACAAGTCAGAATCAACAACAGTTTGACTGATGCCTTTGACACAAATGTCGGACTAAAGCAAGGAGATGGGTTGGCCCCTCTACTGTTCAACCCAGCACTTGAGTCCGTGATAAGGAAGATTCCTGTCGACACAGGAGGTACGCTTCTGTATAAGTCGAACCAATTAGTGGCCTACGCGGATGATATTAACATCTTGTCACGTTCCTTCACATCCGCCAAAAAACTCCTGTTGAAACTTGACCAGGAAGCCAAAGAAGTAGGCCTGAAGATCAATCAGACGAAAACAAAAATCATGACGCAAACAAGAAAGAAGACCTCCATTAGACGAAACGTAATTCTAGACGAATATAATTTAGAGAATGTGGACGAATTTGACAACAAAAGGCAGTGAAACTGATGAAATTAAACGAAGAATACAGCTCGCTAATAAAACTTTCTACTCCGTTCTGGCCCTACTGAAGACCAGCTGCATACACAGGAAGACGAAGCTCTGTCTACAAATCAATAATCAGACCTGTCTTGTGCTACGGATGTGAAACTTGGACCCTTACCTAAGCATCCGCAAATATGTTGAACGCCTTCGAAATACGGGTCCTCAGGCGTATAATTGGAGCTAAACAAGAGTGTGGCCAATGGCGGAAAAGGTACAACCACGAGTTGTACGAGGTTTTTGACGAGCCAGAGGTTGCTACAATAATCAAACTGCGGAAGCTGCAATGGGCTGGTCACGTGCATGGACGAGCATCGAGCATCGGCATGGACAAGCATCGAGTACCTAAGAAGGTATTCGACGGAAGGGCAAATTGGAAAACCCAGAAAACGCTGGTCTGACTCTGTCGACGAAGACTGCGCAAAGCTGCTCGGTTTTCGTAATTGGAGGACGCGGTCATTGAACCGAGACAACTGGAGGCGTCACCTACCAGAAGCCAAGGCCCGAGAGGGGCTGTAGTGCTACGACGACGAGACATTACGGTTTCTAAAACAGAGCTTCCGAAAACTTTCGGAAATTTTCACCGCCACTTAATGCACTTTTTCTCAACAGCTTTATTGGTTTGCATTTTCTGCACCAAAATTGATTGATTACACTTAGCAAGTGGTATCACCGTGGTTTTTGAGTGTTATGTTTTTGTTTTATATTTTTACGGACGTTGCTAATCCTGTGTAGTTTGTTGATGAGAATTTTACAGCAAGTTTCAATTTGAAATAGTTTTTTTTGCAGGTCTCTATTTGGTGAGCATCATTCACATATTCTGTTCACTTACTGGTATCTACTTGTGTGTTGAGGGTTAGTGTAGGTTACGTCTCTCAGAGGTTCTAAAAATATTATCCTTTTTTGTGTCTCATAATCATGAAGAAGTTATTAACTAGCTTCTACAACCCATAAAATCCTCACTATACAATTCTCATTTATTTCAGCTTACATCACTCCCCCGGATTTTGGTGGTGTTCCTCGACTCTCCTGAAAATGACTCGTCACTGGTTAGTTACGACGGTGAATCAAATGTAGAAGGTCAAAAGAGGTGGAACGAAGCGGGGTATACCAGCCTTTTAATACTTTCAACAAATTTGTCAGTAGCGCTCCCGATGTTGCAGAACAGGTACACTCCTTATTTGCGCAAGGCATCATTATACAACTTCTTGTTCGTGAGGGCGTCAAAGTAACATACATTTTTTGTAAATGGACTGCACAGTTTGAAAATCTAACACTAGAATGTTTTCCAGACATAAAGAGTTCAAGGAAGGACGGAAACGAGAGGAAAATTAGAAACACCACTGCCGTCTTCGGACTAGCTTCACAAGTGAAACATTCGAGCGGTGCCATGTATTATTGAAAGGGATGACGAATCGGAGTATTCGAGTTTGCATAGAAGGTCAGAATAAGTAATGCTGTCAAACAATCATTGCAAATGACCAAGAGTGCCGTAAAGTGTGTGCCTGGTAGGTGGCTTGCCTTTTGACCAAAAATCAAAAGCTAAGACTTTTGGAGATTTGTTGGACCCTCACAGCAAGGTTCACTGGAGAAGGCGATGCATCTTTATGTCTAATAATGCCCTGGGATAAAATATAGGTACATCATTGCACTCCCAAGTCGAAAAAAGCCAGTATGAAGTGGCGGTGAAAGCCAAAACTCGACTCACAGCTGGCAATGATCCTTCAACATTTCGCTCATTGATTTTTTTTTGCATTAGCCATACTGTAATTAAATTGCATGAGCCCATACTAGTAGTTCTAAGCACGAGTTTACATTGCGCAAAACTGCTCCACGAAACAACTTTCATAGAATGTCTCACGAAACGATTGGCTCGCTTTTGGTGTTAAAATTGTGGGCAACGTAGACGCAAAGCAGGCGAGCCATCAATTTGGGTAAGACAAATGCGCCATCAAGTTCGTAAGTAGTACCTCCGTGTATTGTTTCCATATTTGCCACAATGGCATTTATTTATTTTGGCATTTATATATTTTAGCTAAAAAAGAAAAAGAAAAGAAGTCCAAAAATGAATATTGTTTATACATATCTGTCATTCAGATACAATTTTCACAATTTGTTTCACACGAAACAAATATACCCGTTCAGAATTAGAGCGTTGTGAACAAAATGTAGCTTGTCATTCAATAAGAGCAAAACGTCTTCAGCCAAAATTAATGGAAACTATGCAACAGAAAACACTCACTCACAACTATTATATTAGCTCAAAAAATATCAATTTAAATGTATTTATATCTTATGATATTTTAAGGCCAAAGTGCATTGGATTTATAAAAACTATTTTTATTTAGCCTTCGTTAATTCTATGTGTCAATTATAAGTGTTATGTTCATGGTAGCTGGGGCTATATTATACAGGAATTGAAACTATGTTTAGTGGGAATCGGGACCATGCATATAACAGAAAAACCCACGAGGTATGGATTTGGCTCTTGTAACTACGTATATTTTCCCCCTCAGGAAACTATGTACATTAATGCGACCATAAATGTTGCGTTACGTTACATAGGAGTAAGTGCTTATATTATGGCTTCGGGAGCTATATTTTATAGTCAAGGGTACTATCCAAAAAAAAACTAATGAATGTACACTCTTGGAAGGTGTATACAAAATCGAATCTGATCAATTCGGCATTGTTCAAGATCTGAAAAATAGTGAAAGCAATAAAGCTCATAAAATTCCAAATTAAAATTGATCATAAAAAGGCAAAGTGCTTTTATAATTGCAACTCAGCAATCAGTGTACATTAAGCCATTTATTCATCAAAATAAGACCGTAGGAATCAGTTCTTTTATGAAAAAATTCGAAAGTGATCTAGTTTCATCAATATCAGAATATTTCTTTCTTAGCTCAGCCGAAACTAAGCACCACCCAAAAAAATTCAAAAGAGGCCAAACACAAACTGAAGTATCATATTTAACGCTTTCCTGTGCTTCATTTTTCAGAATTATTAAAAAGCAAATATACGTCACTATTCTGAGCAATTAACACAACGCACCGTCCAAAAGAGAAACTCCACCAATGAGTTCATCTGCATTCACACCTGGCCAGCAGATACTTTTACGCTTTTATTGTGTATCTATAGCAGTCACAGCACCAGTGCTTCATACTCCACGCATTTTCAATCTTTCCTCTTGAATTTCATCTTTAGCTGTTTGCTGGCTGCTAGCTGGGCTGCTTGCTTGGCCTTCTTGATCCGTCTCTTCGATCTTCTTGATCTTTTTCGACTTTTGGGCAAGATCATATTGTGGCTTTTACTGTTAATATCGCGCAATAAAGCATGCGCGTGTGGGTCAGTGTGTGAGAGCTACTAACAGTTTTTTTTTCATATGGGATTTACTTCCCGTAACCGTTGCGTGCTACGGCATTTTTAGAATGCCGACTTTTCACGAAGCTCAGATCAGGTCTTGTGAGAGCACCGTCCCAACTTTTTTGATGAATAATTTAATAGATAAAGATGGAAAGTGCTACCAATCCCAAATGATATGCTGACCGGAACTAAATTTATTGTTTTGATTAGAATTTCGCCATGAATTTTACGCACGATGTTTGAGTATATCTTATTGAAAGTGAAATTCAGAAATCAATTCATCTTAAGTGCCTAATTTACAGAAATTCTTGCAAATATTACTAAGCTATGAGCAGTATGTGAGTGAGTATTGTGAAGATTTTGCATTCGCATTTTCACTTGAAACTAACACGCTAAGTTCTGAGTCAACATTTTTCATTTTAGTAAGTAGAATAGATTATTCCCTTCAAATTTACAGAAACATACTTCAATAGTACAATATTTAACATTAGTGAAGTATTCGCTAGCATTGAAACATTTTTCCAGCGTAATCGCTCATGGATTTCTTCTCTTTACGATCCGGAGAAAGGCTTACGATACCAAAAGCAGAAGAAGAAGAAGAAGAAGTAGCATCAGCGGTAGACGTTATGCATGAGTGTCTTCTTTTACCACGCCATGTGTCGGGAGAAATTCGAAAAGGTCGTTTGATAGCTTCGAGCAAATGCTAATTCTGCAGGTGGCACGAGAAATTACAGTAAGCTATTTAATTTCTCAAGCTGATAAAATAGTAATTTTCAGGAAAATATAAAATACAAGAAACATAGTTCGGCTGACTTAATGACTTGGACGTTCAATGGAAATGATAGAAATGGTTGAGTGGAATAAGCAGATTTTTATTTTACATGAAGTCAATATTAATTGCTTCTTAGTGTTGAACGACTGAATTGTAAACTACTGAAAACTAAGAAGGCTACAAAAACGTAGTCATATGCCCACATTGGGCGCGGTAAGATTATTCTTTCAAATCAGTGATTTGATTGGAAATTAGCTATGGTATACTTCGAAGATAAGGAGCAACTAGTAACGCAAAAACATTCAAGCCTCAAGATAGTATCTTTCAATCTGAATTCGCTAATCGACCCGGAAAATATGCTAAGACAATGTAAGGTTTCATGAGAGGAGAATCGCTCAGAGGCCAAAAAAACTGCAGTAAAACGATATGTTCAAAAAAGCTAACAATTTCATGCTTTGTATCATAAAGAACGAATTTGAATCCAAGCAAAAGCCCCTGACTATTTTTTTTATAACAATGAGTATTTTTGAATGTTATTTGCTGTTGGCAATGAGTGCGTTTCTAGTATTTTGTCGTGAAGCTTGAGTACCCACCAGATATGAACAATGTTGGGTTCAAAAATTGATACATTTTATGGACAGGGACACAAAAAGGATCCTGGTAGGCTAATAGGCTTGCATTTGACATACCATTCAGAGTTCTTCCTAAGATGATTTATGCCAGTTTTAATAAAATCACTATATTTTGAAAAAAAAATTACCACCTCTGCGTGAAAGATTCAAAGATTTCAAAGATTCTTTATTGAAGTGTTGTCTAATTTTAAAACTAATTAATTTTAAACTAAGTCTGATTTAATGTGAGGAACTCTATGGCCTAATGAGTGACTCGAAGAAAAGATACTCAGTAAAAAAGGGTGCAATGCAAGTCCAGGAGTTGCAAATAAAGAAACTTAAATGATGAAGTTAGTGAAAAACTAAATAAGCAGTTAAAAGTTCAACAAAAACTAGCCAAACAACGTCACCTAAATCAAGAATTTGCGAAAATTATTGAAGTCCTGCAAACAATTCAAATTCTTTACACTTGCCTAGGGGGCAAAAAAACGGAAAAGGCAGCAAACATCTTCTTCAAGAAACGAATTCGCTTCGCACACAGACGAGTCCTGGGCTTTGTCCGGAGAGAAAACGTCCACGTGAGAGGACGACTCTTCATACAAGTCCGTGGCATTGATTACTAACGATTCTGATGTAACCCCTAAAAACGAGTAAAGTATCGAGAATGAGGACCACCTTTCCACTGTTAAAGCCAAAAATAATACAAATAAAGATTTTCCTCCCTTGAAAGCCAGAATAATTCAAAAGTCTAAATAATCTGCTGGTGTCGTTATGCAATCAAAACTGCAAAAAAAACCAACCCAAAAAATATTCTAATAAAAAAGCAGAAACGACTCATAAAGCTGTTGCCGTCATCACTCGCTGATCTGAACAATGAATAATACTGGCACGTGTTCTATCTGCTAAGAGGGTTTATCTTGCCACACAAATTTCTCCTAAGACCACTGATGACCCCAGGACAATCACCAGACTTGAAGGTTCACTACCCTACTTACAATCTCCTTGAGGAGAAACACCTAAATATCATCATAAGATGCCTATACGGGCATAACTCCGATGAGGTCAAACTAGATCTGAAAAGACAAGGCTTCCATTCTATTGAGGTATTGTAATCAAAAGCTAGAAAAAGAACTAGCAAACAAATCAAAGTACTGCTTCTAAGGGAGGAGAAAGATATTTTAAATATTCAGGTTATTTGTCACTTACTATGCCAAATATATCAACAAAAGACTCGAGTTTTTCAAGATCAATGCCATAATTGTCAGCAGTATTGTCAATTTTCAAACAACTGCCACGCACAGCCCTGGTGCGTCAAATGTGGTGGGCTGCAAGATTACAAATTCTCGAAAAAACAGCCCGAGCAAAAGCAAAAATGTGTCAATTGTGGTGGGAAACATTTCACAAGCTATGGAGGATGTTCTAAAAACCCCAAAAACATATTAAAAAAATATTTACTCAAATAGATAGACCTGATAGAAGAGATCTTCTTGAAACCGGAACATAAGCTCCAAGTTCCTAACTATCAAATTCTTAAATTGATAGGTTCACAGGCAGAGGAAGAGCCACAGCAGTCCCCGACAGCAGGCAAATTATTCATCATAATGTACGGATCCTAAGCCTCGGTAGAATTGAAACAGCGGCCAATTGAATAGTAACGAATTTTCTCACATTCACAGCTACCTTCGCTTATAGACCTCCAACGCATAAAACCTTATCGAAATCCTTCGTACATTATTCGATCACAAAGACCCTATCTTTTTAGCAGAAGATCTCAATGCAATCAATCACGCATAGAGATCAGTGAGAAATAACCAAACTATAAGAGACCTTTAAGTTATACAGCCGATAGTGGCTCTTGTTTGCACATTTCCTATGTGTCACCCACTTTGGCTTTAAAAACGGGCATGTGTTAGTCATTGGCATATCTCAGAGCATGCACATACATATGTTTGATTAGCTGTGCTCTGATCAGATGCCAAACCTTTTTCAAATCGAAGATATCTTCGTAAATTCAAAAGAAAATAACAAAAACTAGCAAGTATTCCGAACTTCTTTCTCCAATGAAATCCTGCAATTGCCAGAAATGACAAAACTTTTAGAAAAAACTATTGAGCTCCTCATCAGAAAAATCTCTTGGTTCAAACATGCCTTCCCGACTGAAATTCTAGTCAAGACCTGGTCAAAAAATAACCAGAGCCCCTATGAGCTCCCTAACTCCATCAAAATCATCATAAAATGGAGAAATAACATTCAAAAACGAGCTAAAATAACTGCGTACCTCAGATGGAAGTAAAAGCGATACGGCTTACAAATATCACTCGTGACTTGATCAGGAAATTCATGAATGATTAGTGGGAGCATTTCATGAATAGTCTTGGTTAATGCCACACTTGGGAACACTTCTAAATATTTCTAAACAGAAACCAAACATGCCAATTATAATTATAGTAATGTAAAAAAAAACTCAACGTTTTTGCAGATTCACTAGAGCTCCAATTTCAAGAGAACACTTATTTGGCCGACATATCACAATTTAAAGTGGGAGCCCGATTCCGGTATCATCTTTTCAAAAAGTAAAAAGCTTGATTTACAGTCTTAACAAGAAAAAATCTCCGATACAAATAACCTTACTCTGTGCTTTCATCACCCGCCCGGTTACATCCTTAAGACAGTCTCAGATATTGTCAATGTAATTTTTTGCTTCAGAAGGTTACCTTATTGTTGGAAACTGGCCACAGTAATCGTCATTCCCAAGCGCGGGGAAGACGTCATCTTCTATCATCCACTATCACCAAACTCATGGAGCACGTGCTCCTCACTCGCCTAAAATAGAAAATTCTGGTAAATGATTACCTACCAGTGAAGCAGTTTGGTTCAAGCAAAAATATTCCATAGAGCTCCAGCTAGTTTGTGTGGCTCAGCTCATTAGAACATGTCAATCAATAGGACTCTTCATGTTCAATGTCGCAAAAGCATTCGATGAAGTTGGGTGAACTGGGTTTTTTGCTAAACTAAACGATATATGCCTAAAAATCTCATTCATCCAGATTATTGGATACTTTGTTCAAAATATAGCCTTCAAAGTCACAGTTAAAAAAGCATTTGCTTATTCAAAAGTTTTATAGCAGTAGGAGTTCCTCAAGGGTCCCCTATGTTGCCAATTTTGTAGTATTTGTACACAGCAGCCAATAGAGTTTATATCATGCTTTTTGCTGATGACATGTGTATTTTTCGCACGTTCAAACAAACCAAAGTCATTTCCTCAATTCCATTAATTCTCTTCTCTTGCCATAGAATTTCAAGCGAGGGCTAAATGTCTAGAACTCACGTTTAACAACAAGATACAGTGGACTTCATCATAAGCTATCAAAAGAATTTCCATTAACAACGCAATTAACGCCGTCTATTCTCTTCTCAAATCATCTCAGGTAAATAAACCAAATAAGACTCATCTCTATAAGCAAGTGGTAAGCCCCCAATTTCTCTACAGCTGCATATTTTTCGGACAAACCACCAAAACAAACAAAGAAAATCTCCAGTCAAACCAAAATATTCCGCCGGATTTACACTCTCCCCAAACGTTTCGTCGAACAACTTCGGAAATTACTTTCCAGAACATTTGGCGAGAATTGAAAGTCTTCACTCAAAACTGCTTATTTAAGTGATAGACCCTTTTTGTATCTCAGTACGTCATAAAACTATTCGTGTCTGCATTAAGAAGATTTAAAGGGTGTGAAGTGTACGTGCTCAGATATGCATGAGGTGTTGTAGGTAGTATTTTCTTTGTTCAGAAATTTGTTTACAAATATTCAAACAGTATAACTCGTATCTTTCCGTAATCATGCATCTTGTTCAATATTATGTATCTTGTCCATGATTTCGTGGGCAACCCAAATCAGTTTGTAAATATCACCGGAGCCAGCACTAGATCTTTTTTTTAAAGCCCTTTGACACGATCCGTTAAACCGTCAAAATATCGAGCGTCCTTGAACTAAGATAAGACCCTCATAAACTCTCTATAACCCTCATAAAACAGGCAAGAGCTGACGAGAAAGTCTGAATAGCTATGCGAATGCCTCTCAAGCTTGTCATGTTTTGACATGTGAAAAACTGGCGAGAATAGACGAGGTGACCATTTACACTCTCGACATTTGCCGAGATCCGGCATTACACTTATGCCAGATCTACACTTTCCCCAAGATATGGCAAATATTGCCGAGCCGAGAATGTAAATGGTTACTTTGTCTATTCTCGCCTGTTTTTCTCATGATAAAACATGGCCAGCACTAGAGTATTAACGGCTTCCTCGTCAGCTCTCGCCTGCTTTATGACGGTTTTATCAGAGCTTATGAGGGTTTTTGAGGGTCTCGTCTTAGCTCGAGGTCGTTCGAAATGTTGTCGGTTTTACGTATCGAGTCAAAAGAATTCGAAGAAAGATCTGGTGCTGAATTCGATGATAAAATTACAAACCGATTTGTTTTGTCCACGAACAAGATGCATCATATCGGACAAGATGCATGCGTACGGATGGGTACAAGGTACACTGTTCGAATATCTGTAAACAAATTTCTGAACAGAGAAAATGCTACCTGCCTACACGATATGACCACCCAAATTTCACACAATTGAAAAAAGATGCGAAGTTTAAGCATACATATATGCATATGGTGTAGGTAGTTAAGTATCCTTTCATAAGATAAGCCATCTTCACCCTATGTCTTGCCCAACGGTTCACGGGCAGTCTTGTCGAATGTTGTGACGAAACGTTCGCCATGTGCGTAGTTGAGGCTGTAATAAACACACACAGTATGACTAATTTGAGAAGCAACACTGCTCACTGCCAAAAAAGGAGTACGAGTGCAAAGCCAGCATGAGCTCCAAGAAATCACCGGAGCTCAAATAGCTAAGACTGATTTTACAAAAATGTTCTAATACTTTCTATGGAAATGTGACGGATGATTAAGATAAATGAGGCGTAAATGTTTCAGTTATCAGTGAAAGATACATTTCACACTTTCCAGAATTTCTATAAAGTTGAATAAATAAATTGTATAGGTTTCCTTGTAATATTTCTGCAAATATAATGTGCATTTCCATAGCTTTTACGACAACAATCCTCTTTAAAAAACAAACTCTCAGCTTAATACCATGACAGCTTAAGCCAATCGTTCAAAAAATTACAAATAAATAGAGCTACATAATTTTCACTTTACAAATAAAAAAAAAACTCCCCATAGAACGGTGCATTAAATGAAAACGCTTTAAATTATTTAATTATAGTTTATACAAACAAAAGAATTTTCTTTTTTGATTTCACTTCATCAGATACCGTTATATGCATTTCAAAATGCATTCAAGAACTAATCGAACTGTTGTTTCAATCATTATTACATTTTCCGTTTATTCAATTAAGAATCCAGATATTATAAACCTTCTTCAGATATTCAAATCTATTCAGCGTGTATGTGATGTGATGACATAGATATGCATAGAATGGAACTGATTACTGCATGCGTTGTACACTATCTTGTGTCCAAATCAATTAGCCTCAATTACGAGTTCCTCTTTTCTTCAATTATAAAATCGTACGCATACAGTTATTTTAATATGTAAAGTTTCGATAGATTAAGAGTCGATTAAAAGTACTATGTAAAAAGTTTCAGGTGTGGAGTTGAGAATTATGTTTGTATGTATTAAGATATAGAAAGATACTTTTGTGAGTTACGCGAATAAGATTTCTTTTAAAAAAATAATAAAATGAAGTCGTCTCACACAGATGATTCTTTTTAAAAAATGAAATAGCCAATGGTCTATCCATTTAACTTAGACAACTAAATCACAGATTATTTGAAGTTTTTCAACTAAATCAAATATGTTTGTATTGCTTATATTAGGAATCGATTTTGATGCATATTTTAAGACATCTATCGAAAATTCAAATGTAAATAAATAAACATATTAAGATACCTCAGACTAGAAACTTCAAGCATTCTACCTAACGTCAAATCCACCAGTAAATCAACGAATTCAGAGCTTAGATCCAATGCTTCAACAAAGTACTAACTAATTTTCTGAAAATTTGGTGAATCAAAGTACCCACAATCATCGCTTCTAAATGATCTTCGGACCGTACTTTCAGCCTATGGATTTCACATTAACATTTCAACTCGTAACCCATTTACGGACTGGTTTCACTGTAAGGTTTCATTCAGATTATAACCGAACATCTATAGAATATTCAAGGCAACTCATGTTGCACATGTGAGAAAGCAACGAAGAAAAACAAGAAATTTCCGAAACAAAAGTATCTTCTTTTGATTTCTTCACAGAAAACGCCAACATAAATTCACAGTTTTGTGCACCGATCCCTTTGCTGCATTGATCGGAAATTTGAAATTCAAAAGAATACACGACTAAAAGGTTTACGTTGGACAGATGCTGAGAATTTAGAGCTAGTATGGTTGGTTTGATGGTACCTACTTATAAGTGTTTGATAGAAGGTTTAATGATTGGACGAAAATTAGGTCAGATTGCATGAATAGTCGGCGAGTATTCTTAACAGTATCTACCGTAAGATAGAACCTGTATTCGGAAGTACCTATACAATCGAGAGCAGTAATCTTCTTACCAAGCAAGCACGACCAACCAAATGAAACACAAAACTATTCAGCTTTTGATTGAATTTTTTCACCATTTTGCTTGAAAAACTATGAAACTAGTAAAAATGATGTAATTAGAAAAACTATCAGTTCCAAATTGAGCTTAGATATTCCAGTTAATATGTACGTTTCTTTTAAAGACCATTAAGCATTATCAGTTAGTTACAGTTTTAATAATTTTGGCATAGATGACATTTGAATATATTTTATGTTTGGATTTTAATGTAAGGGCAGATGTGTTCATTGAAACTACCTTATTGTCTTCTATTCTTTAGGGAAAAAAATCCCAATAAAAGTGCACAAGAATATACTTTTGAAAAGGGCAAAAATGCCCTCTACTGCCCATTCTATACTTTTCAAATACTTTTTATGTTAAATATGCTAAATTGAATCAATACCTATAATGTTCAGTTAAGCTATCCGCAATGCAACATGAAGCTCTTAAGGAGGTATTCTGGTCTAGAACTTTGATCAAATCGATTTGTTTTTGTTTACATATTTTCAAAGTTTAGACATTTAGAAATAAGCTTTTAAGAGGATTTTCAAAAATTCGAATTTTTTTTGGAGTTACAGTTATTTTTGTGACACGCCCATTAAACCAACAAACACGATCAACAACGAATTAACCGCTCCGCGCTACGAACTTCTTAAGCTTCTAAAGAAGTTCGAACTGCTTGTATGGCTGAAAGAGCTTCCGAAAATCTCGCTAGTGAAGTTGAAGAAGGAACATTGCATAAGACAGAGATCTCTGATTAAAAAAATTTAAGTATAACATACCATTAAACGACTTAGACTGTCCGAAACGAGACTCCAAGTTTTAAGGGGGTAGTACCGGCTGGAATACTAAAAAACAGCCTAATTTTCAATATTTTTTTTCACATCCTTTATTTTGTATAAATTTTAAATTTTGCATGGGTAAACTACACATTTTGAAGATTACAAAAAAAATATTTCTTTATTTTTTTCATTTTTCTATTTATTTATAGAGGGCGCCAAAGTTGACGTCTCGATAAATGCCTCATCATACTGCGGACAGATAATCTCTGGAATGAAGAATCTGAAACAAAAAACCAAATCGTATTTTAAAAAAGAATGTTTCTTGCGTGGTAATCTACCACAAAATTTAAAAAAAAAATGATCAAAAATATATTGACGGTTATTTGAAAATATTTTTCGAAAAATCGAATTTTTTTTTAACATTTTTTCCCTTGCCAAATTTTTTTGGGTTAATTTTTGGCCTATATTGTGCTAGATTACCACACAAGATACTTGAATCAAATAGTGTACCAAATTTGACTTAAATCGGTTCGGCCAATCCAGAGAATAAGTGTTCGCAGTTTGAAAAAAACGTCATTTCGAGAAAAACGCGTTTAAAGTTTTTTTTCCATTTATTTATTGAATATTATTTCAAAAAAATGTTTTTCTCACCTACAATTACTCCGTCTGCAATCCCTGGGCCATACATAAGTATTCTTGAGTCCAAATAAACCAGTTGCTCTTGGAGTTGGGCTGTTTTTTTTTTGGCCAAACGCGTTTCCTTTGCCGCTTTTCCTGCCTGACTTATGCGCTCTTCATCTTATTTTTCGCAGTAATCAAAAGCGGCGGTTTGCCGTAAACTGCCGTAACTTCTTTATTTTTGGGAATATCTTAATAAAATTTTTACGTGATTTCTGAAGGTATAATAAATTGAAAAATGCAAAAAACAAAAAACTGATTTTTTCAAAATTATAACCGGTACTACTCCCTTAAACGCGTTTTTCTCGAAACTCCTTTTTGCGATACGGTTGACATGATATCTCTAGCTGCAATGGACCGATTTACGTAGTGTTTGGCACAAACCTTCTTAACACTACTAAAATTGGTCTGACGAAGGGATTTTTGAAAATTGTATTTCTACTATTCATAAAAAATTCCCAAAGTTGAAAAAATTAGGCAAAAAAAAAACACTTTTTCTTTTACATGGACGCCATTTTACGAAAAAAAAAATTTGTTCAAATCGCCTGGTCAGACTAGTTTTACATCCTTCTTTTTACAGAATTTACCAAAAATTTATGTTTCAGACCACCAGAAAGGTTGGAATAATGTTAACCATGAGAAAATTTTGTTTTTGAGTCTCCACTTCGCCGGCTTGTATCTACATCAATTATTTTTTGTTAAATACATTCTCATACTTTTAAAATGATGATAAAAAACTGATAAAAAATATATACTAAAAATGTTTATTGTTTTTTTTATTGCGTCCGTAAAATCACCTCAAAATCGAGCCTCTAGACCATAATACCCCCTTAAGCGCTTTTTCAAGAGAAACTCCATTCTGATACGACTTTTCACTACACTTTATGGACAATAAATTACAAAAACGAAACGTTACCAACCTATTTGACATCGAGATAATTAAACTGTCAAAATACCCCTATTATACGAAATCTCTCATTGTTTTAAGTGTTTTTCAATTCTAGAGATTTTAAAAAGTTTATGAAAAATAATTATTTACCATGACAATTCTATTTGTCATTCATATTCAATTTGTATTTGGTTTGAAAATCAATTTGAAAATTGTATGTGTAATGGGGTATTTTTTGTATTTTTGTAGTTTTTGTGGAGAATTGAAAAGCTTTAAAGGAAATATAAAATGTAGCCTCAAATCTTTTAAACATAAAATTTACCCCGAAAAAAATAAACTAGGAGTAGTGGAATTTTGCCGGGAAAAAGAAAAAAAGATGAAAATCAGAATCCAAGATAGCACCAGCCCAATTTTAATTACGAAGAGAAAACGAAAGTTAGGCTTAAATTTATCTTAAAATATAAATATGTCAAACTTGTTTTAAGCTGGAGAGATTATCTCGTATTCAAAATTGCAATTTTCGTATACTGAGGGCCAGTAGACACACAGAAGAAAAATAAAGAAATTTCCAGTGAATGCCAGTTAAAATAGTATTTCTAAATACGGAAATATAAATATTACATGTATTTATAAACATTAAAATCATACATATTTCATTGATATTTAATATTTGATTAATACTCATTGGTAACAGATTACGTATCTAATTTTATTTTATTTATTTTTTTTAAATAATAATAAAAAAATTATCTTATCTTATAGCTAAATATTTCAAGAATACCGTCCCAAAATTTATTGAATACTTAGTCCCATCTCCTCTATCATTGTTGCTCCGACAGCTCGGAGTTTATTAGTGATTTTCTCAAAACAATTTTTTAAAAGTTCGTGTTCACTGCCATTTAAAAACCACATTACCGATTCATTTCAAACTTGACACACAGTTTTTACATGTAAAAGACTTCCCCCCTATGATAAGTTTTAGAATTTCTTTTTATATTGATGGGATTTTTCACCTACAAAAAGGTCAAATTTTTCGTGAAATATAACAATTTTCACTTCAAATGACCACTAAAAAATTTAAAAATGATACAAATAGAAATCAGAGAACGTTGAGGAAATTATTTGATAATACTTTGACTAAATTTTAATGTTCTTTAATTTCATTTTTTCATTTTCAGCTGAGATACAGTGAACACCGCAAATTGTCTTTTCTTGAAAAACCTTTGTCACCGGTTTGTTTGTCAATATTTTGGAATAAATAATTTACACAATGTTATTGAAATGATAATTAATAATGCACAAAAGGTTAAAATAAATTTGCTTTATCCATGTTTCTAAAAAAATCGTAAAAAAAGTGTTTTTTTTTTTCAAGCTGAAACCCTTACCCTTCCCCTAACGATGCATTGCACTAAGCAGAAATGCTTAATCCAGAATCATGTAAGTTTTAACGGTTCTATTAGTGCAAATTTTTAACAATGAAAATTCTCCAGCATTTATTACTAACAAAAGCATCAACATACTACCAAAGGTATTAAACCTTATAGTGGGTGCCAAAATTATGGCATGAATGTTATTAGCAAAAGTGCTGAAAATGCACTCTTAAATCAATGAAGTGGCATCAAACTCAACTTCTTCAATCTCAATTTAAAAAAACAAAACGTTGTTTCTTCAATTATGGCATTGAATAAAAATATTTTCAATTCAAAGAGGGAAATGAAAGCTTAAAACACGAAAATAATCAACAGATCTATATTTTCTACCTTTTCTATCTATATTCTATCTCTATTGAAAGAAATGAATTTACTGGGCAAAAAAACTTCGAAGATCATGAGTTAATCTACATTAACTTCAAAAACAAGGTTCGATTTGAAACAGGCAAGGAACAAAGATTAAGTGGAAAAATGCACAGTAACTCAAGTTTTTCTTTTACGCTGGGGCCCACATTGGGCGCTAAAATGTTTATGCCTGTCAATAGCGTCAAATTTACAATAGTTGATAAGTGAGCCAGGTTTGGACTATTATTCACTTTTCTACTTCATATTTAAGCTTAAAGTACATAACTAAATGATCATCCAGTTAGGATACATTCAAATAATATTTTGAGCTCTTTCCGTATTCTTAGAAACAAATTAGGTCAGCGAATGAAAAATAAAACAGTGACAATTCTGTAAATAGCAAAAAAATATTCCATTGCTGTCTGAAGTACCTAGGAAGGTGATTAAAGTGCCTATATTGTGAATGGCCGAAAGGACAAGATGTGTAGCCTGTTTGCAACAATTTGGAAAAGTTTTGAAGGAAATGGTTTCCAGTTTAGAAAAGAAGAATGCGTATGAAGACTGAGCACAGTGCAATCACCTGCAGTTTTTTTACTGCCTGTAAGGTTCCGCATCGAAAAGCCCGGTTTCACTTAGCTCTGACATTCTCCTTTTTGCAATGATCAAGTGTATCAAGCAGATTTTTCAGCTACAGGTGATGCTACAAGCTGGTATTTTAAAGCAATTTAGTTGACGGAACTTCATTTGCTTGCATTTTGTTCATATTGATGACAAAGTAGGCGGCGGAATCACTTGAATATAATCAAACCAAGCCTGGGTCTTACAAAGGTTTTTCTTTGGTGTTGGCAGAGCTCAGAAAACAATTTTTGTGCTAACATGCATTGCCGAAAGAGAGAAGGTGGTGAAAGCATAAAAAACTAGTGAATTTAGAAATTCAGGTGCCGATACATATTATAATGGAACATTATAGACTCGTAATCAGAAGGAAAAAACAATAAACTATCCACAAGCGGATTGTTAGTTCTAAATTCAAAGATATGTATGGAACATTTTCGTTACTACGGATACTAGTAGCGGTAAAGAAACGAAAGGCAGTTCATGTTCCTCCGATGCTTGAGTGCGGTGATTTGGGATATTGAACTTAGTTATAAAATTATCAGAGGATAAATTTACTTAGGTACACATCATTCCTGTTAAATGTTAATGACCGCTCTGAGTCAACTTTAGATATTTTTACTGAATCATATGTTGGCAGATTTAGCTCACCAGACCGCGAGACGCAAGCAAGTATGTCTAATTATTGAATTGTGAGTTTCAATTCTATCCTTTTTTAAACTCCACGAGAAAACGCCAAACATGTCCATCCAAGCGCGAATGCGAATGCGGCAAATATGAGGCACAGCTTATAGAGGCTATCTCTGTCTAAGCACTGAACGAAGTTGGCTGAACTAACGAGTGTAGCTGTGTTCCGGATGGCAGATACCGCACAGCAGCATACAACATTCAAATAGCGTTCACACTGAAAACGAAATCTCTTTTAAATACCGACAAGTTATGGATGGGAGGCGATCAGCCTCGTCCCCAACGCGTACACTTTTGCATGCTTTTGCTTCGCGTCCATGTTCAGATGTGTACGCGACTATTGACAGCTCTTTCGATACCAGTACCAATTAAAAATTTAGACTTTCGAATGACGGAAAATCTAACAAACCATAGAATCGAAACTAAAAGAATACTCAACGAACTTTGTTAAAAGAAACCATCAACACAATGTTGTTCCTGTTATTGACCAAAATTAAGTCATGACTCCACTCGACAAATATATAATAACGAACAATCACTGGATAAAAAAAATCGATTGTGGCGAAAGATCCTCTACGGACTTGTCACAGCATTGTCTCGCGAATGTAGGGGCGTATTTACTGATTTTCGGGAAAATATAGCAACAAAAAACATTCGGTGGCATTATCGCTGGAGTGCGTGATCCAACCTAACTGAAATTTTCGAGAAATGTCAGCGCAAAAAACGAATAAAGTTTCACGGGTGATTTTCATTGTAAAAAAAATGGTATAGTAGAGAAAATTTGAAGATATGTATTGAAAATTTACAAAATGTCCATAGCCAAGCTGATAACTTTATGTATTTAATTTTGAAGACTTTGATTTTTCATAATTATTTTTTCCAAAGAAACAAAAAGGTAACTGTTAATTAACTTAACATTCGTTGCAACCAAATGGTTAGAGATATTTTAATCTTAATTACTCTTTATGATCATCAACGTTTCCTTAAAAACTCAGTTAAATTCAATAACGAAATGATGCATTATGCTCGCTGAATCTTATTGAACATATTCAAACATAGTCTAGTCCTTTGAATTCATTATTTTGAATGGCAAAGCCTTAAAGTTATACTCAAGTTGAATAAGGTCTTCATTCAAGTCTCAAAATCACAACAGCTACAGCAACTTGATCGTCGAATACTAGCTCTGCCTATTAAGTATAAAAAAATCACTAAAAGAAGAACTGCCCACTTCTTCCGTGTTCATACATTTGACATCATGGGTAGCGAAATAAAAGAGGTCAAAATCGTGTGCCATTAAAATTCAAATTAAACTTCAATACAAATTAAACGTCTTGCCCAGCAAAATAGCCTATGAATGTCTTGCCCCGCGAAAAATAAATGTCTTGCCTCGTGAAATAGCAAATTCTACGGACAAGTTGACTACGTTGTCGAAACTTTTCGAAGCTTCCGAAAACGTCCTTGTAAGAGAAAGATAAACTTAAATTTTCACAAAGGTTGTTCCACCTATAACTCAATACGGTTAACTTCTTTAGACAACTCATGCGAATACACATAAGCGGAACCTCCAAAAAATATATTATAAATGTTTGAAGAACCTTATAAATAAACCTTGGTTTATCTCAACTATTGACATTTATGGTATATGCGGGATCATCCCGGTTAATGGTCTAGTAAACGATTGCTAACATTCTGGCAGCGAAGACAAGGATGCTTAAAAATATTTCATTTGGTTTTAATCCTACAATTTTTCCTGTTTATTGCAAATATAATTATATTATTTTTAACTTGGAATCAGTCTAAACGCATAAATGATAAAAACTATTGATTCATTTAGTACCAGCATCCTTTGCCAAAAATTAATTCAATTCAATAGTTTCAGTTTGATTTTCACATAGTCTCAAAGTTAAATTTGCTTACAGTGCTCAGATTCCAGTGCGCCCCTAACTTACAACGGCCATATTCCAGTGCTTGAGATGCATTTTTGCCAAGGACATGCATTATAACCGAAAGTTAAAGTTTACCACCAGACGGTGATGTTACCAATTTTATCATAAGCGTCCATATGTCGAATTAAAACGTTTTCAATCAAAAAATCAATCGACTATTCTCACTGCTGGCTCTTAGCACATGCACGGATACGACATCGATTGATGATTTGGATTTAAGCTATCTAAGAGTAAAAGCCGCATCTCAATTACGAATATACGCATTGGATGCCAGAAAATACGTCAAAAAATTTAATTGTTAGTGGATTATTAGGACTGAGTTTCCAAATTCTCAGGCACTCAGCTTTTTTGGCATTCGTATAGCCCACACTGGGCGCTTAACTGTTTATGCTCGATATTTATCTCAATAGCAGCAAACTTACAGCGGTTAACATTTGAACTTGGGTTTTTGCTAACTATTCGTTTAATTCTTTAATGTTGGAGCAAAAACTGCAACAATACACAAGCGATACGAATTTCAAGGAGTTTTCCATTTAAAGAAATTTTATAAGAAAACTTCAAAGCTTGTGAAGCATGTGTAAAAGATTATATCTTGAAAGATTATATCTTGAAACCCATACACAAAAATAATAATCTTATGCTGAGCATAGTTACATATTTTTTGTTTTTTAGCTGAACGTATACATAGATGTGCATTTAGCTTAGGTTGAAATATATTGAAATTTGAAACTTGACTACCAAAAATTCGTTATACCAGTCGTTATCTCAAAGCTTCAATTTAAAGATTGAAAATTTTCAATACGCTCACCAGCATCCAAAATATGCATGTAAACATAGATACAGTAAAGTGTTCTCTAGGTTTCTCATTTCCGAGTAACTACACAATTGTACAGTTATCTGGTTGTTTGCTCATAATAGTTACAGAATTACCAATTTTTTTACTATGAATTGCTACTGGCGAAAGTGACCATAAATCGAAAAAACTAAACAAAAACACTTGGTTTCATCTTCAGAAAAATATTGAAGCTTACTTCCAATACAGTGCATTTTGCAAAATTGACCTATCACTTCGAATCGCATTTAGCATATTGCCGTCAAAAGAAACCATTCATACATGTTTCTCTTTGCATTTCTACCGTCCAAACAAGATAGATTGCTGCAAAGTGTTTAACCAAAAAAATAACCACCATGCCAAATTCATTCCTCCATATCTTGAAATATCTCTATGCGCGAAAAAAAACGCGTCTAACCGAAAGCAAAATTAAAAATCGAAACTTTTAGCATGCTGTTGATGATGATGATGGCGATGATGCGGGGGCTTATCTCTACCTGCCGAATTTTGGCCAAAACAACCATCGCGTCGACGACCCAACCAATGCATACCGTACTAAGCGGACCATCTAGCAGAATCGTAAACATGGCGAAATTGGGCCAAATAAGATTGAAAGTTTGTTGAGTGGTTTTCTTTGAAATTCAAAAAATAGCATCATATACATATGTACATATACACACACTGGCGTGTGTTATGCATATGTGTGCATGATATATTCTTGCGTACTGTTAGTTACATGGGCGAAAAAGCTTGAGACGTAACACCTCATCTTGAATGAAGTAGCCATCGGATCAACGCAAGGAGTAACGTCATCGAACGACGCCATCATCACCAGCACTTTCATTCCATTCTTATCGGCGAGAAATCTGAAATCGCTAGGTCTGAATCTGAATGATAAGCGCATTTCTCAGACCCGAGCCTGAGATTGACCTCAATCTGTGCTCGAATCAAAAAGAAAAACACGCTGAATAAATAAAAATTTGTTAGCACTGGTCTCGAAGCAGCTCAGTTGGTTTTGGTTTTCATCTGCTGTGATAGCTATGAAGCTGTGAGAAAAGTTAAATATCGATGCAGAGTTGGATCGATGTTGGCAGAAGATCAACTCACGTGAAGACGAACATGGTGATTTTTGGAAGATTGTAACGCATTAATTGTTCAGATAGAAAGCGAACGTCAAAAGATTCTTCTTGTAATTGAATTAAATTTAACGTAATTCATTTTTAAATAAATCCATACATCAGTATTTCGATTCTCCAATTTACAGATCAACCCTATCAAATACGAAAACAATTCGACGAAACACAGGTAAATTTTTTTTTGTGAGGCCTCTACCAAAAATCTTTAACAACTGCCGAAAGAATGCTATCTTGAGTGCATGCAAATTGTCGTAAATCCACTTTCTCGTGGTTACGTTGGGCCAGAGACAGGGCGGTAGGCCGGATGCTCCTCATCTGACCTCGTTCTAAATCACGCATTCCCTTCCATCGAGGCATTCGAGATTCGGTTCGTGACTTTGAGACGTCATGATTGTATGTGGTTACGTACTGGTTTCTACATACAGATTTGTTACCGGTTCGAAAGCGTTCTGCATGCAATCAAACTGGCCAACAACAACAACAACAATAACGATGTCACCGTGACTACCGTATCTTGTGGTCGTGAAGACTGACGGAAACTCTGTGGACTTCTTGATAATGATGATTTCTTGGACAAGAAGTTTTAAGACAAGATAATGGGATCCATTTAATTGCAAAAGCTGCTTTCTTTTAAAAGTTTAAAGATTCGTGTTGGTTGAAATTTTATAGCATTGATGTACATATGTATAGTCAAAGCTGTATTGTTTACTTACAGGAATACTGTAGAGGCAGATAAGCAAAGGACGATACTAACTGTCATACCCATAACTTTTAGCTTCGAAGTAGCCGATATCAGAGAATCAACTAAGTATCTTTGAGTAAGTCTTGATTCGAAGCTGACTTGTGGGGATCATATCTAAAAAGTATGTTATAGGGGATTGGATATTTCAACCTTGCTGAAGAATTTCCTTGCTAGCACATACATATGTGGTCCTAGTGTAAGCAAACGTAAACTCCTTATGCTGATGACTCATTCAATGCTGACATAAGCCGTTGCCTTAAATATCGAGTAAGGTTAGCATGCGTCTCTTGGAGGGGGAGTGTTGCGATTGATAGTAGCATTTGAACAGTATCAGTGAACTCTATTGTAGCCATAGCAGAAGTAATCCCAATTGATCTATAGGTAAAAGAATGTAGGTAAATCTATTTTGTTAGCTCAGATGCAATGTCGGTAAATAACAGATTTGTGTATCTGAGTATTTTACTCAACATACTCCATCGCTCTTGAAAAGGGCTAAAAAGGTTCTGAAACTAATCTTGAGGTATACCTGATTCAATTGAAAATTCTTCAGAGAAAGCTCCAATGGAGGTGACGAATGTCCTTCTGCCACTGAAAAAATATATCAATGATTTTGTTTAACCATGTTGGAAAGCCAAAATTCATTGAGGTGACCTTCAATCCATACAGATTCGAAGGCGTTCTGTCGATTAGCCAGACAAGAACACAAGACCCTCTTGTTCGGAATGCTATTTGCGACTGCTCTTAGCAAAATCATTAAGACGTGAACCATTGAGTGTTTGGCTTTAAAACCAAATTGTCTCCCGGGTATAATATGGTTTTTATCAATGGTGTGGTTTAAATGTTTAAGAATTACCCTCTGAAGTAGCTTTCCCAGTAGAGATATCGAATGGGCGTTGACGGTATAACGGTTTTGGGATAGGGAATATTTTCTGACGCTTACAACCAGTGGGAAAATACCCCATGTTTAAGCAAGAGTTAAATACAACAGAGAATTGTTCAAAGATACAAAAGGGTAGCATTTTCATGATAAAGTTAGATGCTGTACCTTGTCCAGACGAATTTTTAGAGGAAAGAGTCAACGCCAGGTTTGAGTGAATTTCTTGATTCACGAAGGTATCGTGGCATTGGGGATTCGTGGAAGGGTTTGTAGGACTGAATCTGGTTCAAGTCAGTAATTGATTTCCTTGTCGAAAATTAGACAATGAAATCTTAACGACTAAAGCGATGTCATTAGAGGCGCTGTTAATGTCGACTATATACAGGAAAGATTTGTGCTTAATCAGCCCGTGAGAGTCACTAAACCCCGGCGAATGCTAGTTGAATATAAACATAGCACCGCATATGATGATAATGAGCCAATTAACAGATGCTGCAAAATATTCAACAGTATGAGCCAGCACTTTCCCCCACGATATCCAAAGTGTCCTTTCCAAATAGACCTACCAAGGCTCTTTTATCCTACCCTCTCTAGTCTACCGGCCTAGTATCCTCTTATGACTTAGGACTATTTTTATAATTGATTAATTAATTATTTAATTATTTAAATTTTTTTTTGCGTTTTGCTTCTTTAATATTGTGACGTACAGGTAATTTAGCTTTATGTATTTATTTATCGAGTGTTTATTTATTTATATTGTATTTGTTTGTATTTTATACCTATTTTAAATCTTTTTTTAAATTTGTTTAGTTTTTTTTTTATTTTTTATATTTATTTCAGTTATATGTAATATTATTATACCTTGTTTGATAAATAAATAAATAAATAAATTCCTTCCCTCTTCTTCTATTTTTCTCGCTATGAATGAGAGAGCAACCAGCAGCAATTGCTTATGCAGTCGCTAAATCATCATACACTACCGTTAGAAGTGAAATTACTTCTTAATTTTTTACGGCCTGTTAGGTTAGGTAAGGCTGTAAAGAGGGTTGCCGGCTATACAGCTAGCATTAGGCCGCCAGTTTGGGCCATTCGCCACCCTCCACTGGCTTATTAGGGCTGGCAAGTGACCGCTTCCCGAAACTGAATTAGCTGACTCAGCGTGTCGGTACTAGCTACCTCTGCTAACTCCTGAAAGTGGTAAGAACCAAAAATCTTGAGGCGTTCCTTATTTAGGGCCGGATAATCGTAGGGAGTGTGCTCGAAGGTGTGCTCTTCTATCTGGCATCTTTTGCATAAATAGCAGGATATCGATGCCATTTTGTTCGCATGAGATGCGGTAAGGCAGTGCCCAGTGAGCAAGCCGACCGTTGCTCTCAAGCAGTTTCTGCTGAGGTTGAGTAGTTTTCTGCTTTAGCTTAAATCAAGTGATGGCCATAATGTTCTGGCTACCCTACAGTCCATCCTGTTTTCCCATTCGGACTGTCGTTTAGCCAATGTGGCGACATCTACTGTACTATTAGTGTCAGCAATTAACCATGGCAACAGTTTTTGAAGAACATCTGGAGGACGCAAGACTGAAAATGGCTGCCCAGCTGTCGACGCAAATTGTCTTTAGTTTGGTTTTTGTTCTGCTACTGGACTCAGTTGCCATGCGTATAGCATATACAACATTTTGGTAATATAAATTATAGTTTGTGTGTAAAATTTTGTCAGTGCGATTTAAGTTGCTTGGTTGACTGGAGCTCGGGCCCGACCTTCCCAAAAATTTACAGGACTATGTTCGAAGGTCTTGATTAGAATACTAGTGAGTCAGAAGACCAGGTGACCAACAACACTATGAGCGGCTGAAAGAGTTAGTTTAAATGATCCCACAAAACGATTGTTGGAAGTTAGTTCACAAGCAAACAAAAGCAAAACAGCACAGTTAGCAAAACATGCCCGTGGAACTTTCCAGTCTTCGATGTATATACTTAATAATGTCGGCTTCAGATGCATCAGCAGAGACTTGAGATAAAAACAGCTGCAGAGCAAACGCAGTAGCTCTATTAAGAATATCCGCATTAAAGTTATATTCCTGAGCTGGATGAGATATTTGCAGAGTCGAGTTAGTTGAAGTATTTACTTGGCCCAGGGAAGACCTGAACATGAGGAAGATGAGGCATAGACATATCAGGCTGTGATGGAGTTTCCAGATGCTGCTGCTGCAGCTGCTGAGGAGACACAAGATGAATTTCTTGGGACTGTTGCTGTACCCGTTCATGTTCCTGATGTGGAAAAAATAAAGGCTGAAGATGTTCCCGCTGTTGCTGTGATCGATTACGTGTAACACGTATATCAGGTCTAGAGCCAGAATCCGAATTGGCTGGAGATAGAGTATCCGCGCAGGTGAGACTCACTGAAGTCACCGAAATTGCTGCAAAAGAGAGACCCAAAGACCGTTGGCTTAAACTTGGCTCGACTGCAGAAAGAGGCAATAACTCTTTAAGATCGTTCTTGGCTGCTGCTAGCGATTCCGCAAGGCTTCCAAAAGTTTTATTGGAATAATCAGATCGGTGTATTAGAGTAGTCAGATCGGTACGCAAAAATTGCTATGCGCGCCTTACTTTTACAGTGTTTCACATTAACCTCCCAGCTCAGTTTTCTGTCTAGTAGAAGGCCAAAACATTTAACACTATTAACAAGTTCCAATATTATTCGCTAGACATGACAATAGCCGGTATCTTGTGTTTTCTTGTGAAAAGTACGTGCTAGGTTTTTGTCGCATTCGCCTTAATGACTTGTACTATACTCTTCGCGAAACGAATTCAACGGTCGAATCACATACAAAAGGAGCTTTTCAATTCGTCAGTAAAGCTCTTTTTGTATGGATTTTGACCGTTGAATTCTTTTCGCGAAGAGTATAGTACTAGGCATTAGCCCGGATTTTCTGACCCAGATTTGGATACGGTCTAACGCCGATTACATAAGGTCCGAAAAAATTTGGCTGAACGTATCCTTCACAAGTACCACAATATCATCGGCATATGCCACCATCTAAAAGCTACTGGCCCTTAAATTCTGCAGTATTTTGTGGTCAATCTCTGTAGCTTCGTAACATCAAAAGGACAAGTCAAGAGAAAAAAGAGAAGTGCCCTGGGAGTTAAAAATGGCCGTGAAGGCCCCTTGTTCGCATTAGCGAAGCACCCTGTAGTCCGACCCCAATGGATGCTGGCTGGGGGAGGTAATTGAAAACGGGATAGATTAGCTCCCAGAAAAGGCAGAACGCTACGTATGATACAGCCATCTGTGAATTATACTAGCTGCAATTCAACGATAAAAGGAATATATGGGGTGGTAAAGCCCCTTCTCCCTTTTATCGTTGAATTTGATTTGATTTGATTACATTGAATTATACGTAGCGTCTTATTTTTTCTGGGATCTAATCCAATCCATTTTCAATGTCCCACGCCAGCCGATTAAGGCTAGCAAAGCGGCACACCAGCATCCGCCGGGGTTGGATTAAAGGGTGCTCCCCTGATGCGGGCGAGAGGTTTTCATAGCCATTTCTCGGGTACTCTGCTCCTGAGGGAATTCTTCTTGTTTTTGTTGATTTGCCTTTGGATGGTTCACCATCTCCTACCCTGCTTGACAGGCTCTTGACTGGTCGTCGGATCAGTTGAGGCATCTGTTCAATTAAAATCTCTACACCCCGTCAACAAAGGGTTTAAAATTTCCAAAAGATGATCATAGTCAAGGAAAAAACATCAATTTTCATCCCACATACTTGCTTCTTAAAAAAAAGGTAGGCCCGGACCTAGGGCGACAAATTTCGGGGGCGGCAAAGTTTCGATTTTTTTTTTGGGGCGGCCCCTTTTCGATTTTCTTTTTGGGCGGCAGTTTTTTTATTTATTATTATGGTACAGGGTATATCAACTACATGCGAATCTCTTTATTTTTGAAATGTTTTTTAAATTGTACTTCATTACTGAAATTAATTTCTGTAAAAAAATTTCTATAAAATGAAATCTAGAATATAGGTCAAAATATTTCGGGGTCATCTTTAACTAATAACATATCGAACATTAATTTACAATAGTCGAGTTCATAGTTGATCTCCAGTCAAGTGCGGAAGCAAACTTTGAACGGAATAGTAAACTTACTTATAAAAATTTTAGCGAAGACGTTGGAATTATATGCGATCCAAAGGTGTATACGGTTTTGGACTGTTAAAAATTGGTATTTTTGGATTCTTTTTTTTAGGTACTTTTAGGTTCTTTACCGTGTTTGTATTTTAATAATTATTTGTGTGGCAAGGGGGCAATAATAGGGAATTTTTACGAACGAACCGGTGCCAGTTTTGCTCTGATATTCCTTTTTTGTGAGCTCGGGCGCAACGAAAAACAGCGAAGTATTCTAGGGAATCGAAAAAAATCGCGCATTCTTACATATAAAATAATTCACGAAAAGGGCGGCAAATATTTCTGAGGCCTAGGGCGGCAAATTGGTCAAATCCGCCCCTGAACATGGATGTACAATTTTAGGTTGAAACTTCCAAAATGCTTTAGAATTGAAATCACGCACTTCTTCGACATCGTTAACTTCAGAGGCTTGCAATATACCATTTCCTAAATGTGTATCATTTGCCAGTTTGGAAACAATGTACCTATGTTTTATAATATATGCAAAAAATCAGTTATATCGTTTTAATGCAGTATTCTGGTCTAGACGCACGATTTTACGGACGGAATAAAAAAAAACCATAAACCTTTTTGATATATATTTTTTACCACTCTTTTATTAACATTTTGAAAGTACAAAAACCTATTAAAAAATAAAAAAAAAATTGTTGTAGATACTGGCCGGCGAAGTGAAGGATAAAAAAAAACTTTTCTCTTGGTTGACATGTTTCCAACCTTCCTGGTGGTCTGAAACATAAATTTTCCATGAATTCTGTAAAGAACATAATGTAAAATTCGTTTGACGTAGGCGATTTGAAAAAACTTTTTTTTTTCACAAAATGGCGTCCATGTTTGCCTCATTTTTTCAACTTTGGGAAATTTTAATAAATAGGAGAAAAAAAATTCAAAAATCCCTACGTCGGACCAAAACTATTTCTGTTAAGAGGGTTTGTGCAAAATTTCACGTAAATCGGTCCATTACAACTAGAGATATCATGTCAACCGTATCGAGAAAAGTATAATAGTTCCGAGAAAAACGCGTTTAAAACTTGGAGCCTCGTTTCGGGCAGTTAGTTGGTGTGTCCTTTTAAACGTTTATTCTTAAAGGTCTAAACTTTGAAAGAATGCAAACAAAAAAAAAACGATTTGATCAAATTTCTAGACCAGAATACCCCCTTAACTGAATTGTCTCTGTTTGACTCTGAGTCGTTAATACTCGCCATATTGTGTAATTCGCTAATCTTCAAATTTAATCAACGTTTTTGTATCCAGTACGTTGGATAACGTTTAATATAATGCTAAATTAATAAAATCGCATATAACTCTTAACTCTTGTCAATTTACAAACGACATTAATTAGTGTTAAATCACCATACTAGATAATAGCTGCAATGTGTTCCTATTAACACACTTTGAATTTCGACCGTCGCGTCGCGTTAAAAATCGATTCGAAAGTGATCCGACAAGGTCGCAAAATCTTTTTTTTTTATAAATATTTCTAATTGATTTATTCAAATTGGATAATTTTAGCCAAATTTAAAATTCCGAACAGCTACATTTTTCGTCGTACGAAACGAGCCAATCAGTTTCGATCAGCTGTCGTCATTCGTCAAGGTAAAAGCTAAATAACTCAGATTAGTGAAAGTAAGATTTTTTTTTTGTAAATCGAAGACTTTGATATCGATATTACAGACTAATGCATAAAATAACACAACTGCCACTTTCACCCGGGACATTTGGGCAGATCGCAGAATTCTCCGCTATCGAAAGAATGTCAAAGTGAATTAATTGTAGAGATAAAATCATTTGAGAAAACAAAAATTTCAAATCAGATTCCGAAAGCTCTGTCTGTGCTGACCTGATCGCTGGTCGTCATATCTTTACGAATAAATTGAATTTCTAATCACATGTAGTTTATTGTTTGCCGCCCGTTTTCCTCTTCTAAGTAGTTTCAGTAGATTACGATTTTCGGAGGCGAACAATGAAGAAACCTAATAGCAGGCTTAGATAAGAATAGACTGCGTAAAAGTTCTTTGAGAAACAATTGGATGAAGGTAGAAACTTGAACAACAGCAATAACAAAACGTGCATATGCGTTTAATTCTTATCGCCTTCATCTCGGTTATTGTTCTTATCAATTTATCAAAACGCGTAATCTTTCTAATTCTAGGTAACCGTGTTGCTCTTGTTTGAGAAAATTTTCGTGTAGCTCGGATTTGAAATAAATTTTTCACAATTTTTTTTATTGCACTAATTCATTATGTAATTTAATATGAGCACGGTTTAAAATTAAGGTGACTTTGATGTTTTTTTTTATCTACATTTTCACTGCATTGACGAATGATTCAAGAAACCAAGAGAGTTAATTAAGCTGATCAGAGCGATTTGTAATCGTAATTACAAAAAGTTAATATTAAGTCCTAATTAAAATAAATCAACAGGATTTTTTTGCAGCAGCTTCCTTTCAAAATATGCCGCCATTATGTCTTATTAGATTGTTGATTGAGAAAGGAATAATTTGAGCAATCACCTGAGCAGAGTGTGGTAAACAAAACTCAAACAGTTGTGCACTAAAATATCTTATAATGTGCATGCAGTCATTAACGAAAAATTATTAAAATATGCAGATAAATATGCAATTAACAAGACTAAGACAGGGGCCTGAAAGTACGTGATTTATTGATGGAAGAGATTGGCAGGGAGTGAAGGATTTACCATCAGCTGGCACGTAAAAAGAGACAAAACCAAAATAAGTTCAGTTTATCAAATCCGAAAGTGAGAAAAGCATACTCACAAACGACAGGTGAGAATGTATATATCCGTGTGAGCTGATAGGTGAGAGTGTGTTGGCGTGCGTATTATCCCATCAAGAAACAGTAAGCGCAGCGAACATTCACTGGCAACAAACGAAATTCCCTGTATTTGGTTGCATAAAAGTGTCGGAGATATTCCTTTTACTCGCCAAATGGCATCAAAAGTAGTATTCCGCACTAACTACCTTATCGCTTACCATTTTAATACTGAGAAAATGTTTTGAGAAAATCAATATTGCATAAATCGCCATTAGTTCAAATAGTCTTTTTGGCAAAGCACATATATATTGCCTAGTGGGAATGAGAAACGAATTTGACCGTAGCAGGGTTGCTTGTAGAGATGAGGCGTATATACTGGAACAGGTATATGGAACAGGTATTTTTTTGGAACAGCCAGTACCTAGTACGAAATTCAAAAATACTAGGTACGAGTATTTTTGTGGACTATACATGTAATCAAGAATTTACACAATAAATTTCGTCCATTTAATTCATTTCAATCAAACAGTGACGTAATAGTATCCTAATATTAATATAAACTCGTATTTCATACTTGCAAGTGCTTTCATACTCACGAGTATCTCGTACGCGAGACGAAAATACTTGCAAGTACGAAAATACTCGATACGAGTTTATACTCCTATCGTTCCAAAATACTCGAATACGAAAATAACGTATCGTTCCAAAATATTCGAATACGAAAATAACGTATCGTTCCAAAATACTTGCAAGTATTTTTGGAACAGGTATTTTTGGAACAGGTATTTTTAAATACTTGCAAGTATTTTGGAACTATACGAGTATATACTCGTATCGAGTATTTTAGAACTTGCAAGTATTTTTGTATCGCATATTTTTGTATAGAGTATTTTCGTGCTTGCGAGTATTTTGGGACTTTAGGTTTAGGTTTTTAGGGCAAAAGTAGCTGAAATCGGACAAAATCGGCCAAGTTTGAGTTAGAGTTGTTTGGGACATAACGGGCCAAGACCTATTGCTGTGTTACAAAAATTTACGTTTTGTGGGGGAGTAAGGGTTTTTTTTTTAAAGTGGTCGGGAAGTATGTTAGTGATATTTTAAGGACGAAAAAATTTTTGATAGGAGAAATTGGGAAAGTATTTTATTCAATTATTCAAAAAGGTTTTAGGGCAAAAGTAGCTGAAATCGGGCAAAATCGGCCAATTTTGGGTCAGAGTGGTTCGGGGCATAATAGGGCCCATACACGACGCATGCATGCATGCACAATCGCGTGACTGCACATGCGGATTGATCGTGTATGGCAATGATTGACTGAATGCACATGCTGACTGTATGATTACAAAACTTTTTGATATTTTCTTGACTGTGCATGCTTGCATGAGAGGTGTATGTTAAATATTGTGCATTCAAGCTCAAATTTTAGAAGTTTTTGTCCAGTGTACATCTTACCCACTTCAAGTTCTTTTAAAACTGCACAGTTTTGCATGAATCGTGTAGGGCAGGCGCAATACTGCACAATCAATGTACTGTGCATGCATGCATGCGTCGTGTATCGGCCCTATAACTGGCCAAGACCTATTGCTGTGATACAAAAGTTTAGGTTTTGTAAGGGAGAAACGGGGTTTTTGGCAATAGTTTGGCAAAAACTGCCTTTACAGCGCTTTCTATGATTGAATGTGGTCGGGAAGTATATTAGTGATATTTTAAGGACGAAAAAATTTTTGATAGGAGAAATTGGGAAAGTATTTTATTCAATTATTCAAAAAGTTTTTAGGGCAAAAGTAGCTGAAATCGGACAAAATCGGCTAATTTTGGGTTAGTGTGGTTTGGGACATAACGAGCCAACACCTATTGCTGTGATACAAAAATTTCGGTTTTGTAGGGGAGTAAGGGGTTTTTTGGCCATAGTTTGGCAAAAACTGCCTTTACAGCGCTTTTGATGATTGAAAGTGATCGGGGAGTTCAATAGTGATATTTTAAGGAAGAACAAATTTTTTTATAGGGGAAATTAGGCAAAAACGTCCATTTTTTCCAAAAAAAAATTTTTTGGTCTAGCATGAATTTGAGGATCTTTCTGAGTTGTTCCCATGCAAATATGGGAAAAAGCGGCCTAGTTTCTAAGATATGGTAGAATGAAATCAGCCGCGAAAACTGAAAATAACACTAAAAATGTTTAGATCCTTTTTGGTTAGCCAGTTGGCTTCTCCGGCTGTGCTGAAGCTCTCCTCGTGACTGCACTCCAACCCTACCGGGGTTGTGACTCATGTCCAGCTTTACAGAAAAGGTTGACCCCTAGTGGGTTCATGTTTAATAGACATTTTATCATTTCTTAATAAAATTTCCGACAAATTCATGCTTCAGTGAGGCGAAGTGGAACACCGACTGTTTTAGATTAGCCAGGAAAAGTTTGGTATCAGGCATCGATCGATGAAAAGTCATATAGAGGACAGGATTAGTTGATCCTATCATAGTACATTTTTCGACACTGGTAGTTTGAAGGAATACAGGAGGTGTTTTGTGCATATATTAAAATGAAAATCAAATTAAATTGATTGAATTTGCTTGTTTTCCCTTAGATGGCTCCTAGATTGGAGAAACACTTGCCAAATAAGTGACCGACCATTGGATAGTTACGGACAAGCTGCACGGACTAATGGCTCATATCTTTTCACGGTCAACTGCACCATCGCCATTCTAGCCTGGGAACTTTGTCTCTGGTGGATGGGGGAGGGAATATCATACCGTTTCATTACATCACTGCAAATCGCATGTACTTGTGTGTATATATGTACATACTTCAAAAAATACTAGCTAGTATTTTTGGAACAGGTATTTGGAACAGGTATTTTTTTGTACTCGTATTCGGAATACCTAGTATGTAAAAATCCGAGTACGACCCAACTCTAGTTGCTTGGCGGGGTACTTTGTGTCTTTTTCCAACTTGGACTTGGATATTGCTATCTACTTCTCGCAATTGTATTGCAATTCACGTACTTTCCGAGCTATATATAGTTCTTAAGCTATGACTAAGATATGCACGAAAAAAAAACACATGATTGCGATATTTTTTGGTTTCTTCAATTAGGACAAAGTATTTTGAAATATTTTCTTTTGCCAGCAAGAACAAGATAATTAAAACACTTAAGCGTGAAAGGCTGCCGTTTCTAAGGCACAGCAGCTTTTTAAATTGAAAGACATCGCTCTTCATTTGCAAATTTATACGTCGTGATTATATAATACAATAGTGCTACGTATTCGTTTTGAAGATGATTTTGTATATTATCGCATCAAATATTCCCATCAATGAATCTAAGCTCGCATTGTGACGATTATGTCAGCTTCACTGGCTTTTAGTCCATATTCAACCCCTGCTTAAAGTGGTCCCGGGGTTTTGGGCACTGAACCTGGCCCGGGGAAAGTCTAGAAACCCGATTGTAACCGGAGTGCCGAAATAGCTGCGGCAAGTCAGCTGGCCCATCCGTCAACAAGAGCTCATAAGGCATCAATGCTCTTTCGTAAACTCATCTCGCTAACTCCTTACAATACTAGAAGGTCACTCTTCAAAGTTCTAAGGAAGTTCAAAAGCGTTCCTCTGACATGATGACCGACGAAGAGATAACGTTCCTTCAATAGTTTCTTCATTAATCGGGCAGGACCCGCTTCCTCTAAACCTTGCAGAATGAGCTCAGAAATGACAGCGGTCGACTGAACAAAAGAATCCGGGCAGATAGGGTTGCAAAAATCCCAAGCTTATTGTGGCTGCTCCAGAGCTAACTCAGCCATTAAATGAAATGTTCAAAGAGTGCCTTTTTTGAGTTGTTACTCATGCCAGCAAGGGAGATGGAATCATCTACTCGGGAAACTTGTTTCAAATAAACTGGTTTAAGGACTGCTGCAAGCTGCAAAATATAAGATCAGGTCATTAATCTATGGTGAACGGCGCGGGCTGGAATATAAGAGCAGGCAATCTCTGAGCAGGCAATCTCTGAGCTGACGGTCTAATTAAAGGTGGTGCATTCGGCTTAGGTGCACTACATGAATTCCCTGTCTGCTTTGATTCGGATCCAGTGGAAATCATGGACATCGTACAAGTTTTCAACCGAGATCTCCCTCCAATGGACTGAAGGGTTTAAAAAATTAGCCAGTCTATCGATTATCAGCGGGAAGCATTACCAAAGCAATAGGCCAAAGAACTCTAGATCGAAAGATCCTTAATCTGCCAAGTTTGACCAAGGCAAGTGGCTCAAACAGCAGTAGAGCCACTCGGCACAGAGCCCATCACCTGTCTGCGGGTAGTATCGGAGGGAGAATCAGATGTGGAATAACGCTTTGCTGATAAAATCAGCGTAGGAGCTAGCTCTGAGTTAGGTGGCTGTATTGGACTCTTGACTCTGATTGCAAAGGAGGGGACTGAAATAGCTGTCATGTCCGAGGAGTAGGATCTCGATCTGACCCTTATCAATAATGGTGAAGGCACTTCTAGTTAACCTTTACCATTCCAAAGCAGCGTCAGCTGCCCCGCTCCACTGCTTGTCCTATAGGACAGAGAAGGCGCTAATCTTAATCCAAGAACCATGGGCTGGTAATAACCAATTTTTGCGGAATACGCACTAATGGCTACACACATAAAGCTCGATGGATTGCAGAAACCACGAGTGACACATGACCAAGGTAGTAGATCCCCCAATGCTATGTCGTGAGGTTATTGTGGCGGAGGCCACATGAATTGGTTTGCCTCTGATTTATTTTTTTATTAGAATTTATTTAACAGATAAGAAGGTGATCCAAAAGTATTGATAATCGGTTATTTCCAGTTCGCATGAAAGTCAGCATAAAAAAATATAGATTGGCCACGATTCCAGGGGGATACATTCATTTGAATATGAAACTTCGAAGAGACAGCGTGAAAAAAGTTGAAGGTGTCGTGTTGGCAGGTCAAAGAATGACCATCAGACAGGTAGCTGAGATCACAGGGATCTCGTATGGCAGTGCTCAAAGAATCGTTTACAACAAATTACATACGAAGAAGGTATCTGCGTGTTGGGTGCCGAGAATGTTAACCGACGAGCAAAAGAAGAAACGAGTCGACATTTCGAAGGTGAATCTCGAAAAGTTCCAGGTCGATCAGGAGAATTTTTGTCACGTTTCGTGACTATGGACGATACCTGGATCCACCATTTTGATTCAGAAACCAAACAGCAATCGATGACGTGAAAGCAACCCTCTTCACCGAAGCCCAAGAAATTTCAAGTGTCGAGTTTGTCAGAGAAGGTTTATGGCCTCCGTTTTTTGGGACGTTGAAGGAATTATTATGGTGGAATATTTGGAAAAGGGAGCCACTATATCAAGCTCTTACCATGCAGACGAAATAAAATGATTGCGGGAGGCGATTAAGGAAAAAAGACGCGGCAAACTGCGAGCCGAAATGCTGTTCCATCAAGACAACGCACCGGTTCACAAGGCTGAAGTTGCGATGGCTACAATTAAAGAAACAGGATTCAAACTGATTGAACATTAATCATATTCGCCAGATCAAGCTCCCAGTGACTTCTACCTCTTTCCTCGGCTCAAGAAACACCTTGGGGCAAGTATTTTGAAGATGATAGCGAAGTGATGGCTACTGTTGAGGCGTTTTGGGAGAGTAAAGACAAAGACAAAGACTTTTTTTCTAAGGATATCCTGGGTTTCGAAAAAAGATGGACTAAATGTGTTAACTTGAAAGGAGACTATGTTGGAAAATACTTATTTTTTGAAGATGCAGGCAGCCTTCAGTACCTTGGCGTGCGCCAGATGTAGGATAAAAAGGGGATTAAAGATAGCCATTGAAGACAACACGACATTTATATAGCACTGGCTTCTTGCGTGTGGGGTCCCTGGTTCGAATCCAGGTTCTGACGAGGGTCCGCGCACCAAACATTGAGTTGACCTAGCTCGGATTAGGTACCTGATTTAAATCAGGGGTAAAGTGAGTCGTGGAACTAATCACTCCACACTCGTATCCACAATGATTAAAAAATTGTAATGAAGCTCTCTACCAGCTTCAACCCCTAGACTTGTACGAGGGTTGTCGTGGGATTGCTTTACTTTACGATAAAAAGGGAAAAAAAACACAGCCATTGAAGACAATATAAGAGGAGAACTAGAAGTGAAGAATTTGAGAAATGCCGAAATAGCGTAGCTTATTCAACAACTCAGTATAGTCTACTTTGTCAAATACCTTAGCAATATCCGTAGAGCTCTGTGATCCGTGTAGTATCGCCAATGCTGGCAACGAACCGACTTTCCTTACCTGAAATCGTAGGGAGATCCTTTGACGTTACCCTAGTCAGTGAAGGACTCCTCAGATGCTCCTCAGTAACTTTTTATTTTCGGATCGCAAGTGCATTTCTTTCAACGCGGCCAACCATAGCTCAGCAGAGCAGGTAGGATTTATTAACAAAAAGACGATGGACTGGAAGTTATTCAAATTCCTGGTACGATCCTCACTGGAAATTGTTCCGAGGAGCTCATAAGCTGGATCAGACGGTTGATACCATTACCAGTACTCTTAACTCTAGGGCAGCGTGTAAACCGCCCACAGCCAGAGAGAATCCTAAGCCACCATGGTGGAATATGGAAATCACCACTTTGCGGAGAGTTCAGTAGCTCTGAGAAATCTTAGAAATAAAACGAAGCTAAGGGCTTTCAATTTTTTCTGTGAAAGCATTGACAGTCTCAGTGAAGCAAGCCACATTCGTTAGATTTTAAGCATCGAAAGCTATGGAGTTTATCATGAACCCTGATAATGGACTAATTCGAGCGCAGACAATCTAAAGGTTCTCATGAACTAACATTTCCTGGGCAATTATTGTCCTCCTGTAGAAGCGGCGCATGAAATGGAACAGGCCATCAGATTAATTCCTCCTCTTATGATCGCCAAGTCTCAATTGAGCTGGGCCACTAACTCATTCGAGCCGTTTAAATCTGCGGGCCCCGGAGGCGTTCTTCCGGCTAATATTCAGCACTCCATAGAAGTAACGTTACCATGGCTACAGAAAAATATAACGCGTGCCTGTGCTTCTTATATATTCCCATTTGCTGGTAGAAAACTAGCATTGAGTCTATACCGTATTTATTGAGCCAATTTTATTTTTTGAGGCAGGGTGCTCTTGACGCTAACTACCAGCGCTTGCTTGAAAAAGTGCGAAGGTTAGTTACATTCCTTTCCTGGTAGCAAGAGCACACCGCACCACCACCCACTAAGGTACTTTTCGTGTAGCTTCATTGGCTACCAATCAATCTACTAAGCAACAGGGAAGCTAATTTGGCCGCTGTAAGACTGCATTGCATTTCTGCAAACAATAAAGTCGAGAGCGGTGTATACTCGGATGATCTAAATTCAAAGCTGTTCCTTCGTTTATCAGACAATTGGAGTGTCTTTCAGGCAAAGGTTGCGGCTATTTTTCAAACTGGCTTCTGTGTAATCGAATATTCGGAGCCAATATAAATATATTGGCTCCGAATATTCGATTCACAGATAGCCAAGCGGTTATTAAGTCTCCTGCCGGTAAATGTACAGTGCCCATAAATATCACTGAATGCCTTACATCTCTTAGGGAGGTATTGAGCTGATCATTACCTAGACATCATTCAAAGCCGTGATGACAATGAACTGACGAGGCTTGGTACTTCGCTACCGGAGGCCTCGCGCTCCTTGTCCATAGGTATACTGATGTCATCGGTCAAATCGGCAGCCTAGCAAACATAGAACGAAGGTCAAATCGGCAGCCTAGCAAACATAGAACGAATTCGAGAACGCTAGTAAGTCCTGGTCCGAAGAATCGTACTGTCCGATAGCAATATAGTCCTAGGTCTTCATGGACGCGCGTCTATTGGATTTAACCCGTAGTGCTGTGGGCGTTCTTGCGGGCCGATACCTCATTGCGATGTCGAACGATTTTTGTCGCTGCAGCAGCTCAGAAGACGATGATGAATCCCCGTCTTCCATCTCATGTTTCAGTGTCCGACTCTGGTGAGGAGAACAATAGGGGTATCCCTCCTCTCAAATCTGACTAATACCTGGTTGACCTAAAGAAGATAGCACGGTTTATCATAGGAAGCAGATAGTTTTCTGACTTTAATGACTAGGGGAGAGACAATTACTGTGGCATCATAACGGGCCTCTTTGTGCATATGCGCATCTGTCGACAAGCTTCTGTTGATCGACAGCCACTTCAGCCTACCTACCTAGTCAGTAAGGCTGCCTCTCTATTTTTCACTTTTCTGAAAAGATTGAGGAAAAAACATCAATTTTTTCAATTTTCCAATCCAGTAGATTGAGAAAAACTCAAGTCATCTAGCATTTGGCTTCACTTTATTGTTTATCTGTTTTTACAAATCCAACTTTGCAATAGGAATTGTGTTGCGTGTGTCGTTGCGGTTTAATATGACTGGTGTCTATTGTCTCGAAGTATCAATCCAAAATTAGTATATCTTTCATGTTAATTTCGGTCCACTTGAATGCATTTTTGTGTCGATTGCCTTCATACGTTCATTTCATGAACCGCTTTTCAAACTCCATTTCACACTTTCCATAATTATTTTGTAAATAAAAAAATCTGTTCTAAAACTATTTCAATTTATATCATCTTGCCTTGTACTGCAATAACAATATCTAGTTTTGCTTGAGGTTACAATGGTTATTTTAACGTTCATTTTCTGCATCATTAATTGCAGTTGTACACTTTGAAATTTTGTACATGCGTCAAGGGTTTCTTGTACATATTAAATAGCGCGAATAAATATATATAGAATATTTTTTTCACAGTCAGTCCAACATTTTATTGTGTTTATTATACTGTTTTGAAGAAGAAAAAAATATTATGCATCGAAATCGTGAAAAGCACAAAAGCATGTCCCAAAACGACGTCTCATTATGCAAAAACTTGACCAAATCGTAAAAGTTTCCTGCCTCTTACTATTTATCAAGACAATACAAATGATTGAAGTGGTTTTATGTCGTCAAATGATGCATCGTTAAAAATTAATATAAATATGATAATTTACGAGAAATTTTCGCATGAGACATATTAACGTTTGAGCATTGCACAAAAACCGGTGTGTTGAAAGTTCTTTTGAACATTATTATGCCAGGTTGTTTTTCAGGTCTACAGTATAATAGAAAAACATATTTCAAGAATGAATCGAGCATATATTGAGTGATTTTAAACGCTCGTTTTTAGCACCATAACCATTCACGATTACTCGATGGTAATAATTTAACTCATATCCTCCAAACCTACACCATACATATTATCAATTTCACATCCTTTTCGCATGGCGAATATAAAACATACAATATTTCAAATTCTGCATTTTTAATACGTCAATATAATATTCTCAACAAATTTAGTTCAATACCTTAAACACAATATATATTTAATAAAGTTTCATTCCAATTTCAAATTCCATTTCATACAATTGACAACCTGCTTAAACATATTTTTCCATTTTCTCTAAACCTTAGAGTAACCTACAACATGATAAAAAAAAACAATTCACTAAATTTTCAAGAACGCTAAACAATATTCTAGGCTAACATGTTATCAAACACGAAGAAAAATGATGCGGTCTGTTGAACGTATCAAGATAGTAGTAGCTAAATGGAATATGTCTTAGAGCTAAAATTAGTTTAATTCCGTTTATTTTGCTCATCATCTACTAGTCATTAAATGCATTACTAGATGCGATATTTCTTCTACTTGAAATGCTATTAGCTAGTTCTTTGACTGATTTCACTTCACTGAGTATACATATCATATGTATCGGTAGATTCTTTCTAAAGACACGGAAAAACTGAGCTTAATATTTAACCAATGAATTAAATAGTTAGGCGCCGATAGTTTTTAACTCTAAATGAAGCAAAATATCCATCGATACACAATATTTCGAATCAATGAAAATCCTGTTTAAGCAATTTCATCATTTAAAAATAATGCAATATTGTATCCAAATAGAAAAATCGCATGTGAGTAGATAGCCAGCACCATTCCATTACTAAACAACAGAGCTAAATTGTAGCTATACTACATAGAAAAACTTAACGAGCTCATACGAAAAACCTTTATCCATACTTTAATATTTCCAAAGCATTCGCTGACGTATCCATTGTAAAGTAACTAATTAATTTTAATTATTATTTTTTTTATTATTTCGACATTGTTAGTCTATACACAGCCAAGAAACCCCTGGATCACACGACATTCGTTTGTTTCAATGGTTTTGTTTTGCGAAATTTACAAATTTCATGTTATTCTGATCTTCCGTAATAAAGTACTCTAAACAAAAATTTAAACAATTATCAACGCTATTCAAATACCTCATTCCATCAATCTTAATAAATTCATAGTTAAAATCACCCAATCACGAGATTCGAAAAAAATACAATTTTTGTACATAATTTTAATAAAACATTATAAACAATAGAAATTTATATATGCATGAGTTTTTTTAAATTGTAAATAAATGAGGTTTTACTTTGTAAAAAGTATATCTGTTTTCAAAATTTTTTTTTGCATTAAACAATAGAGATGGTCGTGTTTTCGCTCTTAGAAAATACATTGATGTTTCTTTTGTGTTTTTAAAAATAATTAATATTAATCATTTAATATTAAAGAATTGATAGTTTTGATGACGATCTTGTTTTTCATCTCGATACTGGTTCGAGCATTTCGACGAAAAGCTTATTCATAGTGACGTTGCCTTCGCGACAAATATTCACCCAGAATTTCCGGATTATTTGATCGGCCTGACGTAACGATGGTAGGAGAAGTAGTAATTGCTGCTGGTGTGATACGGCTAAGTTATGCCTGGAAAAAATACAAATAAAAAACTAATATTATTAGGATGAAAAGCTATTCCAGAAAATGTCAATGGATGTAACAAATAAATTTAAGAGTGGCAAGTGTTTTGTTTTAGACACGATAAAAAGATTCATGTTTAAAATTATCTCATGTACAAGTAATTTTTAAAGGCCTTTTAACGGAGTGCGTTACTAGTACTAGGTGACATCGGACCATATTGTAGCCAATTAAAAGTTTTTGCGTCATCATTAGGCTTTTATTTCCAGTATGTTTCATGATGCCTAAACCTTAGTACAGTGAGCCCTTGCTTTGTGTTGTGGGGACTCTATTCGTGCCATTTCGCTTTCTTTAAGGTGCAATTTTTAAGACTACAAAAACTTAAAAATCCTGCTTATTAAGATGGCGTTGCGCCTTGAATCCAAGATGGAAATCTTGACAAGACTGTAACCTGGGGCAAAAGTTGGATCGCTAGCCAAATTTCATACGTTGAATGAGTTGATCATTCGAAGACATGAAAAAAGGCGAAAATAGGTGAAAATAAAGCATTTAACGACCTCTGCAATAAAAAAATTCAGAAAACGTTTTTCTATGATTGAGGAAATGGAAAAAAGTGTTGCAAAACGACAAAGCGAATCCGTTTTAGCTCTATTTATAATTAGTGAAAAAGCGCTAAGAAAATATACGACAGCTTTTCTTCACTTAGAAATTTATCAACTGTTAAAGGCTGTCTGGAAACATTTAAAATAAGGACTAATTTGTATAACCTTACATTAAATACTGAAGCAGCTAGTGCTGATGCAGAAGGGGTTAGAACTTTTCCTGATTTTTTGTTATGCAGGAAAGTCTGGAGGCTGGTCACACAGTGCAACAAACATTTAACGCAGACAAGACGGGTTTGTGCTAAAAGCGCATGTCAAATCAAATCTTTACTTAAAGCAGGAGTAGTCCGCTGTTGGCTTTAAAACATCAAACCATTGTACGACTGTTAAGTTATGTTTTAACAAATGCAAACCACTGGTAATATATTCTTTGGAGTTAATAAATTGAGCTTGCTGGTATACTGGGAAAGAATAGATTGAAAACTATTTCGCCAAGTTACCCGAAGCGTATTGCGTTAAAAATGTTATTGCTTTTAGACAACTCTACCAGCTATCCAATTTATTTAAGTGATTTTCTTGTCACGGAAACCCACACCTTTGCTACAAATAATGGATGAGATCACATTTAAGGTTCATTTAATTAAAAATTAGTTTTTCGAAACTAATCGAGGTATTGATTCTGAGAATGCTGTCGATATTTGATCCTTTTGAAGAAATTTCACTGTCTTAAAAGCTGGAAATTACACTGGATAAGCTTGGGCATCATTACAGGAAACAACATTGAAATTATTATGGAACAACATTGTGCTTTTCGAGGGTGAAAATTAACAGGAGGAATTTAGCGTCATACAAGAGGAAATTAGTGGAGATGGATTCGAAAGCCTAACCGAAGAAGACATTGTTGAACTGCTTTTAGCTGATAAATAGTATGATCTAGTTAAGGATTTGATTGACATTATTGAAAGTGAAGAGCAAGAAAATGATCGCCCAGTAGAAGAATTGAATCAGAAAAATAACACGGCGAAACTTGCTGAGTTACTGTCGCTAGTGGGCAAGCTAGCAGAAGAAGCAAGTAAACTCAACCATAGCCAGCAACGAGTGTGTAATTTCGGTCTCTGCATTGTAGCCGTGTAGAGTGATGATGAGGTCCGTAGAGCAGAGAAAAATCAGACAATCACCGTTAACCGCCTTCTTTCGATCGACGATATAACAAATACGGGGCAATTTGTTTGAATTATCACCGAATTACATTGACTTATTTTTGTTCGAAAAATGGTTTACTTACACTTTACTGTATGTTTTGCTTTGCAAATGAATATTTTATTTATTTCACTTGAGCTTCAGTATTTTTGGACTTATTAACATTTTTGTATGTGCTTAACATTTCGCTTTGCACGATTTCACACTGCGCGATGTATGCGAGGAATGAAAATGTATCTTCATATACAGAACTAAGTACTTTGCGTCTAATTTTGTGCCAATGAAAGGCGACTCAGTAGAAGCTTTCATTTTCTGTTTCTATTCGAAGAAAAATGCAGCAGAAAGACATCGAATGCTGTGTGACGGGTAAAGGGATCATGTTCTAGTTAAAAGAATCAGTGATTTTGACACGGGTGCTAAAGAGCGCGAAGGAAGGTGAGCAAAGTTTAGAGACGCGGAATTGGCGGCATTATTGGATCCAGATCTGTGTCAAACACAAAAGGAATTTTTATAAAAATACATTTAAAAATAATTCAAAAAAACAAAGGAAGTGGGTACCATAAGAACTGGAATCAAGCGAAGTTGAAAGGTGTTTTACCGGGTTTGAAATGGTGCAGCATGATACCAGCTTAGTTTTGTACATATTTTTCATACAACAAACAGCAACGCATTTAAAATTCGAAAAATCAATGAAATTGAAGATCTAATCTTTTCACATAGGTTTTACTCTTTTGGTGCTCCGCATTTCACGCAAAGCTATTCTTTTACAGCGAAACTATTACAAGTGACTTGTCTCCTTTCCATAAAAACTGTGATTTGAGTTCGCTATAGCTTAGGATTGTAAACACGTGAATTTATTTTAAAAACAATTTTTCGCCCAAATCTCAGAGAGTTTGAGTTTCGCAGGAACAAATGTCGTTCCTATGACTCAACTAGACATAAATATTCTAATGGCTTTATTTCTACATCTGCTTTGAATCCTAATTAGAGGGTCCACATTAGGACAGAATCCATAATTGCTACGTGGTCAACAGCGTACCGCTTTTAGACAATACTACTAGTTTTACTTGCCATTAATTAATATCGAACCATTAATGATAAAATGCATGGGCTGTTCACACCCCTATTGAGTATCCACAATACCCGGCTTCGAGTCGGAAATACATTGCTTTGTCAAAAAAAAATGGACCCTTGGCAAGCGTTGGATCCGAAGACCATCTAGTCATTTTAGAGCGAGGACTCCATACTGAATAGCTTCTAAACCTAGCGATTGCTTTTTTCAGTGTCTACCGTTCTACGGTCTTAAGAATAATATAATGACAAATCCCTTCTATTTTCCTAAAAGAAACTACCTTTCTGACGCGTCTTTAGCTGGTAAGTGCAAAAACACATAACTTAGTGGTTGATTACTTCGGTTCTCACTATTCTACTGTTTGAAGAATAATCCTTAATATGAATTACTTTCTTTCATCAGCTAGGTGCACTTATCTCCCCAAAACGAAGTGATGGCTTCAACCGATACCGCCTCTTATATGCCAGCTTGGTAGTTAGAGGCACTGCTCCTCTAAGATCACAGGTACAGTGTACAAAGTGCATTGGAACTCTTAGCACATTTGTATCATAAAGGCTCTTTTTAATATTTATGCGAATTTCAATGGAGTAAGCCCTCTATGTTATATTCTGCGATTGGAAACATATCAGACTAACATTACCCAACGATATTCCTTCGAAACCGGGCGATTAAACTACAACCTTTTGAAAGAAATTGTATGCTTTAACTAAGAGTATATAGTAGAAGTGACCGCTCAACTCTGACTTTAATGTTGAATGCATTAAAGATTAGTATTTGGAAGAATGAAACCAAACTTCAATAAACTTGCATTAAAAAGGATTTTCTGATGGGGTTACGGCTCGCCTGAGTAATTGAGGAGAGGCTAATACCAGCTGCATCAAATTTTACCTGACAACTACACTGCCCTGATTCGCATAAACGTTCTATCTACATTTGAGTACTTTCGAGATATTCAATGATTTGTGTTTTTCTAATGCTGCGGACATCTTCAAACGGGACGAAAGTTTAAACATGTAGACAACTTGAGATACATTTCAATTTACTTGAGATACATCTCAAGCTTTCACGTTGAAAATATTTGTGGAAGATAGGTTTTAAGCACATAGGACTTTTTTTGTGATAGCATGCAACGAAAAACTGGCCGCATTGCTCAGCATAAACGTTCTATCTACGAATTGTTCAGCATAAACGTTCTATCTACTGTAGATATTTATGCTGAGCAATGCGATGTTTTTTGTAGATGGGGTGATTTTTCATTATTGATTTGCACATACTTCCATAAAAGATAGGTTTTTCATATTTAATACAGTATGCAGTTTGTGAATCCGTTGTTAACTCGAAAATGACAAAAATGTAGATAGAAAATTTGTACGAATCAGGGCAGTACAGACAACTACATTTCACTGACAAAGAATAGACACGATGGTTTTAAAATATACGGTTACAGCCACATTTCTACTCATGTCTCTGACCAGTTATTACGTGACTAACCTCATGTTCGAATTTTTAAGGCAATAAATAAAATGTTATGCTACTTATCTTAACTTTAAATTCAAATTGGCTTAAGGCTTATAAACTATCACTATTACTTTTAAATTAATATGCAGTAGGATGTACCTATAAATGAAAACCTGACGACTATTTTGTATAGGAAATTATAGGATGCAGAGAATTTCCAAAAAAAAATCAACAATTTTTAAGAAAGATGTTTACGAAGACTGTATAACTTCTTAAGTAAAGTCAACTCACCTTAATATGTAGACACAATCGTTGAGCGCACTTAAAATAGTATCTCTAAACTTTCTTAACATCAAATGATCGTCCAAACGAATATCACAATTGGACAAAGCTAAAGCTTTTAATAAATAGTATTCTTCTTTCCTTGGTGACAGCCTTTCTAGTCGCTGAGCTATTTGCACACACTGTAACAAAAAACATGAAATGAATATTAATTTCAATTTAGATTTAAGAAGCAGTCAAAATATAGTTGATTTATTTTTCTTGATTATTTCAATATTTCAATATATAGTGATCACATAAAACTTCATAGCTGACACTTACATGATAATAAAATTCCGTTGCTCCACATTCCTTAGCCGACCGTTCATCCAACCAAAAATCCGACGCAAAATACAGCTTGCCAGTGAATGGAATCGAACGATGTGCTAGCTGTAGCGTCAGAATTTCAGCCCATGAAACTTGTAACAATTTCATTTGATCGTTCAACGGCAATTCCGTAAAACCAGGAATTTGTTTGGCCCAGCCAATTACTCCTACCAACTCCCTATCGTAGAGATCACTCAATACACCCAGTAATTCATTTGTATCACTAACGAATTTTTGCTTTTCTTCGAATACCAATGATTTATCGTCGACATCCTTATTCATCAGTTCATACGATATTTGTCCGACTGTGAGCGATTCGGGTTCATAGGACGAAAGTATTTCTAACATTTTAATATCATCGAGTGAGGTCGGTGTGGTTGTAGTCGATGGGTAAAGTACTTGCATTTGATACGGATTTGATATAGGATTTCTTCGATACTTTTGTCGTCCGCCCCGAACACGATCGAGACGGACGCCCTCTTTGAGCATACCCATGAGTAAACACTTTTGAAAACGACATGCTTGACACGCTTTCCGTCGTCTTTTATTTATTTCGCATTCATTATTTGCTGGGCAGGTGTATTCGATATTGCCTGGAAATAAAGAAAAACGATTTCGGTTTAAATAACATTAATAAAAATATGTTGTAATAATATATTTTGAAAATGTTAGCCTACATATGGTTTTCATAAAATGCAACGTTTTCATGAAAGAAATAGGACATGATTTTAAATCACGACTCAGATTCTTCAACCAAAGATCTATATGTCCATTAATACAACTAATATACACATAGATGTATCTTAAATTAGCACATTATATAAAATCAACGATTGTACAACGCTAATCAACATATTTCAATCGACGGAACATCTCATTGCAGTGTACTTTCTCTAAGAGTAGAATTGAAGTATCGTAGTAAATAGTTTTACCATCTGCAAACGATCTTCTAACCGATTGTTCCAATAAAACCAATATGTATGGCATGAATTCGGTGATAGCACTTTATTGAGGCATTTATTAGATTGCAATTTACCTTACAAAAGGGATGAGATCACCGTACGTTTATAAAACAAGAAGGTAAGGACATTTTCGTGTCTTAATATTTATGGCAGGCAGAAAAAGTTTGCAGAAAATCTTCACAAAATATACACAGAAGTGATTGAACTGAAGATAAGGATTATTAGATACAAAAACGTTCAAAGCTGCTGAAACATTTGATAGCGGTCAACAGCGGAATAAGTGAGCCAGGCCCAAAAATCGGTGCTTTGTTTGGATCAGAACTAGATTAAGGTCTTTGAGAAATTCATCACTTAGCTCGACGTTGAAGGAACAGTTTCGCAATTATGTAACGATACTCTTCGAATGAAGTCGCTGGAGCTTCACATCAAATAAATTGATTGCGTATATTTTATGATTTTTAAGTGGAAAAACCAGATATGTTTGAAATTAGATGAAATCATAAAACATTCTTTCGATAGTAATTGTTTTACTTGAAATAAATTGTAATTATTTTGAATGAGTGTTATAAAATGCAAGAGAAATGAAAGTGCTAGATGAATGTGGTAATAAGGGATCGCACTGGTCAGTGGTTGAAGAAAATTGGTTTGATAGTTTTAATAGTGAGAGGTTTTCAAATATGCTGCCAGAATTAAAGTTTAAAAGTCATTTCAGAAATAAAACGTACGAACTTACTGATTTCCGACCATTACCCGTAGCAATACTTTGAGGAATGTTTGTCCTAAAATGAGAATATGTTGTCTTACCAGAATTTCTCTCACATAGTTCTAAGAAAAATTCAAAAATTTTAAGAAAAATATATCCTTTCACAATCTAAACTACCTAGATAAGGAGGAAATCGATTAGCTTGAGAGTGCAAAATGAAAGTTTTATGGTACTATGAAAATGAAAAGATAGTGAATAACATAGCACGTGACAAAGTTATCGCACTCAACAATATCTAAACACTTTACTTAACGGTAAAAAGAAAATGTTGCAAGTCGAAAGTTTTGCACTTACTATAATTTCAAACTACACAGCGATACAGAATGTATCGTTAAAAAATTGTTATTTTCATGTAAATGGAGAGCTTAGCATTATAAAATACACGCAATCGCTTTTTCGGAGGGCCAATTAAAATCTAAAATTATATTTCATGGTTTGAAAGTGCCTGCGAGAGAAGACTACGGGTACATCGAAAAATATCACGTAAATTGTATGAACTTTTAAAATTGCCTAGTAGCCAGTATTGAAGAAGATCAAACCAAAAATAATATTGATAGTCTCTGTAGAGATTAAGCCTAGAATGATGTGATCTATTGGGTTAGCTACCAAACTTAAACTAGCTTGCAATGGAAACGTAGCTTTTTAAGCGTGCCTTTATACACGAGGAAAAAGCTGATGATTAAAATCAAATAAATAATGTTTGAATTTGGTGTTTGATGGAATTAATGCAAGTTTCAAGCTAAGGCCTTTTTTCATTTACCATTTAGCCAACTCAAGAGCAGTCAAAAATCAACATAAATATTTTCATCTTTTTCAGGCCCTCACGCCATAAAAAAACTCAAATGAAAATACAACTCAAATAAATAAAAAACGAAAGGAAATTCTGATCGAATGATAGGTACATAGACTGCTGGAAGAAAAAAGAATAGAGGATGGAAAGAGAGTATAAAGATGAAAATCAAATCGAAGGATTAAAAGGATCATCTGAATACAGCTCTTGAAAATTCCGAAACTATAACTCTTGGTTGGGAATAATTCACAAAAGCTGAACGCATAATTCAATATAAAAACGATGATTCAAGATGTCTTTTAGTATCGTAAGGCAAGTGAATATGAAAAAAAATGTTCAAAAGTTATGGAGGTGTCTACTGTTGACATCAAAGAATATGATCTTTAAAATCCGGAGAATGGTCCCATAAATTTAATTTATTTTTACAAAAAGTGGGTCAATAATCATCAAAACTTTTCAAGGCATTTTATTTGGCCTCTGGGAAAAAAGAAAAGTGGCCTTAAAGAAAAAGTGGCCTTAAAGAAAAATTAGTCTTTGAAAAAATAATTAGATAAATTAGTACTGGACACCGCAATTGTGGTAAAAAATTCTGGGGCTTTTTATTGTGGATATCTTGTTAGGAGCGATACTCGATACGGTTATAGGTTTTACGTAAAGGATTCTTAGCCGAGGCAGTATTAGCAGAAGTCATAGCAAGAGCAGTGCCAATAGTTGATGTTCTACTGGATGAATGTGAATTACGAGTTACGATTGAGTCGGAACATACCTTACGGGGATGAGAAGCCTGAGATGGAGAGGAGGCTTGAGTTGGATATGCTATACTTTTCAGGAATTGAAACTTTGTAGCACCTGCTTGCATGTTTATTACGTTGAGGTAAGATCTCAACGCTAAAATCACGGATGGAAAGTTTTTCCTTTAAGATTCTGCTAAGCCAAGATTTATCGGTGGAATCTGGTACTCCTTTAACAAAAAACGGGATGTTCTTATTGGTCGATTCTTTGTGGGAGGAGGGGGTTGAAAATCGTCATGATTTAAATCGCAGTTTTTGATTTTTGAGATAAAAATTAAATTTAATTTAAAAATTGTTTTATGGGAATCGTTCTGGGGAGGTTAAGATAGAGTTTTTGTTAGATAACAGCATCATGATTCTCGATGGCAGTGAACAATTCGTTGATAGGAGAGATTGCGACATCTTTAGAAGACGTCTTTGGCATTATCAAGTTTGAAGAATTGTTAATATGTGCACTCAGTAGTTCCTCGTGAAGTGATATTTAAAACATAGGTGCACAAGGATTGCCGACGGTTTTGTATCGGACTTAACTATACACCCTAATTTATTAACTATTAAATTTTAGTAAAAATTGAAAATTAATTATTTCCGAAGCATCGAATTCGTACACAGTTGACAACTAATCACACACTACACATAACTCAACTTGTGAATGTTTTTATGCTCGAGAACGGAGTCCAGTTATAAGTTTAATAAATGCATAGTGAGTTTAAAATAAATAAACTTTTTATATTTGTAAATGAGCTCACAAAATGTATTTCAAGGGAAATACAACAATATAGTGGAAAAAAATTGGAAATTGTTTTTGCGGGATGATTAAAATTGATTAAAATTGAGTGGTCACGCCAGTCAAGTATGCACTGTGTGCTGGTGTCTGATGAGAAACAGTGCATACTTTCGAAACCACTTTGTCAAAATAGAATTTTCAATGTAGATTAAAATTTTTAATGTTAGTAAAAAGTTGTTCAATTTTAATCATCCCGCAAAAACAATTTCCAATTTGATTCTGCTTTCGGAGGCTGATTCCGCAAAACGATCGAAGTTTCCCGATTCAATATGCTCGGCTTCGATGCTGTAGAAATGATATACGTTGTCTATGCTGATTTATAGACAAGAAGGGAACCGTGATCAAATTCAATTACCTTTACTAATATAGTGGAATTTATTTATTTCAATCAATGGTTATTAACAACATATACGATTTACGTATGATGGTAGGCTTTGAAAATCGAGTGGATTATGTACATCTTTCAGCGCAAAAAGCAAAAATTGCTTTTGGAAAGATTCGAATCTAACGCTATGAATATCAAAACTAGAATCCCTGGAATATACCGCATGATAGTCATTTGCTGAAAATTACATATACGAAGGAGTGAAAAAACTTATGCTGCGCAATGAATGAGCGAACTTGGAGGAAGTTAGTTCGGTTATGGCTTTGGTAGTGTTCTCTCTGGTTAATTTTAATTCATGTACAGTGAAAAGTTGAGGGGTTTGGAAGAGTGGCACATTAGACGAACTATTAGACAGACAAAAAACTAACAGAAAATGGTATGGGGGGAAAGTCATCAATTTTTGAGTATTAGAAGTAACGGGGTTTTTCATGTACTTTGACGTGGGATAACCGAAACCCCTTCTTTTGGTGTTTATGCAGTGAACATATTCTCTCGGATCGTGAGTTATATGTATTTATGCCAATTATATTCACATAATTCTCATAAGCTTCGCGAAATTTCAACAGAAATTCTAATGTTAAGTAATTCCTTATATACGTCCTTTGTTATTATCGCCTATATCGATAATAATTTTTATTTTTTATGCACTTAATTTCTTTGATATAATTAATTTCTCAAGGTGCTATCAAGCCATGGTTCTGATAGTTTTTTATCTTTATTTTTGAAACATTATTGTATGAATGAAAAGTTTTGGAAAATGCAAAATATTCCAATATAAAGAAAACCTTTGGAACAAGAAACGCTCACAAAATTTGCGCTCAAACAGAATATGTGAGGTGGTCCCGGCCAGTTCAGTTGAAACCGAATTAGCAAACCACATCCCCGAGTTTGTCAAGTGTGAATGTAATTACGGTCGGTTCTGTTTCAGTAAATATTTCCTCGTTTTAGTAAAAGTTGCTTAAACAGGTTTCTGAAAAAGTTAGGACATTGAACTGACAAAGTTCGGCTTAAAAAAAAAGAAGTCATTTATTTTGCCTTTCATACCACAACCGCTATGGTAAAAGAAGCTTAGGTCATTTAGTGGCAATCTTTTACTAGGAACAATAAATTTTTTCTGCTAGACGCAAATTTAAAATATATTAGGTCTTAATAATTTATATTATGGACATTTCAAGAGAAACAAATTAGATTTTTTTCTGAATTTAACGTATTTCAAACTTTGTACTGAGTTAACTCTTCGCGTTTAAGAAAACTCCGTGCGAAGGCAAGGCAACAAAGTTGGATATAATTTTATATAAACATGACTATATGGAGTTTTTATGCTTTATATATAAATCTTCACATTGCTACATAAAATTACCTTGAATCGTCCTTTTGAAAAATGCTTTACATGCTTCACAGCTTGCAACTCCATAATGAAATCCGGATGCTATATCGCCACATACTAAACATAATCTCCTGAAATAAATAAAACCAGATTGAAAATAAGTAAAATAACGCCATATTATTATAGAAATACAATGTCATACCTAGGAATATCTTCTTTTAATGAGGTTTGACTGCCTGAATCACCACATATTTCACCTAAATTATTTGTCGTTGAACTGCAAAACTGCCGATCAGGAGATCCAGGTGATGCCTGTGTTATATGAAAAGCAATAATAGATTTAGTTTGATTATTTGAATTTTAATATGATGATTAGAAAAGCTTACCTGTGAATTGTTATTGTTGTAAATTATTGGTTGTATTTGATTCGAAGGCGTCGGACTACAGCATGATGTTGACTCAATTTCTTGTTTAACTCGGCATATTGAGCCGTCTGTCATCATGGAAACCTAAAATATGTTAAATCGCATTATTGATGTGATTGTTTTTTTGCAATAAAAGTATCTGTCTGGTAAGTATAGTAAGTTTAGGGCATAGTGACACATAAGCAATGTAAATTTTTGAATTGTACTTGCTGCACAGTAGCACATGTTCGGTGTAAATGCAACTGGGCTGCTAATTAGAAAGTTATAATGGCTGTTATCTGCAAGTTTAATGAGAGAATGAGGTAATAAGTTTTGAGGAAGTCTTGAAAATGACAGAGAACATGTTAATGTGGATACGGTTTGAATTTTCTAGTGCAATTTGGTTCATCTTAGATACTACTGTTCGAAAAATTGCCAGTATTACTTTACAATAAAAATTTCGATTTCGGTGTTTTTGGTTTTTTATTGCAAGTGGCCACCATTATTTTCTTCTCAATTTTATCATTGTTGTTCAACAAATAAATGAATTCTTTTAGCATTCTGTTAAGTTTATCCAGTTCTTTCAAGTCGAAAGATTTTCTCTAGATGTAATGAATAAGAAATCAATTTTCTCTAGTATAATTTTTCAATTTTGCCATCATAATTTGTCAACAGACGAAAATTCGCGTCGAAGCAATTTAATGTTCAAGACATTTTCCATAAATATACTCAAAAATAGAATTCAGTAAAAGCAATATACATACAAGCAATTTCATCCAGTTTAATATCTTCTACCAAGTTATTGCCGAAATTCTGTTTTTCTCGTTTTCAGACCGAACACAAAGAGTCAACAAAACTACTGAATTTGCGAAAAAGTGCATTGTTGCGCATTCGTCGAATCAAAAAAACTCAGTGTGAATTTATTCATATCCGGCACCAGTTAGTTCAGTATATGTGGTGTGTACAGTTGAGCGTATTCGTTTGTAACTTGAACTTGAACTCTAAAAGCGTACATAGCTCGGAGGAGCCGAAATAAGGAAAACAAGAAAGTCCCATCTGCCAACAGATCAATTTCTCCTTCGGTTTGAAAATTTTCAGTGCAGAATAAATTGCAAATATTTCAGCACACTGAGACTGACTGAACATATTGTAGTCGAAACGTCTTGAAACGGCGCATCATCGTCATTGCAACAGACGTCGTGGTTTTTGGCTGAATGTCTGTGTTTGAACGAACAAACTGGCTGATTGTAATTTTGGCATAGCCCGGCATGGCCTGGCAAGTTCGTGAACTTGCAAGTATTTTTTACAAAGTCAAGGCTATTTTTTATATTATGTGTAAGCAAAAGAAGTTATGGTGCATTGCATGATCATTTTCTTATTTCAATTAACACATGTGTGCATATTTTTACATATATATATGTGCATACATGTCCAAAGGAACATTCTACGGTTCGTTTCATTTTTCAAATCAACTTAAAAGCTATTCGAATGGAACAAATGAAATTGTGTGAATTACAAAGCAATTTTATGATAAATTTGAAAGTCTTGCTGGGGTTATTCTTTTCGGATGGCAATTTGAAATAATGACGTTGGGAAATCTAAAGAAAAAATTCGATTCAAAGACGCCCACGAAAGATAATACGAGAATTTTGCGTGAAGTTAAAGCTGTATTGGATTTAATTAATGAATTTGCAGTATTTTTATGCATCCGTTGTCATAGTGATAATTCAGCTTCGTTTGGGGAAAAAATAATAATTTTAGTGGTAGGAAAACATCAGGAAGCACACATAATTGATCAGATATTCGTGCCTGAATAGTTTTTTTGAGGATTTTATGAAGTAAAGGTAATTTCGTTATTATTCTCGGAAATTCAATATGGACCGCAGAAACAAGCCAAAATGACTATCCAGCTAGTAAAACATATATGAGAAAAATGCATAGTTTCCAAATTTTGCATTCGATTGGGTTAAATAAATTTTTTTATCTACTCGGGATATACTATATGCATGCCTTTGCACATTTTATAGACTGATGTCGGCACCTAATTTGTTGGTATCTTGAAAGTCCTTCTGTAATCTAGTGGTTCGCTTGTATGGGTAGCATCTGGTTCGAAACCGAGAAAGGATGATAAATGGTGATCGCACCTTAGGTGCTTCAACACCTGAACCAAATCAGAATCAGAAAATCAGAAACAATTTAAGTCGTGACATTAAATCCAAACCACCACAATTTTATTTTTACAAACCTATACGCACCAAAATCACATTTGTGCTTTAAGGATCTAGAGACATCGACCACCCAAAGGAAAATCGGCCACAATATCATTGCCAGCGAATTATGGCGAACGCTGGCATCTACAGCGAGACTGCTGGAAGCAAATCTCCTTGTACTTTTCAGGCGAGAAACATGTGCCAGCTTTGTGGGGCAGAAGTTAGCTAGGAGGATCGAAGACCCCAACACCACCATCACCGTCAGCAGGCTACATCGCTGAGAGATAGACTTATGTTTGAACGGCCAGTCGACGATGAGCAGTGCGTAATTACAATTGACATTGGCGCAACAAAATCGATTGTAAGATATCATCCTCTTTGCAAGAGCCGGAAATTCTCGCTGTGAACAGCCACAAGAGAAAGTGAACCCGCCCATGGCGAGATCAACCTCCAAATCAGAATAGGAGATTTACAGTTCAAGCATCGATCCCTAGTTGCCAATATCACTGACGACTGCATCCTTGGCATATATTTCCTCCGCCAGCACGGATTCACTCTGGACATAAGCAAACGAATCTTGAGATGATGCAATGTTGAGAATCTGATGGAAGACTCCAGTGACTAGACTATCAAGTTACGGGTAGTAGTAAGGGCTAACACTGACGTGCCGAGGTCTTTCGAAAGCGTTATATGGGCCAGACTTGATAGTGATTGCGTAATTGAACGAACGAACACACCTTCTTAGCGCGAAGTCTAGTGAGGGCAAACAAGGAGGGATGCGTGCTAGTTAGGGTCCTTAACATTCGGACTCTGCCACGAGTATCAAGTCAGAAGACATCATTGGGAGCTACCAGATTGTTTCCACGATAACATCTCTGGATATGGATAACGATCAACATGTCAAAAAGAAGCTAGCGTTGCGGAAACCCATGGAATAGTGTCCGTAGTCTTGGAACCAAACCAGTTACCGCCGAAACTATACAGAAAATCCTCTGACCTGGACATTAAGTTTAGCGACGTTTTCTCTGCAGATCAAGATAATCAGGATAGAACCATCATGATGACTCACGTCATAAACGCACAGGACGATAAGTTCACCCGACAGGCTCCGAGACGGCTTCCCTTGGCCAAACAAGGAGAAGTGAGCGAAATTATCAAGGCAAGGAGTCATTGAACTGCTTGTCGGTTAGTCAGCATAGAATAACAAACGCCAGGTACGAAGTTTTCTAGAACTACCGTAGTTTCCTCAAGAACTTTGCCAGAGTAGTCAAGTGCTTCCATCAGCTGACCGAGAGAAACCACTCCTTTGCTTGGAACGAGGAGTTTGCTAGCATTTCCGAAGCCAGGGAAGATGCTTATTGTCGGCACCAAGTCGCTAGATGGATCGGAAGACTACATGACTATGAGATAGTCCATCGTAGAAGAAGGATGCGTTATCTCATCATCCCTGTCCAACCAACTGCAGACATTGCCACCGTCTGGAGCAAAATGAGCTAAGCATGGAGGTAAGGTTACTGACGGTTAAAAGCAACGAAGGATGGTCATCGGAGATCAGAAACGCTTAGCTAGCCCACGACGAAATTAGACAACTGCGGGTATGGAAGGAGTCTACGGGACGTCCGGAGTGGATGGATATATCGGAGCATAGTGCTGCCGTGAAAAGATATTGGGCCCAATGGAACTCTCTGCAGATTGAGGATGGCGTGCTGAGGTGGAAGTGGGAAGCGGTGGACTGTACATCATGCTGGATGCAAATTGTTCTTCCTAAAAGCCGAGTAAAAGAGGTACTACAGGAGATACCCGAAGGAGCGTTCGGAGGCCACCAGGGAATAAACAAGACCCTACCAAAAGTGCGAGAACGGTTCTATTGGCTCCGCACTCGAGAAGTCGTAGAGGATTGATGCCGAAAATGTACCATCTGTGCTTCCGTCAAAAGCCCAAAATGAAGAACAAGGGGACAAATGCGAACCTACAACGTAGAAGTATTGTTCGAAAGAATTGCCGTGGACATCGCCGGACTCTTCCCCGAGTCAGAGTGAGGAAATCGGTATACTCTGGTCGTGGCCGATTACTTCAATAAATGGCCAGAAGTATACCCCATTCCGAATCCAGAGACAACTACAGTAGCAGAGCAAATCGTTCTGCATTGCGTCAGCAGATATGGCGTACCCCGCGAACTACATTCTGATCACGGTCGAAACTTCGAGTTGCGAAGTGTATGAGCTGCTGGGGATTCGAAAAACAAGAACAACGCCTCTTCACTCCCGGTTTGATGGAATGGTCGAACGGTTTAACGACACGCTCAGTAAACATTTGGCGAAGGTGACCGAGGAGAACCAAAGAGATTAGTACCGACACATTTCACTCTTCTTGAGCAGAGCACGTTTTAACGGGCGAAGCACCAGCCAGAGTCATGTTTGGGAACAGCCTTCTTCTTCCAGCTGATGTCAAGTTCGGAGCTTCTCGTCTCAGAGTACGCAAGCGAACTAAGGCAACAATTTGACTGAATATATCGAGTTGTGCGGAAAAACATCAAGGGTATGCATAAAAACAATGCATAAAAACTAAGTACAAATTAAAGGCGAATTCATCAGGATTCCAGCAGGAAGAGCTGGTGTGAGTCTACAGCCGACAAAGTCGGAAAGCCCAATCTCCGAAGCTGCAACATAATTGGGAAGGGTCGTATAATCATCACCCGGATAAATGACGTAGCCTACCGCGTATAGGAGCACCGAAAGGCGAGGGTCAAAATGAAGACTGTGCACTTGGATCGTTTCGCCCCATACTACGATCCCGACGCCATGAGACCGGGTTTCGTAATATCTATTCGGGCCGAAAAGATTTAAGGCGGAGGTAGTGTTACATGTTAACAAGGACCTATAACAGGCCATAACCATATTTTGTAGAATGGATCCAACATTAATCGCTGAAGATAGTGATTGTAGGTCTCTAGACATTTTGTCATGAGCAGTTTGCTTTTTGGTACATTTCAGTTCAAATTTTGTCATGAGTTGGGGCGCTGGGAGCCTTGAGTTCCTGATGCCTTTAAACAGATCATGCTGGAGCGCCTTCATGACCGCCATTTGTGGTGACTTGTTATGATTAGTATCTGATCATCGACTTCATTGGCCCATATACTTGAACTCAGTTTTAAAACACTTAGCTGCAACTTTTTCAGAGGAGTTTTATTTCAACCGTCTATGAAGACGGTTGCTGCTATTAATTTTTTTATAACCGCCTTCATAGACGGTTGGCATAATGAAAACGAAAAAGTTTCGAGCAAGAGATGGAGAATTTGAGTTGGAATTTTTAGCCGGGAGAAGAGTTGAAGGAGTGACCGATTTATTCCACGAACGAGTTGTAGTGTTTGAAGTTCAAAGTGAGGACAAGTTGTGGAAAAGTATGAAATCATGAACAGAACGCAGAAGTTTATACGCACGTTAAAAAACATTGCCTTCTTCCGAACGCGAATATGAGTCCAAATGTAGAATAAACTAAGTCCCACATGCTTCAGTTAGAATAATTATATTTCAGTACGAATCAGAGGTCAAAACCAGCGTCTTAGCCGTCAAATTATTTTTTTCAACAAGCGACATTTCTTTATTTGATGGCAATCTTAAGGATAGCGGGAAGATAAATTGTGTGTGTTGCGTTCGTGACTTTCCAAGCACTTTGCTCGAGTGATTTTGATTAAAACTCATCTCAATACAGGTAACAATCCAAGTGTAAAGAGCTTGAGAACAAAATTTGAGGGTGACAAATGAAGCTTACATAAGTTTTAAAAAAGCCTTATCGTTTCACACGTCAGAATGAAAAATAAGACACTCTGCTTTGTTGAGTGCTTTCGAATGCTCAGCACCTTTCCAGCTGATTTGCTTTCTGTGTTTTTTTTTTTTTTTTTTTTTTAAATGGAATGAGGTTTTGTTGGGTATATTTCTTCGTACCTTATTTTACAGACTATATACATTTTAATAAGAATTATTTGGTTGTCCTTTTCGATTATTTTTTCTTCAGTTATATTGGATTATTGAAAATTTCCCATTGAAATTTTCTTTATTCTGTATTTTGTGCTGGTTTGGAAAAGATGTTGAGTTGCTAAGCACATGGTATTAGATTCTGTGAAGTCTTGAGCAGGTGTGCTCTCGTTACCTTTTCTAGCTTTGTGTGTTGGTCCAAGTTTGGGTCTTAAAGTGTGGCATAACTAGGATAACGCCCAGTCTAATCCGGTGACTAGCTGGTATCATAATGACACGCTGAGGCTACCGACTGTGTCTAAATTCTCCTTTGTGGCATGTGCTTCCGCAGCACATTCCAAAATATTCATGCATCTACCAAATTCCCACTTCATGTCCTTATATTTAGATATCACCGTATCAGCCATGGTACAAAAAATGCACTGTTAAAATATTTCAAGCGATTAAATTATTGGAGTTTGAGTCTTTTTTTTAACGCAATTCGATGAGATTCTCAGGGTATGGGTCGTCCTCACGATTGTTGGAGTGAACGGTTGGCTGATGGTTGTGATGACCTACCATTATCGATTGTTCGAGGGTTATATCGGCAGAAATGGAGATAACATTTTTCATGGATAAAGTTCATGATGGACAAGATTTTTCCAAAAAAAAAAAAAACGTTGCGAAACATTAATTTAATAATTTTTCGAATGCATAAGAAAAGCGAAAATGGGAAATTCTTGGAATGGGAAGTAGTTTGAAGGTGTTTCTGAATTTTGTATTGAAAATTCAACAGTACAAATAAACAGATTTGAAAATCGAAATCTATTTAAATTTTGATCAGTGTAAGATTGATTACATCGCATTCAATCGGACGTCGAGAAAAATTAAAATATTGAATTTCGACCTAGAGACAGCTCGAACGCCGCTCACCTAGACCGCTCGCATTGAAGGAAAAAGTCCCGAAACACAGAAAAGTAATCTTTTTACCGGAGTGTTATTACAATACGTAATTTTAGCGTTGAAGATGTTTGGCTTTTTCTTATTATTTTGTTTTTATAAATTAAACTCATTTTCGTAATTTAATTCTTAGGAAGATGAAAACAAAGACTGTTCTATCTTATAGCTTATAATTCTTTTTTCTACTTTAAATTTGCTATGTTCTAAGGGCACTTTTTTTTATCTTACTATAGAGCAATACAAAATAATGTATTGTGTAATAAACTGTATAATAAACATCCACTTTCAGATACTACTCAAATCTTTTTTCCAGGTTGAGCTTTTTAAAGCAAACACCAAGCACATTACCAACCATCGCATTTGCACGATGTCAAGAGCCTTTAATGCAAACACAGACAATAAACCAGACAATGTTCACGGACCCATAAAATAATAAATTTTTTTATGCCGAAAGAAAATAAAGATGCACATCGCCGAAAATCGAATGGCTTTCAAAATATGTCTGTATATAAATGAATAATGTAAATGCGACGAATATTCCCGACACTCTACAAACATTGAAAGTACTTGAAACTACCTCTTCTGTACATAATTTATTGTGTTTAATCGTCACAGTGACTCACAAGAACAATTTCACTATACATTCTCTTTCTTTAGCTTTATATTTCTGAACATAGCAGCAGTGTTTGTGCGTTTTCGTCTTTAAAAAGGATGGAATGTGTTTTAGAAATATCGATGCGATGTCTTAAAAAAAATTTAGATGGTGTTAGATGTCAATTTTTATTTAGCAATGTTGTGTGCTAGTTTGGCAAGTTTTAGATATCAGGCACGAAAAAGTCGCAAAATCTTTAGTAAATAAATTATTTAATGTTAATTGTTTAACTATATTTTTAATAGTAGCATAGGAAATATAGTAGCATAGGAAATATTGTAGCAATAGCTTTGACAGAAAATGGATATTTTGTTGAAAAGTAAAGTTGGGAGACCTATTGCGGATCTGAGAATTGAAATTGGGAGACACCTAATTCACATAGAATGTTTAGTTTTTTGTCTCTCTTTTCTCCTAATTTGATTTAATTACTTACTCACAGCTAGGCCAACTCGAAGCACAATGTATAACGAATGCATCGTTTATGACTGGATTTGAGCCATGAACCACACACGATAAAATACGATACCATATCCACTGGACTGAATATCTAACCATTTCAAGCACTTTTATCTTTCTTTCAGCTTTTTCGCAATTTCTATGTTGAAAAAACCTTACAAAAGCTGCCAAGGCCGTGTAGCCTAGCGAATAAATTCCTGGCTTCTGACGTGTGGGATCGCTGGTTCGAATCCAAGTATGGTTGGCGGACCGCGCACCGAACCTTGAGTTAACCTAGATATACACAAGTAAGTACAAAGTAAGACGTTAAACTAATTATTTTACACTCATCGAGCTTCGGTTATCAAAGTGGAGTTTTCTATCACCTCTACTGCCCAAGACTCTAATACGAGAGACAGACTATAATCAAATCTGGTTTTGCGAATCTCGTTGAGCTCTTTCTTTAGTGCATCAAGCTGTGAAGTTTAATAAGATCAAAGCTCATTAGAGATTCGCGAAATCAGATTCGATTGTAGTCTGTCTTCAGGATAAATGGGTTGTAGCGGGACAACTTTGCTTTTTTTACTAAAAAAAAAAGAAAAAACCTGCCAATTTATTTAAAATACATCTGTAATCGTAACATCGATACTTTTCATAACATCGATTTTTACAAAACATTGTCCCTATCTTTAGTTGTATACTGAATAGTGTAACAAATTTTACATGTCCCAAGTTCTTGGTGCGTAACGTATTTCACCCGTCGTCGTCGTCATACTCAACACGATGAATTGAAAACTTGTTCATTTGCTGTATCTTTGGATATATAAGGCACAGTATAGATGTGGGGCTCGCTCGCTTGGATCGGGTAGTTTTAGCTTAGGTTAGCTTTAGCTCCATAGCACAACTTATTTCTCGGCCAAGTTCAAGGTAAACCAGTTTTCGTTGTTTTTTATTGCTTGTCTTTAGCTTTTCAAGTAGATATGCGGCTTTTTTCTACTCTACTGGTCATGCTATTATTCTTTTTTTTACAGTAGGTGATATTCAATTCGAGACAGTTTTGTAAAGTTTTCGATTCGAATTTAATGTGAGGTTTTTTTGAATAAATCATTTGAATAGTCATATTAGTCAAAAAAGCTTTTTTGGAATATTTGAAACCTAACGATTAATTTTATTTCCGAAAGAGTCTCATATGTGTTTATTGATATTCAAAATTTATAACAATTTTGAAATTTATTTCAACATATTACAAAAATAAATGTAATTATTTTCAACAACTCCAGAAAAAAGACCAATTTTTTGACGAAAACTGGCATAATCTCCACCAGATTCGAAAAAGTTTCTTTGACTGTGTATATAACTTCGTTCATAATTATGCATGGCATGTCTATACAATTTCGCCACTATTATTATCTCAAGTTCTTTTTGATTTTTTTATAATATCTTGTATTCGACAACACTTCATCTTTTCAACGATATTTGAGAACGACAACAGACGTGTTAATTTTTCACGTTAAAAACGTCAATTATGAATAACATCTGAGCCAAAATATACAACGTGCCTGCATGGAATAAATAAATTAAAAATTAATTACTTGTAAGCATGGACTTTTTTACGTAGATTATTATTCATTGAAATTTAACCATTATCAATCAATAAATGATAGACTAAAATATTTTGAAATCTGCTGCGTTGCCCGTTGAACCTTTCAATTGGCTGTAAATATACGTTTTATTATTATGGAAATTTTCGTAGCCGCCTCTGAAACGGGGTTTTTATTCAATGGGTGTTTTGGATGGATTTATAAAATAGCAACTAAGAGAGAGGTGCAGAAAACAAGTCTTCATATCACACACCAGCTTCTGTAAGGTTGCTGATGGGAGCATCCTAAGTGGCTAATAACAGGTGAATGAAGTATGGGCAATCTGTTATTAATCAACTCATACAAGGAGATTGTGTCGTCACACCCCTTACATTAGACCAAGTTCGATAGACCAGGAACCAGCATCAGACACCCATGGGATCCTTGTGGGGAAGTCCTGAATATAAGCGTCTGGGAGCACTACGTCAGATAAGTGGTGAAAAACGTTTTATGCCACATTGAAAAAAAAGGAGATAAATTGTGTTCCGAAATTTGAGGAGCATCTCATTTTAAGCTGATGAAAAATAAGAGAAGAAAACGGAAAAAGTCCTTGGTGAATATCAACGCAGTTTTAGTCGATGTAAGATCGATAACATAGCAAATATTAATCGATAACAGAGCGTCGAACTAACGAGCGGCAATCGAATAATTGAAATGGAAGAATTAGAATATCGCACCATTGTAAAGTTAAAGTACTTCAGACAGTTTCTGGTTAGAACAGAAATCACTTCAAATTTGGCAAAGGTGTCTGTACAGTCTGTCTTCTCTCATATTGAACTGTAAAAAATGGACGACTATGTTTCTTATTTTCATGTATTCCCAAACTGAAAGTCAACTGATGAAGTTAAAAAACTCTAGCGCACCTGAACCGCTAGAAACACTAATGTTCGAAGAACAGTAGAAGAATCGTGCAGGTTTTGAGTGCATATTCCACCACATGCGCTGCTTATTACGGCCAAACTGTTTCAAATGTCACGTTTTACTTTGGTCTCAAGAATGCATTATAACTCATATGGTAGAAGGTTTCAGATATTACCACTGGCATGAATTTCAACGTTTATGAGAGCATAACACGGGTTAATTACATTCGTTATCAGTTGCTTATTTCACAAAATTTTGAAAGCAGCATCTCATATAACATCAATGAAGAAAATGCTCAGTGCCTGCAGCACTGTAACTGAAGTTGGTGTTTGGGGCTGCGATCCGAAAAATTTGCAGATCTTTGGGACTTGAAACATTGGTTATTTATTTTCATTGTAAATGTTTCTGGTATGAATACTAACTGTAAGCATTTATTGATACAAAAGTAGCACGACCGACTCGTGCTGGCAACCTTCTGCCAGTATCATTCGAAGTTATAAGAGTACAAAGAAATTTAGGGTTACCTGCAGCGAGTTTTTTAAATAATCGAAAACTTTATATTTGCTGTTTATTGCCACTACAATATCATTACCATTTGAAAATTCTACGATAAAATCGCTTAATAGAGATATTACAATTAAACACAAAACCAACAAAGCTGGAAACCCTATCGTGGCTTTTCAACCAAATTTGGGCTCAATAATGTTTATAGTAAGTTCCATTAATTGTATGAAATTCGTATTGATTTCATGACTGCACCGGAAGTTATAGGGAAAAAGTTTTATTTTCCTGAGCGAATTTTCAAAACCAAAGACTCCAAAATTACCATAGCTGGCAGCACCATTCAAATTTTTCAACTAAATTTTCACCAAACAGAGATTAGAGTAAGGTTCAGCTACTGTGTGAATTTCGTCAAAATCGAACGATTGAATCAGAATTTATAGGGCTAAAGGCAGTTATCTTTTTTAGTGATGTTTCAAGATGGCACCACTGGCACAGAATCGCCCGCATTTCAAAATCACTTCTATCAGACCCGGTCCTTTTTTAGACCAATACACTATGCAAATTTCAATTAATTCTGCTTATCGGATCGTGAGTTTCCGTGAACAGAAGTTTTTGATGCTAAAAATATAGGTAAATTGGGCAAGGGTTACCAGGCGTGCCCGTAATACCATATCAAATTTTATTTTTTGTCTATGTAAACAAAGCACAAGATTTACATATGAGTGTTTTTTTTTGTAAATGCGGCATTTTTTCAAGAGAGACGATGATTTGAAGGTTTTCACTTTCAGTGCCTGCCCTAGCTACAGAGTTGCCAGCACGCTCATTAAAAATTTCGTAATGATTGAATAGCTCTGTCAAAAGTTATCGCAATTTAAAAATTTTCAAATTTTCCCGTTCTCTTTTTAGGCACCCAGCGCACACATGGGGTTAAAAAATTCCAAAACATCCGATTCACATGTAAAACACGTTCAAAATTTATTTCGACAGCTTTATTTTTCCAAAAATTATTTGTGTACGGAATAATATGTATATTAAAAATATCACTAAAATGGCCGCCGGCGCCAAAGGGTTAACAATAATTGACATTTAGTGAGACCTGAACCTATTCTGCATATACCCCAATGTATCCTGAAAGTTTCAGCTCAATCGGATGGCGCGTTCCTGAGATTATCTCACTGAAATTTTTTGATGATATATATATATATATATATATATATATATATATATATATATATATATATATATATATATATATATATATATATATATATATACATATATATATATATATATATATACATATATATATATATATATATAGATGGAGATATGAATTTTTGGCCGAATCGATTTTAATACTAATGTTCTTCGAACATTAGTAAAAATCTACAGATGAATATTTAGCAAGTGTTCAAGTTTTGATTTTCAAAGGTGAAAAATATTTATGAAAGAGAGGGTGAAAACAGTACATTGAAATAAAGCGACACTATATCATAAAATAGATGCAATGTTTCATTGGCAGATGAAGAATTTGACACGTCCACCTCGTATACAACCAACATGGATTCCGCAGTGGCCACTCAACAATAAGTGCCATTTGCGAAGTTATTAGTCTATGACTAGACCCATAGTGTTTTTGGTAACGCTGGACGTCCGCAACGCTTTTAACTCGGCGAGATGGACAGACATATTGGATTCTCTGCAGCGACATTTTCAGATAGAGGAATACTAGCTGGCAATGCTACGAGACTACTTGAATAATCGCCATCTGATTTCAGGGAACTGTAAGTAAAATTATTACAGCTGGAGCAGCACAAGGGTCCATTCTTGCGCCAGACCTATGGAATATTGCTTATGATGGTCTCTTCTGCCTCGAAATGGCGGAAGACGTGCTCTTGTGGATTATCCTGATGATGTAGCTGCTGTCATTACATCTATAAATCCTCACCTTGCCCAATTCAAACTCAATCAAGTAATGAGAAGAATTGAAGACTGGATGGAAAGCCATGGTCTCAAGCTGGCGATCACAAAAACTTAAATTGTCATGTTGAAGGAGAAGAGGATACCAACCATTATACCCATGACGGTTGGCTCTGAAGTACTTGAGACCAGAAAATCGACTAAGTATCTTGGAGTGAAGTTGGACTCGAGGCTGGCTTATGGAGAGCACATCCGAAAAATATGCGATAGGGAGCCACTGGCTGTTATCTCGCTTGGGAGACTCATGTCAACGTCCGCGGTTCTAGTGCGAGTAAACGTAAGCTCTTATGAAGGCGGCTCATTCAATGCTGCTGTATGGCGCGGAGATATGGGCCACTGCCTTAAGGTTTGAAAAGTATCGAGCTAGGATGGTGAGCGTCCAGTGTAGTGGAGCACTGCGAATTGCAAGCAGCTGCATAACAGTTTCAGGAAACGCCGTGTTAGTGATAGCGGGAGTAATCGCAATTGACTATTGGCGAGTGAACGCAGAAAGGTGTTTCTGAACAGAGCAGAAGTGAAAATAGAAATTTTGGCTGCTCAAACACGAGCGCGAACGTTTGAGCTTTTGGAGGAGCCCGAGGCTACGAGCTCGAAGGGAGCATGGGCGATTAGGCTGATTCACGCCTTAAAACCTTGGCTTAATCGCGATTACGGTGAAATAAACTTCTACCTGTGCTAGTTTCTATCGGATCATAGCTACTTCAGGAACTACCTATACAGAATGGGGAAAGACAGAACAGAGCTCTGTAAGTATTGTGCTAAGGAAAGTGATGACACTTTGCATACCTTTTCCATTGCGCCCGCTTCAGAAGGGAGCGACAAATGCTTTTCTCTGCAATTGACCCTGTGACGCCGCAGTCAATCGTGGCGTGCTTCAGTCAGATGACGCCTGGTCAACTATGCCCGCATATGTGGAGCTGATATTGCGTTTGAAAAAAGAGAAATGATGCCTCATAGACTTTTGAAAGCCCGACAGAACGTAACCCAATGGGACACCTGATAGGTACAAGTAGCACGGCCGAGTTGAAATGATGCGAAAACAGTTCCGGCTCGGGTTTCCGTGGTCGGCGGGTGATGTTTTTTAGTGAGTACGAATCTCACATAAGCTTGTATCATTCACAGGATACCTATTGAAGGTTTTTGACACCTGCTCCCGAAGAAAAAGCCCTCGTATATAACTCACAGAACGTATTACTTGAAAAACTTAATTAGCCACAACGAGATCTACGGTCTCAAAGCATTACATGCAGCCTATGCCAAGATCTATAAATGCTAACTGCGCATTTTAGAAAAATTATCAATTTTACAGTGCTATCTTCAATACTCAACTAACTCAACACCTAATCAATCTTATCATAACACTTATTAAATTCCACGAAATTTTTGCGGGTAATATTTACGGAACTTGAAACAAACTTTGTTTGAAATTAGCATATTATTTTTTCTTGCCAAGTTTGGGTTTTATTAACCCTAGAATGGTACAGATGAGTAAATTTTACTCACATAGGGTGTGTATTTCGTCGCGCATCAGCCAGATGGGCACTCCGACTGCCATGAGGCTAGAAGCTATATAATCTTCTTATGTTTAATGATGAAATAAAAAATGTACATAATACTATTGTTGCCTTCTTTTTAGTAAAAACATGTACCTAAAATCACCCAAAAATTTACCGTACCATTCCAGGGTTAATCACCAGAACTGTATGATTGGAGGAAATGGAGATCACATACATCCAGGTTCCAGGGAAAGATTCTTCCAAAGTAGGATATTTTAAATTATAGAAGAGTAACCTATAGTTCAAAGCTACATAAGAGATATTAAATAAAATCACTCATTAAATCATATCAACCCATATTGCATGCTTGATTATCGAGAGTTCATTTCATGGAACTGCACGCAAACTTTTTACAATTAAAAATCTCCTAGCTTAACGTTCACTAATTAATAGGTGCGTTTTGTTTGCACACCCGAGCAGATCAAACTTTGTTAAGTATATTGAATGCAACAACAATTTTCTTGCTGAGCAAAAAAACGAACCTAATATTCAATTTAAAAGCTTCAATATTTTCTACAATTCACATCGAACTTAAAAGTATGCATGTTAGCTAGGCTTGCAAAAAGGTGCGTCCACCCTTATCCAAGCCGGACACAAACGAACTGTCACCTATGCAAGCTATTCTATTTTAATTCCGACCTGCTCCACACCTTGCTTTCCGGACCTCTGGATTTCAACTTTCATCATTGTCGAAGCTGCCGTTGACCTGTTAATATGCCTTTATAGGTCTCATTTTGACTTTTCCACGGACAAAAATTTAAAGGCGCAATTACACTCTCCCCGAACATTACGTCGAGCAACTTGTAAAATTACTTCTCTCCATGATTTGGCATATGAAAAAGGCAAAGGTGAATAGACGATGTGACCATTTACACTCTCAGCTCGCCAATATTTGCCTGTGTGTAAATTCGGCACAAGTTAAGGCACTCGGGGTTTTTTGCGCCTTGCTCTGCAATCAAAAATGTAATTACCCAAGATACCATTTTCACCGACCGTTCTCTTTCCGGCTCTCTTTTTTGCTCAAGGTGAATGAATGAGTGCCGCGTGAATATCTGAGCACATCAGCATCTCAATTTCCAATCTGCCAAACTTGGCCGGTTACCGTAAAAATTGGCCGGACATGGTGATTACGATTTACAGTGACTGTTCGCGATCTACCATTGTCTTGAAGCTGGTTGGGTGTCACAAGCAGTTGGTCCTTCTATACTGCGTATCCGTTTGTTCGCTGGTATCTTGTCGTTGAATACATCTCGGTTTTATTTCTTCCCCTCTTTATTTTTGGGTGCGAATTAAGTGGATTCAAGATAAGTCACAATACCGTAATCTATGATCGGAGTTATGACATTCATTGAGGAAAACCTAATCGATAAGCCAGTGTAAATTGAGTTTTGTGACTTACTAGTAGCTTTTTAATTTGACGTGGAGTGTCTGAGTTGCTCAGAGCATAAGACGTCTCACCAACTAGGTGTGGTTAGATTAGGTTCCGCTGATGTCTCCTTCAGACAGACTCCTGAGACACACAAAAGCCTCCCGCATTGCGTAGATGACAACCCTCATTATATAGAAACATAGAGCCTCTCTGAGCCATTAATGAGATGGGTTTTCCCCTTCAGGTCCATCGAAGCCATTTCGGTTAGGTAAATAAAGAAGTATGAGTCAACAGTTTTCAACCATCTTTTAGCGAGGGGCCGGCATTCACACAGGAAGTGAAGAGCTGTTTCTTTTTCCTCCTTTTATCTGTAGCTCCGAAAAAAAGTTGTTGAAGGGACACTCAGCCGCGCTGCGACTCCCTTCCCAAATCGAAAAGCCTCTAGTGCGACCAATGTCAAAAGTTTTCCACAATTGTCTAGCGATCGCACAGGAAAGCTCTTCCACCTAGGACTTCACAGCGTCCTTTAAATATTTTTGCCTGACGGGTCTCACTAATTATATTGTTGGCAGCCGGCGAGTAAACGACGTAAGTCGGATACTACAATAGCTAGCGGCCTACTGAGTTGTGGATTAGTCCCTGGATAGCTCTCTACAGAGAAGATTCTTTTTTTTTTTACATTTATAACAATGTAATGGTTTGTTAAGTTTTGTACGACATAAGCACCAGCACATTGAACGCTTATGCTATGGAGGCATCACTGATTTATCGTTCAACCATAACTATAGAGATTTCGAAACAAAAAGTAAAGAAGTGTTAGTTTGAACTTTTCTGAACATTACAGCCATTGCCATTTTATTTTTTGAACATTTGTGGAAAATCCTTAAAAAAAATTGGCTACGAACAATTAAAAAAAAAATAAATATGTGAGATGAGATTATATACAATAAAATATATCGACTATGGCAGTCTGAATCGAACCCACTTTTTAACTTCACTATTACTTGAGCGGTTTACTTTGACTATCCTCAAGGTCCTCTGACCGTAGCATCACCTCCACTTGGTGGCAGAGCCAACTTCATCAGCGCAACGTACAAAGAACATGCCTTTGGAGTGAGCATATCCTCTTTGAGACAGTGGGCTTTTTTTTGTCTAACTTCGCAACGGAGTTAAGTGATTTAGACAAAGTGTATTCAATGATAACTCACCACCAGCAAACCTAGCTTACTATAGCTTCGTAGAACTCACTTCAAGGTATAATCTTTTGGTCTAACAGTTTATATCTTCTAGTAAATTGGTGCTTCGCGTAAATTTACACTTCATATATGGTCGCGCTGTCTTGGTTGGTGAACGATTGAAGGCACCCTGTAATTGCTTTGATAGAGAAGTGACAACGCAAAGTACTACTTTCAAACAAAATGGAGATGAAGAAATACAAATGGTCGTAAATATAAACGTAAAACTTTCAGAAAATTAGTGTAGGCCTTATGATGAAACGAATCATTTTCTCATGCCAAGCATTTGCATACTGTACACTATTGTACACTGTGAAATAACATTCTTTTATTGGTCGGCATTTTTCCAAATCATCTGTGAATTCTGTCAAAAATTATCTTCTGTCAAATTTCAATCAGTGTTTTGAATAAAGCGGCCATATTTTTAGAAATTAAATTTATCCAATAAGAAATATGTAGAACTTATTTTTAAGAACTTAAAATACAAATGGCTGTTTGTATCACGAAAATTGAGATTTACTTACAAGATTCTGCCACATACATACATCAGCGTTGATTGGAGTATATTTATTTTAATTGTTTGGATAAAATATAGCTGCTGAAGCCAACAAAACTTACCTAGAAATAAAAAAGAAAATATTGTAGAATTTTTCGGGCTTTAGAGTCATAAATTTTCATAGAATTTTTATAAAAATTATAAATTCGTCCAGGATTAAAAGTAAAAAAAACAATATTTAGACAATTTTTTGACAGTAAATTTTATTACAAAATTCCTCCCATTAGGACAATCAACACTTTTCTATCTATTCAATTAAATAGAAATCTGTAATATCATCAAGCACATCAAGTTTCAAGGTCTAATAAATTATTTAATTGTAGGTAGAAGAAGATCACCTACACGGTGAACGACAAAAAAAAAGTTAAATTGAATATTGATGAGTACAAGCGACTGTTGCTCATTTTATCGTATCTACTATATTTATAGAGTCTCAGTTGCATTACAATGCCTACATAGCATCGTTCTAATTTAGATTTAATTCCGCGCGAGTAAACGATAAGTATCATTGATTTTGTGCGAATATATCAGAAGTAATAAATCTTTTCAAATCAATTGTTATTATGCCGAGTACCAAGCTCCAAGCTAAACCAAAGCACTAACGAAAATATCTACGCGAACCAGAGAGTCGAGATAAAGGGAACTCGATATTGCATTATGCCCGTAATTGTTTTCTTACATAAGAAGCTACACGGTCGCATAAGCAAATGTTTCAATTCAGTTTGACGTCATCGAGATATTGAATGTATCTATCTATTCTCAAGCGCGATTCTAATTCGTTTCTGTAGTAGAATAGCGCTCAGAGGCATGTTCTGGCAGTAGTAATATAGAAATAATACTAAGGTTTCTTGTTTTACTTTTCTGAGTTTCGGAGCACAATATAATCATAATGTTTGATCAAACGATATATTAAAGCTGTAGTTTGCTATTTCAATGCTTATTGATAATTGTATTGAAAAGCTGAATGTGAGCGCACTGTATACTTTACACATTTCAATTGCAACAAGCATACGGTGAATGATGCAAGGTTCCATTAATATGTTATGTTTGCTTGAGGACACACATGCCATTGATGTTGAACTAGACGCTCAGATAAAATAACTGTGATAAATTGAAATCGATATGAATGAATTGTTTGCAAATTTAATACTACTAACAAATGAATGACATTTTGTATTAAAATTGATGTTAAGTGAAAAATCTCTTTATTGACAACTGAGTGATAATGCTAGCGAGATTGTATGTGACATTGATAGGCAAGATTATGCAATTGTATACTTAAATGAATGTGTAACTAAAATGGCAATCAAAAGTTTCATTTTTTCTTGAATATATATATTTTTTATTATTATTTTTAGGAAAAATTAATTATATTTTTTGATTACTCAAGGGGGCGGCTAGTGTTTTTTTAAACGCAACGGTTTATTGCATTACTTCTGACATCGAATAAAGCAAAGAGCTACCTACTTTTTTATACAGATCTATGATCCACAGCCATGTGAAATTATTTGTTCAATCAAAGGCCCTAAGATTTATTACTGAAGCATTCTGGTTTTCTGAAGCATTCTTTTGCAAAATAATTTTGTTCAAAAACTTGTAAATCAAAACGATCATAGAAAAAAAAGTCAGTAAAATACAATTCCTAATGCACGTTTAAAACACACTTCCCAAAAAGAGTAGAGCATCGTAAATTTTATTATAACGTAAGAATCTGATAGTTTTTTTAGTTAGGTATCAATTTTTGCCATTTTTTGAAGGAGGGAGAGCAAAATGACTCTTTCAAGTGTGCCAGCTCAGTTACACAGCCTGTGTGACGATAGTGCTGCGATGGTCAGCACAGAGCACACCCAAGTTGTGCCATCAATCATTTACCAGATCACCGCTTATAACTCTTTAAGGTGATCACATCATTCACAGCACAATTACCAGCTCATAGTTCCATGCGATAACCTGCTTTCAATAGGACTTCAAACCCCCTTAAAAACAGGATATACCAAATACATAAACACTCCGCCGCACACTGGGCTGAATCCCGATTTCAGCTGGCAAAAGTAAAAAATCAATGTCAAAATGTAAGGCTTTCAGGTATAGGAAATACATATATATTTTGTTACTTATAGGTGAAAATGTGATTTATTTTATATTAGATTTATTTTAAAATGTTATTGACAATGCTCAATACAAAGATAATAAATGCTCTTACCGAAACCTCGAGTCAATCATGCTAGTTGTGGGGTTGTAAGCCCACTAAAATAAACGTATTGGAAAATATTAAAAATCGACCAATTAAAACGAAAAACTTGTAATATGGCCTCAGTACTCTACATGCATGGTTAAAATTCCTATAATGCATCCTGCATATAGCTTATAAACTGGAATTGAGAAAGCCAACCATGCGAGGGGCTGCTTCTGATGAGAAGGATTAGGTGGATACCGGGAAAAAAATATCCAGAAGGCTTTATGGCACTCCTTAGGGATAAAAGTGGTTCATGGAAGTGGGACATCCAAAACTGGGAAATTTCGACAATTTTTTAAGCATGCAGATGAAGCCGCTGCAGCTACAGGAGTTGATAAGCGATTAATATTTAGATTTGGAACTATTCTTCAGGTCGGTAGCTAAGCTCGCTAACGCGTCAGTGGCCATGGCTGTATTTGTTCGTCTTGTGTTGTCTTAACAGTCGGCGACTGGGCATAGTACCAGCGCTCCATTAACCCTCCAAAAACACAGGGGGTCAAATTGACCCCAGTGACCTTTTTGGCCGTTCGCAGCGCTTAGGCCTGTGGGAAAAGGGCGGTACTATAGGCTCCTAAGTGTATTTCTGTGTCTTGACTATAAGTTTACATCGTTTGCATACAGTCCGAACTCGTCAGTCATCGCTGAGAAGCCTTTGAAACAGATTAAGGGGTCAAATAGACCCCATATGTACTGGACGTCAATTTTGAGGTAAAAATTCAATTTTTTTTACTTAATAAATCGATAGATTAATTTAAAAAAGCCAAAAAATAAGTTTGCAAGTGCTTTTATTTTTTGTGTTTAGCAATATGACGTATAATCTGCGTTCTAGTGTACGCAATAATTTGTTAGCTGAAGACAATGATAGCAATTTTGGTGACAGTGATTCTTCCGAAGACGACCATGTCTCGGTGCAATCAGAATCTGATTATTCAAAAGATTACACCTTTTCTTTGCAACCCTTTATGTCTTGAGAGTATTCACATACATTTTTAGCTCAATATTTTAAAAACTATCCCCCAAAATGTTAGCTAAAAATATTGAAAATTGACAGAGTAACGATTTTTTTTTGTAAAAAAGCTGATTTTCGATAAAACTGTTTTTTTTCGCGAATTTTTTTAGGTATGTTAAGGACATTTAGGGCACCACTAATGCATGAGAACTACTAAAAGAGGTCTCAATCTATACCTACAAATTTTTTCAAATGAAAATCTTCAGTTGCGGCGATTCTATAGACGTTCAAAAGCTGTTGGGGTCAATTTGACCCCAATTGTTCTCGATGATTGAAAAAATAGGTGTGTTCTCGGAGGGTTAATTAAGTGTCACATTAAAAGCTTGAATAGCGACTCGGCATAACACTAGCTCTTTAGAACATAAGAAAAAAAAATGTGGCATTTAAAAAGAATAATGGAATAATTGATATCGGCTTCTCCCGTATGTGTCTCCCAACCGCCATCCCTAAGCATCTGCTTCAAAGGGCATTCCCCTGAGCTTTGGCATTATCAAAGAAAAAAAAAACAACTTCCTCAAATTGTTCACCAAAGACTTTTTTTATAAGCTCTGTTTTGTCGTTGCAGGTTATTTCAAGCGAAAATACGATCAAGGAAGAAAATACTGCCAAGTTTTTGGTGGAGCTATATGGCTGGTACAGCATGCCTTGCAGCGTACATAAAATCCTTTTATATGGCTCTTTAGCCATCAAATATGCCCTAGTTCCAATAGAGCAGCTTTCAGAGGAGGTACAGGAAGCAAGGAATGACAACATGAGGCGATTCAAAGTCCTCATGTATAAAAATCAGTGAAGATTTAGTTCACATGCTTTTGGTCTCCTCGGATCCTGTTATTACAGGCCCTAAAACTTTCCAGAAACTCCCGTTAAAGGAGCTGAGTCCTAATACATGGGAGCTGACCATGGATTCAGTGGAAGAGGATATGACTGATAGCGAAGCGAAGAAGGATTCTCCGAGCGAATCAGAAAATGATTCTAATTTTTATAAAAATAGTACTTCATTTTACTAGAAAATAAATTATAATAGCATCTATTTCAATAATGTGACAATTAAAAATTCTGTTCTGAAAGCTAAAACACCTACTTACTTCCTCGTATATTTCTTTATTACTTTTTTAAGCTATTCCAGTCTTTCAACCCTTGTTAAGCCCATAAAATAATTTTGTCCAGCTAGAATTTGGATTCAGCCCAGTGTGCGCCGGTGATACTAGCTTGGAATAAAAATTTTTGGGTATGTTGGGAATCAGAGCATCGGATGAGTATGTTAACGATATGTTTGTGGTGTGCGCTGATGATGGTGAAGGCAACGGACTGAGTGCCAAGTGGTATCGATTGAATGAAATGTACTTGCTCATATGGCTCAGTAAAGTGAGTGGCTCCCTTCGATTGATTCACTCCTGAGCTCTCCATCACTAGCCCCACTACAACCCTTGTTGGGTCTGGGTGTTAAAGTTTGTAGAGATTTCATTAAAAGTCAATGCATACGATTGTAAATTGAAAGTTCCCACACCTAGTTTTACTCTTGATTTCACTCCGATCCACTGGCAGCTGGGTTAAATCAAAGCCCGGTGCATATGATCTTGGCTGGATTTGAACCCTGCACCAAAAACGCTTGTTCTACCTACCTACTCGTTTACTAAAGCTTTTCTATCCTCCATGAATGTTTTTATGATCGTAAATTTTTCTGTGAACAGTGATCGTACATTTTTCAGTTAAAGCTCATCGCTATCATGCGCAAGCATCTTGGCACGTCAGATATAAGTGTCTGAAAATAGCAACCAAAATAAAGCTAAGAGTACGCTCTAATTTATCAAAATTCACCCCAGCCGTCTAAAATCTCCACACTAAGAATTGAATTAATGATTATTTCTGCTATCAAACATGCCAATTTCAGTTCATCAAAACGTGATCAATCGAATTTTCGTATATGGATCGGCTGCACTGTAATCGTATCTAATGAGTCGCAAACAAAAAATTCTAGACCTAACCCACTACAACCCATATTCAATTATCTTGTTCAATAGCCTTGACAGGCGAGTCGTTTATCATCAGATGCGCAGACGCAATTCAACAGCTTGCTATTACTTTAATTCATTTCGGGTTTCTTTCGTCGCCTGCTAATGTTTTATTGTAATTTACGACAGTTTTTTTTATTATTGCCGTAAACTCAAGCCAACAGTCTCCACCAACGTCCAATTCGAATTTCGCGACTCTTTTTCGACTTTAGAACAGTGCAGATACTTTAGCCTGTACATAGATGTATGTACGTACATACATACATATTTTTGTTTATTATGAAAAAAATTAAACTTTTGATGAAAACAACGCTTCATTGCGTCGTGGCGTAGTCACGATTTCGACAAAATGTAGGTACATAGAACATGAGCTGTGTGTACAAGTGTAATTTAGTGTTATTATTACAATTCGGGAGCCAGATCCTCCCCGAAAAATAATTGACCTTGACAACGAAAAATTTATTATGTGATTGCTGTATGGCCGGTAAATAAATACATTGTTCTCCACTAATTCAGGAATACGAGTTCACGTTGAATTGCATTGTTATGCGTATTTCTGCTTACATTTCTATATTTCTGCTGCAGAAGAATGTAAATAACAACTGCACACGGTCTCGGTTTTATTTTCATTTTCATTATTTTCTTTTACATATGATTCGAGTTTATTGTGTTGAAGCAAAGTCTGGCAGTTTTTTTCCGTATGCTAAGCGGATACTCTGGAACCGGATGAATAGCCAATACATAAGTTATTTGATGTAAAATGATTTTTATTCATATATACATATGTACATATTCACGTATTTAAGTATTGAATTAAAATTATTTTTTAAGAACATTTTGTTCATACCACCACTTTTCAATTTGAATATCAACTGTATAGTCAACACCTTGAATACTTCCGATAAAAAATCTGTCTAAATGAGGAAAAGCGAAACAGAAACGTCTGTTAATGTTGACTATATGCCGGAAAGATTTGTGCGTTATCAGCCCGTGAGAGTCACTAGATCCCGATGAATGCTAGTTGAATTTAAGCATAGCACCGCATATGCTGATAATGAGCTAATAAACAGATGCTGCAACATATTCAACAGTATGAGTCAATACTTTTCCCTCACGATATTCAAAGCGTTTTTTAAAAACAGAGTTACCAAGGCTCTCTTATCTTACCCTCTCTAGTCTACCGACCTAGTATATCCTCTTATGACTTAGGACTAATTATTATTATAATTGATTAACTCTTTAATTTCATTTTGTGTGTTTAATATTGTAACCTACATGTGATTTAGCTATTATGTATTTATTGGTTGAATATTTATTTATTTGTATTGTATTTATTTTTATTTTATACTTTTTTTAAATCTGTTTTTAAATTTGTTTAAGAGTTTTTTTATTTTTACATTAATTTCATTTAAATGTAATATTATTATACCTAGTTTGGTGAAAATAAATAAATAAATAAGCTACTTTTAACCACTGTAGCATAAATATTGTTTTCTGTGTAGCTCAATCGTAGACAGGATATTGGAGAGCCAGGTCCAAATTTAATGAATTGTGTAAGAAAACAGAATTAAATAGAAAGATAAAGCTCGGTAGGCTCCGGTATCCTGAGCATGTAGCTCGTAAGAACGAAGAGGAACTTACTCGGAAAACCGTTTGCAACAAATTTTATAACAGATGACAGTGGAGGAGATATTGCTTGTGGTAGAAGGATGGCGTTGACCCGGACATTGAGAGCTTAGGGAAGCCTAATCGGATGATAACGGTGGTAAAACAGGTTAAAAGAGGCGAGGACCGGATCCTTTTTGTAGTGCCGATGATGATAATGCTACATTAATAAGGTAGTTGGGTAACCAACCCCATCATGACCACCTTTGGCGACACACTGGAAGAGCTGCTTAGAGCTGCATGGTGCAAAATTAGGAGCAGTGATGAGGCTGAAGAAAAAGTGGAAGGCCTAGCTCGGACATCTCAGTCACCTCTGATTAAGCAAATCATCACGTATGAAAAGGTTGAATGGGCAATAAACTCCTTCAAACCCTTTAAATCACCAGGACCAGACAGAATCTACCCGGCTCTGCTACAAGGAGTCACGGCGAAACTAAAAATCATTCTCACATATTTGGAGCGAGCGTGGAACTCAGCTATAATCCAAAATCGTGGAGACTAGCGCAGGTTGTGTTAATCCCTAAGGTTGGCAACAAACCGGCCGACCTGCCAAAATCACACAGGCCCGTTCATTCACTGTAATATTTGTGTGTACTTTGTCCAGGAGGATTATTCCCTTCGAACCTGAAAAAATCGTGGCGATGACCTTTCCGGTCGATGGGACAATTTTGCCAACTTCAGAGCAGAATCACCTGGAGAACTCCACTGTTTTGATTGTTGTATCTAGCGTATAGTGATGAAACCAGGTTTCATCAACGGTGACGACTCGACGCAAAAACTCCTGCGGATTTCGCTTAAACGCTGCTTTGAAATTGATAAGCGTATTCGTTTGTTGTCAACCATGAACAAACGCAGCATCCATCGAGCCAATAGCTTACTCAATCTTAACTTTCCATGTAAGATGTTGATTGCGGTTCTGTACAACACGCCTACGACCTCTGTTACTTCGTGTACGATTTCTTCAGTAAGATCGCCTGCCGGGTGGCCTGGATGCTCCTCATCAAAAACAGATTTAAGGCCACGTTCAAATTCTTTGAACCAATAAATATCTCTCGTTTGTCATAGAAGGTGAAGGATCGCCATACATAGCATCCAACATTGCTTTTATTTTTTTCGCACGATTTTGCATTCAAAAATAAAAGTCGAAGAACCTATTCATGCTGTTCCTTTTCCATTGTATCAAATATTACAAATATTACAGTGAATGATTGGGCATTCACAGGCCTGACATTTTTCATATTCAAGAACTTGGAGAAACTTATTGACTTATACATAAGGAGTGATCTTTTGGTAAAGATGCTACTTCAAAAATTTCAATTGGCCTACCAAAAGGACCTACACATGAGCTGGTACAAATAATAGAAAAATAATTGGATTGGACATAGCAGGAGCCTTTGACAATGCAAGACATGATCCGCTGTACCACGCTCTCCAGAGGAGGAGTGCCTTTGAAGAAGTGGTAAAGTGGGCGAGCAAAATACTAAGGTATCGATGTGTGTTTGAGGAGCTTGAGGAGGTGATACTAAGGGCGCACGCTAGGAGGGGACGAAGATTAGAGCTCTTTGGCTCTGCTCTTCTCATTATCAAGGACATAACAAATATCTTGTCAAGGAAAATATCTAGGTCCATAAGAAGCCTGGACATCCTATAGGACATAATGCGGAGGAGGTACGATAGACCCAGGAGGTTGCAGTGCCTTCTGTACCCACTCCAGGCTATCAATCAACGACCCTGCCTAAAACACGTAATTAACCTGCCAACCGAGAAATAAGCTTTTATTTAACTCGTCTCACTACGGCGACTTTTTTCTTCGCAATGAGAAATCATACATCAATACAAAGATTCAGTGAGTATCACTCATGATTTCGTTATCCGATCATGCTGAAATCTCCAGGACATATTGATGTATACAAGAAACAGGTCAGAATTACAATAAAATGAAGATACCTTTAACCCTTTGAAGGTAACTTTAGCCGCAGTTGCGGGCATTTTAGCGAATTTACATAGGTAATACTGTATTCCTATGGAATAAAGAAACAAAAAAAAGAAGAAGAAAAAGGAGAGAAGAAAAGAGACTATCAGCTGTCGAATTTAATGCGGCTTTCTAAGTGAAGTATTCCGTGAATTTGGATTTGTTTCTGCGGCACAGCAGCCTGTTTAACAAAAAAACGGTTATTTTTTTTACATATGTTACATAGAGACTTTAACGCGTGCCTCTTTATGTGTCTCTGGACTCCAATCTAGTTGAGATGCTCTGGCATCGTCCTAGTTCGTGAATCAATACAAAGGGCGCCCAACGTGGGGGTTTGGATGACTCCGCTCAAGCGGGGAAAATGAATATAAACATGTATGAGCATCAGCTCATAGCTCCCACAATTCAACGTTGCCATCCTCATCCATTCCTACTCATACGTTCTTGAAAAACCTCGCTTGCAATTTTTACTTTTCTGTTCAAAAGCACCGTGTGTCTCTCAATAGGACATATTTATGATGCGATTTCTTGCGACAAAAACCACCCCAGCTTGGAGGACGAAAGGCTCCTGCCACTCTTTGTCTATACTGTTTTAACATGTCCTGGAATTGGTAATTTGTATGGATTTGTTCCAAGCTGCTGTTGGATTACGTGAGGCAGGAGCGATGCAACCACTACGTCTATTAAATTTGGTTAAACTAAAGGAAATTGATGGATTTCGAGTAACAATAGCGTTTGAATGCTCTGCCCCCAGTCATGGATAGATTTGAACGAGAGTGGATACCGTCATTATCTTTTATTTTAATTTTATCTCTTTGTTTCATTTCAAATTGTAAATAATAAATTGTAATTTGAAAATTGCAGATACATTTTGATCTTTTTGATTTTTTGAAATTTAGATTAGCACTTTTTTTCTTTATATTTAAATTGTAAATAGTAAATCATTAATTTTTTTTTCGGTTTTAATTTATTGCAGGAATTTGACATATGTCACAAAGGCACAGTCAGAAGGACCTGAAAAAGGTTAGATTGGTCGACGAGTGCTCCATCTGTAAACAAGTCTTCTCCGAACTCCATCCAGCAGCAACGCCCTCATGCGGACACCAGTTCCATCAGCTTGGCTTGAAGCAATGGCTGGATGGAAACGGAGCCAGTACAGCATTTTGAGCAGCCTTTTCAGCCACCGTTGAGGAACCAGATGGTGTTGCACCACGATCGAGTGGCCAGCATAGCGGCAGATTGGAACCTTAAATTGTCAGGGAAGGATACAGCTCTTTCCATGGAATACATATATTCTCTCGGCAGATGAAGGGGAAGGACCTCCGGCTATTATGTTTTTTTTTTCTTTTTTTATAAGCCCCCAAAACATCTGGGGCCAAATATTGCCTGGAACTTTAGGAACGCTTATTGGATGGTGGCATTTCCAGGCACTTTTTTGTATTTGTGTTTTTTTTGTGCTTTCAGCTCCCTGGTCTACTAGCTAACGTGCTATGGCGCATCGCAACAAGGTCTGGCTTGAAACTATCCCTGAGAGTTATTTGGTCCCGTATGGGCAGAAGCCCCTTCCCTGGTACTTTGTCTATATTGAGTTTTTACACCCTATGTTCAAGGTACCTGTAGAGCCAGCAAAGCGGCTAGTTGAGGGTTCGCTTCCATCAATGTGCTCTAAAGTGCAGAGGCAACGGTATTCATGGATAAATTTTCATTTTATTAATAACAAAAGATTCATTTATGATGAATTTTTCATGCTCTTTGTGAGAAAACCAGAAACGAAGCAAAGGTTTCTGGCTTTCTCACGCAAGGTAATGTTCTTTCGCCAACTCTCTTCCTTTTATTTATATACGACCATCTTTCCTGCACTTTCCATCCGATTCATAGTTTTGCCGATGACAGCACCTTTGACTCTGCATATTGCGATTCTTGCGGAAATACTACTTCTGTTAGTAGAGATCGCATGTTTGCATCGCTCAACAGGGACCAGGCAAGGATTAGCGCTTGGGGCTCAGCGAACTGTGTTGTGTATGCGTCCAGAAATTCAATGCTGTCATTTTTCGCTCGAGCCTTACACTCTTCCTGGTAGTCACACTATTTCCTTTGATGGAGTAGATATTTCTGAATCGCCTTCGATCAACTTATTAGGATTTAACATCTCCAGCAAACTAAGCTGGACTGGACACATTTTCTAAATTGCTAAAAATGCTTAGGCTTCCTTATGATAGGCAAGAAACTCTTTACACCATCAGCAACGAGGAGGTGGAGTCATGGTTTGGGGAAGAATATGCTACGAGAAAAAAATGAATATACGCTTTGTCGATAAAAGAATGAACAGCAGCGATTACATAAAGATCTTGGACGAAGAAATTGTCAACTCTTCGGATCAGAATTCTTTTCACAACAAGACAACGCGCCAGTTCATTCGGCAAAGCAGGTTGCACATGATCTAGAGCCAAATCACGTCCGTGTTCTTCAGTAGCCATCAGTTTCCTCGGATTTAAACATTATATAAAATGTTTGGGGACATTTTTCTAGGGCAATTTACTAAAGAGGACGACCATTTGATAACATGGAAGATCTTAAGAATGCGATAAACATTAGATGGGATAAAGTTCTAAGGAAAATTTTTTAAATTTTATACAAATTTTTTTCTAATAATGACGGAAGTGCTCATTATAAGCATATAAGAAAATTAAATAGAACAAATGAGTTTTTTTTTGACAAAAAATATGAGCCCTGTCTCAACCAGTTGTCATACCTACATAAACGTCAAGCGGGAATTCCTAAGTTCTTAAGGGAGGCGACAGTTGGCATCGTTACGAAAAGTGATGAGGATTATTTAAGAGTAACTGACCGAAATGCCTATTTCAAAGGTTTCAACGGTTCTACGTTTCGCTAAAGTAAAATCTAAACTAAATTCTAAGTAAATTTGACCGTAATTCTAGAATAATATCGAAGAGTCACAAATACTTCGTTGTATTTAATCCTTCTCTTTTTATGCACAAAAATTACACATCCAGGTCAGATTGTAATTTAAGAAACAAACAAAAAAATGATGCAAATATTTTGTCACAAAGTCAGCTTGTTTTTATTTCGATGATAATACAAACACGACCATCTTTATTTATCGCAAAATCTTCAACAAAACAATCGTCACTTAAGGCGAAAACAAGAGTATTATTTAAATTGATTAAATTATTAATCTACTAACTAATCGCTATTGTATTATCGTCAATCAAAGATGTTGTTTTTTTAATTTGCTGCTTTGAAAGACTTTATTCTCCAGAAACATCTGACTCAATAGTCAATATTTTGGGCAGGTAAATATTTTTCATTACATGGCACTTCACTACAGATGCGGAAATATAAACAAGAGTCTTTTATTCAACAATATTTAAAAATGCATTTGCGTCATTGGAAGTTTAAATTGAATTCCAAAAACTAAATTTCACTATTGACACATCGAAGTCATTAGCATGATAATTATCTTGAAGACGCAATTTAAACTTGATAAGGACGATACTTAAAAAAAAAAACATGGTATCTAGTACGATTTCGGTGTATTGCTGTCAAAGTGAAGCTGTCAAAATGCATACATGTCACTTTGATCATTTCCGAGCATCGATATTTGTCGAGAAATTGAATTATATTTAGCTTTTAAAAGGAATATGGGCCCTTGAATGAAAATATTTATTTTTCCGATTGACTTAAAAATTCAATGTCATTTGTTACCTACTTAGTACATATTTACACGATTTTTTTTTTTGATTCTTAATTCAGAGTGGTCAACAGCTTTTTCAACATTCAATTAACATGTCTATGTGATCCTAAAACTTAAAATCAAAATTACAACTATTTGGTAAAAATAAAATAAAAGGTTTTTTGCTTGTAACATCTAATTCACAGAACCATGATTGTGTCTATATACGAGGGATACCATACACTAAAAAAACTTCAGTTAAATGGTACGTTTAATGCGTAGAAACAGCTTACTATCGACCAGTCAAGCGGTAACGTGTAAGTGTTCTTATTCATTTTAGCGCGAAAAGAATTTGGTATGTGGTAAAGCTTGCTATATTATTACAGGTTACACAATAAGAGCTTTTTATAGTAACATTTCATGTGAAGGACTTTTACTATCTTCAAGTTATATAATTTTTCTATGACCTAGAGAAAAGATTGCTATTGGGCCTTTTCACACTTGTATTCTTGATGCACTCCTCAAACCGGTTAACTGGTTTGAGGAGTGCATCAAGAATACAAGTGTGACTATCACATCCCATTGACTATCACATCCCGCTTTGACACTGAGCCTCTAAACATAATTTTTCACCTACACCATAAAAACTAAAGCAGTTTTTACTGGATTATCTTGCCGATTGTTTTTTTCTGTTTATCACGAGATACATGTGAGAATGAAAACACCTTACTGCCAAGACACGTAGATAACAAAAATATGTATGTAAGTATGCTCGCAAACGAACACATAAAACGTTTTCATATCAGGAAAAAATATTTTTACAAAAAAAAATCACAATTCATCATTCTCCCTATCTGAACTTGTTTGTAGCTTTTTTACCGAATAATATTTGAACTAAGCGATTCGCCGAAATTCAAGTTCGAACAAAATAGATAGCCAAACCCAATGAAAATCCATTAAAAGTATTCACGAAATTCTTTATTTTGGCTACTTGAAAACTAGAAACATTCACCAAATCTCGATGCCACCGACAGCGTTTCGTTTTATGTACTTAGATAGCTGTTTTGTCTGAAAAAATGATTCATATGTTTTTAATATCAGCTGCAATGCGTTATTTCTTTCCCATCTTCATTTATTTCAAAATATTTGTTGGTGTCTTGGTGTTAGTAATTGTTTTTTTTCGATGTTGTTTCTAAAAATTTTCTGATTTCGACCAAAACGACCTACCTCACCTCTAAATGTCTTGACTATGTTGCTACAACCATTATCGACAACTACACAAATAGAACGTTCCGAAAGATACATAATTATTCAGCTGGCTTTGAAAAATAAATAAATAAATAGTATGTATGGGTCGCTTGGTTTCAAGATAGAGATAAACCCAGATAGATCACAAACGGGATATCAATTAAATATTTTGTGAAAAAATGTTGTTAAACAATTTTTATTTATTTTTTTTCTTGCAGTAGACGATTGAAGCGAATACAACGCATTATCTGTTTCGGTAATGAAAATCGAATTCGAATCGAAAGTAAACTATCCATACAGGCAGAAGACACTGGATTTCAGTTGTTGTTGTTTTGCGAATTGTTTATATTGTTTCGAACTTTCGGCCGCCGCAGCTTGTTCTTTTATCAAATTTGTGAAATATTGTTTGCATCACGTAATACTGTTGGCTTAATTAAAAGCACTTTATGGTGATTATTCTTTTTTTTTTTTTGCGCTTGATAGAATCACCTTAAATAAAGCAATCATTCGAATGGCAAATAACAAACTAGTTTAAAGCGGTTTGTTTGGGTTTTTTCGGTTGCTTGTTTTTGTGAGTTTAGAATAAATATAGTATGTATTTATTTGCACGCGGGAGAGAAAAAAAAGTAGGTCACATAAATTTTCATAGAATGTTTACAGCAGGACGGTAAATTATGCCTGGATGGAAGTTTTTTTTTATTGTTTTGGTATAGTAGTTTGTGTGGTTAAGGTGTATGATAAAGTAAATGGTGATTGATGATTTTTGAAAATTGAATGGATTGTTTTGCTACTGCAAGTTTCTTACAAATATGATTTATCACATTTGTAGGATTAGAGAAAAATTGTAAACATTTTTTTTTCTTATTTGAATTACTGTACTTTTAGTTTCAGTCTAAAGGTTCTGTGAAATTTGTAAATGTTTATTTAAAACTTATAATTGGCATGTTTATTCCATTATTATTATTATTATTATTATTATTATATATACAATATACAGTGGCTGATAGTCAAAATGACGTGAATGAAATAAAGAAAAAAAGTTATGAGGAATTGCAGATACATACAGTGGCTCAATAAAGAGGTCGGACACATACCTACTTATATTTCAAAAGGAAATAAACTGCCCAAGAATGCACTTCAGACAAAAACTAAATATATTTTTTTTTAACTGCGTATCATTTATTTATGAAAAATAAAAACATTGAAAACTTAGCTCAATTTCATTATATTATAAAAATTAAAAAGCAAAAATGTGCGTAAAATTCATGCCAAAAAAGAACTCGGACAGGTGGCAGTACTCTTTTTGCTTGCGGGTTTAAAACGGGAATCCCCGGATTTATGTACTTGACAGCTTTGCGCATTCAGCTGAATCAAATTAAAGGCCTGAATTTGTTATTTGTGTGAAATTGTGAACTTAAAATTGAAAATGGGAAGGCAACGTGGCCAAAGTTCTTTAGAAGTAAGACAACTTGTTATAAAATATTATAAAGAAGGGAAACCGGTCCGTGATATAGCGAAAATCGTAAATAGGGCACACTCCACAGTTCATGACATTATTAAAAGTTTTAAATCTTCAAAATCATTGGAAAATAAACAAAAAAGTGGTAGACCTAGAGTACTTTCAAAGTCAGATGAACGATAGATTGTACAAAAATTATATAAAAAACCCGAAATTAAGTACTCCTAAACTAGCCGAACAAGTATCGGAATATCTTAAGAAAAATGAAAAACCCCGAAACTATAAGGCTAGTTTTGAGAAGAAGAAATTTACACGGGAGAGTAGACCGTAAAAAACTGCTTGTGAGCAAGTGTAATCGAAAAAAGAGACTCAAATTCGCGAACAGCTACAAAAACAAAGACTTTTCGTTTTGGTCTACTGTGTTATTCGCAGATGAAAGTAAATTTAATATATTTCGGTCCGATGGACAATGTTATGTGTGGCGAAAACCTAACCAAGAGCTCCAAGAGCGCAATCTACAGTCTACTGTGAAACATGGAAGTGGCTCAGTGATGGTCTGGGGCTGCATGTCCGCAACTGGCCCAGGTAATCTTTGTGTAATCAACGGAATTATGGACCAAACAAAGTATTTGAACATTCTAAAAGAAAATTTGGTGCAGAGTGCTAGAAAATTGGGAATAAAAGATAACTTCCAATATTACCAGGATAACGATCCAAAGCACAAAGCGCTCAATGTTCGATTATGGTTGCTGTACAATTGTCCGCATGTGTTGGAAACACCTCCGCGATCCCCCGATATAAATGTTATCGAACATTTATGGGCTTATTTGGAGAACCAGTTAAAAAATCCTACTATTAGGAACAAGCAACAATTGGAGTCAGCACTTCAAACTGAATGGGCCAAAATTGATCCTTCCCTTTGCAAAAAACTTTTAGAGTCCATGCCAGCAAGACTAACAGCCATAAGGAAAAATAATGGATTGCCAACCAAATATTAGAAACCTTCAATAATATTTTAAACTTGATAAAGAATTAAGTGTCCGAGTTCTTTTTTGGCATGAATTTTATACACATTTTTGGTTTTTTATTTTTATAAAATCATGAAATTGAGTTAAGTTTTCAATGTTTTTATTTTTCATAAATAAATGAGACGCAGTTAAAAAAAATATATTTAGTTTTTGTCTGAAGTGCATTCTTGGGCAGTTTATTCCCTTTTGAAATATAAGTAGGTATGTGTCCGACTTCTTTATTGAGCCACTGTATAATGTTTATTTATCATTTAAGTGAAAAAAATAACGAAAAAAATAATGCGTTACGAAAAAAAACACGAATAAAAATCCAGATAAGTGCCGACTTTCGCCTCACAGTCATGGTTTTCTTAGAAAAAATATTGTATCAAGTTCTAAATATCTTATTAAATTAAAAAATATTACTTCTAGTATTTCGTGGGATAGCCTTTCTGCTTAAGAACCGCGTCCAATCTGCGGGGCATGAGTTCCACTAAAGATATCGTGTACTCTGGCTGAATTTGGTTCAACTCTTCTTGCAAAGCTCTTTTAAGGTCCTGTCTGTTGCACATTGTGTTTCTTGATGCCTTTCTCCAACTCTGACCACAAATTCTCTACAATATTTAAGTCCGGAGATTGTGGAGGTGTTTGAATAACATGTGGGTAATTGCAAATGAGCCACGTTTGATTGAGTTGGGAGGAATGCTTAGGATCATTGTCCTTGTAAAATCGAAAATTATCCATTGTATGCAGTAAGTTCCCTTTCAAAATATTTGAATACTGGTGTTTGTCCATGATAGCATTGATAAAAGCCAGATTTCCGACCTCTGCTTGCGACATACATGCCCGTACCATAACATGTCAACCTCCGTGTTTCACAGCGGCCCTTAAATGTTTTGGATTGAGCTCTGTATTTGGTTGCGTCCAGACGTTTTTTTTGGTTAACAGATCCAAACAAATTAAATTTACTTTCATCAGACAAAATGACGGTTTCCCGAAAAAGCAGTATCGTTTCTCAGATGTTCACGAGCGTAATCAATTCTGCGTCATCTGTTTTTGTGATTGATGAAAGCTTTGTTCCGGGCAACTCTACCATTTAAATTGGCATTCCTGAGTAACACATCACTCAATAAGTCTCCGTTCTGACACATATATGGCAACACTGTTGACAGACCCATATGATTTCTAGGTAGTACCCACCTTGTACCCACCAAAATTTCATGACATTCCGACAATAGGTTTACAGATTACAGTGGTTTTAGTGACACCAGTTTTGTAATTTTCAAAACATTGGAGAAAAAAGAATTGCGTGTGTTGATCAAACATTGTTTTTTGATCGGCCAGAATACTGTTGAAGCAAAATAGTGGCTTGATAAGTGTTATGGAGACTCTGTACCAGGGAAATCAACTATTATTGACTAATATACTGAATTTAAACGCGATCGTACAAACACCGATGATGCTGAACGCTCTGGTCGCCCAAAATCGGCAGTTGTTCCGGAAAACATAAAAAAATCCAAAAAATTGTTTTGGAAGACCGTAAAGTGAAGTTACGTGAGATAGCTTACACCATGAAAATATCAAATATCATATACTTTACGCGAAAATTTGTACAAGCGTAAGTTGCTTTCGAAGTGGGTGCCGCGTTTGCTCACACCGGACCAAAAACAACAACGCGTCGACGATTCAGAGCGCTGTTTGGAGCTGTTCAAGCGGGATAAAAAAGATTTATTGCGTCGGTATGTGACCATGGATGAAACATGAATCCAAGACCACACACCTGGACAGCAGCCGTAGAAAGTCGTCCAAAGTGACCGAAAGCTCAAAAGTCAGCTGGGAAGGTTATGGCATCCGTATTTTGGGACGCGCATGGTATTTTGTTCATCGAATATCTACAGAAAGGTAAAACTATCAATAGCGAATATTACATGGCATTACTGGATCGATTGAGTGTAGAAATAAAAAAAACGTCCTCACATGCAAAAGAAAAAAGTTATGCTTCACCAAAACAATGCCCCGTGTCACAAGTCGGTTAAATTGAATGAATTACGCTTCAAATTGCTTCCCCACGCACCCTAGTCTCCAGATCTGCCTCTCAGCGACTACTGGCTTTTTGCAGACATCAAAAAGATGCTCCAGGGAAATAAATTTGGCTCAAATGAAGAAGTGATTGCCGAAACTGAGGCCTATTTTGAGAGCAAAGACAAATCATTCTACAAAAAAGGCATCAACAAGTTAGAGGAGGGTTGGAATGTATGTATCACTCTTGATGAAATAAGTCGAATTTCTAAAAAAATATATTGTTTTTCTTAGTTAGACCGGAGACTTATTGAGTGATGTGTTATATCATTCTTATAGTTTGGGGGTTGCTCTTTTTGTCGACAGTCCTTTGAGCAAACTCTGCCAATATGGGGGCACTCAATGTAGGATCCTTTTTTGCTTATTTGATCTTGGATCTCAAGATCCAAGGGCAATACGTTTCAAAAAATAATTATTGTGAGCTTTTTTGACTCGATTTCATACACGATTTTCGCGCAAAAAACGTTCAATAATATACTGAACCGTTAAATAACACATTTTAACAATCTCAGCCATTTTTTTTTTTTTGTTAGATTTTCCGTCCTTTGAAATTGTTTATTATTAACTCTCGCTCTTCAATAGAAGTGTGACAACCCATCGCGAATTAACTGTAGTATTGTTCTTTACAGAATAATGATTTCGCTCAAAAACCAAGGTCTGACTAATAGTCATCATGTCTGCCATGTGGCTCTCTTCTCTCACAAACGGATTATTGGAACTAGCGGTACTTTTTCTAGGAAAAACCATTTCACATCATTTTGACGGTGAGGTCAAAATCAGCTCTTATCTGGATTTTTATTAATTTTTATCATAACAGATTATATTTTGTTATTTTTTACTGAAATGTTAAATACACATCATATTTGCGATTCCTCACCAGTGTTTTTCTTTATTTCATTCAAGAGCAGCCAGATATTGACCATTTTTCATAAGTCTCCTAGATACATCATTTTGGCTGTCAGCCACTGTATATCAGAAAAAAGATTCAGGGAGATAATCTCTTTACTGAGGATTTTACAGAGTATATGCCCGCCGCCGTCAAAGTGCTCATATACTTTGACGGCGGCGGGCATTTTAGTGAATTTTCAGTTACCCCTACCTTTCTATGCAGAGCACATTTCCGCTAGAAGCTAATACTAATTAAAATTAATTATGTTTTATGCTTGACCATGATAAAAAAATTGGTAATTATGAATCCTAATGTGGGCGCTGAACGTCTAAAAGTAGACAAACATTTTTTTTTGCAACTTTCGATTTGTCATAGCTTTTAAGGGAAACATTGGATCATCGTGAAATTTGCAGAGGGTATTGATGTTAACCAAAACTGTACACATATATGAACTTTCAAGCTTTAGCTACGGCAGGCACGAGAAAAAAAATCCTTCAAATTATCGACCTTTCTGAAATTTTTTTGCTTTTTGAGAGGAAATTCAAATTATTGATAAATTTTAACAGTTGTCTACCATGTCAAATTGAAATTTTCAAAATTCCGGGTTGCCCAAGAACGGTAACCCATCACCAAATTACTTCTACTTTCAGCAGTCGAAACTTTTGTTCATGAGAAGTGACGACCGTATAATCCGATCAATATGAAATTTACAGAGCATGTTGTTATCAACTAAGGCCAGGTCTGATAGAAGTGATTTTGAAATGTGGGCAACCCTGTGACTGCAGTGCCATCTTGAAAAATCATTGAAAAAAAAATTGCTTTTTGACCCATAGCTTCCGATTTAGCCAACAAATTGTAACGAAATTTACACAGTAGCTATCCCAAATTTGGTTGAAAAATTAGGATAGAGCTGTCAGTTTTGGTGACTTTTGTCTCCTAAATTTTATAAAAAATGGTTTAAATTCCTTGATTTGGTTAGCCAAAGCGAAAAGATTTCGCCATTTTCCAGAGACTATTGAGCCGTTGGATGAAGCTTGAGTAGCTTAGTGGGTAGGGCGCTGGCCTCTTGCGTGTGGGGTCCCTAGTTCAAATCCAGGTTCGGACGAAGGTCCGGGCACCAAGCTTCGAGTTCACCTAGGTCTGATTTGGTACCTGATTTAAATCAGGAGTGAAGTGAGTCGTTTGTGAGTTATATCGATGTGGATCTTTTCCTTTTGTTGCAAAGTGGTTGACACAGTTCACTTGCAACAAGTTCACTTTCGCAATGTCTTTTCAGTTTGGACACCCAGCCTTGACCCAGCCTGTAGAAAGCTGGTGTTGCTTGCTGTGTGGCATGTTTTTCAGTAGTTTACACAGACATCTCCATGAGAGCTTCTTGGGACTGGTGTCACATTGGTGCTAGAACTTCTACATTAGATACAATGTAGTCAAAATAGTACTAGGGCCTATGAAGCCCCAATGAAAAACATATTTTGTTAATATTAAGTACTACTACGTACCATGCAGTAAAATTTGGAAACATGATTTATCATATTACACCAAATTATATAAATTATTTGATGCGAAATGTCGAAAAATGATTTTGATTTTGGTCTTAAAGCATTAAAGTTGGCCCAATTGAACTAGAATCCACAAAGCAAAAGAATTGATAGCTTGAGGTACCTGAGTCGAATCAGGAGTAAAAAAGTTGTGTCAAAAAGTGAGTCAAAAAGTTTCAGGTGGCCGACTTTTGGAGCATTCACCCTAGAATCATGATAAAATATTTAATCTCGACTTTTAATACTTTGCTTGGTGAATTGTTAAATCCTTACGGCAGATATCAATGCAAATACGAATCAACGGCGATAAATATATTTTCACGGAAAATTTGGTTACCTTTTAAATCATTTTTTTTTGTCAATGTCTATATGATACTAAAATGAACGCTTTAATTTCCTAAAGATTGAAAAGTGATACGATAATAGTCTAAGCGAAAAGCTTGCAATAATCTAAATTGAAATACGGTTATTGCATTTTTCATATAAGTAAATACGCATTAATGAAATTTTAGATAAGACTTGCATACACACTCACAGCAGCTTTTCTTGAAGATTGTTCAGCTTTGAGTTTTTCGGGAACATTATTGAAAGCCGACATAAAACTAAAGTACTAAGCAGTAAAAATGCTAATTAAAATTGAAACTAAATATGAAAAACGTCCTATTCGCTTTGATAGATTTTGAATTTTATAGTACGCCAGAAACTACAAAAAAAAATGTAATAAAAATGATTCAAAAAAAAAACTCTTTTTCATTTCAGAATCTCGGATACGACTAAAAACCTCAAAAACGCGCCGATTTTACGAACGTGTTAATAACCATCACTTAAGCTATAAAAAATATTTTTACATTCATACACGTGCTTCATTTCGAGCAAAAATAGAGCAAACACGAAAAAAAATTTGGACGGTTTTCAATTTTTACGCAATTTCCATTCAATGACCGAGAAAATAGTATACTATTTTTTGGGTATCTGATCAATAATACATATAAATGCGATGGAGAGACTAAAAAATGAGTTCGTTGAACAAAGATTGAATACCTCTCACCTTCGAGCTCCAAAAATCGCTCAAATTTCAAATCAATGATCACTCAAAAACAGCGTGGGCTACTATTCTACAGCACTGTACACAAAACGCGAATCAATACGATCAACTATTGCCACCAACCCCTTTAGTATTCATTTATTCAAATGATACTTTTTTTTTTGCTCTTGGTACGAAATGTTGCGCTGCTCACTGATAACTGAATTTATCAACAATAAATGCGTAGTAAATATCACTATCAATTCGTGTGAAATATTTTCAGGTGTCCACTCTTTTGCCATGTGTTTAAATTAGTAAAGATTGCACACAACAAAATACATTTAATGAGCTTGTTATGAGTCAACGTCATTTAATATCTTGGAAATTGTGACGAATAAATTCGTATTTGTGATTTTGGAATTGGTCGCGATGTTTTGTTTTCAGAATTTTAAGAAAAAGAATGACACGTAATATATTTGTGATTGTGTTGATTTTAGGATCAAAAGATAGTATTTGCAAATATATTTGGGCAGTAACATATAGAAGGATGTCTCCGTTGGATATACAGTGAAACCTGGTTAAGTGGGCCCCGGATATGTAAGAAATCAGTACTATCTAAGGGTCTGTACGAGACAAGAGTGAATAACAGTGCACAAAATGTCGAAACGAAAGTGTAATTCTCTATCATCCGCAGATAAATTTATGTTATTATTGAATTATGATAGTGGAAAGTCGCGTGAATAATCTATAGAAGAGAATAAAATCCCTAAAATTAACATCCTCCAGGCTATGAGATTTGCGAGAAAAGCTTGGTTTTGTGTTAGCAATACCACCATTAGTAACTGCTTCAATAAAAATGGATTCAAAGTTACAGAAGTACCGGAACCTGAAAGTTTCCTTCCTCAACAGGAGGAAGAGAAATGTGAAACACTTGCAGAGAATAGAACCAGATTATGACCGCTGGTAGTAACGAAAATGACGAGCAGGCCACTTTTGAGGATTTTGTGCGTATGGACGATGATGTATTAGTACTAGAAGAGCTTACTGACGATGATATTATCTCTGCGTGCTCTTCTTCCTCTTTAGAGACAGAACAAGAAGAAGAGGGGGGTTGTGAAACTTGTGAAGAGATTTTAGAGAGAGAATCAAAGCGTGACGCAGAAAAAGGCTTAAAAGCCTTACATAGATATTTTGAGATGTCAAATATTGGTAATCCTGACATATTTGATCAAACTTATACTATAGGGAAACACCTTAAAGCAACTAACAATCTATGTAATACAAACTAATAAAACTGTTTTTTCAATTAAATAAAATTTATGTATTTTTTTTTTGAAATATCAGGTAAGTTCATCTTTAACGCTTGATACTAGATTTTTATTGCTTTTCCAACTCAGTTCACAGCATCAAATTGATAAAAAAAAACTAATTAATCTATATACAATAAATTCAATAGCGTGCTTAATTCCAGATTAAAAAATGACAAAATGATAATATAGGAACCTAACGAACGTTAAAAAAAAACTAAGGTGTGGGTATTTGCAGTCCCAAACCCGGCCGGAATATCAAATCCAATCAAACAATCGATTTTTATTCCCACACCGATGAGCTTAAGGAAAAACCAACTGTCTACATTAATTAGTAAATAAAGTAGTTAGGGCATGCAAATAAGTTGGCAAAACTGTTAGAAATCAATTCATGTTATGGATCAGTATTAAAATTTAGCACTTAGCTGACATTTCGTCCTCGAACAAGCTGATTTTCATTCAAACACCATATATGCACGCTTCCGTTTGATTTCGTTCCAAAGAAAAAAAAACTTGCAAAGAGTCACTATCCTCTTGATCGCCTAATATTCATGAGTGGAACACTCCTTTTGTCCTCAACAATTTTCTGGCTATGCCGAATTCAATTCCTCCAAGGATCACTTCAATACCTTCTTCCAAACAATTCCCTCAAGGAAATTTTCTGCGCTCATGCTCAATTTCTCACTTAACTTCTCCTTTCTTACTCGAAAACTTTTACTGGCTTTCAAATTTGTATGACTTCGAATTAACCTTTTTGCTGTTTTTTCCAGACTTTTCGGATCTTCGCTATTTAACTATTTAACTCAATTCTTCTTTATCAGTTGCGCATGTCCGACTCCATCAATCTTTCAGCACACTTCTTTTCCTCTCAATTCAAAATTCGAATCCCCAATTCTTTGTCTTCCAAAGAAAAATTGTTCATTCAACCGCAAGAGCGGCTCCTTTCCAGATTTTCCGTGTCTTTGCCTCTTCCCACACCTTTTGTTACCACCGCTGTGACAATTTCACCCAAGAATACTTGCAAGCCTCAAGTCTATCGTGCAGTGGCCGGCAGCTATGATGTTGCCACGATGACTAATGTCACCGCTGTCAGCACGTTCGCAACACATGACGAATGAGTTAGCTCCACTAACTTCCAGTACTACCATTGTTTCCAAATCCTGCGTCTTGAGAGCTGCGGAGCTTTGGTACCCAATCCTGGTCCGCAGATGCATCGGGAGCTCGCTCATGGTCAGTGTGCCGAACAGGACTGACCAAAAGAGTCAGTCCGTCTGTCCACCAGTTCCACCTTTTGTGCTGCGCCATCTTTAGGCATCACGTCGTAAAAGGCACAACCTGGTAAATTTGGAGTAAAATTACAAAAAGTTCCTTAAGTTGACCGCAAACAATATTGAGGAGCAATCACTCCATCTAAACTCTGCCGACTTTTCTCAGACACGGCAAACGTCGGCTGGACCAATGAGTCAGAGCAGACATATTGCGAAAAAGTGGAAATTGACGGCGTCTACTCCAGGACTATCTTGGCCTTTTCATGAAATGGCTAAAGAGTTTTCCAAACTCAGCGAAAGACGCGGGCTGGGCTAAAAGATCAGCGCTTGGCGGGCGTCTATAAGCAGGCAATATTTCAACTGGGCGAACTCTGGCCGAGCATCAAAATACAGGTTGCTCCCAAGGACGAAACCCACAGTTGACCTAGTTGCATTGATTGGAGATTGGAGGGCTGCTGACATAGACGAGCTGGTTAATAATCGGAGGAAGCATGAGCAGGCGGTACTCATCTTGCATGAATAGGCGGTACCACTCCTCGATATGCGTAAAGGCATCATTAGGTACGGGGTCGAGAAATTGACTCTGCGCATCTATGGAAATCATAGGGCCAAGGTCATCGGTAGTAGCGCTCACCTAAGGCAAGAGGTTTTGACAGTGGAAGAACCACCCTGCAAGAGGCTCATCACGAGTAGGACTCGAAAGAAGAATGAGCCCCTATCAGCATCGCTACCTCTGAGCTGAGCGGCTGCTTATATTTTCTGATGCTGGAAGCAGAAGAAGGAATTGGAGCAGCTATTGCGTCCGATGAGGAGTGCCTGAACCTAGACGCAGCCTTAAATGGTAATGGTGGAGGTACTAGAAAATAACTTTCACCATTCCAAAGCAGCGATGGCTGCCTTACTCTTCCGCTTGTCAAAGACATGAGAGGAGATTATTCTGATCCAAAAAAAAATGGGTTGTAGACAACCGGCTTTGCGGGTTACGCACTGATGGATACAGACTGATAGCACCCAGTAGTCTGGAGAAACCAGGATTATGTATACATTATCAGTCAATTTCATTTCCATCATACAGCGTTATCCATTTCATGCTTGAGAAAGCAAACTTAAAAAGAAACACAAAATATTCGAAAAGAAATGTAATTTTTATTTCATTGTAAAGATTGATCCTTGCCATTATATGTGAAACACAATATTGTTCAAAAGTCTTCCAAAGGATTTCTTGTAAGAATCAATCTTTTTGAGATAATTTTCAATGACACATTTCGGGCAATATCTTGGCTATGACTTCGCGAATATTGGCTTTCAGTTCGTTCAGAGTTTAGGGATTGTTCGCCTAAACACGATCGTTCGCGTGCCCCTACAAAAAGAAATCCAAAGGCGTTATATTGCAGGATTTTGGCGGCCAATCCCATTAGCCAATCGCGAAATTATGCGTCCTGGAAATTTCTCTTGCTAGTGTGTTACGTGACTTGTTGCCCCATCCTGCTGGAACCACATATCGTCAAGATCATATACAAAAATAATCGGTTAACATGCGGCCATAGCGTTCAGAATTGACAGTAATGGCTCGTCCTTGATTGCTCTGAAAAAAAATACGGCCCAATTACGCCACCAGACCATAATGCGCACCACACCGTGACTTCTTCCGGATGTAATGGCCTCTCTACGATCACTTGAGGATTTTCTGAGCCCTATATTTTACAGTTCTGATTATTAACGTAGCCACAAAGCGAGATATGGGTCTCATCACTGAAGAAATTTTCATTTGCTTGTTGTTCAAACTCCCGATTCACGTACTCTTTGCGATCCATATACTAAAATGGCAAATCTTTAACTAAATAAAGGACAGCGTGTTTGACGTGTATATTTCACAAATGTCGGTATGCAGGATCTTACTTTCTCAAGCACGAAATGGAAAACCCTATATTAAAGCCAAGAAATTTACAGATATCCTTGCTCTCCGCCATTTTTGTGACAAGGATAACCTGGCCACTGCAGCAGAAATTAATCGAAGTACATACTGGTTTATTTCTTGCTAGATGTTCCACGTTTACGGCACAAGTCCTTGCTCTCATATCGTCAGGGATGCAGTGGATAATGTAACAAGGATTTTCGTGCCTCTTCTTTTAGGAGTTTGAGGTAGCTCCGATACAAAAAGACCTGTTCAATGCTGGTGTTGGCAATGAGCCGACTTTCCTCAACATAAATCGTAGGGACGTTGCTCAATGCAAAATTGGAGGGTCCTGCAGAGTTGGAGGGTTCTGCAGAGTTGGAGGTCCTGCAGGTTTGAAGGGAACTGAAGATTGCTTAATCGCTGATCACAGGTGTATAGACTTTAAGGTGGTCGGCCATGGGTTACCGGAGCGGGTAGTCTTTATTAATAGGGAAAGAGCGGATTGGACTAAGTTCTAATCTCTGATCCGATCCTCGTTGGGAACATTTTCCAGGGGCATTGATTGCCAAATGTTTTTTTTTATGGAATTTCCGATTAGGTTTTGATGGTATTTCCAATCATGTTTAGATGGAATTCCTAATCAATATGGAAATATGCAGAATTTTGGTGTTGTTAATTTATTGGGGGTTTTTTAGCATGAATCTATGAGGTCAGAAAGCTCTAAAAAATTGTTTAAAGCGTCGATACGTAAAAAGTCTATACTATATCTATCCAAATGATTGAAAATAGAGCAAATTTAAGCATAACTAACCAAGTTTGAAGCGCAATTCAAAAAATTTTCTTTATCTATTTCAAAGACAGATTGAGATTGGTTTTGATTGGTTTATGATTTGAAAGTAGAGTTTATGTTGTCTCGTTTTAGTAGAAGCGATTGAAGCGATTGACTTAGAGCATAAGAAGACCTGTGTTGAATAATTTGTCATTTGGCGCTTATAGAACCATGACCATGGCTAACATGAATAATATATGTATGTAACCCCACCCCTGACAGTAAATAACAGGTATAATATATATGTAAATCAATTATTTAATTTATTTAATACAAGTCCAAAGCTTACATCAGATAAAAAAAAGTCGTTCCATATGAATTGAATAATAATTTAGCTATTCATAATTTAGATGTAATTTTCTAAATTCAAAGAACTAGCAACGACAATCTCATTTTTAAAACGACATAGAAGCCCGACATCCACTAGAACGTGTCTATTTTAAACAATGGACCATTCAGATCTTTTGCAAAACAGCGGGCTTTTTTTTCGTCTTGTATCAACGAAAACAATAAACAACTTTTCCAAAATCAAATTCGTAATTTCATTCGTATTCGAAAAACAATAAAAAATATTGCCTCCGGGAATTCACCCGTACCTCGTCTTAATCGTCTTCGTCCGTTGTCTTGTCGACTTCTTCTTCGACGGCGTAAACAACATTCTCAATTAGCTGGATCATTCTGGATATACATACTACATATGATTGACTGACTATGCGATGTTCGTTCTGTTCTGAGCACAAATACATATTTCGAAGCCATTAAAAAGATACATCATGGCGATATTATGTACAAGCACAATAGTGACGTATCTATATGAATCGTATATGAATAAACCAGTTTTCCGCTCTGTTGACTTGCTAGGTAATAATTTTTGGCGAATATTCGAGGGCAACGTGTTAGGTAAAATATAAATTTCGTTTTCGTTGTAGGTACTTTCTGTTAGCATGCATGACTATACGTACTCGTTTAGATGTGATGATGCCTACAGAAATATGTTCATAAAATTTTTGTTTTCAATTTTCATTCGCCAGAAAAGCACGCCACAATATGCGTGCTTGGAGCTTTAAAGAGTCAAAACATCTGTGAGTGAAGATACATTTCACTTCATGACCAGCAGATAAATATCTCTTCATCGATGGAAGAAAAGATATATGCATAGATTATTCATGTGCATGTGAATGTTATTCAAGTTCTGAACAATATTCTACCAAATATTTTTCGAACTTTTTTCGTTATTGGATGTTTTTTTTATTGAAATAGAAACTGCTGGTCATGCTATTGGCAAAGGTTAGTATTTGTCCGAAATAGGAAAATATGTCTTGGGGGGGTATACTATGAAAAATATAGATGCAGTAAAAATTCATCGTTCGAAAATAAATAATGATTACGAAACTGAAACAGAACATCACGGAATACCAGTTTTAGAGATAATTCGACAAAAAACTCTATCATCATTTGATGAAAGATCGAAACAAGTCATCAACAACATTAAGAGCAAAAAACATATCACATTAGCCAGTGAATGCGCAAGCAGAGATTTATAGGAAATTTTTGCATATTGCTTGGTTTCTTTTCGATAAGCCTCTACTTTGCCTAGAAACAGATAACGTGAAATACCATGACCACGGCAAATAAATAAGTTTTTGGGGTATTTATAGAATATGCTAATAACAGATTATATTAATATTCATTCAGCTGTTTCTATTTTTAACTTGATAAACAAAAAATCCATGAAAATACAATACATATGCAAAGATGCATAGCACAGAGAAAGAATAACAAAACAAGCCAAGCAAAGAATTTTCAGCGTTGAGCTTGTTTCGTCTTTTATATATACATACATATTTCAAGTTATTTGTCTAGTGATTCATTTTTGTAGCTAGGAATTTTTACTACAAAAATCATCAGTCATACAAAATCCTCCTCAGCCACTATTTTTTAAACTAATTTTAGGTTTTTGTTTTTCTTTTGTTATTCGTTAAACAAGCGGAACCTTATCAAATCGAATTTAAAGAAAATAAAATGATATGTGTGAAAGAGAAAACCATCTTATTTGTACATTGAAAACAATGCAATTGTGTTCATTCATGCATAAATCCACTAGCAGTAGCTATATTTGACACTAGTTAAGAGATTGAGTATAAAGTAAAAAATCACTGTGGAACTTTTAATTCGAGGTTTTATTTTCGTTGATTGAAGAAGCGTTTTACACTGTTTCTAGGTGAAACAGTAATGTGCCTATAAAACGACTTCTCCCTACTAATTGTTCTGTTCAGGAAAATAGCTGAAAGGAACGACGAATGCGAACGAAAATGTCCACTGCAGGAGTACAATATGGCAGTTCACTAAAATCATTCAAAAACCATCGGAGAGACTGAATGTTTAAAACGTGAATAAATCTAAGCTTTATTACATCTAAAGCTATCTGAGCACATTCCAATGCCGTTAATAATGCGTATTTATGACAAAGAGATCATAGTTTCGTTAGCAAAAGATGGCGCCCAGTGTGGGGAAAGTGCCTTCAATGCTGAGAGTAAGTGTGAGTATTGATGTTTAAAAAGCTATTAGCGTTGATTTGATCCTTTTATCTTTAAGCTTAGCCGTGGAAAACAATTTCTCATAAATCTTGTCGTTTAAATGAACCATTTAGATTGTTCAATGAGAAGAGCTGGTGGTTAACTATACTAGGCGTATTAATTCTCTAGCAGAAAGTCGAAAAAAGGACGAAAAAATACCGAGAATAAAATGGGACAAAGAAATAAAAAGAAGCATAGAAGAATAAAAGGAGGTATGGAATAATACAAAAGATGTATAGACGAATAAAAAAGGCACAGAAGAATAACAAGAAGCCAGAGGAATTACAACGATTCACAAAGGAGTAAAAACGAGGAACAGAGGTGGTAAAACGAGACTCCGATGAGTTGCAACGAGGCACAGAGGAGATAAAACTAGGCACAGAAGAGTTAAAACGAAGCACAGAGGAGTTAAAACGAAGCACAGAGGAGTTAAAACGAAGCACAGAGGAGTTAAAACGAAGCACAGAGGAGTTAAAACGAAGCACAGAGGAGTTAAAACGAAGCACAGAGGAGTTAAAACGAAGCACAGAGGAGTTAAAACGAAGCACAGAGGAGTTAAAACGAAGCACAGAGGAGTTAAAACGAAGCACAGAGGAGTTAAAACGAAGCACAGAGGAGTTAAAACGAAGCACAGAGGAGTTAAAACGAAGCACAGAGGAGTTAAAACGAAGCACAGAGGAACAAAAAAAACCAAAAAAAAAAATGAAGCGGAAACAAATAAAAAAAGGCACAGAGGAACAAAAGGACGGACAGAAAAACTAAAGGAGGCAAAGAGGACCAAATGGAGGCACAGTGGAACAAATGGAGGCACAGTGGAACAAAAAGAGGTAGAGAGGAACAAAAATAGGCACAGAGAAATAAAAAGCTGCGCAGAGGAGCAAACAGAAGTAGAGGATTAAAAAGCGCTGAGGAATAAGGAAAACTGCTGAGGAATAAGAAAAAGCACAAAAGAATAACAAGAAGCGTAGAGGAATAAGAAGCGCAGAGCAATAAGAAGCAGCGCAGAGGAATAAGGAGAAGCCCAAATGAATAAGAACAAGCGCAAATAAATAAAAAGGGGCACAGAGAAATAAAAAGGGGGCACAGAGAAATAAAAAGGGGCACAGATGAATAGATAGAAGCACAGACGAATAGAAAGAAGCACAGACGAATAGAAAGAAGCACATACGAATAGAAAGAAGCACATACGAATAGAAAGAAGCACAGACGAATAAAAAGAAGCACAGAGGAATAATAAAACACAGAGCTATGATAAAGGACACAGAGGAAAAAAAAATGCACGGAGGAATAAAAAGAGACATAGATTAATTAAAAGACCCTTTTCGTACATTTTTCTTCGATTTGTGACTTCATTGATGAATGCTCCTAACCCAGATGGTTGGACTTTGTGATTTGTAACATATACCGAGTAGCAGGATTTCGAAAGAAGGAAAATTACTTTATGCTCGGAAATGTTTTCAAAATGTGTGGGCTGAGCTTATGCTAAATTTTCTTGACTGCCCTATTGATCCGTAGCGAACGTTCAGCTTAAAGGTTCAGTTCAATTGGCCATCGAAGGCCCCAAACATTTTACCGAACTGAAGGATGTTGTTTAACATCTGCTTGGGAACGTGCGTGAGATCCACCAGCAAGGGCTCATCGAATTAGCTCTTTTTTCCTCAGCGCCGGAGATTGTGAATTGCTTCTTAGACTCCTGGCTCCTGACAATTCCTTCAGTTGTAAATAGCCTTTATTAATTGACATAAGCCCGGATAGAGTGAGCGATCCTATCTTCTGAAGCATGTCATGCAGAATTCCACCGTAGACTTGAAGGTGGCAAACTGTCTGATGACAAATTTCCCCACTGATGCAGCCGTTTTGGATCTGTCCGTGAAAATGCTAAACCTGCTGAGCCAATTTGATGGTTCCATTACTGTTCATCTCCTACGGTTGCTTGGGGACTAAGCAGTCAGTGCATCTTGCGTGACCCTGCCCAATACTGCTGAGGCCAAATGATCTTCACTCATAGTGTCCCGATTCCTTAAATGTGACAGCAGCTTTCGCAGCAGCGCTACTAACAAAGAGGGTGGAAGATGAAGTAGGGCGTTTAACGCAAACGAAGGAGTTGTGACCAAGGAACCTGTAGTACTAAGAGCTGGCAAAGGTGATTTTATCCCTTGCCGACCACTAAACCAGACAGCCGCAAGCAAGAAACGGCCAGGGTTCACCGTGTTTATCCAGTGCGTTAAAGCCGGGCTGCAACCCCATTATTTTTGCTAGAGTAACTTGTGTTGCTTACTATATTTGCTCTTTTCACTAGATTCACCTTCCAGGCGATATTTAATCTAGGACCACCCAAGTTAATGGGATATTTTTCAAAAACCTTGTGTTTCATGGTGAAGAATATAAGGCCGGATTTGTCAAAATTGATGCCAAGGAACACGGGCTTTGCCCACTCATTAGCCAGCCGCAGAGCATACTCGAAGAGCTAGCCAAGGGTATATCGGGTAACCAACCCAAGACTATGATCGCAATCTCATTGGCATAGGCAACAAACGTAAGTTCCTTGCTAGCCAACCTCTGTAAAATTGTATTTGTCACCAGGTTTCACAAGAGAGAAGATAAAACTCCACTTTGGGTGTTCCTCTGTGAACCTTCCTTATGAATTGTCACTGATATGAGCCTTTGCTTAAGATACTACCTAACGAGTGGCAAATAAAAGGGTGTGTTGAAGGCTTTTTATAATGGCTGTTGTATGCGCATTATTGAAGGACAGGGACAAAAGGCACCTAGAGCGTAGTTTTTGTATTCGAGTGCCTGTTTTCAAGACTATCCCACGGAGAGCCGTCTCTACAGATATTCTTTTCGTTTACGCGTTCAGGGCTGTCGATAGTGTTTGAGATCCAAAATCTAGAGTGGAGATAAAAAAATCATTTAAATAATTTCCGGAGGAAGGAAGACAGGAAGCATTTTCTTTAGTCTCGGCGTTTCTGAAGTGGCTTCAATTCCGTTGCCTAGCTCCTTCCAGGAGAACTACTTAGTTTTTCCTAAATCTGATTTAAAGTGTCTTAGAACGTTCTTGTATTGGTCTCAGCATTGACAGGAATCAGCTAATTTGGCTAATTTGAACAGCACCCGTACTTATCTTCCTCGACATCCTAAATATCTTTTCACTACATTGGAGTGAACAGAAACTCTCAAAAGCTTTCATGAGTTCAAGTGTATTTACTGAGCTGAGCTTAGTAAATATATTTTAAGTTTAAGAAAAACTGCAGGATTAGATAATAAACCTCGATCTTTTTATTCTTAAGACGTTCTAATTCTCGATAGTTGAAAGAAAATCACATTTTGGCAATTTTTTTGCATGGTGAAGATTCCAATTGTGAGTTTTTCTGACAAAAAAATTTAAGGGAAACAACTTGAATCCTGCTGAGAAGTAGATATAAAAAAAACATTGATTTTTAAATCACAGTTGGAAATATTGCTAAGATTGGGGAAGCCCATGGAGAAAATGATGATCATATTACTATATATAATCTAAACGCTCAGTCCGAGAAATTTTTTGAAATTTATAAAAAAAATATTGAATCTATCAATGCAGAATGAAATCTCGGATTTTTTTTTAGACTTGTAGCTGAAATAGAAAAGCCAGTTTTTTTCAGGAATATCAGTGATGGCGAACTCGTAAAGCATATTCTGGAATAAAATGTAAAAATACATTTAATCCTTTCAAAGAAATGGTGCCAGTAAAGACATAACGATACTAGTGTAGTCTAGTGGGTAGAACACTCGCTTCAAATCTGTGGAGTCCCTGGTTCAAATCCAAGTTCGGACCGGAAACTACAAGCCGAGCTATGAGTTAACCTAGCTCTGAATAGGCATCTGAGATAAATCAGAGATAAATTGAGTCGTGGGAATCACTCGTCTAAATTCATTCTTAATATGTGCTTAAATTTTTAGACCTGAAAAGTGTTGTTGTGCTTTCTTTTAGAGCACAAAAATCAAAAGATATCACCGAATAATGTGTATCTATACTTGCTCTTGAAGTTCCACTACATTTTGGACTAAAAAGACAAGATACTTTTAAATTGCCGATTTATAGTTTTAGGCGATAATCCTAATTACGCAAAAAATGCAAATATGTTGCCGATTATCCATCGGCAATTCATTAAAAATGGCCAAACCTGGCGATTCATTAAATATACAACCATTTATATATCATTTTGTAAAGAATTTCCTGAAAGCTGTGCTTGAAAAATGTGTTAGAGGAGATTTTGATTTAAAAAAAAACAGATGTAAGCTGAAAGTAAAGTATAAAAACCGTTAAACTTAATTTAAAGGCTTTCACACAGAATAGGAAGAAGTAAATTCAAATATGATTTTGGCATCTATAGCACTGAACATATTAGTATGCATTAATTTCTGGTAAGGACCAGTGGATAGTATGCGGTGTTTTGTTTTCAAACTATATTACAACTGTTTTTTTTTCGTGCTGCCAGCTCGTGCTATCGAAAAACAAGATCCACAAGGGTTACAATATCGGACAATTTTAAAGAATAGGAAAAATTTAAAAAGCAAGCATAACTGCCAGAAAGATAATTGTTGAAATAGAAACATAAAAAGGTATTGTATTGTACATTTTTTTAATTCTTAGTTAATGGGCGAAATGCGAAGATGGTCTGTTGCTGTGCTGGTTATAAAATTCATCAGCGTATTGAAGTTGGTAGAGAATTCATTCTCAATCACAGTATAGAGTGATGGCACCTAGTCACAACAGCTAGATTAACTGAAAATCTGACGTGTAACCATGGTCGGATTTGAACCCACGTTGGACGCAGGTGATCTACCTTTCAATAATGATTTTTCTTAGAATCGCCCTTAGAGGTTCTCAGCGTCCTGTTTGAAATTTATTCTTATCGAAACTGTTTACTCATTTTACCGGACGGTTTTTGGACAATTTGATTGAAAATAAGATCTGATTCTACACAATGGCTTTATTTTCCATTTGTGAAGCATATTTTGTAGCGTCGAAAAATTAGCTCAGTATTCAGAGAGTAGTCTCTTACGTAGCAGCACCAGGTTCAATACTAGGCGTAAACAAGTCAATTTTAAAAAAATAATTCGTGCGTGCGAATTCAACCGGAGCTAGGAAATATTAACCACATGATCTACGTTTACGAAGTAGCGTACAATCTAATACTTGAGTAATCACTATTATTATGACGATTATCCACAGGCAAACTCCGCGGAATTTTGAAGAAAAAACAAACATCAACGAAAAAGTGCAGAACAGTGTCAGTAAATAGTAGAAATACGTGTTTGGTATCCATTTGTTTTTATTTTATTTGGGTTATAAATATTATGGTACAAAAGTGTGCTGTTTATCATCTAAACTTCAGCGAATTTTTTTTAATCACACGCCTATAAAATGCGGGAAACCCCCTTAACTTAAAAGATTATGCCTTGATTATGGAATCAACAAAATGTTAAGTAGCAAACATTTACTATAAAATAATTTAATATTTCAAAGAAACAAACACATACCACATCTTGCATCCAGCTATCCATTTTGCTTGTTGATTTTGCAACAAGCGACTATCACACCAGTAAATGTATTGCACAACGTCACACAATCAGGTAAATAAATTACTTGCAATTTACCTACACACAACTTATCAATTACACATATTCTTAAGTACTGCTAAACAAACATCGAAATGCACTTGCAAATAAAACTTTTATTATCTCACTTCCAATATATCACAGTACATCATATCAAAATGCCCGGCCAACCAAAAAGATTAGGTAGAAGTTTAAATAGTTTCCTTGGCTACAAGTCTCCTCCTAAGCATTCAAATCACACGAGATGTATGTATGTATATAAATAAATCAGCTAAAATTCACTGTCTCCTGCCATCAAACTTTAATCCATGCAAAGCTTGTAACCTGTCCAGTATTTACAAACTCAGGCGCTAATGTATCTCGACTTGGCAGTATCACGTTTGAATGGATTGTAAATTACACTTCATGACCGATTCTGTTGTCGTTTTGGGAAGAATAGTGGCTGCGTAATTTCGCCAAATATACTCTTGTAATATATCACTTATGCAACTCACAATGCATTTTCATACGACAAACTCACAGTGCAGATCATTTGGATTTTCCACATGTCTCACCTACATTTCTTCGACCGTCTTGACAATTCAAATTCTTCGGCACTCTGTAACTAATCCACAATCTGTTTTTATTATTTATGAACATTATGTAACCGGAAAGCCGGTTTCAAGCGCGTTTGCAGTATAGAACGACTTGCAATTACGCGAAAAAAAAAGCAACCAACTAAGGCAGAACCGAGAAGGCTCGAATATCACAGTCTTAGGTTTTTTTTTCGTCCAAAAATTTTCGCGTTAGGGGCTCACATTTCACGGGTCTCAATTTTAAGCACTCGGTTGCTCTTGACTTCCGCCGAGCTACAATAGGTTCCGGCCACACATGCAAAACAATTACACGAAAATAATAACAAACCAATCTGGCAATAGATACGCGAAAAAAACAGCGGACAACGTTTGTATGAAACTATGTATTTAGTTGATTTGTTATTAAATGAAAACGAAACTGAAAGCTTTTTTTTGCGAACTCTAACCAAGCGACGAGTACGATTCGCGGCACTTAATTTCAGCAAAGTGTACGAGTATCTGACATAGTGTACAATATATACTCGTACAATCTTTCAGCGAAAGCTCTTTCGATACTGGTTCCACTGGTCAAACTTATCAGAGCGACGATATGTCTAACACTAAGGAATTCTTTTCGCGAAATGATTATTTGAGCTTTGTTTTTATATACCGGTACGTATGCGGCTTTACAGATGCGACTACAACAGAGAACAGAAACGTAGCCGACTTATTTTTTTGTTAAGACAACGTCGACGTCAAGCTTCAGATAAATATACAGAAGCAGTTTTTGCGAGGTAAAATTAATGTGTTACTGGTGGGGCTCAGATCGCGGTGCCTCCTGGCGCAGTAAGCTGCTCAAATATTACAACAAAACTAGCTTACAACGAAAAAGGGGGTGTGTAGAGTTAAGCGAAAGATATAATACGGCCACTGGAATAATGGTCTTTATTAATAGTGGACACAATCCAGAGTCACTGGAACATTGCTTGGACCGAGGTCAAATATTCATCCTGTTGCAGGATCTAGCTGGCAGGATTGATTTTATATAGCTGACTTTCAATGGTAAATGGCGATGGTTGAGCAATGATTAGGAAATTTTTAATTTCATCTATTTAGGAAAAAAGCAAAGTTGTCCCGCTACAAAATAATTGCGGTTTTGGGGAGTGGGGGTGGTAGAGACCCTACTTTCATAATAGAAACTTTCCGAGTTTGAAATGCCTCGCCTCACTTGCTAGCTGTTTTAATACTTTTTACTTTTTTCTATACAGAGGCAGGTTAATTGCTCGGTACGCAGTCATCCGTTCGTACCTGGGTTCGAACCAGGGACCCCACATGCCAGCGCTCTTCTCGCTGGGCTATTTAGCTGTTGTATTACTCTTGTTTTTATATATTTTGAATTTCTTTCCAAATTAAATTTTTATTGCTTTCCAAATCTTTTTACATTTCAAGAAGAAAGTTACGTATAAAAAAACTTTAGTACATATTCTAAAATTTGAAGAAAAATGAACGAAATGTAACGAAATCATATTTTCCTGCTCAGGACTGGATCATGAGGTCAGATATTTAGCAAATGTAAATTAAATGCTAGCGTTTCTCAGCATACAAATGGCCAAATTGTCCACTGACCACCAAAAAAAGTTTATCAAATCTGCTCTTTTTCGAACCCAAAAAGTCATATGAATTTTGGTTTGATCCAATGACTGCATCGGAAGTTAAAGGGACAGAAAAAGTTCGCAAGTTTCTGCCTACAAAAGTTTCAAAATCTTTATAAATTCCAACATTTGTCACTTATTATTATGAGTCCGAAAGATGTAGCGATGCCATTCAGCAGAACAGTGGACCCAGCAAACTGTCAGCGGGCCTAAGGAAACACTCATTTCAACGGAAACGGCGAGTAAATCGGTAGAGTACGGCAATCCAGAAAGGAGGCAAAGAAGCCAAAGGTTTGCAGCTCAACCGAAGGAAAGCAGTGGCTGAAGCATTTGGCAGGGCAGCAACCGGAAATGTAGGCGGGCCCCAACTGTCTGGAGGTAAATGCAATGGAAGCGACGGCGAAGCCTTCTAAAGGAAGAAAGCAGAGCTTTCAAAGGGAGAAAGTGGAGCCTTCTAAGGAAAGGAAGCGGAACTTTCTAGAGGAAGGAGGCGGAACTTTTTAAAGGAAGAAAGTGAAGCCTTCTAAGGGAAGGAGGTGGAGCACTCGATGCTTCAAGAAGAGAGAGGCAAAGCGAGCGACAATGATTTTGGTAATGTCGGAGACAAAGGAGAAACCTAAGAGTACTCAAATGAAACCAGCTCCTCTGGCCGCGAGCACTCGTCAAGGTTCAGAGAAGAAAACCTCCGCGAACGACCAGCGAACGAAGAGACCACGACAAGATACAGCAGCTGGGTCCTTCAGGGACGTGGCTGCAGGTCACTTCAAGTTGGCTGTCGTTAATAAAGAGGACCAGCTGGAGAAGATGTTCGAGGATAACCTGGCCTAGGTGATCCTTAAGCTTAACATCGAAAAACTGCCGTGTCCACGGAGTTGGGATCGCTTCGCTTTGCAACATGGTGCGCGCTCACATTGAAGTGACCTACGGTGCCATCTTCACGTCGGATTGGCTTCAGTCAACTGTCTGGAGCACAACATCCGGAGTTAGACGTAGCAGAGAAGACGGCTGTATCCAAGCTGATTACGCCTAAAGTGATGGTGTCCCACTCGAACGTTCCCTATTAAAGAGACAGAACCAGCATCTAAGGCTCTGTTCCAGGCAGTGGAACTTAAAGATCCATAGGCGCTGGGTTTCGACCGAATACCTAACGTGCTAGCAAAGGGTTGATTCACTTCCGATTGAAGAAGAAAACTGAAGTACAGATGGCTCAAGCACATCTGCAGTTTAGTCGGGGTCATGGTGACATCACGCTGGTACAGGAATCTTTTTAAAGAAGAAAGTAGTCTGTGGATTCGACACGTGTCTCGTTATGCCCCAGACAACAGGCCGAGACAAATCACGAACTTGCATTGTCAGGACTACCCGGGAGCAGGGTTCCCTAGAAATGGCTGTGAAGACCCTTCGTCCGCATAAGCGGAGAACCCTTTAATCCGACCCCGACGTATGCTGGTTTGCCGCTTTGCTAGCTCTACGCGGCTGGTTTGGGTCAGTTAAAAATGGGGTGGATTCGCTCCCAGAAAACAAAGGGGGACGCTGCGTATTATTCATCCGTCATAAAATAATACTAGCCGCAATATTCATCAAAAGAAGGAAAGGGGCTTTCATCCGTAATGGACCAGATGCAGCTCTCAGACATGGACTGTAAAACAGACCCAGCCGAGACGCAGCGAATCTCGTTGCTAGCATTCTGCTGTGAAAAGGGGGGGGGGGAGGGGGAAATCAAGGGGGAAAATTGCCTCTCTTTAGTAGGCCCGAGGATGAGGCAGACAGCCTCACGATGCTGCCGGGGTACTTTTTTTTTTATTTGTCCCCTGTTGATGGTCCGCTATCCACTTTACCTGCCTGGCAGGCTCTCTTCTGGACTTCGATTCAGTTCAGGTGCTTCCAGGCAAACCTTTCATTTTTCATGAATCGCTACAACTTCAAACTGACAGCACACGAAATTATTTATTTTATAAATCGCTTATAAATCGCTAGAACCAAAAAAAGGAGGCTTGTTTCTTTGAATGATTTCTGCTTACGTGCCTGAAATTTCCAGCAAGATCGGATAACACGATCCTTAAACATATCAACTGAATTTTTTTGATACAAATGTATTGAAGTAGAAATATGAAATTTTGGACAAAATGATTTTAAGGGGGGAGATACATGTAACTGCTAAAACAAAAACGATTTTTTTTTATTGCATCAAAGTGTTCGAAATACTCTTAAAATATACCAAAAGAAGTTTTGAAGCGATATTCGTATTAGTTCTCGAGTTATAGCCAGTTATAGACAGCGCGGCGTTCCCCAGGTCGGTGGAGCTTTAGAACTTTAAACGCGTTTTTCTCAAAGTAGTACTTTTTCAATTTCCGTACAAGATATCTCAAAAAATATTGAACCTATTCGGCTCAAATTTATATCACATGTACAAAAGAGTATTATCTCATCGTTGAACCTACATTTTCTTGTAATATCAGAAAAATAATTAGTTTACCAATGTTTAAAACGGGATTTTTTTGAAAAAAAATCGATTTTTTTTTTAATCTAATATTAATGTAAAAATTTGATTTTTTTTTCTAAATTTTATTGGTTCACCTATGAATTATAGATCTCATTAGCATATTTTTTTTTCTCTGAACGCTGCAAGTTTCTCGGAAAAGGCGTTAAGTTGTACGAGGCTGTTTTTGACGTGTTTTTTTCATTTGCTCGCATCGCCTCCATTTTGTGTTAAAAAGTTATTAGAAAAATATTTTCATTTGCTATAAGATATGTACTTTGAGGATTTAATATTAAAAATTTTCTGAATAAACAACATATATATTTTAAGTCAATCTGAAATTAGTAATTTCTTTTCCATTTTACATGTATTTCCCCCCTTAAGAACGAATTTCATTTCAGAATCAGTAAAAATTTATCAAATTGTGAATGGATATTTCTCTCCTTTCCCAGTAAAACAAATGGTGAATCTATTTATTATTTACGGAGAGCACACTAATCGCAGTGCTGACTATGATATTTGATTCCTTATGCGTTATCAAAAAGCTTTGATGTTAAACTAATAAAGGGTGTTTTTTAAGGGTCGCATTTTGAAACTCAGCCACTATCAAATGAGTTGATGACAGCTGTCAATGTCACTATCATTTTTAATCAGTAAGGTCAAATCGCCATGGACAACTTAACACTATAGCAGCATCCACAAATCGTGGAAATTTATTTCCGAAATCAAAGTTGAGTTCAGCCAATGGACTACATAATTGTCCAACCGCACTTGCTAACTATTCGCGACGTGATTGCAAAATTTTCGCAAACACTTCATGTTGCTGGACCGTAGGCCAACGAAGGAATTGAGAACAGTGCGTTCCGAAGAGAATATCGCAAACAACCCAGATTTGTCGATTTGCAGGTGTGCGCAAGAATTTGGGGATTTGTCCGTCCACTCTGTGGAAAATTTTGTCCAAGGATCTCGGTCTAACGACTTGCAAGATCCAACTAGTGCAAGAATTAAAGTCATATGTCTATCGGATGCGTCGCACGTTCGAAAATTGGGCCGAAAATCAACTGGAAATTGGCTATCTGTTTCACGGGAACATTTTGTTCAGCGACGAGGCTCATTTCTGGCTCGATGGCTACGTCAGTAAATAAAATTGCCGCATCTGGAACGACGAAAATCCCCGTCAAGCCATAGAGATACCGTTGCATCCACCAAAATGTACTGCATGGTGCGCACTGCATACTGGTGGCATCCTAAGGCCAAATTTCTTCAAATATGAACACGACGAGCGCGTTACTGTCAATGGCGATTGGTTCGCAGCGATGTTAAACCAGTTTTTAATTTGCCTCGTATGGATGTGAGAGAGATGTGGTTTCAACAAGACGCCACCATTGAATTATTGAAGACAAAACTCGGAAATCGCATTATCTCGAGAAATAGACCCGTCAATTGGCCCACGAAACAGGGGCAGATTTACCGTATTAACGGTCCTAGGCATGAAAAAAACAGCCGCGCTTGCTCTGCATGTAAAATTACAGCTACAATAAAAATAACCTGAAAATATCTAAGAGAGCCCACAAAATATTTAAAAAGAATCTATAAAATACCGAAAGGACCTATAAAGAACCTAAGAAGTATTTAAAAGGACCTGAAAGAACCTAAACAGTACCCAAAAATATTATAAAAGCCGCCTTAAGGTAGGAAAAAAATTCCCGCCATTTTCAAGACGTTCCGCCAGCAAAAATTTCCCGCCCTAAAAAAATTTCCCACCTAGGTTCCTACTCAGTTTAGTGGTAAATCTGCCCCTGCCCCGAGATTATGCGATTTGACTCCGTTGGATTACTTTTTGTGGATGTATGTGAAGTCGGCGGTCGGCGGACCTCTAGAATTGACTAGGAGGTAGTCGCGGTGGTCATTTGCACGAGATCATCTTCAAAAAGTAAATGCAAAGAGCCAAATTTTTCACTAAAAAAAAAACCGATCCGACTGATACTTTGTTTTATTCAAGTTTGAAAAAAAAACACCCTTTATTAAGTCAGTTTCCTAATTGGGCTCATAAACCACATGCGGGCTCACAAACTTAAATGAATTCTCTTACTTTCATGGTTTTTGGCATACACGGAGAGAAAAGTGTAATGAAATTATACAAAATTTGCAATTAATTTTATTGCAATAGTAGTAATTTTTTGCCCCATTACCTTTGTAATCAATTGCACTACACATTTTACTACTTTGTTGTGAATTATGTATACATGAATGTCTCTACTACAGCGCAATGAACATGTGTGAGTTGTAGTATGTAGTGGAATTGACTATTATTTGAAGGAAAATAGTAAATTTTCATCAAATTTGTAATAACATTCATGTTTTCACATCGAATTTTCGGAATAGTAAATTTTATTATCCACTGTAGTAAAAATCATTGCCGAAATTTCTCTCCGTGTACGTATTTTTTCCACCAAAGAAGTAAGTTTTTAGTCAAAAAGTTTTTACTCGAGAAATAAAGTAACATATCTATTGTAACCAGAGCTTGGGGACATCACTTGGACTATACGAACGTCACCGTCGTAAAGTCAACTATTTACATATTAGCTTATAAATTCAAGATCTGACGCCTTTAGCGTCGCGTGCATGCAACAAATTCACACAGTTAATTAACAAATATACGCTCTTATCAGCAACATATTTTTCATTCCGCAATTGCTGATCGTAGCTGTATTAATTGTTATTTACATAAATTAAATGCATCTTGTAGTTTTATTACTTTCCGGTCGTAACAGTATGCTTGCGTAATAGATTCAATGCGATAGTTTATGCAATGAAAGAGAATGTTCTGTTGTTATCAATTATTACGTTACTATTTTGTATGATATTATGTATATAGGTACAAAGAGCTTTTGAAAATTTACAAACAGCACCTCTTTATAAACTGAGAAAATTCCGAGTACAATTTGATGAACCAATTAAGGTTTTTCCAATAAGTTAATTTCCCGAACTGAAACATGAAAATGTATTTTGAAAACTACACTGTGAAAAGTAAAATGGGATACAAATGGTGTGGTATAAAAGAAAATAGTTTATTATACTTTTTATCGGAAAAACACCGTTTTTCTTGCAGTTCTGAGCTGAGCAGAAAATTTCTAGAATCATGTACCCCTAATGTTTTCCGATGCAAATCTCTATGCCAATTAAAAAGTTCATTAATTTTTGAGGTTATGTTCAGTTAAAGTCATCTGTCAAATCACAACACTTCATTGTTTTTAACTAGAAAAATTCAATTCAGTGAAAAAATGAAATCATAATAGGTCTGTTCCCGTACTACGATTAATTGCGATTAATCGCGATTAATTGCAATGAAGCTGTTCCCGTACTCCGTTTTACTGAAAACTGAAAATTTCCCCTCTTTCAGTAAGTACGATGAAATTTCAGTAGAGTCTGAGCTACTGAAAAATACTGAAAAGTGTCAAACGGAGTAAATATTTTCAAATGTGCGCGGCAAGCAACATATGTTTTGCGTAATGTTGCTATGAAGGTCGAATATTTTTGTGGCGATAATTTATTACCGCTAAGTATAGCTTTATAATCACTATTGCTCTCCCAAAAACCGAAAACTGACACTTTCGGTTGTCAATTTTCAGGAAATACAATGAGAGCGTTCCCGTACTTTTCATGAAATTCCCCACCCCATGATTCAGGAAAATTCAGTAAAATTAGTTACTGAAAGTACGGGAACAGACCTAATATACGTCGCCAGCCGAATGGTGGTGCAACACATGGTAAATGCGTTTGTTTTAGTGATTTTGTCATCATTAGTGTCTTTAGACATGGACATCGACACGATCGGAGGCTGCAAAAGTAGTCAAAAAGTTAGTCTTCGATATGGTCAGATTTTCGGATATGAAAATATGCCCACGAAAAAGTGATACGTTTCATTCGTATCACCAAACAGGAACATATTAGGTCTGTTCCCGTACTACGATTAATTGCGATTAATGGCGATTAATTGCAATGAAGCCCTTCCCGTACTCCGTTTTACTGAAAACTGAAAATATCCCCTCTTTCAGTAAGTACGATGAAATTTCAGTAGGGTCTGAGCTACTGAAAAATACTGAAATGGTGTGGCGCGAGTAAATATTTTCAAATGTGCGCGGCAAGCAACATATTTTTTTGCGTAATGTTGCTACGAAGGTCGAATATTTTCGTGGCGATAATTTATCACTGCTTAGGATGACTTTATAATCACTATTGTTCTTCCAAAAACCGAAAACTGACACTTTTGGCTTGCATGAATTTCCCCCACCACATGATTCATGAAAATTCAGGAAAATTCAGTGACTGCTAGTGCGGGAGCAGACCTATTTTTCCTCATGAGAGTCTTTCAATAACTTTCCTGTTAATTGAATTAAAAATTAATAAAACTATCGTGTGATTATTTTTTATGACTTTCGAAAGGGGCTATCTCAACAAGAGAGTTTCAAATCACTTAATTCGACTTTTAGCGACGAAGCATCATTTTTGGCGAGTGTTTATAATTGGTACAATGAATTCACACGTGGATAACGTTCACTGAAAGACGAGCCTCGTGAAGGTAGTCCAAAAACTGCTGTGCGAGAACTGATATTGGAAGGTCGTCATGTGACTTATCGTGAGATTGGAGCAACATTGGGCATTGGTGTGAAAAGCATACATACGATTGCATAAACATTTGGGTGTGCGCAAGCTATATGCACGTTGGATTCCACATAAATTGACAGATGCTTAAAAAAAACACTCGCGTCGATTGGTACCGTAAAAAGCTTGATAAATTCAACCAAGGCGTGCAAATCCTATTTATAGCATCGTCACAGGTGATGAGTCGTGGATCTATGCATATGAGCCAGAAAGAAAAGGCAAATCGACCGGTTGGGTCTTTTAATTTGAAGAAAATCCAACAAAAATTGTCCGTGCTCGGAGCGTTGCGAAGCAAATGGTGGCGTGTTTCTTCTCGAAAACCGGTCACGTGGCAACTGGGGCTCTTGAAAATCAAAAGACCGTTAATTCAACTTGGTATACTATTTGTTTGCCAGAAGTTTTCGGTAAATTAACAGAAACCAACCCAAAACGGCGAATCATTCTGCAACACGACAATCCGAGCTCACACACATCACATCAAACAAGTAGTGATGGGAGTTTCTGCTATTTTCAAAAAACGAAAACGAACTGTTTTTTTAAAAAACAACTGTTTTTTAAAACTATTTGAAAAAACAGTTTGAATTAACGAAAAAAATTAACAATGACGGGGGTCGGTAGCTTAGCTTGCTAACGCGTCAGTCCGAAGCAGCGATTTACTGCCCGCGGGTTCGAATCCCGCCGTGCCCATGGCTGTATTTGTTCGTCTTGTGTTGTCTTGCATGGGTGTTCTCTACTGGGCATAATACCAGCGCTCCATTAATTAAGTGCCACATTAAAGATTTAGTGGCGACTAGGCATAACACTAGCGCTTTCGAAAATAAGAGATAAATGTGGCACTTAAAAGAATAATGGAATAATTGATATCGGCTTCTCCCATATGTATCTCCCTACCGCCATCGCTAAGCATTCGCTTCAAAGGGTAATCTCCTGAGCTTTGGCATTATCATAGAAAAAAAAACCAATTTTATGCTGTACGACAATTAGAGTTGGGTCGTACTAGGATTTTCACATACTAGGTATAACTAGTACGAGTACGAAAAAAATACCTGTTCTAAATACCTGTTTGAAGTATGTACATATATACATACAATGCATACGATTTGCAGTCATGTAATGAAACGGATTGATATGCCCTCCCCCAACCTCCAGACACAACGTTCCCAGGCTAGAATGGTGATGGTGCAATTGACCGTGAAAGGATACCGAGCCATTAGTCTGTGCAGCTTGTCCGTAACTTTCCAATGGTCGGTCATTTATTTGGCAAGTCTTTCTTCAATTTAAGGGCCATCTAAGGGAGAACGATCAAATTCAATCAATTTAATTTGTTTTTTTTTTTAATTTGCAAAAACACCTCCTGTATTCGTTCAAATGACCAAGGTAAAAAAATTACTAAGATAGGACCAACTAATCCTGTTGTCATCTATATGACTTCTCATCGAGCGATCTCTGATACCAAACTTTTCTCTGATGTTTCGTTTATTAAACATGCACCCACTAGGGGGCCAACGTCTTCCGTAACGCTGGACATGAGTTCAGGGGCACCTTACCTCCCGCGGTCTCGTAAATTTTATAGCCCCGCTAGGGTTGGAGACACCCTCGTGGCGACCTGCAGTCACGAGGAGGGCCTCAGCACACCCGGAGACGCCAACTGGTGAACCAAAAAGGATCTTAGCCTTTTCCTCCTTGGCACTTTTAGTGCTACTTTTAGTTTTTCCGCCGCATTTCATTTTTCCGTATCTTCGAAACTAGGCCGCTTTTTCCCAGACTTGAATAGAAATTTCGCCCGAAACAACTCAGAAAGATCCCCGAATTCATGCTAGACCAAATAATTTTTTTTTGGAAAATATGGACGCTTTTGCCCAATTTCAAAAATTCACTCTTAAAATATCACTATTGTACTCCCCGGCCAATTTCAATCATCGAAAGTGACGTAAAGTTAGTTTTTGCCAAACTATGGCCAAAAACCCCTTACTCCCCTACAAAACCGAAATTTTTGTATCACAGCAATAGGTCTTGGCCCGTTATGCCCGAAACCACTCTAACCTAAAATTGGCCGATTTTGTCCGATTTCAGCTCCTTTTGCCCTAAAAACTTTTTTAATATTTGAATAAAATACTTGCAAGTACGAAAATACTCGCAAGTTCGAAAATACTTTTTTCCGCAGCTAAACAGTTTCCCACTGCCAAACAGTTCGTTTTAACAAACGGAAAACGGTTCGTTTGAAAAAAACGAAAAACGATTCGTTTTAAAAAAAAACAGTTCATTTTAAAAAAGCGGTTCGTTTGAAAACAACGATTCGTTTTAAAAAAACAGTTCGTTTTGAAAAAACGATTCGTTTGAGAAAAACGAAAAACGATTCGTTTTTAAAAAAACAGTTCGTTTCAAAAAAACGATTCGTTTTAGAAAAACGATTGGCTTTAGAAAAACTATTCGTTGTAGAAAAACGGTTCGTTTTCGAAATGCTGTTCGTTTTAGAAAAAAATTTCGTTTTAGAAAAACTGTTTGTCGCTATTAATGGGTCATCCGTCATACAGTCTCGACTTGATACCCAATGTTTTGTTCCTGTTCCCAAGAATCAAAGATAAGATGTGCGGACAACGATTTTCGTCACCCGAAGAAGCGGTGGAAGCGTTCAAAAACCATGTTTTGAGCCTATCATCAACGGATTGGAAAAACTGCTTCAAGGATTGGTTTGTGAGCATGCAAAAGTGTATAAAACAAAATGGCGAATATTTTGAGAAGCAATAAATGTATTTTTAATGATAAATTTTGGTTTTGTATCACTTTTTCTAAAAACTTTCTGCTCAGCCCTCGTATTGTTTCACTTTTATGCGATATCAAAAAGTTGTTTGCTTAATTTCTAACTCAAACTGAATACTCACTGCTACCGTTGAGAGTACAGGATGCAATACAAAATGGGGTGAAAAGTTTTTGACACCAGCTAAATTAAATTGCAACAAAGAAAATGTATAAACAACCGTTAGCTTACCTGAAATTATTCAGCAGAAATGATTTTCTGAAATAAAAATAAAAAGTAAATGAGATGTTTATCAAATTTATACTATAATATTAATAGCAAATTATATCAGTCAAATACATCAAGATCAGACGGAGTGTAGCAGTTGATTTCAGCCAACTTAGAAATTTATAGAAAAGTAGCGGACTTTAATACGGAGGAGTTATCGAGCTTGCGACGTGCAAGTGATATTAGAAATTAATTGAAAACGATTTTTTTTAAATTATTTTATTTACTATTTATTTTTATTTATTTATTTTATTTACTATGCGTGGCGTCAACTATATTCATTCAAGCTTTCTTCAAATAACATGAGAAGTTATCATCTTCTTTTTACCATACACAAATCAGTCGGGGAAAAGGACATTCAGGATTTCAGTTCGAAAGTCAAGCAAAGGCACTTTGAGGATATGCACTTTGCCAACTAAAAGACGAGCAGTTCAAGGTTCTGCTTACAATGCAAATCAAATGTACACTTTGGTAAAAATCCATCTAATGCACACCAGCATGAGTTATTCAAATTCTAAGACTGGTCACTTGTAAGCACGTCTTCTCTTCAATGGACGAAAATGCAAATACCATAAAAACCCTGGAATATTCTAATTCTACTTAGCAATCCCTGCGGATGTCGCATGTGTCATCATATTATTCCTTACGACAAATAAAATTGCAATTTGAATTCGACAGCCTTAAATTCGCGCGTCCAGTTGAATTCATTCGATATTCAATTGCACTGGCTGCCAATGAAGACTTGAAAAAAATGATGCTCGAATTTCATTATCATGTCCATCTTTATTAATAGCAGCTGCTCATAAATTTGCATTCGAAACACATGTTGTCAGCTTGACGTCTTGCAAGGTGCTTCCAAAAATACACTGGGCTTAGTGCAAACATTCTAATTTGCCTTCCGCAGCATCAATCAATTCAACCGTTTCAATTCATCGGTGCGCGATGCGAATGCGATTTAGACAAGTCATCGATTATAGTTTAGATAGACTGATGAAACCGACATGCGCTCGTGTTAAGTACCTGTTACTATAAGACTGGTGTTCGATTAACCCTTCGGAAAGGTTTTTTATACTTTCAATGTGACCAAGCTAAATAAAAGTGCGATTCCGTTTAAAACTTCAACAGGCTGTAGAAGAAGACGATTCAATCTTCCAACACAATGCCTAAGGGTTAAATCCTAGACAGCGAAATGGACAAATCGTATTCATGAGTGTGATGTGCTGAATTAAATGTGAACCTATTTCAAATTTACTGTTTTATCAGAAGCCTATGCAAGAATAGTCGCTTTGCAATGCAATCGTCTTTTTTTCTGGCATTTTGTCACCTATGCCTTTCGACATGAACGTACTTCAGTTGAATGTTGTATAAATTTTGATGGCAAGTGTATCCGATGCGAATGACATTTGCCTTTCTGAAGAACTTTGAAAGGTTAAATCAAAATTGGCGCAAACACTTCCGGCATTTATTCAGGATATATTGCAAAAAAAAATTGTTGCATATTGTAGAGATTTAGATTTCGAGCAAATAAATTAGATTTGACTGTATGTAGTAGCAGTATATGGAAGCAGATGATGATGAGCCGCTGACTGCAGGTTGACGTTCTGATGTCCTTTTGTAGTGCATGAAACGAGGAATGAACAGAAGAATAGTATTGCCTTCTATTCAATGGGACCTCTCGTCTTTAATCATCTCCTCTACCAATGCACTTTCAATTTCCCTCTCATCATTTCTTTCGTTTTGTTCCTTATCCCAATTTAATTACATTCCTAATAATAATAATCGTTTGTTGGACCTTATTTTTTCTAATTTACCTCCTTCTAATCTATCTATTTCCGCATCATCCTTTCCTTACGTTGATCATGACCCTCATCATCCCCCCCTTTCCATTGATTTTTGTTTACCGAATAGTCCACGTACCAAAAGCATAGTCAAAGACGGCACGTCTTTCAACTTTTTTAGGGCAGATTATGAGCTTATTGCTGCTGAACTCCTCCCTATCAATTGGTTTTCTTTTTTTCGTGGGCTTGATGCAAATGATGCTGTTTCTTCTTTTTACTCTCTCCTTAATTCCATTGTTTCTCGATTTACTCCTGTGTCTCGTTCTCGTCGTGGTGCTTGTCCTCCTTGGTTTTCTGTCGCAGTATCCAAACCTTTACGCGAGAAAGATAAGGCCCGTAAAGAATTTCTTCGCAGTTCATCTGTCGAGGTGTTTCAGCGTTATCGGTCTCTGCGAGCAGTGGCTAAAAGGACTGTTGAAGAAGCGAAACGTGGTTATTTCGCCCATATTGAAGCGAGTCTTTCCTCAGATAACTCGAGACCATTTTGGTCGTATGTCCGTTCCCTTAAAACTAGCAACCGGTTTCCTGACACTTTTTTTCTTGAGGAAACTACGGCTTCTATCCCTCAAGAAACTTGTGATTTGTTTGCTAAGTTCTTTGCTTCTTCATTTTTCTCTCCTAATTTTGCTTCAGGGAGTTCTGCTGCGGCTGTGTTTTCTCAGGATAATTTTGCGATGACCAATCCTCTGGAGGTTGAAATTCTAATATCCTCGTTGGATCACCCAGCAAGCATCGGCCCGGATGGCATTTTGAATGTGTTTGTTAAGTCTCTTGCATCTTCCTTATGTGTACCTTTGTCTATATTATTTAATTTGAGTTTGTCTGTTAGTGTTTTTCCTTCTACCTGGAAGGCTTCCAATGTTTTTCCGATTTTAAAATCGGGAGACATTGGCAATGTGGCCAACTACCGTCCTATATGCCTCCTGTCCTGCTTTCCGAAGTTGCTTGAGTGGATTGTTCATGACAGAATTCATGGTGCTTTTAGTCATTTGTTTTCTGCAGAGCAACATGGTTTCATCAAGGGACGTTGAACGACTACGAATTTAGTGGAATTCACTAACTTCGTCGCGTGTACTTTGGACAATGGTCTTCAAGCTGATGTGATTTACACTGACTTCGCGAAAGCTTTTGACAGGGTAAATCACACAGTGCTTTTAGATAAGATCTGTCATTTTGGTGTTCCCAGTTCACTTACATCTTGGCTTTCTTCCTACATCCATGATCGCGTCTGCCGTGTTGTGTTTAATGGTAGTTCTTCCTCCCCTTTCTTTCCTACTTCTGGTGTTCCTCAAGGTTCCATCCTTGGTCCCCTCCTTTTCACATTGTTTATCAATGACCTTCCTTGTAACTTTCAATCTGACTCTCTGTTGTATGCTGATGATCTTAAAATTTTCCGTGCTGTCGCTTCACAAAATGATTGTTGTAAGCTACAATCGGATCTCTTTGTTTTAACTGATTGGTGCTCTGCGAACTTCCTTAATCTTAATGTTTCCAAGTGTTTTGTGATGTCTTTTTCCAATAAGCCTAATCCCATTTCCTTTGAATATTTTTTTGTGTGATAGTCTTTTGAAGCATATAGATCAACATAAAGACCTCGGCATCATCTTTGATCCGAAGTTAAAATTTGATCTGCATGTTTCTTTTGTGGTTGCTAAGTCGTCAAAAGTAGCTGGTTTTGTTCTGCGCTGCTCTCGCTTTGCAACCAATATCAACACTTGTGCTCGCCTTTTTATTTCTCTTGTTCGTAGCATTGTTGAATATTGCTCCCAAGTGTGGTCTCCTCGTTTCGTGTACCTGTCTAATGCTGTTGAATCCGTTCAGCGTAAGTTTACTCGCTGCCTTTTGTTCAAGTTTAATGTTGCTTATCGTCCTTATGATGACTGTCTGCTTTTCTTAAATCTCCATTTGCTGAGTACTCGCAGAGTATTCCTTGATGAATGTCTTCTTTATAAGCTTTGTCATGGCTTACTCTCTTCCAACAATCGCGTGTGTCATTTCTTACGTGTGTCTGATCGCTCGGTTAGAACTCAGTCGCTTTTCCTTACTCCTTTTGCGCGTACTCTTGTGTATTTTTACTCACCTATACCTGATACTTAGAAGCCATGATGAGTATCAGTTTGGTTCTTTGTCCATGTCTTTTTTTTCTTTTAAAAAACATGTTATTGATACGATAACGTAGTTTCTTAGTTATTTTTATTATGCTTTTTTCTCTTTACTTTTTCTTCAATTTTTGTTTTTATTATTTTAGTATTTTTATTCCTGTTTTGCTTTATATTAATGATTTTTTTTATTATTTTTTGTATCTCGTTTCATAATTGGAGTTTTCTGTTAAATGAGATTTGAATAATAAATAAATAAATAATAATAATATAATAATAAAAATAAAAGAGTAGTTTATATTTAGCGCTCAGTTTTTCATTATAAGGAGATTGTGTTTCATGAAAAGAATTGGTTGGCAAAATAGCTCAAACCAAACTCTATCATAATTCAACACATCCAAACGTGTCCTTGTTCGGCCACTACTTCCGTAAGAAATTTGCAATCTTAATCAATCAAACCTTCACAGAAGAGGTCTTTGATAATACACAGGGGTGGTTCGTTTTTTTAAATATTCATAATCAATAAAATTTTCGTCTTACAAAATATACACGAAATAGTTTTATTTTATAATAGTCATAGTACAGAGATTCAAAGATAACCATCGGTTAATTCAAGCACCATTATAAGGCACAAAAATATGTTCATTACACTGCATTGAAACATGATATACGACGCAGAAGTGGTCTTGACTCAATGCACGTTTTCATGATGTCTACAAAGATGTCTCTAGGAGCATTATGCAATTGATGTCCGCAAAAATTCTGCAGAGAATGTGACCAAATAACAACGATTTAATTACTCTGAGCACCTTCGAGTCATCAGAAAATAGAAGACATGGAGATTGGACAAAGGAACGAAGATCATTGATAAATGCGAGCAATAGCAAAGAACCTAGTATCGAACGTTGTGTAACACCAGAAAGAAGACGAAAAGGAGTCCAAGGAGAAGCAACGATTGAAACTAGTAGATAAAGGGACACACATGGATGACGAAAGTAATTTGGCAAACGGCTTCGAGAATCTATCAGGACCATCAGCGACATGAACATCAAGGCATCCAAGTAAAGACTCAGTTTCTAAGGGGTTAGTTCAACACCAGCAACAGCAGCTTCATCAGGATAATGTCCAGATCAGTATGCACCTTTCTTAATAATCAAGTCGTATGGTTCGTCATCATGCAAGCCAGCAATCTAATGCGCCTAATCACCATGGTCCACCATCCTCTGATTCCAGCTCTTTTCGTTCCTCTATTAACGGTTGGGCGACCACCGCTACAAATACTTGTATCGCGGCTTGCACACTGCACATTAAATTCTATGTGTTGGCTAGCCTGGTTCGCATTCCTTCACTTCTTACGTTTACAAAATTGACAAAGGACAACCTGGATAACTAAACTATCGCCTCGTTTCGAATTACACTGCCTCCTGGTTCGGAAAACGCTCTCCAAATCAATTTCCGGCCTTTTGGCGCCTTAGTTAATGAGTTTATTCCAAGAACTCGGAAAAAGTTTCGCCCGAATGTATCGCGGAGCTTTTGAAACTAAACTCATCAATAAACTTAACGTATATTACCAGAATGTTCGTGGTTTAAGGACCAAGTTGAACATGTTTAATCTATCTTTTTCTTTGTCTTCGGATCAAATTATTTGCCTTACCGAAACGTGGTTAACTGGATATATTTATAATAATGAGAGCTTGCCTCTTCATGCTGTTTTTCGTTGCGACCGTAATCGTACTTCACCAATGAAAAAAGATGGTGATGGTGTTTCTAATTGCTATCCACAAGTCTCTTTAAGGAACACTCTATCATGACTTCCATCCTTCTCATCCTGTTGAATGTAATGTTGTCTGTGTCACCTTTGCTTCCTCTAAAATTTTCATTGTCTCTTCGGTTTACGTTCCATGTAATTTCTTTGTTAGTGTTTACAACCGATTTTTAGCTTTAAGCTTTTCTCAACAACTGTTTCCCTTTGAATTATTTTTAATAGGCGGCGACTTTAACTTGCCGAACCTGTGGTATGCTAATTTTTTTCCCATATTTCCTCTACTTATATTTCCCTAATTACCACTTCCTTCCTCTCCTCTTCTAATTTGTAATTTGTAATTTATTCAAAATAATTCATTTAACAGGCAAGATGCCTAGTTACAAAATGAATAAAAATAAAAATATTATAAAGAATTGATAAAGAAAAGATATAATAAAAATATTAAAATTAAAAATAAAAAACACTATAAGAATAGAAGAACTAAAATTAGAATACAGTAAAGTAAAAATAGAGAATAAAAGGACAGTGGATATAATAATAAAACAACATAATACAAAGATACAGGAATAAGAATAGAAGTACAAAATTTGAATAGTAAAAATTAAGTAAGCAAAAATTAAGAAAAAAAAAGAATTACGGAGGCATGAATAAAATAATTAAGTAGGCGAAAAAAGTGCACTACGAACTAGACTTTTGAAAATTGCAATTGACTGAGGGAGAGAACCAAGCTGAAGATTATTATGCGTCCTCAGTAAACGCAAAACAGGCGAATGAAAAAAAACGTCAGTACGTGCGAAAGGTACGTTGAACATTGAGGTTGCTCTGATAGGTCTGTCATGAAGGCGTGACGTAAAAAAACACGACAAGGATGAAGATAAATAGCCGCAATAAACTTTAAAAAGAAAACATTCATCGAGGTAAATTCTGCGCTGGTCAAGTCGAGGAATATTAAGGGCTGATAAACGTTCACTGTAAGAACAATATGATAGGTTGTACTTGAAAATAAGGCAGCGAGTAAACCTTCGCTGGACAGATTCAACCGCCTCAGACAAATAACAGAAACGAGGACCCCACACTACAGAACAATACTCAAGGAAAGAACGAACAAGGGATAGAAAAAGACGCACACAAGTGGAAATGTTGAAGGAATTGTGGCAAACGCGTATAACAAAACCAGCGATTCGGGATGCCTTACGAGTAATGGTACGAATGTGAATATCGAACTTCAGCTTCCGATCGAAGGTAACTCCGAGATCGGTAAAATGGTCCACAACTAAAAGGGTGATGTCACAGATAGAGTAAATAAACTCAAAAGCACAAGGTTTCAATGTAAAAGACATTGAGTAACATTTAGAGATATTCAAGGACAAGTAATTACGGTCACACCAGGAAACAAGACGATTCAAATCGTACTGAAGAGCAAGGTGATCGGAAGGAGCATTGATAGCACGAAAAACTTTCAGGTCATCAGCGTACATTAAACAAGGAGATTCAAACACATTAGGAAGATCATTGACGAAGATATTAAATAACAAAGGCCCTAAAATAGATCCCTGAGGTACACCGGAGGTAGGAAAAAAAGGAGAGGACGAGGAACCACGGAGAGAGACGTAACAAATGCGATCTAATACAAATGATGAGAGCCACGAGAGAAGAGGCTCCGATATACCATAATGCTCCAATTTAAGAAAAAGGAGCTCATGGTTGACCGAGTCAAAGGCCTTAGAGAAGTCAGTGTATATGACGGTATGCCCTACGTTCCACCTGACCTACACCATCCTCCACTTTCTATAGAATTTTCTGTTGCCTTTGTGTCTAGTAAAACTTCTTCTCGGCCCTCGCGTATTAATTACCATAAAGCGAGCTTTGTTAAGATGGCGAATGAAATCAACTCTACTAACTGGTACTTCTTTTGCCGCTGACTATCTGTTGATGTATTCACGCTCTGATTTCGTAAGTTCATCTCTAGCCTCATATCCCGTTTCATTCGTACCAGATGTCCTCGCAAATCAAATGATGTTGGTTTCGGCATGAAGTGGCGTCTGCCCTCAGTGCAGCCCGTAATAAGTTCCGTCCTTCGGGATGTCGGATCGGCTAGATGAAATTGACAAAGCTTCGATCAGCCGCCAAAACTGCCATCAAACAGGCTATTCGTGATTATTTCAACAATATCGAATCCTCTATTCGTTCTAACCAACACAAGCCCTTTTGGTCTTACGTCCACTCCTTGAAAAATTCTCATTCTTTCCCCAATTCTATTTTCCTCAATTGTGCCATTGCTGCTAATGCTCAGGAGATTTGCGATCTTTGCAGTTTACTTTTTCTCTTTCTTTTTTGATATCTTTTTTTCTTTTTTGAAATCACGTCGTATGAGCTCCCCCATTTCGCTCCGTCACCTATCACGTGTATTCAAACCAACCCTCAAGAAATTGAGTCCTTACTTCAATGTCTTGATGTTAATGTCGGTTGTAGTCCTGACGGCATTCCGAACCTGTTCGTCAAGTATCTTTCGTCGTCCCTATCTGTTCCTTTGTCTATTATCTTCAATCTTAGTTTCTCTTCGGACTCCTTTTTTTTCTTACTGGAAGTCTGCTCATATTTCCCCGATACATAAATCCGGGGACCCAAGTTATATATCCAATTATCGTCCTATTGCACTCCTTTCTTGTTTTAGTAAAGTATTCGAAAGAGTTTTTTACAATAGGCTACTCCCTGTATTTCATCCTTTCTTTACTCCTGAGCAGCAACCTCTAACCTCTTAACCTTCACTAACTTGATCGCTTCCGCCTTAGACCAGCGGAAGCAAGTTGATATGGTATACACTGATTTTGCTAAGGCTTCCGACTCTATTGATCACAAGCTCCTTCTTTTAAAACTCCAAGAATATGGAGTATCTGATCTTCTCTTGTCTTGATTCTCTTCTTATGTTTCTGGTCGCAGCTGTGCTCTATCTGTGAATTCACGTTCCTCTTCCCCATACTGCCCTCTTTCTGAGGTTTCTCAAGGTTCAATACATTCTCCCTGTCTTTTATTGGTTGATGACTTTAAGATGTTCAGAGTGATTGATTCGCTTGATGATTGTCACCAGTTGCAGGATAATCTATGTGCTTTGAGCGATTGGTGTTCAAGAAATTTTCTTACTCTAAACATATCTACATGTCATTAAAAGTCTTAAACTTGTAAAATGTTTCGTCTAATGCTTTCCTACTCCTTATCCGAATCATCTCTTGCGGCTGTCGATAATTTTAAGGACCTTGGTGTGCTCTTCGACTCTTTAGCTTAAATTTGATAAACACATCGCATACATAACTGCCAAGGCTTCTCGTTTGTCCGGCTTCGTCCTCAGATCTTCCTCTCGTTTTACTAACATCACTACTTCCGCCCACCTGTTCTTGTCTTTTGTGTGTAGCATCCTCGAATTCTATTGTCAGGTTTGGTCTCCCCACCTTGTCTATTTGAAAGATGCCGTAGGCCACGTGCAGCGTGTACACGCAAATTATTATTTAAGTTTCACATACCTTATTTTGAGTATGGTAATCGTTTGTCCTTACTCGAAATTTCCTCTTTAAAGTCTCGCCGGGTGTTCCTTAATTGTAACGAGTAGTAACATTTAACGAGAAAAGTACAAACTGGACGAAGTTCCAATCGCTGGTTCAATCATGACTGGAACCTTTCCAGGAACCATAGTTTATATCCAGGATTCCATATCTGGCAGTTAACAGCCTTACCACTCCTACAGAAAAGTCGGCCTGTAAACCATCCAAAACCAAAGGAAATCTAAAGCCATAATGGTGATAGAACGAGTTTAACAGAGCAAACAGATTTAATATCTAGTCATTTAATAAGTCAAAATTGAAGGCCTTTAATTATGCCATACTTAAGGCGAAGATATTCTCATGGAGATCTTTCCGTAGCAACAAAGATAGTAACAGTGAATCTAATCGTCTCCGTAAGGTTTTAAGCACAGTACCAAAGGCTATAGGATGCATCCAGACTCCTGATGGAAATTGGCCAGAGTCTCCGTTGATCTGCTAAATATTTAGGCACTTTTCATCTACCTATGTATTAATCCTACATCAAGCCGATCTTGCTGCTGTGAGGCTTTATTGCATTTTTCTATGTACTAGAAAAACAATTTGGTCAAACTAGATTTTTTTCTGAGGGAGTACACTCTACGGATACTCTACTCGACTTGGAGTTTAAAACTTGTATTCTTGGCCAGGATAAATGGAATAATGGTGTCACCCTCGAAAGTGAACAGTAAAGTTGGCATTGGTATGTACTTGGATGAGCTAAATCAAAGACTCTCCGTTCTTTTCTTAGACTATGGTAGTGTCTTTTAGGCGGAGGTGGTGAATATTTTTCAGGCTATCAATTGGCTTCTGTGTCTCTTTACAGATAGTCAAGCGGCTATACATTCTCTTGCTAGTCCTTATATATTATCTAGAATTATTGGAATGATCTGCGTCTATTCGGAACATGTCGAGGCGTTCGGTTGTTTAACTAATTTGGACATATGTGGGTGCATTCGTGGCAAATGTGTGGTCGACTAACTGGTATTATCTGGCAACTTGGTGTAGGAGGTATCATGCAAAAGAATTAATCTGTGAGATTGCAAGACAGTCCTGGGCTTCCATTGATTTGTGTCGCACCAGACAGCTGTTAAACTTATCCTTCAGTGCTGTTCGATATGTTGCTGCCATCTTTACTAACCACTGTCACATTGGACAGCACGCGCAACAGTTAGACGTTGAGTAGAGTTATTTCTGTCGGAGCTCTGGCTCAGAGGATGAAGAGGAATCCGTCCTTCATCTCATATGCCAGTGCCCGGCTTGGTAAAGAGGAAAATGGTGTCGCTAGGAGCTCTGTTCCTCTCACATCTGACTGATCTATCCTTCATTGATTCAACGGGGATAGTGTAGTTTATTAAAGATAGTTTCTTGAGTACAGTGACTATGTGGTGTCACAACATATGTGGTATCATAACAGGCGTCTTTTGAGCCTATGCATGTCGCGATTTGGAGCTTTCCGTTTGACAGCCAAGGGACCTATTTACCTACTTATAAGATTGAATAACCGGATCATCAGGCTAGTTATTTAAGATATGAAAATTTTATGCTAGCACATCTCAGAACAAGGGGCCAAATCGCCTAGTCATCTTGGCTAAAAGTGTATTAGACCAGCACCATTTTGTAACTAACCTAGTTATAGGAATATAACATTTTGAGGGTTATGACTCGTAAAAGATTCAAATTTTTGCCAATAGAGACATTTGTTGATTGATTTGTATTGAGTAGATGGCCCCCAGCACATCAACCTTCTGGGTCTATTGTGCCTCGTATGCGTTGTGGACTTAGCTATTTCACTGGATTATTTTATGAACCTGTTGAAGAGACGAGCAGAGCCAAGAAGCTCTTGTCTTCGTTTTACATTTGTTGGACAGTGTGTGAGAGAATGTTTTATACTCTCCGCCATTTCGGAACAGTATCTGAAGCAGAAAAAAGACTACAACTGGCCACTAAGCTAGTATTGTGTGAAAAACCAATGAGACCGTCTACAGCTTTAGTTTGTACACATTCTCAAATACAAAAATTACTAACCAGTACTTCATAGAATACAGCATATTTTTTAATAATATTTGAGCACCGATTATGAGGTCATCCTCAGTAGCCATAGCTAGTTAGCTAGGAGTTTTGTGTTCCCAGCATAAACCGTACGTTGTGTAATACTGTCAACTAATTATTTCCTGCAAGCAAAAGATAATATTGCACAATAACCTACATACATAATAGTTAATCCTTCGCACATTTCAAATTATAATACAACATTGTTGCTTCGCAAATCCGAGGCATGTGTAATCTAGTTATAAGAGCATAGCAAAAGAATCCATAAAACGAAACAATGTCTGTTGTCTCGTGATCATCTTCACCCTGTATACGATTACAATGCCTACAAATCACAATGACCGAGCGAAATTTTCAGATTCAACGAAATTAGTATTATCCAATTTAGAATAGATTTTCCAAAATCACGACTTAAGTTCGTTCTATGTAAGCCGAATGAACGACAGTGTATATTATATCGTTGCGAGAGATATAGTACGTATGTAGGTATTTCGTTGTTGCAATCAGTCAAGCTTGTAGTTTTCATTCGAACCAGAGAAAATGAAAACTGAAGCCATACAGAGTTTCTTGTAAAACAGAAAGATTATATGGTATAACACGTGGAATAACATAGAACGAATAAAAGGAAAAATGTACCAAAACAAATGGTCATCGGATAACCTCAATCGTTAATTGTACAAACCATTTTTTTTTGAGTCAATTATTCGATAAAAAAATTGTATAGTGGCTGCATAGTAATAAAGGCAGCCAAAAGCTTGTGTTGTGACAATCATGACAAATTATATACGCTTGAATGATCATACTTGTTATACAGACGTTGAGTTTTGTTAGCTGTTACTGTGCGCTTTGAACTTTAGAGGTTTCTCAAGTCTGGCAATTTTAATCATAACACTGGCTCAAATACGTATTGTCTATTTCGATTTGAAAAAAAAGCGGAATCAGCAAAGTGTGTGTATCGTTAAAAATCACAAAAGTAATTTTATATGAGTCAATCAAACGTGAATTCATTGTTAAAACTGATGAACTATAAGTACTGCACTCGAACTATTCTACGATTCTATTTTTTGTAAGAAATAATAAATAACTCACATCGAAATTGAATACAAATCTTTATGATGAAATCTTTATGAAACGGCTTTATATGACTTTATAGGAAATTGCAACTGTAAAAACCCCAAAACTTCTCTTTCTAGATGACATTATGACAGTGTAAGAAGAAATGAAACTAAAAGAGCATCTGAAATTTCTAACCCAAAACAGGATAAAAAGGGATGATTTGGGCAAGTTGGTTCTGTCAAAAACCAATCAACACGACAACGGAATTTGCCAAACTTGCCAAAGTAACGGAAACGAAACAACTGATTGCATAAAGAACTTATAGCATAACTGATTGCATAAAGAACTTATAGATAAACACGAGTTCATCGAGAAATGACGTGCTAGCGTAGTTTGCAGATAAGATTTTCGATACTGATGAAATGAATCAGGAGGTTGAAGCCCTTGGTTTTGAGGAGAAATCCATCATAAATATATTTAACAAATTCAAACAGCTACAGTAACTTCAAAACAGAACTGGAGCCTGAAGCCAGCAAACCTTATGGTCTGCAGAATCACCATTGAAGATTCGATCAAACATAAAGACTCCGTGTGGTGTGCTAATTGCCAGAAATATAGTCACACAAAAACCTATTGTTCACTTTTCAATGTGTGTGTTATTTGTGGCGAGTCTAACGCTACAAAATTCTGTGAGAAGAGTAAACAAGAGACCGCAAGTAAAAAATGTCGCAACTGTGGTAACAACCATACTGCCAATCACACAGGTTACTCATTATTTCAATCTCTAAAAGTAAAGGTGATCCCATATCAAAACCGTGCTCAAACGGCTTTAAATATTGCAACCAATAGATCAGGGATTTTGTGCCCTTACCTCTAGTAACCCCTACCATCCAATCTTCCAACGCACACGGCTGTGGTGAAGCTTCTGCTTAAAGCAACTCTAACCGGGAACTTTCTTCTATTTTGCCAACGCTGTCAGACAATATGAGTCAATTCATGACGACGATGAGTAATATGATGCAAAATTACTTAAAAATCAAGACATGTTATTCCAATTTCTTATTAACAGCAAATTAGTTCATTGAAGATCGCCCATAGGAATGTGATTCGCCTATAGGATAAAGCCGAATTAACGGAAAATTTTACGATATTGATCCGTTCCTCATATCGAAAACCCACCTCACGGGAAAAAATAAATTTGACATCACAGGCTACACCAATCAACCAGTGGGAAAGGCTAGAGGTGAGTCTGCAATATTCATTAAAACAACATGTGCTTCATCAAGAGCTTAGCGAAGATTACATCCAAGCAGTATCCATTTGTCCACGTGAGCAGACGAGTGTGATTGTGATTTTTTCCATCTACTGCTCACCTAGGCACAACATTTCAAAAGCAATATCCCAAAATGGAACCAATTTCATCGCTGAGAACTAAATTCATCGTGGCTTGTGATCTCAACGCGAAACACACACCTAGGAGCAAAACACTTTTCGAAACACTACAAATCTACGGTTGATACATATCTCAACGGTACTTTCCGAATCGGATATCTTTCTGGAACTTGGAAAACAGGTGTGATCCCCCAGCTTTACTCTTTCCAAGTGAAGACATAGACACCTATTATTTTTTTGTCCTGCTTCTTCAAAAAACTACTTCCAATATTAGAATAGAGTTCGAAGATATCACAGGACCATTTGACAAGTGCATCGAATCGACGTGGTTCAAGTTCGAAGATAAGAATCGTTTCAACGTAATTTAAGTCTTCCACTAAGTCTTGAAAATCAAATCGACGCTTCCGAGTAGCTTCTATGAAATACTCTCCTCCTATTTAATTGACATCTAGCCCATAATGGAAATGACGAACTTCGATGATCGAATAAAGACTAAAGGAACTAAAGGACTTCAAGGAACACATGGGATGATGGCATGGGATGATGAAGCCGCAAATTTTATGCACGGGTGGCTCAAAGATGCAATGTGAAGTAGGAGCAGGGATAGTAGGACCCAAACACAAAAATGCATTTCTCTCTCTCTCAAAGGAGATCATTATCTATCAAGCAGAACTATCGGCCAAAATTAGAGCCAGACATAAAATACATATACAAAATTCTCAAGGCTATCAGTCGCCATCACATAATAGGTCTGTTCGCGTACTACGATTAATTGCAATTAATTGCAATGAAGCCGTTTTTGTACTCCGTTTTACTGAATACTGAAAATTTCCCCTCTTTCAGTAAAATTCAGTAGGATCTGAGCTACTGAAAAATACTGAAAACTGTCAAACGGTTTTTGGCGTAATGTTATTATGAAAGATGATTATTTTTGTGGCGATAGTTTATCGCCGCTTAGGATGACTTTATAATAACTTTTGTTCTCCCAAAAACCGACAACTGACCCCTTCGTTTGTCAATTTTCAGGAAATGCAATGAGAGCGTTTTCGTACTTTTCCTGAATTTCGCCCACCACATGATTCAGGAAAATTCAGTAAAATTCAGTGACTGAAAGTACGCGAACAGACCTAAATTCAACTATGCTCTTAGAAGTAAAAGAGGCCTTAAATGAAATAGGGTACAGAGTAGTCTCAAGTTGATATAAACCTCCGGCCATAAAAGGCACCTAAGAAATAGGGGAGCTGATATCGAAGCTAACAAAAGGAGCAAGAATGCCCTTCACAGGTCTTTCTCCGTATTGGAGCTTCACAAAAGAAATAGGTGTCGGTACGGGCAAATGTAACATTAAAGTTGAATAATGTTCTATTTGGACGGCCCGATTCTCTAACAGAAAGATGAATGCTGAGGTCAACCCATATAGAGCCAATAACAAGTTTAAAAAGGAGGCCCTGTACTTATAGAAGAACGAGCGGGTGAATCGGCGTTGCACGGATTCAACCGCATCGATCAATTATCCGTAATGTGTTACGTAACAGTATTCAAGAACACTACGGGCGAAATAAAAAACAGAAGTAGAGAAGTGAAAAAATTAACAAAACGTTTAGAGTATATGATGATGAAGCCGGAAAAACGAGAAGCCTTGGCAGTGATGTGTAAAATATGCATCGTACTTCAATTTTGAATCAGAAATCAGGCCAAGGTCCTTGAAACTAGCAACAGCATTGAGAGTGGAGCCAAGGACAGAGTAGAAGAAGAGCAAAAAGGATCTTTTGTGGATGAAAGACATTTGATGACACTTCAAAACATTCAAAATAAGGGAATTCGCTGCGCACCAGGTAGCCAAAGCATCCAAATCGTTCTCACAGTCACCAGCGGATTCAATTACTCTGAAAATTTGAAGATCATCAGCGTACAAAAGGCAGGGTGAGCTAAAGAGTGAAGGAAGATTCTTAATAAACACAAGGAACAATAAAGGGCCAAGAATTAATCCTTGCGGAACTCCCGAGGTAGGGAAAAAAAGATGTAGAAAAGCAAGGGTCAACGTAACAGCACAAGAGTGATCACAAACGTAGGAAAAGAACCAAGAAAATAGGACACTGGGGAGACCAAAACCTGCTAACTTTGACAGAAGAATATCATGGTTGACAGAATCAAAGGCCTTGGCAAAGTCTGTACAGAGGACATATACTTGCTTTTGCTGGTCGATTGCGGAGGCAATGGTGTTTGTAAAAGACAAGAAGTTTGTAACTGTTAACTTAAGTTTGTAACCGTTAACCTTTGATGAATCCATGCTGTTCACTGGCCTGCAAGGGCTGGATGAAAGGGTACACGCTATTGTAAACTTTTTCGAGGAGTTTAATAAAACATGGCAAAAGGGATATGGGACGCTAATTATAGATGGAAGAAATATCACCGGCAGATTTCCAAAGGGATGGACAGGTACCGGTTGAGATGCTAAGATTAAAAATTCTTGACAAACGAACACACAAAGAAAATGAAAGTGATCTGGTAAAAAAAATGGGAATGCCGTCAGCACCGAGTCTAGCGCTTGCGTCGAGAGAAAACATTAACGATTCGACTTCCAAACGATTAGTAAAAAAAAAGCAGAAAGGGTACAATTAGGCGTGGGAAAAATGGTTGATGGCGAAGAGTTACTGTAATGGGAGGTGAAACAAGCGAAAAATTGAGCAAACAGCTCACAAGAATCTTGAGATAAGGACGCAGAGTTATCGTGAAGATACATAACAGAAGGAATGCCAGAGGAAGTTTTAAGTGATTGAATATAAGCCCAAAAAGGCTTAGGATTGTCGGAAGTAATAGAAGTTTCGATATGCTCAAGGTAAGCACGCATTGCATCATTGGTTGCCTTTCTAGTAGCAGCCTGTAACCTTTGAAACTTTAAAAGATTATTAAGTGTGCCAGGCTTTTTGTATTTGCTACGCGCTGCATCTTTGGCTCTAAGAGCAATCGCGACATCGACGGTGAACTACGGAGGGTCGGAGCTTCTTTTACAGCGAAAGGAAGGAATGTAGCAGGAAATTAAATTGGACAAGAAGGGATAAAATTTGTACAGAGCATTATCAACACTTAGCCCTCTGAAGAAATTATACCAGTTAGGTTAGGTTAGCCCTCTGAAGAAATTATACCAGTTAGTACCATTTATTTCATGGGACAAAGACGAATAGTTTGCTTTTTTAAAATTGAAACGAAGATTAGAAGCAGATTTGACTTTAGATGAACGATTCATAAAAAGAGGAGGATGATGAGGACCAGGGCGCACATACGGAGAAAGAGAAGGATTCAAGCAAAAGAAAGAAGGGTGAAGACTAGGCAGAACAAAATTGAGAACCCTGTTGTTAGTATTGAGTACGTTGTTAAATTGGGAAAATGAGCAAAGGGTCATAAAGGAATAAGTAGCGAGAGAAATATTGCTTCAAAACAAAATACTTGAAAAAGTACCATTCGAATTCAGCGACGGTATATGAAAGTTACCACCTAAAAGTAAGGAAGCAGAAGGGAAGCGGCCATTGAAGTAGGACGAAAGTTCCGCAAAGAAACGTTCATATACCAGTACGGGGCTACTACAAGGGATGTAGATTGAAGAAACAAGTAGCACTGACGATGGTTAGGGAGAAATACGGACAATCACACATTCAACCGGGGCGCAGTGAATGAAGTCACTGCAGAGCGTTCCGTTCAGAGATTTGATTATACTAATTAAAACACCACCTCCTAATGAAAGATTACACACAAATCGATTCCGATCCCTACAAAAGACAGTGTGAAGGGGCAAAATTTCACTACTATATATATCCCCAGACAACCAGGTTTCTGTTAGGCAGACAATGTTATCAGACGCGATTACAGAGAGGATCTTTACATAATTAACCTTGGTCCGCAGACCACTCAGACTTAAAATGTAATGGAAATTGTTTCGTTGAATATCCTAAGGCATATGGGATGAATAGAAGCTTGAGTAGCCTAGTGGACAAAATACTGGCTTCTTGTGTGTGGAGTCCCTGGTTTGAATTCAGGTTCCAAAGAGAGACCGTGCACCGAACTTTGAGTGCACCTAGCTCTCAATAGGTACCTGATTCAAATCAGGGGTGAGGTGAGTCGTGGAATTAATCAGCCCGCACTCGTATTTACATTGATTGTAAATTTGTGAATAAAGCTCTCTACCAGCTTCAACCCCTGAGCCTGACAAAAGCTTGTCGTGGAATTACTTTACTTTTTTGTATATGGGACGAATAAATATTTGCAGAGTTTAAGTTTGACTAGTAAATATGTGTGCAAAAAAAACGTAATATAATAATTAACTCTATGATTTTGATTCGGAATTAAATGTTAAGCTAGAGTCGGAAATAAATAATTGCTACCACCTTAAAAAATACCAGTAATGCGTTGAAATCTAGCATTACATGAAGAATAATTAAATGATAATTAAATTAATTGAAAATAATTCAATTAAACAATGAAACGTTCTTACTCGCCTCCGTCATACTGATAAGTAACCTACTGTGAACAATCTATAATCAGAATAATATCGCTAGCACTGAGTTTTCAGAAAAAAATACTAAACTAGTAATTATATAAATGAAAAGATAGACTGAAGCTTCTACATTAGTGCATACGGACTTAACGCTTTAACTTGATTTCTTTGTATAGATCGGTATGGAAAATTCCACTTGCATAGACTGATATATTTAATGCACTCATCAAATTCAACGAATAGATTTAAGTATGTTGTCAATGTATGAAATATAACTGAATAATTTTGTTTATTTATCTTAATTTTTTAAATGTTAGTTTTAAGTTTATATCTCAGCGTATAAAACTTCAAAAAAAAACATCTTTAATTTAGTTGGCTAGTAAATTATTACACTAATTCGTAAATATCTGCAACAGAATAAGTTTAAAAAAAAAGATACACAGTCTGGTATTTTTTTCTAATCAAATAAATATCAAATATTGAGCATAAAATACGCTGTAGACTTAATATGTCTTCTAAACTTTGTAAATTTTTTGCCATACAGAAAATGTATGCATCTTGAAGTTGATTAAAATCTGATTTCCTTCCAAATGAAAGTCAACTTAAAAATTTTTATTCAAATATTTGCAATAGGTTTAACTACCCAGACAAAATATTTTAGCAATATTTTGCAACACTTCGGTGCACTTTTCAAATTCGGCCGGTAACGAGAAAGCAATGTTTTGAAAACTTCTAGACTTAAACGGGTTTATTAGCGATAATAAAACTTTTGAAGATAATCAAAACTCGCGGGTGATGTCTGGTTTGTCTGACTACATTTAAAGAATCCTGACCTCTGTTCAAGATCATTTTGAAAGCAATAATTTGGAGTGATGCGAAAATTGTTCAATATCAAGCTCAAATATTTATTCGTTACATTTAGTGATGGGTCGCTCATGAGCGAGTCACTCAAAAAGAGCGACTCTTTTGAAGGAGCTGTGTGAGTCAACTCTTCAACTCTGAGCGACTCAGCTCTTCGACTCTTTTGAAAGAGCTATGTGAGCCATCATTTAGAATAGCTCCGCACACTTCATACCTTCACTTTAGTGGCAATAGCGATATTGCGGAGCCACTCAAACAACCACCCGACCAAATAAAGCTTATGCATATACACACGGCAATACTTCATTAGACTACCGTGTGTACTTGAAGCGAAATCTATGCTATTCTAACGTCGGAACACGAACATATGTATACGACTATCGTATTGCACAGTGAAAAGAGTCGCTCCGTTGAATGAAGAATGAATGAAACTGTGCGAGTGAGGAATAAAAGAGTCGACTCTTTTGAATGAACACTGTGCGAGTGAGGAATAAAAGAGTCGACTCTTTTGAATGAACACTGTGCGAGTGAGGAATAAAAGATTCGACTCTTTTGAATGAACACTGTGCGAGTGAGGAATAAAAGAGTCGACTCCGTTGAATGAACACTGTGCGAGTGAGGAATAAAAGAGTCGACTCCGTTGAATGAAGAACTGTGCGAATAATGGATACTGATCGTGTGCGGTTATTGATGGCGACATTTTGTGAACACACAGTATGCGTTTACGTGCGTATATTTTGCTCTGGTTCACGAGTATTTTAGTAGCCAAATGTTGGCTATTAGGCGGTGCATTTCATAGGTCGATTTTAGAGATGAAGCGTATACACTAGAACAGGTATATGGAACAGGTTCGTCTCGAATATTTTCGTTCTTCAAAAAGTTTTTAGGGCAAAAGTAGTTGAAATCGGACAAAATCGGCCAATTTGGGGTTAAGGTGGTTTGGGACATAACGGGCCAAGACCTATTGCTACGATACAAAAATTTCGGTTTTGTAGGGGAGTAAGGGGTTTTTTGGCCATAGTTTGGCAAATACTGCCTTTAGGACGCTTTCGATGATTGGAAGTGGTCGGGGAGTACAAGAGTGATATTTCAAGGGCAAAAAAATTTTTTGATAGGGGAAATTGGGCAAAAACGTTCATTTTTCCAAAATATTTTTTTTTTACTAGCATGAATTTGGGGACCTTTTTGAATTGTTTCGGGCGAAATTTCCATACAAGTCTGGGAAAAAGCGGCCTGGTTTTGAAAATACGGCAATATGAAATCTGCCGAAAAACCGTCCGGAAAAACTGAAAGTACCACTAAAAGTGCGAAGTAGGAAAAGGTTGAGATCCTTTTAGGGCAAAAGTAGCTGAAATCGGGCAAAATCGGCCAATTTGAGGTTAAGGTGGTTTGGGACAAAACGGGCCAAGACCTATTGCTGCGATAGAAAAATTTCGGTTTTGTAGGGGAGTAAGGGTTTTTTTCGCCATAGTATGGCAAAAACTGCCTTTACGATGCTTTCGATGATTGGAAGTGGTCGGGGAGTACAATAGTGATATTTTAAGGGCAAAAAAATTTTTGAGAGAGGAAAATGGGCAAAAACGTTCATTTTTTAAGCGTATACAGTAGAACAGGTATATGGAAGAGGTTTGTATCGAATGTTTTCGTTCTTCAAAAAGTTTTTAGGGCAAAAGTAGTTGAAATCGGACAAAATCGGCCAATTTGGGGTTAAGGTGGTTTGGGACATAACGGGCCAAGACCTATTGCTGCGATATAAAAATTTCGGTTTTGTAGGGGAGTAAGGGGTTTTTTGGCCACAGTTTGGCAAAAGCTGCCTTTAGGACGTTTTCGATGATTGGAAGTGGTCGGGGAGTACAATAGTGATATTTCAAGGGCAAAAAAATTTTTGATACTGGAAATTGGGCAAAAACGTTCATTTTTCCAAAATATTTTTTTTTTGACTAGCATGAATTTGGGGACCTTTTTGAGTTGTTTCGGGCGAAATTTCCATACAAGTTTGGGAAAAAGCGGACTAGTTTCGAAGATACGGCAAAATGAAATCTGACGGAAAACCGTCCGAAAAAATTTTGGTAGCAAAATAACGGCAAAATTACAACAAAAACAGAGGCAAATGGAATACGTAGAATATGTAATGGAATACGTAAAACAGCCCCTGATATATTGAGCATCTTCAATGAGGCTACTCTAGAAATAAGCAGTGAGAAAACAGTATCGATTTCAAAAATATATATTATTAATATCAACGATTATAAGCTACATTTCAAAACTCTGTCTGAACGAATATAAAACTGCTGATGTACGCAGTTTTTTAAATGTGATCCAAAGAGAACTTTCAAACAGATTTAAATTATATCAAGAAAATATGTTTTGCCTAGAGAGCGTTCTTTTAGATCCACGATTTAAAAGACTAGCATTTCAAAATGAATCCACATACAAACTTGCTTGTATACATCTAGTTTCGGTACCTACAGCACAAGGAACGAAAAATTCGCTATGGCGAAAATTTGATGACAAAGTCAACAGTGTAAGAACCCAGCAAAGCTATGTAGCTGCAGGCATTAACGAAATGGATAAGTATTTACAACATGTAAATATACCCAGAACTGCTGACCCTCTCAATTGGTGGAAGGAAAGGAATGATTTACATCCCAGAATCTGGAGATAGTGAATCAACGATTGAGTAGAGTGGCCACTTATATGGAAAGATTTTCAGATATGATTTTATGGTTTATTTTTAAATTTATATGCTATATTATATTTTGAAAGTAATGTTATGTTATATTAGATTTAAGCTTATTATTATTAATAAAACAACAAAAAATAGCAATTTACTTTATACTTTTGCAACCATAAAAAAGTTGCTTGAAGTGTCTCTTTTGAGTGGCTCTTAAAGAGCGACTCTTTAAAGTGAGTGAGTTTTACGGAGCTGGCTCACTTCAAAGAGCCATTTTGCCCATCACTAGTTACATTGAATGCATACTAGTTATGCACTTTAAAATTCCCATATTTATATCAATAGGGAAATAAGAAAAGATATATTTACGTTAAGTTAAAGATTGACTTTCGGTTGATTTTTGCAGCAAAACTACAACCAGTTGCATTAGCATTGAGATTGTCGCAAGCATCCGGCTTGCGTTTGGCTTTTCGTTCTGTTTTAACTCGTCACAAGATAAATTGTGGCGGCTGCAGATTTTGGCAACGATTTATTTTGTGATGAAAAAAAAAATGTTGATTAAAATTTGAACAGAAAAGTACGGTGTAAGCACAGAATTTTCTTCTTGGTAAGTTTTATGTATTTGGTCGCTGGGTCATAAGTGGCTACAAATGAGTTACATCTATCATTTCATTGCTTATCCTTATCTTCTACTATGTAAAACGTATTCGAGTGAAGAAGGTCTTTTCAGATACAGTCTGTCAAGAATGAGTTTATACACTTAAACTAATTTTAGTTTTTCAACTTGCAATGCCAAAAATAAAGCATTCCCATTTCTATACACAAACTTTATTCGTCAATTGTAGTTGCATACAATACTTAAAAACGTTTCGTAGAAAAAAAAAGTCCAACTTCAATGCCCAAGAAACGAGATATACAACAAAAACACTATTTTGCTAGTGTCAAGAAACTGTTTTTACAAACGGTAAGATGGGCGATATTTTACCGTTATTGATGCTCTGCATTGTTCATTGTTGTTATCAAACTAGTTAGTTAGTTGGTGTCGGTTAGTAAGTCGATAGTTAGTTCGTGTTGATTAGTGGTTAGTTAATTTTATACACATAATATTTTTCTTTAAAAATGGCAGGCAAGCGACTATCTTTTGAGAATGTTCAGGTAGTGTACTATGATTACCAATTGGGTAAAAGTGTACAGGAGCTTTCAAAAATGCTCTCGGTAACACGGCAGAAATTATACAACGTCATAGACCGAGCTGAAAACGCGGGTAGATTGGAGCCGAAGCGTGGAGGTGGCCCTAAACTCAATATAACCGCACGTGTGGACCGCGTTTTAATGAGAAAAATTTATCAAAACCCTCATGTTTCAACCAGAATGCTTGCACGGGAGATCAAGGAAGAGTGCAGTGTTAATGTTTCCCATGAAGGCCATAATTGCGAACAAATATTTTTCAAGAGCAGCACGAAAAAAAACCACTACCCTCTTTACAAAATATCGAGCAGCGTTTTTCCTTCGCGCCGATGCATATTTCTAAACCGACCGACTACTGGGACGACGTCATATTCTGTGACGAGACCAATATAATGCTATATTATAATGATGGATCAAACAGAGTGTGGCGAAGGGCCTTAACATCGTTGGAAAACAGGAACATCATTCCAACTGTCAAATTTGGAAAACTTTCGGTAATGGTTTGGAGGTTCATTTCCAGAATAGGAGTTGGAGACTTAGCTTTCATTGAGTCAACCATGAATGCCCTACAATATTTGAGCATTCTGAAGAGCCACTTGATAAGAAGTGCGAACCAATTCTAGTTTCTCAGAGATAATAAGCCGCAATTCAAGTTTTATCAAGATAACGACTCAAAAAATAAGGATCATACGGTGCGAATGTGGTTTTTGGAATAACTGCGGCAAATTTGTGGACACACCACCTCTGAGATGAGGTTGGAGGGAATGAGGAAGGAGCGGCTGAGAAAGGAGGGGCTGAGAAAGGAGGGCCTGAGAAAGGAGGGCCTGAGGAAGGAGGGCCTGAGAAGGAGGGCCTGAGGAAGAAGGGGCTGAGGAAGAAGGGGCTGAGGAAGGAGGGCCTGAGGAAGGAGGAGCTGAGGAAGGAGGAGCTGAGAAAGAAGGGGCTGAGGAAGAAGGGGCTGAGGAAGAAGGGGCTGAGGAAGGAGGGCCTGATGAAGGAGGAGCTGAGAAAGAAGGGGCTGAGGAAGGAGGAGCTGAGGAAGGAGGAGCTGAGGAAGGAGGGGCTGAGGAAGGAGGGCCTAAAGAATCAAGGGCTGATTAAGCAGGGGCTGAGGAAGGAGGGGCTTAGGAAGGAGGGGCTGAGGAAGGAGGGGCTTAGGAAGGAAGGGCTTAGGAAGGAGGGGCTGAGGAAGGAGGGGCTGAGGAAGGAGGGGCTGAGGAAGGAGGGGCTGAGGAAGGAGGGGCTGAGGAAGGAGAGGTTTAGGAAGAAGGGGCTGAAGGATGGGCTGAGATAGGAGGGGCTGAGAAAGGAGGGCCTGAGGAAGGAGGGCCTGAGGAAGGAGGGCCTGAGGAAGGAGGGGCTTAGAAAGGAGGAACTGAGGAAGGAGGGGCTGAGGAAGGAGGGGCTGAAGAAGGAGGGGCTGAGGAAGGAGGGGCTGAGGAAGGAGGGGCTGAGGAAGGAGGGGCCGAGGAAGGAGGGGCCGAGGAAGGAGGGGCCGAGGAAGGAGGGGCCGAGGAAGGAGGAGCCGAGGAAGGAGTGGCCGAGGAAGGAGGGGCCGAGGAAGGAGGTGCCGAGGAAGGAGGGGCCGAGGAAGGAGGGGCCGAGGAAGGAGTGGCCGAGGAAGGAGTGGCCGAGGAAGGAGGGGCCGAGGAATGAGGGGCCGAGGAAGGAGGTGCCGAGGAAGGAGGGGCCGAGGAAGGAGGGGCCGAGGAAGGAGGGGCCGAGGAAGGAGGGGCCGAGGAAGGAGGGGCCGAGGAAGGAGGGGCCGAGGAAGGAGGGGCCGAGGAAGGAGGGGCCGAGGAAGGAGGGGCCGAGGAAGGAGGGGCCGAGGAAGGAGGGGCCGAGGAAGGAGGGGCCGAGGAAGGAGGGGCCGAGGAAGGAGGGGCCGAGGAAGGAGGGGCCGAGGAAGGAGGGGCCGAGGAAGGAGGGGCCGAGGAAGGAGGGGCCGAGGAAGGAGGGGCCGAGGAAGGAGGGGCCGAGGAAGGAGGGGCCGAGGAAGGAGGGGCCGAGGAAGGAGGGGCCGAGGAAGGAGGGGCCGAGGAAGGAGGGGCCGAGGAAGGAGGGGCCGAGGAAGGAGGGGCCGAGGAAGGAGGGGCCGAGGAAGGAGGGGCCGAGGAAGGAGGGGCCGAGGAAGGAGGGGCCGAGGAAGGAGGGGCCGAGGAAGGAGGGGCCGAGGAAGGAGGGGCCGAGGAAGGAGGGGCCGAGGAAGGAGGGGCCGAGGAAGGAGGGGCCGAGGAAGGAGGGGCCGAGGAAGGAGGGGCTGAGGAAGGAGGGGCTGAGGAAGGAGGGGCTGAGGAAGGAGAGGCTGAGGAAGGAGAGGCTATGGACACACCACCACTGAGTCCCGACTTAAATCCCATTGAGAATTTTTGGGTCCATTTATAGAAGCAAGTCGCTAAACGGCAACCGGAAAACAGAAAAGCACTTAAAACCGCTGTACTGGAAGAGTGGCAGAAGATGCCGAGCAATTATGATTTGGAAAAGTTGGTCCGATCTATGAAAAATTGACTGCAATGTGTCACAGATGCAAAGGGCAGCCATACAAAATATTAAATACGTAACAAAATTAATAAACTTATTAGCTAGTGTTAGCGTAAAGACACTTCTTATAATTTATAAAAAGAGTTTCTTGACACTGAAAAAATAGAGTAATTTTTGTTTTTGTTGTGCTACTCCTTCTTTATGTATTGAATTTGCACTTTTTTTTGCATAAAATCTTTCTAAGTACTAGGTATATATAACAAAAATTTTTGTATAGAAATAAAAACGAATTTTTGCTTGCCTAGTAAGTTGAAAAATTCTACTTATTCCTAGTGACTAAACTCAGTTTTGTCAGACTGTGCATGTTTAAGATAAAATTGCAGATTAGTTCGAACGAGAAATAAATCACAATAAATTTTCATTTCATGCTCAGTAGTACCTACATAATGAAAAGCTCCCACGAAATAAATTTCATCGCAAACACAGCGAAACATGCAAAGTCATCAATTTAGATTAAATTAGACGATTTATACAAAAGCTAGCCTTACAAAACCATATCGATTGCATTGTTTCATGCAACTATTGTGCTGCGAGGCTTGATTGCACCTATTGTTTACATGTACATACATGGATACATATGCACCCATGGCAGTCTCCCCCGCATTTTAATTTACTGAAAATTATACGAAAAGCTTAGCTTAGCTTTTCTACCGTGTTTCTCTCTTTTACATGTTTCGCCCAGTCGTGCCGAATTCTTGTCTGCCCCATACTTTTCTTGCTTACTCGCTTTAGCCCCCCCATTGTATTCGGGCAATTGTCGGAATAATTTCGCTTCTCTCTCACGCCATCTTTCTACGTCTGGTTCAAATCGAGCACTCGCGTACGAGGCCTGATGGTACTACACATTTTTTTTTCATTTATTTTTCACCGAGTCTAATTTAATCCTCCGCGCAATGGTTGGCCCTGAACTTGACTTAAGCAACTGTGTTTACAATCAGAGAGTAAAAAAAAATGGTGACACATATGTTTCGAGTCTTGAAAAACGACATAAAGTGTATGTATAGTGAAAATAGTGTACAGTGGAGCAGGCGCCAAAGTGACAACGGGGTGGCCGTGACTAAATGATTTCGATATGCAAACTGAAGAATTCTATGTATAGCTGGCGATAATATGTACTGCACAATTGATTCACGATTGTGCAGGGTGCATTTATAACGCATAATTTCTGGGTTTAGATAACATGAATTTCGTTTTTCTCTGTATTTTTAGTTTGAAGTAAATTACAAGGTTCATCTGGATACGGTTTTATCTTTTCGAAAAGCACAATGAATGAGAGTGCAGTCGATGCTAGATTGGTGATTTAATTCAACTTTTTCGTGACAGAATTGTACTAATAAAATAAAATATTAAATTAAATTTACTTTCAAATCAAATTTCCCGCGCAAACCAAAACCTCCTCATCAGCAGTCTGACAGTAAATAAGAAACAAAAATAAACTAAATTCTTTACCATTTCAGATTTGCCAGGGGTCGAGTCAAAAAACGAATCCATTTGACAGTTGTCAGTGACAAAGAAATCAAAACAAAAAGTAATTCATTGAATTTGACATTCTTTTTCTAGAATCTTGATGGAAGTGCATGTAGTTTATAAAATTTTTTGGAGCTTTCCTAATAAGCCCTCATAATTATGTGATAAGTTTTTTGAAACGTAATAGCGATATCGGATGTGGACAGCAAAAGTGCTCGCTGACAGGCTGCCTCCACTAGCAATTTCCCATGGCATGAAATTTGAAATTGCCAGTGGAGGCAGCCTATGGTATCCAATATTTTATGGTCTGCCATAAATGGTAGGCAATATGGTATGCAATTTGCTCGGCAATCTGCCTGGCAATATTTTGACAGTTCTTGATTTCAAAATGGCGCTGAACTGTGGGAATGTTTTATTTCTTATAGGAAATTGTAGGGATTTTGAATTCAAAGGGATTTTTAGATCTCGTTGAGCAATGAAAATAGTCTACACAATATGAAATGGTGGGAAATTGCGAAAAAATCGAATTTTGATGCGGAATGGTGAAATTATATATAATTTTTTGATTTAAAAATTAAATAATTTCGATTTTGGACGATGAGTAAATTTATGAGACTCCCAGTTGATGATTGGTGGATTTTTCAAATTACTTTTATCTCATTCCCCTTGGTACCCCAGCAAATCATATAATAGTTACATTTTCGTCTGAAATTTCACCCGCTTATCCAAAAAGTAACTAACCCTACACGTGAACTTTTCATAAGTAGCAGAATTTCTTCGCTCTGCGCTTCAAATAACTTCTTAAGAGCATTTGACACTCGGATACAGCGCACGTCCTTCTCGCTCAGAGTCATTTTCGAAATGAAATTGCATGCCATGAAATTGCCCATGCACAGATTGCATACCATAAATTTGACAGTCGCTACCATCGGAAATTGCAGGGTAAATTGCTAGTCGAGCCCCGGTGTCAGAATCATGCATTGTGCTGTTGTTGGTTCGGCTGAATAATCTGAATTCTGCACTTTAACTGATAAGATATTATAAACGATAGATTGCATTCAGTTTCAGATAAATCGAGCAGAACTGTGCATTTTGTTATACCAAAATTTTCATTCAAGCAGTTTTATTTGGCATTTGTCAAACTTTCGTGTATACCTTTCCGATAGCTGGGTGATTTTTAAGCTCTAGATTAAACACTTTGTGTGAACTGTTTTAAGTTGTTTTCCTAGCAGTTCGTTAATTTCTCTCGCGACATGCATTCTAAATTTTATATGGAAGACTATGGAGTGTGCGGTTAGAACTAACCACCAAGCGTTTGTTTTTAATATATAATTGTTATGAAACGGAAAACTTTAAGCAGTTGGTGTTGTGCGTTAAACGCTTTCATTACAATAATTATTTTATTATTTACCAAGTCTTACAATTTACCCATTTTAGCTAGTATCTAAAAGCTGTTGCATCCAAAAACAAATGACCAGAAGTTTAAAGAAACTGTGAGCCAGGGTCTTGTGGACTTCAAAAATTTCGCTGATTAGTACGTACATCAAATACTCAGTTCAATCTCAACCTCACTTATACACGGCTGATTGGTGCGGTGTAGAATTAGGAAGAAGTTATGGAATTTCTATTTTTTTCCATTGCGTCCGGATACTGTTCATTCTGCATGCCAGATCAGGTGGTGATCTATCTGACAGACAGCATGGCTTCCGAAAAGGGCATTCAGATATTGATACCGCCTGAGCAGTGATTGGGGCAGGAAGGGGTACTACAGCGCCAAACCGTTTGTTTGATGGTGACGCTATATGTTCAAAATGTATGATATTCGGCGAGGTGGACAAACGTGCTTTGGATCACTTCCAAATCTGCTGAATTCACTCAATTCAGACTTAAACAAGTTATGAAGTTGGTGGAATGGTGGATCACCAACCACGGCCTACATCCCGCGCTGTCGAATACAGAGATCGAGAGAAGGATATCGACAGTCGTCCCGATAACAGTCGGATCTGTAGAGGTTTAGACTAGTAAGTCGGTAAGGTGCCTGGGAGTAGCGGTGGACGCTAAGTTCCATATCTGTAAGGTATGTGATGGGGCTGTGAAAGCCATCGACTCGCTGAGCAGTTTAACTGGCCCAGAAATGATAGAGAAAGTTAAAAATGACAAAGTCATTTTTCTGGGAGATTTGAATATGAATATCCTAAATGAAATTTTTTTCGAATATTCCAACATACTATAAGAGTTTGATTTCAGCTCGCATGTAAATCAAACCACACGTGAGGGGCCTGTATTTATGAACCGTGTAGTAAAAACCATTAGATTGCCGGCTTGAAAATAGTTGAAATATCAGCTTACATAGCCGCTGGGATGTTCAACATAGGCCATACATTCCTCTTGCACCTAATGAATGATTTAGGTATCGAAATAAGCCCCAGCTTATTTAATTATGCCAAGAGGGCCGACAACGACAAGATAGAACGATAGAACCGTCGAAGTCTTTTCAGATCAAAAGAACCTCGAAATGCTCGCCGTGACCTTCTAATGCACCAAAATGATATGCACGAGCACTGTGGCCAGATTGGGCTATTTCCGGCCAATTGGGCTACCTAAAATTTGAATTGGCGGGATGTTTTTTGATTTCGCGGGTTGGCGGCTTTTGGGCTATATATTTTTTTGAAAAACTATAATTGGGCTAAACAGTGAAACCTATTAATCGAAACACATGGAACCACCTGAACAATCGAACTATAAAATTAACACACATAGAATTTCTTGAAGAAAATCAACTCTGTAATAGGCTAATCTCTAGAATTGGACCGTAAACCAGATTAGCTAGACAAAAATTTGTTCAGTGGTACTTGCTAATTGGACCAAAAACAATTTTAAGAGCAGAATGAAAAAGTGTAAAAAAATGAGTTTTCCAGAAAAATATCAACTGCTAAAGGTCAAGGAAAACTTTTCGTATAATTTCTCCATGACTTTCTGCTGAAAAATTATTTGATGTGTAGAATTTGGAACGTTGTAGACGGCTTCAATTTAAGAGGTATTCTGATAGCAATAAAATATTGATATATTTGACCATTATTGTACATTTTCCCTTTGTTTGCAGCTATGAATGCAAAACATCTGAAAAAATCTAATATGAGGGCAAAATACAACGAACTAAGTGTTCGCAAAAAGTTAAAAGTAAAAAGCAAAAAACAAAACAATTGCTCAGCCGAAAAAAATTCCGATGGCTTTAAAATTAGTAAGAGTCAGGTGCAACGTATTTAAAAAATAAAAACCAACTAAGCCAGACAATGGAAAATTTCGAAGACACTGGCAGAAAGCGGTTGAACATAAATTTATCATACTACCGGATAGATGAATTTTTTTATGAATGGTTATCTAAGGCACGCTTCAAAAATATCCGACCCGATACTTCATAGTAAAGCCCATCAAATCGTTAAAAAATTCTAGCTTTGTGATTTCAATGCATCAAACTAGTAGCTAGAATCCGTTAACAAGAGTTACAATATTCACTACGGTATAAAAAAAAAATGTCTATAATCTTGATGAGACAGAATTGTTTTTTAGAGCAACACCACAAAAATCACTATGCCTTAAATAGTAAAGATGTACAAGTGGATAATCTTCAAAGCAACGTGCGGCAGTGGCAGTACTGTGTAAGCGGCGAAAATTAAAATTTCCTGGTCATAGGAAAAGCCAAACGACCAAGATCGTTCGGAATAACTGACATTAAGTGAAGTATGGGCATAACTTGGCGTGCTAAGATGACGGGTGCTATTTTTAAAGAATGGATGCACACATCTGATATCGAAATGCAGACACAAAACCGAAACATCACCCTCGTTTTTGATAAAACTAGATGTAATAGCAGTGATAATCTGGAAGACATCAAGCTACGATTTTTTCCAACTATTTGCAATTTTCATTTACAGCCCTTAGACCAGGGAATTATACTAAAATAGATAGGTTATACTTAAATCAGGGGATTAAACTAAATTACCGCACATACATATATGATGAACATTAAATTGTGTGCTCTAGAAAATACTGAGCGTACTTCAGACCCAACAAATTCTGTATTTGAAGCTTTCTGCTGGTTACGATCTGTTTAGAATAAATTATCTCCACTTACAATTAAAAATGTGTTTTGGGAAATGTGGATAGCTTTGAAATCTGAGGGTCAAAAGCGGAATCGTGATGAAAGTGCAAATTCAAAGTGATGAGAATACAAATTCACGATATAAATATTATAATTTAAACAGCTTAGATGAATTGATTTAGTTACAAAGACAGTTGTGTCGATTTTTGCACTACAAATAAAAAACTTTTGCTTTGGGCTATGAAAATTTTAAATTGGGTTATATTTTCTCCTAAATATCTGGCCACACTGTGCACGAGGAAGCTGAAGAGCTGTTGTATGGACCTGGAATCGCTGACTTTCGAATAAGTTATAATAAAAACTAATAATCAGTGATTTTTATCTACCACAACCTTTAAACGCATTTTTCTCAAAGTAGTACTTTTTCAACTTCTGTACAAAATATCTCAAATAATATTGAACCGATCCGGCTCAAATTTATACCACATCTACAAAACAGTATCATCTACTCGTTAGGTTAGGTTAGGTTGTACTGGCTGGCACATGCCCACACATAGACCTACCGGTCCGTAGTGATACCAGATAAATGGACCTCGAGAAAGGAATTCAGTCCAAGCGGCCATCAAAGGCCCCGGACTTTTTCGCGAACTGAAGGATGTCCTTCAGCTTTTGCTCTGCCACGTGCGAGAGATCCACCAGCCAGGGCTCACCGAAGTATCGCAGTCTGGTTTTCCCCAGTGCCGGGCAGTGACCCCGACTCTTGACACATCCTACAGGTGTCGCTCATTAGGAGTCCCATTTTCATAGCATGTGCTGCTACAAGACAATGACCAGTAATGATACCAACGAGTCGTTTGCAGTCAATCCGCGCTAACTCGAGGAGGTACTTGGTCGATGCGAGATTGTATGACCCCCACATGATTTTGGCTACCCTGCAGGTCTGAGTTGCACCCCATTTGCGCGTCGCACCCTGCATCATTTTGGAGTCGATTGAGTACTTAATCGTTTGGATAGGAGTAAGGATGTTAACCGCTTCCAAAAGGGGAAGCCTAGCCCCATACTTTCCATCAATACCCTTATGACCGGGAACTGAGAAGATTCTGACTCTTCTGCAGTTACCCAGTCTGTTCAGGGCCTGAATGCAATCGAATACATCCTTCGATTTGTATGTGTGAGACAGTAGTGCTTTTACCGCCGCTTGACTGACATCTACTCGTTGAACTTACATGTTTTTGTAATTTCTTCTGTGCTTGCGCGAATATGTGGAGAAAGTTTATTAACCATCCTATATCTTTTTGTTATATTTGTGGTGCACTAACTTTCGAAAAACGAGGCAACATTTTTCTTTTTATTCGCTCGCATCGCCGCCGTTTTGTGTTGAAAAATTATTAAAAAAAAATTTTCAATTACTTTGAGACATGTACTTTAAGGATTTAATATTAAAAATTTTCTGAATAAATAATATATATTTTTTAAATCAATCTGAAATTAGCAATTTTTTTTCAATTTTACATGTATTTTCCCACCTTAATCGATCGGTGTTGCCTCTATTGAATGTAATAACACCAGTTTCCTTATTTTCCTTTAAATTTATGATAATTACAATATGGTCTTTGTAAACCTACCGCACTGCTCTTGCTGACGGCTGTTTCTAATCAAACATTTCATAAAGTAATTGAAACTCCAAGGCGTCATTTTTTTTACATAATTCGAAATGTAACTATTTTTGATTCGACCCAAGAAATAATATTCTTTTGTTAAATTTAAACATGTTTGGCCTTCTTATTGGGTGAAAGCCCGTGATGACCCTGCTAAATAGAGGCAGTTTTCCCCCTTTTAGGTTTTTTATGTTTATTTTCATTCCCCTTTAATTCAGATAGCTAGCAACGTGCTTTGTCGCGTCTCGGCTGGGGATGAGTTACAGCCCATGTCTGAGAGCTGCTTCTGGTCCTTTACGGACAAATGCGCCTTCTCTTTTGTGAATTGCGGCTAGTATATGTTTATTTGACGGATGAAATATACAAAGCGTTCCACCTTTTTCCCTGCCCCTGTTGATGGTCAGTCATCACCTTTCCCTGCCTTGCAGATTCTCGACTGGACTTCGGGTCACTTGAGGCGTCTGCAAGCTGCCTCTCATTTTTCAAATCGCTGCAAGTTAACTACCCACGGCTAGATTTCCTCAAAGGTCTATGTATGCTCCTTGTTCATTGTCCGTGGCTGGATTCAATCAAGGATCACATACCCTAGCAGCCGGTGTCGTATGGCAGTAGTATGGCATATCACATTTTGTCTTTCTTGCAAACATGTCACGGCAATTCAAAGTATTGTAAGTGAGCACATGAGCGCTTTGGGGAGGACAGCGGTTAGTTTTCGTGAATTTCGTAGTTCGATTAATCTATTTTTGCCTACAATATTTGCAATTAATTTGATTTTTCCTGCTGACAGATAAGTTTTCATCATTATTAAGAGAATGTGCTCTGTACTATCAAAAATATTATTCTTGAAGATCTCCAGAAACAACCCCGACAAATTTTCAATCAAAGGATATCTGTGTTTTATCCAAGTTCCATTTTTTTCCTATTCCTGCGGGAAGATGCTTCTAGCACTGAGTCACATGTGATCCCAAATAAGACCGTCTAACAAAAAGTATTTCTTAGCTCCGCTCATCAGACAAATGATGTACCAACTAGTCTGGCAACTTTTTCACTGTTCATCATTTTGTCAAAGCAAAACGAGTAATTTTCATGTCTCTCGAAAAATTCAATTACTTTTCGAATTGAAACAAGTCTTATTCGTACTTTCGGCAAGAGATACATAAGTACGTACGCATTCGTTTTACCCGCCAAATCGAAAATTTGTGAAGACGGCATATGAACTGTTGGTGAAATATTTTTTTGTTTTCGAGTTTTAAAACTGCGTTCTTGAATTCAGTGGTGGGTTGCAGATTGCACAGTGATTTGGCTGGAGAAGAGAAGATACTCGTATATTTCAAAAAACTACGGACTCATATTGAAAGAGATGTTTAGTGCGTAGGTGCAGCAGAGAATCGTTAAATTACCGAACCTAATTGAAATCGCATAAATATTTAAAATGTTTTGATTTAAAAGCAATCTAGAAATACCGGGTAATGAACTTCAATGATCACATATCACATATGAAACGACTTGAGTTAGTAAACAGCACTAGTTGCGGTTTTTTTGTTTTGCGCCTCTATCGAAAGTTTGCTAGGGTAGGTAGCATTGAAAACAACTGGGGCAGGATTATCGAGGACTCCCACGAAAATAAATTTAGATTCTTGTATAAAATTTGCTGGAGAAACACTCGTTTTCTTAATTAAATGAAACGCACTACTTCCAACACAAATCCGACATTTACATGGACACCAAAATAGCAGTTATTTTGGTAAAAAATTCGAAAAACACTTAACATTTTTCTCTTGCATCTTTTAGACAGGCAATCGTATGTCGATTGAAGTCAATGTATCTTTAACGACTTTCCAAAAATCACATGCACATCTGCAAAATGTACATTTCATTTCAAGGTCACTAAACAAAATGTGCAAGATTTCCTTAAGTCCAGACCTGACAAAAACATTTCTAAAGACAATGCATCATTAATCATACTATGTTTTTCGAAAACAATCCATCACAGCAGCCATACTAAATGCAATTTTGAACATATTGAGCGAAATGCGTGTAAACAGCCATCACTACCGAGTCTATAATAACGCCATCATCTCTCGTACTGCACATTGCACTAATTACACTGTTTTCAGGTGCGAGCCGGTTATGGCATTGTCGATTACTGCCAACTAATTCCATACAAAGTTCAATGATCATTTATTTAAGTAATACTTTTCGTTGATAAAGTTTATCTGGCTATCTAACAAATGCGATTTCGATAGACCGATATGAATAGTTACTCAGGCTATAATCCACTGGACATTTATGTTATTAACAATAAATCGCTTTCATGCTTAGAATTATACTGTTAATACGGGAAAGTGCTGAACGATTTTCATGCAGGGAGAATTAATTTTTAGAAGAAATTTTTGCGAAAAATAATGTTTAATAAAATAATAATTAAAAAATAATGAAAAGAATATATTTATAAAAACGAAAAAATAATAATGATATAATCTGACTACACATTACTTTTTTGCGAAATAAATTTCAGCGATACACTGTAAGAAACACAATTTTTTTAAAAATTCATTAAGAAACTGTGTATGCAAAATAATCTAGGAGTATTTTACATGTAGAAAGTCTGTGCGAAGTTTGAAATGAATTGATAATGCGGTTTTTAAGAGTTTTTTTAAAAAGTGGTTTCGAGAAAATGACTACTAAACTTCGAGCTGTCGGAGCTACAATGATGGAGGAGATGCGACTAAGTATTCAATAGCTTCGAGAGTTTTGCTCTGATTGACTTCAAATTTTGGGACTATATTCTTGAAATGTTTAACTATAACAATCACAAGTGCTAGAACGATCGGCAAACAAGTCTTGAATTTGCCACACAAATGAACTACGATCAGAAGACGAATCTCAATCATCTTCATTCAATGGAATTTCCCGAAAAATTGGAAGCCTTGTTGCTCCATGAGCTGACCGAGAACAACAAAGAAAATCGCATTCAAATTACTTCTCAACATCATGCTCGCCACCGAACACACGTGGACGCAACATTTTTTGTGCCGAATCGTCACGGGAGATGAGAAATGTGGCCTAAACATCAATATGAAACAAAAAATAGAGTGGATGACTTAAGAAGATACTCCGAAGCCGAAAGTTAAGCAAGACCTCTACACAAATAAGCCCATGATCTGGGTTTGATGGGACTGGAAGGATATATTCCATTGGCAAATGCCCGAGAGGAACAGTACGGTCAACAGAGAACTTTATATAGCCCAACTCGTCGTCGTCGTCGTAGCACTACAGCCCCTCTCGGGCCTTGGCTTCTCGTAGGTGACGCCTCCAGTTGTCTCGGTCCAATGACCGCGTCCTCCGATTCCGAAATCCGAGCAGCTTTGCGCAGTCTTCGTCGACAGAGTCAGACCAGCGTTTTCTGGGTTTTCCCACTGGCCTTCGACCCTCGGCCCTTCCGTCGAATACCTTCTTAGGTACTCGATGCTCGTCCATTCGTTGCACGTGACCAGCCCATTGCAGCTTCCGCAGTTTCACGATTGTGGCAACCTCCGGCTCGTCAAAAACCTCGTACAACTCGTGGTTGTATCTTATCCGCCATTGGCCGCACTCTTGTTTAGCTCCAATTATACGCCTGAGGACCCGTCTTTCGAAGGCGTTCAACATATTTGCGGATGCTTGGGTAAGGGTCCAAGTTTCACATCCGTAGCACAACACAGGTCTGATGATTGATTTGTAGACTTGGAGCTTCGTCTTCCTGTGTATGCAGCTGGTCTTCAGTAGGGCCAAAACGGAGTAGAAAGTTTTATTAGCGAGCTGTATTCTCCGTTTAATTTCGTCAGTTTCACTGCCTTTCGTTGTCAATTTCGAGCCTAAGTGTATAAATTCGTCCAGATTTTCTAAATTATATTCGTCAAGAATTATATTTTGTCTAATGGAGGTCTTCTTTCTTGTTTGCGTCATAATTTTTGTTTTCGTCTGATTGATCTTCAAGCCTACTTCCTTGGCTTCCTGGTCAAGTTTCAACAGGAGCTCTTTGGCGGATGTGAAGGAACGGGACAAGATGTTAATGTCGTCCGCGTAGGCCACTAACTGGTTCGACTTATACAGAAGCGTACCCCCTGTGTCGACCGGAATCTTCCTTATCACGTACTCAAGTGCTAGGTTGAACAGCAGAGGGGCCAACCCATCCCCTTGCTTTAGTCCGACATTTGTGTCAAAGGCGTCAGTCAGACCGTTGTTGATTCTGACTTGTGATGCTGTCGACGTCATCGTCATTTTGGTCAGCCGAACTAGTTTTGCCGGGATGCCGAAGTATAGCATTATTTTGTACAGTATGTTTCGGTCAATACTGTCATATGCTTGTTTAAAATCCACGAAAATCTGGTGGACATCGATGTTAAATTCCCAGCATTTTTCAAGCACTTGTTTGACTGTGAAGAGTTGATCCGTAGTTGATCTACCAGACCTAAAGCCTCCTTGGTACTCCCCAAAGACCTTTTCAGCGTATACATTTATCTTATCCTTTAATATTTTCGTCAGTATCTTATAGGATGTACAAAGTAGCGATATGCCTCTGTAGTTTTCGCACCGAAGTTTGTCCCCTTTTTTGTGGATAGGGCATATGATGGATTTGCACCACTCCTGCGGTATTTTTTCTTGACCCCAGATGTTCTGGATCAATTTGTGGATGGCATTTATAGGGCAGCTTCCACCGTATTTAATTAGCTCGACCGGAATCTCGTCAATGACCGGCGCTTTGTTATTTTTCTGGATTTTTATGGCAGACTTGACTTCTTCCAGCGTTGGAGGTGCGATCGGGACTTCGTCAGAGAAGTCTATCGGCTCTGATATTATTGAGCCATGTGCAGGATTAAGGAGTTCTTTGAAATAGCAGGCCCATCTCTCCTTAATCTGGCTATCTTCGGCGATGATGTTGCCGATTTCGTCTTTACAGAGTGTCGTCTTGGGCTGATATCCGCGTCTTAAACATTTCACTACTTTGTAAGCTTGTCTAGTTTTATTGCTCGCCAGATTTTCGTCAATGCTCTTTAATTGCTCGTCATAATATTTTCGTTTCTTACATCTAATGATCTTATTTGCTACTCGTCGGAGGTTTTCATATTTTTCTCTCTTCGTCCTGGTGTTCCTTTCAAGGAACTGTTTATATGCCTGATTTTTCTTGTTCAGCGCATCCTGGCATTCGTTGTCGAACCAGTTGTTTCTTTTGCGCCGGGCTTCATACCCAACCACTTGTTCTGCAGCGGCTTTGATTGCTGTCTTCATCTCCATCCAGACCTCGTCAACCGGCCTCACTGTGTTATTTTGTAGGATGGGGGTAAGCTTAGTCTCAAGAGTTTTTGAGAAGTTTTCTGCTACTGACGCCGTTTGGAGCTTTCCGATGTCAAACTTACGCAGAGGACTCGTCTTCGTCACGTACGCCTTTGACATGCGACATCGATATTTGGATTTGACCAAGTAGTGGTCCGAGTCACAATTTGCTCCTCGAAACGTCCGAACGTCAAGTATGCTGGAAGCCCATCTCCGCTGAATAAGGACATGATCAATTTGGTTGAAGGTATTGCCATCTGGTGATGCCCATGTTCTTTTGTGGATGCGTCGATGTGGGAAGCATGTCGAACTTATGACTATATCCCTACTACATGCAAAGTCAATCAGGCGTTGGCCGTTGTCGTTAGTTGTATCGTGGAGACTGTGCCCTCCAGTTGTTCCCCGATATACTTCTTCATTCCCGACTTTAGCGTTGAAGTCGCCGAGTATTATTTTGACGTCATTTGAGGGCAATGAGTCGAATAGCGTTTCCAAGTGGTTATAGAATGCGTCTTTCGTGTCTTCGTCTTTTTCTTCTGTCGGGGCGTGGACATTTATCAGCCATATTTTGAGCCCAACTGCACCGCGTAAATGAGGCAATTCAGATGAAGAGACCCGATCGACAAGACCAAACCATTCTCCTTCACAACAACGCCAGGTCTTCGCACAAGTCGTCAAAGCCGCACTCCAAGAGTTCTTCAGTATCCGCCATATTCTCCAGATTTGCCGCCACCGATTACTAACTTATGCCGGTCAATGCTGATCCAAACGAGAGCCGTTACCTTCAACGACAAACAGGACCTTAAAACAGGCTCAACAGCTTCTTCGACACAGGTCAGGCGATTTCTGGCAAAGCGGTATCAACAAATCGGTCGAGAGGTGGAAGAAGCTCATAATTGTTGATTATTTTATTGTTATAATTATTGTTTTTAGTTCAAATAAAACTCTTTGATAAAAACGCTACAATTTTAATTCTCAATCCAATAGAATCGTTTCGAAAGAATTATTTCGTTAGATGAGCTTCAAAGCTTTCCGTATCGATCGGAGCGTGTGTACCAGCTTTAGATTACGAACTAAAACTTTAGATATTGAATAGAAGACATTCAACAAGGAACGCTCGTCATGGTACAAGAGACGGAACTTGTATAATTTTACATTTTACTAAAAACAACATGGGGAATATTAAATTTAAAGAAAAAGAAACGTGTAACCCTACGTTGGACGAAATGCAAAGCATATAAAAGGTACTTATAGTGAGCAGTTTCGCACCCGAGACCAACAGTTCCGCTGGATAACTTGAGGATAAGTTGAACGACCTGAGGACAAAACATCTTTCGATGATCACATGCCTGTACCATTTACTCCAACATCAGGAGTACCTCAAAGTTCACACTTAGGTCCCGTACTTTTCCTGGGGGTTTTAAACGACATAAAACATTGTCTTTGGCGATGTTCAATGCCTCCTATTTGCAGACGATTGAATATTTTCAAATCACTTATATCAAAAATACAATTGACAATACAAGATGAATGGTCGGAATTATACAGTGAAAAAATTCACATAGTGCATCAGTTATGGTTTCATGCGCTATACACTTAGTACCCTGAGCCATAAAATATAGCTGCAAATGTAAAACTCTCATACATTATGGGCTTTTCTTCGACTTCGATGAAGCAGACTCTCAACTCTTATGTAACATAGCTCAAAACTACTCTGAACATAGTCTCAAACTAAATAGCAAGGGCTTTCCAATAAGCTTTCTGTGTAGCCCAATGGATAGAGCGTCGGTTCGTAGAGTATAGGGCACGGGTTTCAATCCAGATTCGGGCAGGATTAATTGACATAGTTCATAAGCTAGGAAATACAATTTAAGTAAAGATAATAAAAATTTCCAAGCACCAATAATTGTCAAAATCTGGAAATGATCTCAAACGGGAAAAGTTTCGCAAAGCCATAGCGAAACTTCTCCTGTTTTGCATGCCGTTAGGGACTGTAATGTATGCCGCTGGGGGCTGTAATGAATGATGCCGAGGGCTATGGTATATAGCACATGCTGATATAAATTTTTCGCCATGCATTATGATGTGTGTGTGTGGGTTAGAGGAGAAGCGCTTAGCACCTCTAAGCAATCAAGTTGGAAAAACCCATTGTACTCATACCGCCTGTCTACCATAGTTTCCCCGATATCAACGAAATCAGGGATCGATAAAAGGAGAAAAGAGACTATCCTCTGCAAACGCGCTACATCTCAGCCGAAGCATTGAAATTTGACTTGTACACTGGGAATTCTCAGCCTCTTCTAGGCATGATGGATAAAGCCCAGGAGGTCGTCTGCAGCTCTACAGCCCTGCAGGTTGCCTTGAAGGACTCTCATATCCTTCCCTGCTTTTTCTTGGCATCAAGTGCGTCTTTGAAAACTCGACATGCACTCGATCCAATTAGATGCTTGGCACCATTCGCGCCATGCCTATCAGTGTATAATATACACTGAGCCTGCGCAGAGCAGTCTGTTGCCCGGTGGTCAACCTGTCCACATTTCCAGCTGCTGGCGCTCCGGTCCGGGCCCTTGCAGCTACTCTTGTGTGGTCGTAGCCTAGGCACCGGTCGTAGCCTAGGCACCGGTAGCAGCGTGTCACCTCGGCCCACCTTCGTACTCGGGCGCTAATCATTCTCACCCGGACTCGACCAGACTTGAGGATTTTGGATGCTGGTGCCTCATCTAGCTCCACCACAGCTCTCCTCTGTTTCCTTGTGTTAGGGGGGAATAGTGTGGTTTTCACCTCGCCGGCTCCTTCCTCTCCAGCCGCGAGTTTGATGGCCGATGTCACCTCCTCGCTGACTGTGAGGCAATCGAGGTCGAGAAGATCGATCTAGACTCTAGGAGTCACAAGCTTCACGTCCCCCTGGCCATTTACGGCAGCCCGCATCGAATCCTGCAATTTCGTTCGATCATTCGTCCGCGCAATTTCCATAAGGACCCCTCCTTCTGCGGTTTTCCTTATCCGTCGTATTTGCGTACCAGTTCCATCTGGAGTAACATTTTGACGGATGGCCCCCAGGACCTCCACGTACGTTTTCCCCGGGGCTGATTTGACGATGACAGCATCAATTTTCTTTCCCCGCTGCCTCAACCTATTATTTCCCTTCTTCTTTTTCTTTTCCAGCGTTTCTTTGTTTTCGCCCTTTTTGAACCCCTTCTTGTGCATCTTTTCTGGGCCAGCGGGTACCACCGGTGGTTCCTGAACGGGATTTCTTCAGGACTAGACTCGGCCACGCGCTTATTCTGCCGTGGCCGATCCAGTCCCGGCACCCCTACAGGAGTGGCTGCCTCAGCAGTCTGTACTTCCAACACTCGCTGGTACTTCAGTTCTGCCTTCTGCCTCTGCAGGCGAGGATGACCTCAAATGCCTCCTCAACTGCCTCTTCCAGCTAGTAGGTGTGTTGCTCATCAAGGGGTTAGATTTAAATGACCTAGTTCGTATCTGTGGTTCGACCAGCTTCTCCAGGACGAAGCCAAGCTGATTGGCGTAACGTTTCTTGGATCCGAATAGTCAACTCTCCCCAATTTTGGTATGAAGATTATTTTAACCAGTCACCAATGTGAAGGAACATATTCCAGGGCTAGGCGTGACCAAAAGATCTTCTTCCGTCAGTGTAGCCGAATAGATGCAATCCAGGCCCGGCGATTTAAAGTTTTCAAAGGACATGATTACATCTCTGCACCTTCCACTGACTGCCCCACGGAACGGTCAGAACGATTCCCTTTTGGAGGTCCTGACTAAATTTTTACAAGTTCTCTGAGAGGTTTTTTAGGCGCTCTAATCATTCTTAGTGTTGCTCTAGCACGGTCGAGAAGTTTGAAAAGTTTCCTGGTATTTTTTCTTAGCTTGTGCAGTTCCTGGTTCCACCAGGAGGCCGTCTTGTTGCATCAACTTTTACTGATCGGGGAGGCTTTTTCGTAGTTACCTATTATATCTCTATTCAGAGTGCTCAACCGAGATTTAATTGACGTTGCTGATTTCATAGCACTACGACACTTCCACAAGAAGTCAATTGAACTTAACCCCTTCAGTGCTTTTTGGATTCCTTTTCGCCACCGCGGATGTTGAATCCGTAGCTAAAGAGATTACCAAGTAGCGGTGATCAGAGAGTGTAATCTCATCCGATACGCGCCATTCAGTTATTGATCTAACTATTCCCGGTAAACATAGTGATATATCAATAACCGGCCTACTTTTAAGGGTAACAATGGTGGGCGAAGTTCTTTAAAGGCATTAGCCTCGCAGGAGCTATAAAACCAAAGAGTCTGTCTCTTCTGGCGTTACCTTTTCTGCCCCTTCAGCTGGTGTGCTGGGAGTTAGCATCGCAGCTCACCAGAAGTTACAGCTCCTGTATTGTAGGCGAGAGCAGGGAATTAAAAAGAAGGTAAGCTGAAGCGAAAACCTTGCGTTTCGGCTCGGTATTCAACGACTGCTGCTGACAGGTCCCAGCTTGAAAACAATCTGAGCATTGTGGTATCAGCAGATTGAAAACCAGAACACAAGTCTTCAGACTTTTTGATAATACAAAATAAAGCATACAATATTGTGTTTGATAGGAACCTTCATAGTTTTTTCTCCCGCGAAAATATATTATATCAGATAGAAATATATTATCAACGAAAACAAGATAATAAATCTTTTCTGCAATCAAAATCGAATTTTTGGGTATCAATTTATATAGCTTCATATTTCTCAAAAGTTCTAACTGATTGCCAAACCTATATGCACTGCGAAATTATTTCAAACTTATGATTCACTTTCTGGACTTTGTAATAAAGTCTCACGAAATTATAAAATTTTTAGTCCAAAGTGCAACCATTTCCGCTATCACTAGCCAAGGATGAAAGTGGATTTCCACATCGACCGTGAAATCAATGACTATTCAGTGTGTAGATAGTGCGATAGGAATATGGCATTATCTTGACACAATAATTACGATAAACATTAGCTATTTAAACCAATGGTAGCTGGTCAATAGCATTCAGTTGCAGTTCCAATTTTCGTGAATCAAACAGAAATCCACAAGTCTAGTGAAGATGTCTTTGAAATCCGATGCCGTTATTGATAGAATTCGTGCCCGTTTGGCTAAAGTCGATCCTGAAAATCGTCAAGTGACCAATATCTACAAGTGCCGAATTACAGTTGGAGGCAATGTCGTTAAGACATGGAGTAAGTAATCAGAAGAAAAAGAGTTAAATGACTTTCAGGACTAATTCGCTTAATTTTTTTTTTTTTGGTTTACAGTTTTGGATTTGAAGAACGTGAAATTGTACGAAGGTGACGCTAGCGTTGAATGTACTTTGAGTTGCGATGACCAGGCTTTCACCGATATGGCCGATAAGAAACTGGAACCGAAACAAGCTCTGGAAAAAGGATTACTCAAAGTTTCTGATAGCGATATGGAAATGGCCATGAAATTGATGCCATTTATTGCTTCGGTTTAAGGGAGATTTCGTTTGAATTTTAAGTGTGAATACATGTGAATTTCTGTTTTAAGGCTTTTTAGAAATAAATTATTTGAAACAAATTAGTTGTGTTTATTTAAACTATATTATTCCTTGTTTGAAAACTATATTATTCCTTGTTTGAAAATATATCTTTTATGGAAATTCGTTAAATTAGGGCTGTTAAATGTGAATGCCGAATAGGGGTGAAACAAACATAGGTTTCATTTTGGAAAGTAATTGACTTTTATCGTAATTGTTGTTTATAGTAATTAATTTAATTATAGTTAGTAATTTATTTCAATTTGTTGTTTTATATCAGTTTTTTTTTTGTTAAATTTAATTGGAGAAAACCCACTTAAATTGAGGTAATATTTTTAGACAACGGTATATTGAAAATGTTCGCTATATCTATGAGAAGAGCAGGTGGAACCACATAGGTTTTATCAGACGACTTCGCCAATACACTATTTACATAATCAGTCAATAAAAGTGGCAATCATATTGGAAGATTAAAATTGCAATAGCTGTCCGAATTTTATTGACGTGGCCAATAAATTATATTGCAATTTGGAAGCAATATTATCGCATGGTCAGCATGACCCATTTTGAGTTTCCAGATCAGTACATATCTGAATAAACTTCCTAATCTTTTCGCAAATTGATAAACTCTTCGGATTAGATTCGATTGACTGCAAATTCAATTTGATAAAATTGCAGGTAACACGTTCAATTTTAGTCAGTTTTAATTAAGATATGGAAAAAGTGCCACAGAAGTGTAAAGGCAGAGTTTAATGCTCTCAAATGATGATTTATTGTCCACTAGCATATCAATGATTGAAGAGTATCACGATTACTAAACATTAGCGAGAAGCAATCAAAATTAAAACAATGATTAGGAATGCAAACGGAACAACAAAATTCTAGATTTTTGCGGACAGCGAAACTATAACTAAGAGCAATTATAAAATTAAAAGTAAATATATTAAAATATTGATCGCTAATAACAATGTAAGATTTTATAAAATTAATCAAAATGCAATTACAACAATTATGAGAATCGCAGAAATTCAAAAAAAGTGAAAATAATATAAATAACAAGAATTTATTTTTAGTATTTTGAGTTGAACTGTTTCAGGTTATGTACGGTTTCAGGTTATGCACGTTGAGCTTCTAAATAAATATATGAATATTAGTAACCTTTTACGAAAACTTGCTATAAGCTCTCGTAACAGCTTACTAATTTGTGTAAACTGCGGCGAGAAACATCCGACAGTCGATCGGTAGTGTCTGTCATACATCAAAGGAAAAGAGTTCAAAAACGAATCGCCCACGAGGCTGCTATGCAGTGAAGTGAATGTAGGTTAGTTTTGGGTTTGCTTTCTTAGGTTGTTTCCTCAAGATTCTGCATAAAGTAGTTAATGTTGGATACACAATAAAATATAATGTAAAAATTAAAATAATACAAGATGTCTGAAAATATTAGAGAAACACTAGAAAACATCTGATAATCTCACTCAAACAGATAAGTATCTGATATGTAAGTGCGAATGTTTACGCAACAAAGGCTAAACAAAAGGGAATAAGCTGGGACAATCCATGTTCAGGGAAAACAAATTGATAAAACTCGACTACGTGCCCCCACCCATAGCCGTTAGATAATTTTATCGATTGATGTCTGACTCGTATTTTTGTATTTTTGTGGACTTGTGTTTATTTTTGGGGGTGTTTTTTGTTTGTTTGTTTGTCTTAAGTCTGTTGTCTTCTCGTGTTTTTAGATGATTTTGCTATTTTCCAAGTTTTGATCCTTACTCATCCTCTGGTGGTAGCAGGGGCAAAAACTTGAAGGATGCTCAAACTTACAGAAACTAGACGAGAAGACAACACGATGATGGTAAACAAACAAACAAATATAAAACACCCTCAAAATGAAACACACAATTACAAAAACACAAACATATAAGCCTTAAATCCATCGGTAAAATTCTCTAACGGATATATGGAACATTTAGTCGAGTTTACCCAAAATTTGATGGTGATAGAAATCTAGGAAGAAGAGGTCAGATCACCCTCGAAATGTCGATATTCATCACCAAAATATATCTATTTTCTCTAGGACCAATTGGTTTTCAAATTAAAATATTTGGCTAGACAAGATCTTTAGCGAAACCAGCCGCTTGAAAGGTTTAAAGAGAACGAAAAATCTGTCGGAAAAAATCAGCAGGAAATAAAAAATTAAAACGAATGAAAATTTAAAAGGGAATAATAAAGCAAAATAGGAAACAAAGAAATTAAAACATTACAAAAAATTAAATGCTGTAACAAAATAAAATATAGATTGTAATTAATAAAAGGATATCAAAAAATAAAAGCAAATCAAAAAATCAAAAGGATATCAAAAAAATAAAAGCATATGGAAATTAAAAAAATAAAAATATAGAAGAATATAAAAAATAGAGGAATATAAAAAATATAGGAATATAAAGTATAGAGTAATGTAAAAATAAAGAAATATAAAAAAATAAACGAACATAAAAAAGGTAAAACTCAACTACGTGCCCCCCATAACCGCTAGACAATTTTACCGATTGTGTTTATGTTTGTGTTTTTGTGTGTTTGTTTTGGGGTGATTTTTGATTGTTTGTTTATCTGCAGTGTGTAGTTTTTCGTGTGTTTTTTATACGTTTTTGCTAGTTATTCTTCATTTTTTGATTCCTGCTCGCCCTCTAGTGGTAGGCGCGGCAAAAACTTAAAGAATAAGTAACAAAGACGTACAAAAAACATACGAAAAGACAGCACACTGACGATAAACAAACCAGCAAGCACAAAAACACATAATCGGCTAAAATGTCTAACGGCTATCGGGGGCACATAGTCGAGTTTAAGCTATATAAAATAAAGGAACATAAAAAATAAAGGAACATAAAAAATAAAGGAATAAAAAAAATAATGGAAATTAAAAAGCTTAAGAATATAAAAAATGATGGAATATAAAAAATAAAAGAATATGAAAAATAAAGGAAGTTAAGGAACATAACAACTAAAGGAATATAAAAAACAAAGGAATATAAAGAGATATAAAAATAAAAGGGAAAACAGATAAACAAATTTGTAAACCGGCGGCTGTCAGGAATGAGCAAGCAGGTCCCAGGTGGTCGATAGCCAGTGACTGCAGTGCTATAGAGGTTGACCACTTAGCCAAAATAGTAGAATGCCACAAGTCGTAAGCAGAACGAAGTGGTGGTGGAATAGGTGCCAAACCCCCTCAGAAGTAGCTGCAAGCTAGAACGGTGCTTACTCAAACATTGACGGAAGCAGACAACTTCACTGGTAGCCATTCAAGCCGGTGCGAATCAAATGCTCACGTGTGGCAGAATACATGTAGACTAGGATTCAGAGAACATGGGCAGAGCATATAGACTAATAAATAGCATGGAAAGCGCGTCATTTGCGAGATAAATCAAGAAATTACCCCACATATTGCGAAAAATAGATAGCAGTACAAGATTTCGAAAATCGAAACAAGACAAAAAATTCCCCGCCAGCGGTAATGCTACGATAAGATACGTTCTTCCATTCCCACTAGGCAATATACATATACTTTGCAAAACACCTTTTTAACGATTGGCGTTTTATGCATCATTAATTTTCTTAAAACCTAGTCTGTGTATTAAAGTGGTCGGCAATAAGATAATAGACGCGGAATACTATTTTCGATACCGTTTGGAGAATAAAAAGAACATCTCTATTACGTTTATGCCATCCACTAACGACAATGTTGGCTGGTGGCAGCGAATGTTCTCTGCGTTTATTATTTCTTGATGGGATCTTACCTCTCATTGGTCGATTGTCAGGGCCGAGAATATGCTTCTCTCACTTTCGCATATGATAAAATGAACTTATTTGGTTTTAGCTCTGTTTAGGCATACATTCACATTTTATTTATTTATTTATTTATTTATTGTCTAAATCAACAGATACAAATCCAATTAAAGATTAGACAAAGAAAAAACATATATAAAAAGTAAAGAGACTATAAATTAAAACTAAACAAATTATAATGAGGCGGTGAAATTTAATCATAACTCAACACAGATATGACATTAAAAATTCAAAGAGTTACTTCATTTCATGCGATAAAACGCATCCTCTTAACATACTTTTAAAAATGCGTAACGAGGGCGGAAGAGGACCAATATTCAAAGAATTATGTTGCCTAGGCAAGCGTAAAAGAGGAGAGTAAAAATATGTATGAGTACGAGCAAATGGTACGTTGAGGATAAATGCAGACCTGGAAGAATGTACCGGGTCACGAACAGAAAACTGCGCTCCGGGGATATAAGTAATAGATCCAGTAATCATTTTATACAGGAGACATTCGTCGAAATACACTCTGCGTGAAATAAGAGTAGGGATTTCAAGGATGGAAAGACGCATACTATACTCACAGTAGGGAATACGGAACTTGAGGAATAGTGAGCGAGTAAATTTACGTTGTACAGACTCAACAGCATCAATTAAGAAACGATAATGAGGACACCAAATTTGACAACAATATTCGAGGACACTACGCACAAAGGAGATGTACAAGCGAACACACGAGGAAATATCAGTAAAAGGTCTGGACGCTCTTAGAATGAAGCCGCACAAGCGCGAGGCCTTGGATGTGACACGCAAAATGTGGACATCAAATTTTAATTTAGTGTCAAACATAACACCAAGGTCCATGAAATTATCAATAGGATGGAGGGAAGAGCCAAGGATAGAATAGGAAAACGTGATATGGGATAATTTACATGTGAAGGACATCTGGAAACATTTAGCAACGTTAAGGGAAATACAGTTGACAGAGCACCAGTTACTCAGAGCAGACAGGTCATCCTGCAGCTGGGAGCAGTCATTCACTGACTCAAACACCCTGAAAATTTTCAGATCATCAGCGTACAAGAGACACGGGGAGTTGAAGAGAGAAGGAAGATCATTAATAAACAGGAGGAAAAGGAGAGGACCAAGAATTGACCCTTGCGGGACACCACAAGTAGGATAAAAGGGGGAAGAAGAACAAGAGTGAAACGTTACAAAACAAGCACGGTCACGAAGGTATGAGGAAAACCAGCAACGGAGCTGACCCGAAATATTGAAGCCATCAAGCTTTGAAAGGAGGATTTCGTGGTTCACGGAGTCAAAAGCCTTGGCAAAGTCTGTATATAATACATCCACTTGCTTTTGCTGGTCGAAGGCGGAGGCAACAGTATTGGTGAACGAAAGAAGGTTGGAAACCGTTGACCTACCTTTAACGAAACCATGTTGCTCAGAAGCGAGAAGAGGTTCAATTAGAGGGTAAACCCTGTTGTAAACAACTTTTTCGAGAAGCTTACTGAAGCAAGATAGAAGGGATATGGGACGATAATTGGAGACGCAGGATGAATTTCCGGTTTTAAGCATGGGATAAATATTTGCTGACTTCCAGGAAGAAGGAAACGTACAGGAAGCAATACTAAGGTTAAAGATGACAGATAAAGGAACACACAAGGATGATGACAATGACTTTGCAAATATGTTAGGTAAGCCGTCGGGTCCGCAGCTGGTGCTACAATCTAGGTTAGCAAGCAAATCTTCGACCTCCAACGGGTTCGTTAAAAACAAACAACAATTATTAACATCTGGAGAGGGAATATTAGTAGAGAAAGATGGATTAGGTTGACAGGTAGCAGAAGAAAAGAAAAGAGCAAACAGCTCACAAATTTCATTGGGCGAGGAAGCAGACAAATCATTAAGGTGCATCAGAGAAGGGATAGAGGGAGACTTTTTAAGGGAACGGATATAGGACCAGAAGGGTTTCTGTTGACAGGATGATATAGAGGCTTCAATGTGGGCATGATAAGCACTCATCGCATCTTTAACCATCTTTTTAGCACACGAGCGTAAATTTCTGTATCTCAGTAAGTCAACCTCTAAGCCGGAGCTTCGAAATCTACGACGCGCATCGCTTTTGATTTCAAGAGCACGCATCACGTCAACAGTTAACCAAGGCGGATCAATACTTCTGCGAACACGAAAAGTGGGAGTGTGACAGAAAACAATATTAGACAAGAAATCATAGAACGCATGAAGGCCGTCATCAACACTTCGACCTCTGAAAAAAGCAAACCAGTTAACAGCATTAATAACATTGGACATGGAAGTGAAGTCAGCTTTAGCAAAGTTATAACGCAGCGCAGAGGTATTTTTATTTTTAGGGAATGAGGTGAAGGAAAGTTCTATAGCAAGAGGTGGATGGTGAGGATCAGGACTGACATAAGGTAATTTTGTATCAGGGCCGAGAATATGCTTTTCTTACTTTTGCATATTGAAAAACGTACTCTTTGTGTGCGGCCTCTTGTCAGGCACCAGCTGATCCGTAAACCCTCAACATCATACCCTTCTCACCCATCGGAAAATATCGCGCTTTCAGTGCTATTTATTAGTCTATATGCTCTGACATGGGTTCAATCGATAGGGAGGACGAGCTTCTAAAATCTCCTGAGCGAGGCAAAGGCGTTGGACCCCTGAAGATGAACAGATCCAAGTCAAGCACAAAAGGTAAGAAGGCGTTGGCGGAATATAAGGTGGCGTTGGACATTTTCGACAAGCTAGCAAATGGCCGTCAATATTTTACTAACAAATACAAGCTAGTAGTTAAGGTCTCTGCCTTCTTTCACAAGGTAGAGCAGGAATTGGCCAAGAAACTAGCGGCCCAAAGGTCTGCTGAGGGTGAAAAACCATCGACCAAGGAGCCGAAAAAGGACGCTAGTGACCTGGAGAAACAACAACCCTCCACCTCCAAACCGAAAACTCTTGAGTCATTTATCGCTTCATAGATGAAAGTTTGTAGAATCAGGCCTGCTAATGCATGCCATGGCTGACCAGATAGAAAAGCATTATGAACCTACCATGCCATTGTTTGACGGTGCAAGCTGTTTCAGGGGTGTCAAAATAATAAATTGCAACGTCCAGCTTACGTTGCGTTTGTGCAAAGTTGTCCAGCTCACGTCCAGCTTACGTTGCGTTTGTGCTACCTGTGCTATGGTAAAGAGGTCGTTTAATACTTGTGGACAGGGGAAGGATTGGAAGATCTTGGACGTTAAGAAGCCGGTGGTATAAGACGGGGGCAGGTGTACATAACAATGAGTCTGTCGATCTGATCTACCCGCGTTTTGGCAAGAATACGTGGGGTTTACCGGCACCTGAAGAAGCGTTATCCAAAGGATAACAGATAACACCCTGGTAACCCTGGTAACGCGGGTAAGTTTGATGTGGCACTAGTTCAGGAACCTGCCGGAGGCCAGGCTGCTGGACTGGGGTCACGCATTTCAAGTTAAAACAAAAACGGCTATGTTAGTAAGGAACGCAAAAACAATTATCTTCAATACATAAACAATTATCTTCTAGCACGGATGATTTAACCGTCATGACGTGTGAGGGGAGCAAAAATGTGCATGTACTCCTAGCATCCGCCTGCATGGCACACAACAAGGCCGCACCACCGGAAAATGTCACTACATTCGCCACGAAGGCGATCAAGATTAAGAAATTGCCGATTACAGTAGCGGATGCGAACGCGCACCACATTATGTGGGCTAGTAAGGACATCAATGAAAGAGGTGAGTATATATTCAGCTTTATTATAAAACATAATCTAATCGTAGAAAATCGTGTAAATGTCGTAACTTACAGGAGGCCTTTCAGCGAGAACGTACTACACATCACTCTCCACAATGGGGCCAACGAACAATAGATAGAAAACTGGAGGTCTCTCGAAGGACTGTCATTCTCTGATCATAGACACATTAGTTTCACTATAAGAATCAGCTCAATCTACAATTCTTGCCCGCTTTGTAACTCCAGTAACACAAACTGAGAAACTTTCAAACGGGCGGCTTTTAGTGAGTTAGGTTCTAACCCCAGAATTGAACTCGTAGCAGATCCGGAGGCAGCGGTAAATATATTCTGGGGAAAATTCATGAAAGCTTTTCCCTGTCGAAATCTAGGTTAGATTATCGCAGATAACAAATACGGCAGCTGTTCAAATTAGCCAAAGTAGTTGAGTGCGAGGAACGCTGGGATGAATACAAGGATGTTCTACGATTTTATAAATCAGAAATACGTAAGGAGCTGTAAAGAAAAATTTAAGCTACTTCGTAAACTGCTTTCTAAACACCCTGTTACGCCAAGCTTAGTTAAATGGGGTATGGACAAATAGCACCCGGAATCGTTGCAGATTCTCGTAGATGCTGACTTTCCGCGCTGTTTGTACGACTCCACTCCCACTGATGACAAGTGTCCAGCTTTCATGAGGCAGAAGGTGTATATAAAGTTAAGATTAAGCATGAAAACAGTCTGAAAAATCAACACTTCCAAGCCCTTCAAGTAGCCATGTCCGGTTGGAATTCTGCCTGTCATATTCCAGAAGGGAGGAATGCTCACCTTATTTAGGCTAGTGCCAATTTATAAAGGTTGTCTAGTGTCAAATCATATATCCGCAGCCTGGAGGACCCCTAAGGTTGTATTTATACCCAAAGCAGGTAAAAGTTAACCATACGTATCCGAAAGACTACAGACCAATTAGACTGATATTTTTTCTCTTCAAAGTATTGATAGATCTAAATATCAAGGTGAGACTTCTCAAACTCTTTCGAGAGCCCAAAAACGCGTACACGAAATGGAAACCTATGGAGACGGCTCTCCATAAGATAGTTCTTGAAATAGAAAAGACACTCCACTACAAGGAAAACGCTTTGGGCACATTTTTAGACATTGAATGCGCCTTTCATAATATGCATACAACGGCCATTTTTTTCTACTAGATGCGACTGAAAGCGAGTGCGCAAATCATAAGGAATGTCGGCCCGGAGGCCGAAAATTAATAAAATTACCTTTGTTCACATGGCGAAGTGTTCAGCGATTGGCAGTTCCCTGCACTACAGGTGCTTTAACCACGACTCTTTCGTCTGGTTTGAACGGCCTGCTTCATCTTCCCCCGCTTGATTTCTTTGCTGTCACGGATAAGGAATCGGCAGCCTTAGTTTGTTCAGCGTCTGGTATTGTTTTCCGCCACGATGAACACCAGACATTTTAAATAATGTTAAGATCTGGCGATCTCGATGGCCATTGCAACACGTTTATGTTACACTCAGCGTAATATCCCCTTACGATATACACCGCATGTATGGCTTGCATTATCATGATGAAAGAGAAAATCTTCACAAAAAATTCTGACTTGTGGGATCTGCTCATCTATAATTTTAATATAATTCCTGTTTTTAATCTCACCCGAAATAAACCATTTGTACCCAATCCTGACCCCATAAAGCAACTAGCCATCAGGTCCATCCAGGCAAAACCTTTTTTCGACGACAAAAACTACTTTTCGCCATCGCTTTTTCCATTTAGTATGTTCAAGTACAAAACGGATTTTCTCTTCTTTGTGTCTTGTAGTAAATGGAGGTCGTTTTTTTCCATTTTCATAAATTCTAGGTGTTCAGCCCATTTTATAGTTCTTTGTTTGTTTTAAAATTTTGATATGATTCCAGTTTCCGCAATGATTTGCATTGCAGTGTTCGTTGAATTGGATGGCATTCTTAAAATTGACTTTCCCATAATTTTCAGGATATATGACAAGATTCAACACTACACATTGACTCCTTTTGATAAGTTTTAGCGATTTTTGCCACACTATTATCGCTTTTTTTAAAAAATATTAGTTTCACTTCTTCCGTAAGCCGTATTCCTCGACCCATTTTTCACAGACATTTATTGAAACTTTCTTCACACGTTTTATTTCTAGAAAACACGATATTTTCTTTTTTTCGCGATAGAAACTCGCCAAGGGAAATTCCAAAAATGCGAAATTTTAAAATTTGATCTATTAGTAGCAGCCAATTATTGAGTATCTTCAAAAAAAAACTCATTAATTAAGGTGTAATTGAAGAATACCTTTTTCCAATGAAATTTCATTAACATTACATTGGTCCAACAGGGCAGTATTTAAAAATTGAAAACAGTCAAGAGGTGTCAAGCAACTTTTTCCATTGAAGTGATAAAGGTCCCGTATATTCTTTCCAAATCAAAAACTTCAATTTAATTTGTTTTGTTTTTATTTGAATATATGTCTACTTTCTTACTGTAACAAAAAAATAATAAGTTCTAATTCATAGTCAATAATAATAACTCAAAATCAAAATCAACTCAATATATTACTGTTCGAAACTTAAGCAACTTTTAGCATTACGTATGATAGTCATTATTCCTAATGACTTCCGCACATCGTTTTGGCATTGATTCTGTGAGATTTATTAAAATTGTTGTTGGAATTGATTCCCACTCTGCTTTTAAGCAGGACATTAGCTCTAATTTATTTCTGAAACGCTGAGTTCCAACTCTACGCTTCAAAATGCCGAAAAGATTCTCTATGGGATTCAAGTCTAGAGATTGAGGTGGCCAATCCAAGACTTGAATCCTATTGAGATTGAGGTGTCCAATCCAAGACTTGAATCCTATTAGTATACAACCAATCTTTTACCAACTTTGATGTGTGTTTTAGGTGGTTATCGTGCTGAAACACCCATCAAAGTGACATTTGACATTCTGCATATTGATGCATATGATTGGCTAAAATGTCTCTATACACAAAACGATTCATTTTTGAAGATATTTCAACAACTGGACCAACCCCTCCTGCTGAAAAGCAGGTCCACACCATCAAATTTCCTCCTCCATGCTTTATTCTGCCTTTATAATAACGTGGATTTAGTCTCTTGTTTTTGGGTCTTGGGACGTGGCATATTCCATCTGAATTTAACAAATAAAATTTAGATTCATCGCTAAATAAAACTGTTTTTCATTTTTGTGGAGTCCACTTTAGATGAGCTTTTGTGAAATCCAACCTAATTTATATAAAAGTGTGAAAAATAATCAAAAACGCTCTAACTTTTAAGGCACACCTTTTTTTCCAATGTTTTCGTGTAAGAATAGGTTTCTTAGAGGGCATGCAACTTATCAAACCATTTTCCAATGAACGTTTTCGGACAGTGCTCGAACTAATGTTAAGGTTTAGAATCTCTACTAATTGTTTAGAAGAAATAAACGGATCTTTTTAAAACAAATGAACTATTTGTTTATCTGTTTGATTTGAAGTGTTTCGGGGGCGTCCGCCAGAATTGACACACTGCACGTTTGCAATAGCTTTGTACTTTTTTACTAGTCGAGAAACTATTAATTTATTAATGTTAAGTTTGTTGGCTATTGAAATTTGTTATTCCCCGTTATTCAAAAAATTCAATAATTTTTAGCTTGAAGGCTGCTTCGTAATAAGAACGCGCCATTGTTAAGGTAGGTATCCATATGTTGCATTTCTTCCGTATCGTATCCCTGTTGCATATCATTCACTAAACGGACACGGTGTCGACACTACTCAATATTCCATGTATCATCAATACGATCCGTTGCAAAAAGCTCGATACGCAGCTGCAACGCTTTTATTCACGAATCTATAGTGTACAACACAACGTGTCCACACATGACTCCACTTAGTATCGTATCATTCCTTGCACAAAATGTGATATCGTCGATATACTTCAATAAATTGAAGAATGTTTTCTTTATTCCACTCCATTATCTATGCGCTGCACTACAATATTGACAAGTTAACGGCTCAAATGTCAAATCATGCAACGCGACTTGTGCAACGCAAGTTGTCCAAATATGATTCGAGAGCGTATCGTTTCATTCCTTTGATGCCACGGCAAGAAACCGCCAAATGACCGATCAAGTTCGTTGCGTTTCTTTGTGTCAAATTTTGATACGCAACGAAGATACGTTTGTCGTATCCACTGATACGCAACGGTGATATGATACGCGAAAATGATACATATGGATACATACCTTTAGACTTACGACTAAATGATACTAAATGCGCAGAAACAATTGAAATGAGATTTTTTTTGTTAAAGTAAATGATAGTAAAATAACTGTTTCGCAAATATTGCTTGCTTGTTTATTTATTAAGTGTAAGTAAATGCGAAAACGAGCAAGTTGCTTAGGTTTCGAACAATTAAATATTGAGTTGTTTGTTTTAGTTTTTTTTTATTACTTGCTATGAATTATAATTTAATTTTTGTTGTTACTGTAAGAAAGAAGATGCTTATACAAATAAAAATAAAAAAAATTATTTTGAATTTATTGACTCCGAAAGAATATATGTGACCTTGATTCCCTCAATGGAAAAAGTTACTTAGGCTTCGAACAATACTGTATATCTTTATAGAAATTTTCAATTTTTTTGAATATGTACTTAAATAGCGCCTGCATTGTCAAAAGCTTCTAAACCGGGCCTTATACTAGAGATGAGTTATTGACTCTATCTAGAAAGAAGATCGTTCTGGTGTGATTTCCTTTCCTAATTGGTACCCTTATGTTTTTACTGTGCACTTGCGAATGAAACACGCTGAATATTAGGCAAAAACGCCAGTCCACTTAACGACCGTATGTCCTGACCTCTTCAGGATCCAAACATTTATACCTTTTTTTTATGCAATATAGCCGACTTTCAAATTAAAGAGCTTTACTTAGATTGTATTTGGCTACAAGGGGCAAGCATATTTGATTTTTGTGTCATCTGCTAAGAGAGTAATCATCATTAACAGCGATAGTCGAACATATAACATGGCTTAGTCAAAAAGTGGTTTTAATCGAGTAGAGTAAGCCATACAGTTGATATGTTTTAAGCAAATTAGTTTTTATCATACAGAGGGAAAACACTTAATACGCATATCAAACAGCCTTGTAAGTAAATATCCTTTTCTTATTAGCCTTAACCACCCTATTGGACCGATTAGCAATAGAAAGAAATCAACTTATATCAACTTATGGTCCTTATGTTTGCAATTGCAACCATTCCTTTCTTATTAGTTCTACTTAGAAATTAAATTAATTGCAATTACAATAAAATTACCAACGATCAGCACTAATTACCTCCACCAGCCAGCACGCAATCCGTTGCTATGGTAGTCGACAGCTATTCGAACACAGCAATTAAGAATATTTGAGATCGTTACCATTTGATAAACATAATTCAAAGGACCTTATAGAAACAATTGTCCAGGCATAATAACTGTTATTAACTCCCTCTGCATCGACAGGTCTGCAGGAACAAGGAAACTTATGAATGGAATTCCATTACTGCTTACGCCGATATCGATTTTCAGGCCTAGTACAACAATAAATCGTGAGCCCTCCGGCCATTCTCGAGTATATTGGACTTTCCCTTTCGCAGGAAAATTCTCTAAGCGGAGCCCTGCCGTTCTTGGCACAGCTGACAGGCGCAAATACTGCCTGCACACTTTCACTATCAACTATTTACAATCATCACACAACAATTTCGCCATAAAGCATACCTTTTTCAAAGCATCTGCAACGGGGCCAGTAAAATCATTAGAAAATTCCACCGGACCATTGCGTTCACTCCAATTAGGGAAACATTCCAATTCGAATAGATTTTATTACACAACATTCTGACGGCCTCGGCCCATGGCTTTTTGATTTGACGTATGGGCACCATGGCGATGTGACAGACATCGCGAGCATTGCTACGACTTTTTTTCCCACCGATATACGTACCGAATGTTTTGACGATATTATGAGAAAGTAATTTCTTTCAATTACTCACCTGAGATGTAATGCAGTAGCTGAGGAACGTATTTACAAGCACATTGGATTTTCACGAAAAAAATCACAACAGAACAACTGAGAACACTCCGAAACTCACCTACGACGAAAACAAACTGCACAGATGGCACTGCCGTGTGGTGTGAGAGCAATGTATGTGTGTGTGTGTGTGTGAGTGCAGAAGATGTGACAAGTCGATTGTCATGTACGTGCAAATGTCAACAAAACATTTCAAATGATGCTAATTAGATATATGAATGAATTTCGGTTTTCTTATCGTTTTCGATTGAAAATACAACACTTTTTAGTATCAGTCGAATCAGTCCGGCTGATTCTATGTGGCTTAAAATGGATTACTATAGAACAGAAAATAATTTTGAAATTGGCCACCTACAGTTGAGTAGAGATTTTAGTTTACTTATTCGATGCGCAAACCAATAAGGGAAATTTTTCGGCTGTTAATTCACTTCCGGAAGGATTTGAGGTAAAACTTGACTTGATGAGCCGTTAAATGAATTTCACCGATAGATGTTTGGCTAGTATATTCATCTTTTTGTGGTTTGAAGTTGGTTTTTGGGGTTTTTTGTTTGTTTGTTTGTTTGTTTTATTATTATTGTGTAATCTTTTCGAGTATTTTTAAACAATTTGGTCCGTTTTTCTTCAATTTTCAGCCCGTGCTACCACCTTTTCGCCCTCTGGTGGTAGAATTTCCCGGCTGTGGTGTATAAATTTCCCGGATTTGACAGATTGATGGTGCAGATCACTAAATGGCCGCGCAAATGTTTTAGGTGAGTAAAAATAGATTGTTTCTATGTTTTAATGTCATTTTATTGAATAACACTATTCTTTTTAGATTCCAGAGTCTGTTTTTGAATGTTCGGTAATAAGAATTGGTTCTGATATTAAATGTGAAATGACTTATGGACGTAATGCTTTGTAAACTCTACTAGTTTACTATCGTCCTAGCGCTGTGAGTGAAACGTGGTGTCAAGTGTCAGTGCTGTGATTATTTGATGTCTTCAATATCCATGGTCTATTTTATCATCTGAAATCGCAGGATACTCAGGTAAGTAATCCTTTCGAAATAAATTAGTTTTTCTAGAAGGTTGTATATCAATTTATCGGTTGATGGTGAATGTTGAAATCACGGTGTTCTTAGATTCAGGAAATATCGTATGGGAGATACGATGTTGGCTACTGCCACACAGTAAGAACATTTACTAACATCAAAGTACTTTTGAGTAAAATATGGAAAAGAATATTAAATATTTCTCCTCAGATGCTTTGTAATATCATTCTATTTTTTTTTTAATGGAAATGACAAGAAATTTTTTTTTAAATTTGGAACTTCTTTGAACGTAAAATGAAGTCCCAGTCTATTTCGAGCACATATATTTCTAGCAAAACATTTCCCAAGCGCCTTATTAATTGTGTTTTGTGAAAAGAGCTCTGTATGACAAGCTTATGAACAATAATATAAAAGTTATCTTGGTTTATACTGCACTAATCATAGGTCTAGGAAAATGTTCTCGAATTAGGGAAGATTTCAGCTTTGCGTTCCAAACGTTATCTCGGGAAACTATAAGAAGATCGTACTTTTAGTATTTTTCTTTAAGTTCTACAAGATTCTATCATCAGAGAACTTGGCAAATTTACGAAGGGCAATCCAAAAGTCATGATAAGAAAGTATTTAAAATACTCATAAAAATATTTTTTGAAAAAAAAGATAATGCTTCCTTGTGCTCTCACGAGATATGTATCAAAATATTTTATAAAGAGGTCGTCATTTCTAGCAGCAGTCGAAATGGTAGCACAAAAATGAAAAATTGACGAAATGAAAGCTGTAATCAATTACTTTCGCTTGAAAAAAATGTCTACTAAAGGCATATACACCAACAGGATGGAAACACTGGAAGACTCAGTTCCTCGATATTCCACAATTGTACGCTGGCACAAGGAGTTTAAGCTAGTCACTATATCCACAGGAGCTGAGCATGGCCAAAGCCGCCCACCCAAATCCCTCATCGATGTTAACGTGAAAAAAACGAATTGTAAAAGAGACGAATTAACATTCCAAGCGCTAATTTTGGAAAGTACCAAGGTACTGAAGCGGTTTGTGACTATTGAAAAAACCTGTAACCATCATTCTGATCCCGGTGTGAAACAACAGTCGATGGTTTGGAAAATACCATTTTCACCGACGCCGAAGAAATCTAAAGTCGTAAATTTGACGGGAAAAGCTATGGCGTTATAATTATGGTGGGATATTTGGAATAGAGGCTCAATAATCAGACCAAATAAAAAAATATGGAAGGCTATTGAAGAAAAGAGACGAGGTTAACTAGAAGTAGGAGTCTTGTTTCATTAAGATAATGCACTTTCATACATAACCTTCAAAAATCAGGCTTCTAACAGCTTGAACACTCGCCCTATTCTGCAGATCTCGCCCCACTGTGACTTTTACCTCTTTCGTCGGTTCAAAAAACAGCTCCAGGGTAGGAAATCTCATAAAGAAAACAATGAAATCACCACTTTATAGGGCTTTTTGGAGAATCAAGACAAAGGTTTTTTCGAAAGGTATTCAAGGACAAAAAAAAAGATGGGCTAAATTTGTTGAGTTGTTCGGAGACTTCGCAGAAAAATCAAAATAATTTAAAAATTTTATATTTACCCTTCGAAAGCTTTAATAAGGAGCGGGTCATCAGACCAAATAACGGTAAAACATAATTCTGAGCCCGAAACACATGCAAGTATTAGTGTTCTCAAACTATTCGAAACAAAATAAAAAAGCTCACTGTCTTTTTAGGGAATTCTAGAATTGTTCTTTTACTTGCATTAAGGTACTTCCAAGTTGGTTTTAACGAATCCCTAAGGTTCAATATTTTTATTATATGTAAAACGAAATTTGCTTAGTCAGAATTTCAGCAAACCAGGTATATCTTCATCGAAAAGATAGGTTTTAACTCTAAAAATAGGTTAATTTGCTATCAAACTCTCATACGAAGTTTCTTAACATGAGCTTTTTCGTCCTAGATTGTCAGATTTAAAACTGTCTACTTATAACTTTAAAATCTAGTAGAAGTTGTAAGTATAGTAATACAAGTTTCATTTTAATAAAATATAGCTTTTGTTAAACTACCTAAATCTTCATCAGCATCATCGTAGCACAACAACCCGATGTCGGGGCCTGGCCGCTTGGACCGTTGTCCTCCAATTATCTTAGTCACGTGACCGCGTCCTCCAGTTTTGGAATCCCAGCAGTTGCTTGGCGTCCGCATCTACAGAGCTCTCCCAACGAGCTCTCGGTATTCCGCGTAGTCTCGCTCCGTCGACTCGTCTTCCGTTCATAACTCGTTTCGGCATGCTATCGTCATACATGCGTTGTACATGTGCTGCCCATTGTAAACGTCATTTTTTGACGATTTTGGAGACTTCCAGCTCGTCGTACAATTCGTGCAACTTATTGTTGTACCGGATGCGCCATCCATCTCGGTCGCGAAAAGCCCCAAAAATCCGCCTTAGAACTTGCCGTTCGAATGTGTCAACCATATTTTCGGAGGCTTGGGTCAGGATCCATGTTTCACAAGCATAGCACAGCAGAAGTCTTATTATAGTTTTATAATTTACTTTTACATTTCGATTTCATAATGGGGAGGACCGACAAGAACGACTTTATGCTAATTGTATCCGTCACTTGATTTCATCAGTTTTGTTGGCGTCATTCGATAGGTTGCTAGCCAGGTAAACGAAGTAGTCCCCGAATTTGATGGCTAGGGTCCCCTACGTTGATAGTCGTGTGCGCTGGCGTCCTTGTCCTAGATTGCATCATAACTTTCGTTTTGTCCTCGTTGATTCGTAGTCCAACTTCCTTTGCTACGGTGTCAAGTCTAAGCAGAAGTTCTTCTACATCGGTCAGTTTTCGAGCCATTATGTTAATGTCATCCACGTACGCTGCCAATTGTGTCGACTTAAAGAGTAGCGTAGATTCATTGCCCGAATAGCGAACTCAAGTGCCAGGTTGAAGAGCGTCAGTGCTATTCCATCGCCCTGCTTCAGGCCAATATAATAGTTTAATAATTAATAATAGTTTCGAAAGGATCTGTCAATCTGTTCTCGATCCAGACCTGCCAGACGGAGCTGGTCTTCGTCATTTTTATGAGTCTCACTTATTTGGCCGGCATACCAAATTGCAGCATGATGTGATATAGTGCGCTTCGGTCGATGCTGTCATATGCTTGTTTAAAGTCAACAAAGACTTTGTATACATCGACGTTGTGTCCCCAGCACTTTTGTAAAATTAACTTGGCCGTGAAGAGCTGGTCGATTGTGGAGCGACCAGATCTGAAACCGCCTTGATACTCGTCAATGATTTCTTCAGCGAACGGTTTAATTCTATTCTCCAGGATTTTTGCCAGAATTTTGTAGGCCGAACAGACTAAGGAGATGCCTCTGTAATTCTCACACCACAGTTTATCTCCCTTTTTATGCATAGGGCAGATGATGCTTCGGCGCCAATCGCCTGGGATCATCTCAGTCTTCCATATTCGCAGCAGTAGTTGATGTAGCGCACTTAATAAACTCACCCGTCAGTAATCGCAAGGCGAGATCAACTTCTTCTTCTGTGGGTGGTTGTGTGGATGAAAATTGATCCGCGGTATCATCATGGACCTCAGCTTCTACTGGCAGGATGTTTGATGGTGGATTCAGAAGCTCTTCGAAGTAGGACGCACATCGTTTGTTAATACTTTCAGTGTCGCTGATAATACTTACATCTTTGTCCTGGGTTGGTAGCCGTTTTTGATATTGTTTACTAGTCTGTACGCTAGTCTGGTGCTCTAACTAACTAGGTTGACATTAATATTCAGCAACTGCTCGTCAAAGTATCTCCGTTTCTTACGCCTAATTCTTCTATTGGATATTCGCCGTAGCTCGTCATATTTTCCCTTTTTGGCTGTGGTTGCACATTGGATCCATTGTCTGTGGGCCTAATTTTTTTGTCTCAATTGAGTTTCTGAATTCTTCGTTAAACCATTCATTTCGCGGTCGTCGGGCTTTGTATCCCACCAAGTTTTCTGCAACATCGTTGATTATATTTTTGAGTTCTTCCCAGAACCCGTGGACATCTGCGTTGTTGGAGTTGTGCAACATTGGTGAGATGTTTTTGGGAGGGTTGAATCCCAATTGGTGCACTGAATAAAAATTCTGCACCGATAAGTTGTTCTCACCAGGTGATGTTCGGAGTCGTAGTTAGCTCCGCGGTACGACCGAACATCCATCACACTTGACGCCCATCTCTTGTTGATAAGGAAGTGATCAATTTGGTTGACGGTATGTGCGTCTGGAAATTTCCAGGTATGTTTATGAATTCCACGGTGTGGAAAGCAAGTTTAGTTTGCAATAAGGTTTCTGCTGCAAACGAAGTCGATTAGACGTTGTCGTTGCATTGTTCGTGGAGGCTGTGTCCTTCAGTGGTCCAGCGATGTCAACTTTCATTCCCGACTTTTGCATTGAAATCTCCCAGCAGCATTTTTACATCGTTTGATGGAAGTGAATCGAAGAGAGTTTCAAGGCAGGCATAAAATTCATCTTTTAATAACTTCGGTGGGAGCGTGCAAATTGATGAGACACAGGTTGAAAAATTGTGCCTTAATGCGAATAACACACTCAGTCTTTCGTTCGCGGGTTTGAAGTCAGTAACGTGCGGCTTGAGCTGCTTATTCACTATGAATGCTACTCCAAACTCATTGTGGTCCGACAGTTTGCCGCTTGAAAAATTGTGTGCGATTTCTTGTCGTTGATCTCGCAGCCTAACGAGTTTGTTTCCTGGACTGCAGTAATGTTCAGTTTGTACTGTTCGACCTGATGAAGGAGGGCCTTCTCGGCCCCAGTTTGTTCAGGGAACGTACATTCCAGGTTCCGAGAGAATAATCCGTTGTGCTTTTGCGTGGTCATCGTTGTGGATCCGTTCAATCCGAGGCATTTGTTCCAGGTTTCTTGATGAAGGAAGTTTTAACAAGGATGACTTGTCGGCACATCGCCCAACCATTTTTATGGGGGGCTTTGGTGATTGTTGCTTCAAGAGACTTGGCTATGCTGCAGGTCTGACAAAGTAGCTTGCATAGGTCCGCACAAATCTACATAAACCAGTTCACCTGCCTTTTTCGAACAGTTTTCACTTTTTTGCAAACCGTAAACGATAGGCCTTTCCCAACCTATAAGATTCAGAAAAGCAGCTTTCTGTTAAAAAATCAAGCGCACACATCCAGTTCTGATGCACCAGTCGCCTGTACCAAATTTCATCATCACATCACCTTCTCTCAGTGCTTCATTAACATCATCATTTCAAAATTTTACCTTCTCCGAATTCATAAGCGCTTCATGAGCCAATCTTCGGAAAAAGTCATGTGATCACTTGCCCCTGAATCAAGATACAATTAACGATTACATATGTTCTTTTAGTTTATTGAAACGTTGGCTGTGCGTACGAAAACTTCTCCTTTAGCTTGTGCTGTATTAACTCTTGCCTCCTTTTGCAAACATTCCTTCCTCTAGTGTCTCTTTTGCTAACTGATAAAGCACTTACTATATTTCACTTTGGTTTGTTTGCGTTGAGTGTCGTGTTGTAAACTAAACTAACAAATTTGTAGCACGAAAGATACATTTCAGAAATATTTTGCCCCAAAAAAATGTAATAATGGTTAAAGAGGTACATGATCCAACATAGTGCCGGTATCGACTTGAAAGTCAACATGCGGCTTTTTCTCGGACAGTAAAGTTTACGAAAGAATCGTCTAAGAACATAAAAAGTTAGTTATTATTGCACAGGACTAAATTACAAAAAAAAAATCTTGAGTCTGCCAAAGCACTTTATAACACTATACTTACAGAATCAAACAATTAAAAGCGCTTTTCTTTGAGTGACACATTCGCTTTTGAGTTATATAAGTTGAAAAATAATAAATCAGCATCAGAATTCCAAACAAAATTTAGATTTTAGTAACTCATGTTGTTTGTAATTCTACAATCTAAAAAAAAAAACAAAATCAAAAATAATTTGCTATCTTCCGATGGTGATCGCTTTCAAACAAGTTATTGCCAAACACTTTTTAGGCCTAGCAATTTTCTACATTAATCTGAGCAGGTGTTAACAGAGTATTAATAATGTGAGTGGTTCACTTGGAAGGATTAGATATTTGCTCTAATTTTGCAATTTTATTCAGTACAAATACATCAACTTTGAAATTGGCTCTTTCTAAAGCATTCTATTCTTGAATTAGTAATTTTTATTCAATTCAAATAAATTTTCAATTTAAGATTCACTTTGACGCAGTTTCTGAAGTTGATTAGCATCATGCTAAGGTCATAATTTGAATGTCAACAATTTAATTTGTTTGAATATTGTTGATTATCGTATGCTAATATTAATTGAAATCTACAAGTTCAATTTGCCACAGACATCGAATCGCACTTACATATGTAATGTTAATAGACTGGCAATCCGAACTGTAAACAAATTATTTTAGAATTTATTTCTGTTCAAAGAATTAATCTTATCTTTACATCACAAGCCATTTTATTGCTCCTACTCATATCAAATATCAATTCTTGAAAATCACATATAAACACCATGCTTGGATGACAAATATCTTCTTTTCGAAAAATTAACGCAAATATTGAACTTAACCGTAAGGCTTTATCATTCGAATTCTTAGTATAGTAATACGACAAAAGAAAATAAATAAAATACATGTGCATTCTTTTTGTTCATTTCCAGGTAATCAAATATATTTCACAATCTCGAAGGTAAAATATACATTACAAGAATAAATATTTACATCAAAATATCAGCTCAAACACTCACAGTACGATAAACATTCATTGGAACTTTAACAAGTAACCTAGATATACATTTTTTTTTTAAAGTTTTCATTTTTATATCTTATGCAGTTTTTTTTTCATTTCTTCTTGCACATTACATTCTTTCTTATTTTACACTCGTCAATATCGTACGATCGTTTACAAAGTACATGGATTTATAATCTGACTTAATAATTTTTTTTGCACTCGTGGCACTTGGTGTGATCCTTGTGGATCATCAGCACAAGACTTCTTCATATCAACGATTAAGTAAACAGTTTTCGTCTCTTGCGAGAATTCATACTGAAGCGCATATTATTTATGCATTATATGGCACAGCCGATTTTTACACCTTGCAATCGATTCGCAAAGGTGCGAATTTTGTTTTTATTGGTTCATTCGGGCCGAAACAATAGTCGAAAAGTTGAGAGCAGCGACGACGACAACAGATTCAGATTCAGTTTGATTAAAGGGTTTGTACGAGTCATAGCTATAGGTCAGTTCGCGTACCTGAATCTATTATAATATATTAAAATAGATTCGCAGAAAGTCGTTTTCGTACTCTTGCTGTAAGCCAAATTTTGCAGCAAAAAGAAGCCAGCTGCCAAATTCTGTTACTGCTGCAGTTTGCTGAAGTACGCGAACAGACCTTATATCAGTTGTTTCAAGTTCTTAATAATATTCGGGAGTATCTTAGGAATGTTGCTGCTAGTGGTAGGCAGATAGTAATTGAGCTCTCCGTTATTCGATTCGATGTTGATAGAAATCTCCCTAAAATAAAAATGAAAAAAAAAAAAATTTGTTAAATTTAGTTTTCAGTCAAAAATAAAGATTTAATTATTTATTTTATTATTTAATCATATTAATGTTCCATATTTTAAATAATGATATGATCTCAGACCACAAATATGATTTTTAAAAGATACATTAGTACTTTTTCGCAAACATTACTAAATGGAATAAAAATTGAAATGATTAGCATGATGATAATTGAAAATTTCGAAATGTGCGAGGTTTTAAAATCATTTTACGTACTAGTACTAATTGATGAGCCAAATCGCAAACGGACATGATCAAAGATATTTGTTCGCATTGTGCTAAAAGATGTAAAGCATATATTTCATGACATGATCACACCGCAATTTTCTGAATCCGAAAAAAAAGCATTAGCACGAAGTTAACAACGCAAAAGTGTATAAAGTATCTAAATTTCGCAGCTACTTGTGACGTCAAACATTGCAACGTGAGATTGATAATAAGGTATTTTATAGGGTTGGAAGACTAATTTTATTCACTGGTGAAAGGTTAACCGATCGGCTTTTCGCCGGCGAAAGCCCTGAGGTGGAAGATTTTAACCGGTTAACCGGTTAATCGCCGATTTTTTACGAAAAGAATGTGGAAAATTTTCAAAACCTTTATACTCGTAATGAAAAATGAAATATGAGTCTGATCAAGATTCAAGAATTTCAACCAGCGTTTTTTTTTTGAACAAATGCAGTCAACAGAACAATTAAATAGAATTTCTGCAAAACTGATAAAATTGCTTAACAATATAAAATTAAAAAATAAATAATGAGTACAATGAGACCATACAAAATTGTAAACTTAGAGCTAGAAAACACACAATAAAATATAAATTACCTAGACTTAGACTAGTCAAAAATCAGTCTCTTCGAAAAAACTCAATGCAAACTGAACTCAAAATAAATATATTATAGCATGTAAAAATTTGATTATAGAACCGGACACAATACAAATTTATCTCAAGACTCAAACCAATCTTCCTGGTTAACAGAACGCAGGAAAACTATCATGTTCAGGTTCTTAGGAGATAATCTACTCCTCTTCGTGCACTTCACACTACCTGCGTGGGAGAAGAGTCGCTTGGCAGCAGTTGAAGTGGTCATAAGGGGCAAATAGAGCACGGCTAATTCGTAGAGCTGTTCATATCCAATTCCCGTAGAGTCCCACACCTTCACAGGATCTGGGTTTGTGCGCCTGTCCACAACGGCGCTGCTGAGGTGCGCTTGAGCTGCGATGGAATGATGTTTGCAGCCTCCTGGTCGATTGTCCCTGCAGAGCTTGGACCTAGGAGACTTTCTACTGCGGGCCAAGTCCTCGAAGAGTAGTCCTCACTATCATCGTCAGGCGCAACGTCCAGGGCCACAGCATGGCTAGATTCAAGCATCATTTCCGGTATACAGCTACCTGAAAACCAACGTAAAGTTACAATCGTGTATCGATGTCTTAACACTGCACACGCTTATCTTGTCCACCCTCGTTTTGATCAGCAGCCCCGTGCCTGATACGAGGGAAGTAGCTTTACCATCATGCGCACCAAATGCACCTGTCTTGTGCACCTTCAATCGGACTGCTGGACAGTACGGACGTGTGCATGTGGCAGCACCTTGAAGGGGAAATCCCTTGCAAATTATTTCCAACTACGAAGACTACATATCGAACGGCGAAATAATCACCAAAGCAGCTAATTTTGGAAGAAGCAGCGCGTAGATTCTCAGAGACTAACTTTTTATACCGTCCAGAAAGGTTGCTGCTACATATTGGTGAAGTAACTTGATTTCAGAAAATTTTGAGTTGACTTCCGCTAAAAGTTGCTGCTTGACATTGAATGACAAGGGCTCTGTTGGCAGGTAGGCCTTGACCACCTGAAAGTTTAGATGAATGATTTAGTAGGTGTTCAAAGGCATCAAAAATATATACAGGGTGGCCCACGAGATCCGGTGTTGTTTCACAAGTAGGCAACACTTCGTGCATCTGTCGGCGACAAGCAAAAGGCGAAAAGTGCAGCTTGGTGGAGCCTTCCAAGTGTTACGTCTTGTCGGCAGATGCACAAGCCTGCCTGTAAATCATAAGTGCCACGCTATTCTCACTGTTTTGATACCGTTCACAATAGGGATAACGTTACTGAGATTGGCATCCTTTTTTTTGAAGCCTCCTCTAGAGGCTTCAGGAAGTCCCTGATCTCGATTAGAATATTGATCTTTTCCCCACCAATAATTGGCGGTGGTCTTCGCCTTGTGGAGCCGCGCTCACGCTGTATCTTGAAAAGTACGACAGTAATGTGCTCTTCGAAGATAGCGTTGCATTATGTAGTAGCTCGAGTTCCAGCGCGTCCGTACCTCTTGGACGAGCTTCAAACGCTTTTCTTCTAATTTTCCAGCCTTGATTTGCTGCTGCTTAAACTACTCCGAGGCAGCTTCACTCGTGCAGAATAAACGCGCAATCCATTTCACTTCCATGAGCAGAGCGTACACTGACAGTTTCACTGGCTCCTGTGTTTCTCCCTCGTCCTGAATATCCTCAAGCATGACTTCAGCATCCTCTTCGTTTTCAGGTTCATTCACTTAAAGATTTAATCAATGGATAGATAATAGTGAACGAGAACTTCATACGAATGACACAAATTTTAAACAAAATACTAGTGCTCCAACAATGCTCGCGTTGGCGTGTTCAACCACACTGGAGAGGGGGGGAACGAGGAGGCGGTAGCAGTGCTCTGACACATCGAAAATCCAGCAAGTCGAGTCGCGACAGCGAGATAGAGTGAGTCAGCCAGCGAAGAGAGAATGTCGACGCGCAGTGCTGTAGCACACGGCGACAGCACAGCGAACCTGGCTATTTCTTTCTCAACTATAATACATTCATTAATATAAGTGCATTATGCCGTCCAAAGAAAATATTTCAAATCATCTTTTTTTAACACAAAAAAGGCACAGTTCAGATCCCGCCCAAATTTTTTTTCTTTTTTTTTAAATCATAGATTTTTGAAATTAAATAAACTACTAAGTCAAAACTATCGCATAGGAAAAATTAAATAGCAAATGCTGCTCTATTCACAGAAAATTAAGAATGGAAAGCCGGAAAGCACCAAGCCCCAAGTTGTGAACTAAAACCACAACCACGACTACTACTGGCTTTATATAATTCCTGTTTAGATGTGGGATTTTACTATCGCGGTGAGAAGTGGCTCGATTCGTACTTATGCAAAAGCGAACCCGGTCCGCCTATGTCCAGATCGCCTGCTTTGTTTGCAGGACTCTGTAGGCAAACTTTTTGACGATTCTCCCAAGTTGCGGCTGCAATTATCGATAAGATCAGCAGCAAAAAGTAGCACGGCTTCCAGAAGTCATCTCTGTGATTGTTGGGCCAATAGCAAAAGTGAAGAAGACATGCCACATAATAGTTGAGCTAGATATACAAAATGCCTTCAACTCAGTGTAGTGGGCAGGCATGCTTTGGATCCTCGAGTATAGTTTCCGTATTCTTGACTACTTTCTGATCATAATGCGGAACTATCTAAAGGACCGATGGCTTCTGCTCGAAACCAACGAATTCGTTTGGGGGTGTGTCCTATCATATAAAGTGCAGCGCTGGTGTCTTTTCTTGGACCACACCCCTTTTTTTTGCTGTTGGAAGGGGTAAATCTTCTGACCAAATCTAAATCAAAGTGTGGGATTTTTACCGACAAAAACCACCTCCTTCTTCTCCGTGAGACAGCTTATACAGCATTGCTTCACGAGGGTGGATTATCCCTTAGCTGCTTCTCACGATCCTTGCTTCTTCCTGCCTCCTTCCGCGTCAACGGACTGTTTGGGGTGTATATTTTCCAGCGTCACATCAACGGCATTGATATCTCGCTACCTAGTGATGTCTCTACGCTACTTCTGCATGCTCCAAAGTGCGGGCAACTGAACATGTCGGATTCCGCTTCTTCGGGTACATTTTTACAAACTAGTACCAACCGATATAGTTAATGACGATACCCGCCATATCCGTTTAAAAATTGAGTCAGATAATAGCTCGTTTCTTCGTGGCTTCTCAAAGTCCATCGCACCACGTTGGGTATTAATTTGTACCTCCGATGTGCCTCGTCTCAACTACTTCACCATGTGCGAAGTGAGACTCGTCGATCAATCTCTCGCGCGTTTATTATCCGTGCTTTATTTTTCTAGAGTCGAAGCGAAAGAGCAGCAGGTTTGGAGTGCAATCAGTCGGTAGACCTTTGCATTTTTCGCCAATTCTATTTTATTTGCAGTGCTCAAGCCTACACTAGCTCTGCGTATATTAAAAGAGAGCTGACAATCCTTGAAATAAAATAAACTTTGGCTTGGCTTTGGACCGCCAATGATGAGTAGGATTCTAGCAAGTGCTTAACTAACAACGGATTTCTTCTTGACTGCTTTCTCCAGATCAGGATTGAAGCTCAGTTTATCGTCGATAATTAGGTCCAAGTATTTTATACGAGGCTGCAGGTTAGTTATGTAGTTGCCAACCTTTATCCGGACTACTGTTAGTTTCCCTCGTTCCGTGATCAGTACCGTTTTCGTAGGAAGTATTCGACGATTATATGTGCTAAGTAGCAGTGAAGTAGTCTCTCTAGTCTTTAACGTTCATTACAAAGTCCGATAGCATTCTGATAGCGTCTACAGTTGATCACCCCTTTCGAAAACTAAATTGCCAGTCCGATAGTCATTTTGCTTTTGATTTCAGACAACATTCACCTGTGTATGACCCACTCGAAAATTTTCCCCATTGACTTAACAGGCATATTGGCCTAGAAGACAATAGCTTGCTAATAGGGTCATTCTGCTGGGAAGGAGAACCAGTTTTTGTTTCTTCTATAGCTTGGAAAAAAACGCCTTCGTCGGGACACGTTATAAACACATCGTCAAAGGCGTTCGATATCTCCTTTACCGCAAGCTTAAGAGCTTTATTCAGTATCGCATCTGAGCAGGGCGCTTTTTCGTCACCGGTTTTTTTATGGCTGCCAAAATTTCTTCTCTGCTTACCGCCAGCAAGTTTTGAGCATCTGCCTATATTAACGGCAGGCGTTTGCCCTGAATCTGTGGGTACAGCAGTGTAACTATTTGCTGAAACATCTCCGGACACTTGATCTTTCGCTTAATTGTGATCATAACAGATTTATACGCTCCACTCTATGGTCGGAAATCGACCTTCATAAAGTGCTCCCTTTTGCTCTTAGCGGTCGCAAGTTGGAGCATCTGCGGGGTATTTTTGTACTGGTTCTGTAAGTCTTCGCAGCTCCGAAGCTCATAAGTTTCTGCAATGCGCCAATAATTTACCTTCCTGGTCTTGCGAAGAGAACGTCTTGGCATTGTAGCGTCGCAACATATCTCTCGAACGTCGTTTAGGATAGGTTGCTGTGCCTGGAAATGTCAAAGCCAAGCCAAGTCATGCGGGGGTAGAATAGTGGCTCTTTAACTTCAACTGGTGCTTTCGAAAATGGAGATTGTCATGCTGACTAAAGGGTATGCTGACTAATGTGACGCTGGGTACTACGCTGACCTACTGGGACCACATTCGTAAGGCAGAAGCCGTCAAATTGCTGACGGTTTGATGGCCAACATCCGAAGTTTAAAAATTGGATTGCCAGCATCTAGCGCACAGGTGCCTTGCCTATCGACTGTAGCTACATGGTGCCGGAAGAGACCATGTTGGTGTAATCGGTAGTTATCTCGAGAACGCACAGAAAGATGCCTCGCATGTTCCGAGCCAGACAGAACAGAAGCTCTAGCGTCTGCATGTATGCAAACCTTCTAGCTTTGGCAACAACAATGGAAAGCAAGCAAGAAAGGTCGTTAGGCGGCAAGGTTCATAAGTCTTTTGGAACCATGGGTCAGCCTTAATCACGGAGAGGCAAACTTCTAGTTGTTGCAGATCTTAACAGGACACGGTTAATGATCAAGGCTGGTCGACCAAACTTAATTGTGAGAAAGAATACAATAATACTCACCATACATTCTTTGTGTGCACTTGGTCTACAAGTTTGATGAGCCCCCTGAAATTCACGATTAGATTGGTAACGAGAAAAGACCTTGTAACATAGATTGAGGCAATACTGCGTATAAAGCGAGAGGACGATTGCCTGACCAACCCACAAGCTGTGGTCGCTATTGAAGTAAGATGGCGCCGATAGGTGAGCAAGCACGGCCGAGTTGAAGCAATGCGAAAGTGGATTCCGATCTGTCCCTTCAGGGCCTTTAGATGGAGCTTTTTTCCGTAAGTGAAATTCTAGAAGAGATATCTTGTAGTGACCCATAGCTACGATGGTTGCACAGAATGGCTATTTGGGAGCAGTTTTCTCCTCTTTTTTTTCCTATGATAATTCCAAAGTTCAGGTGATTACCCTTTCAAGCGAGTGCTTAGCTATGGCGGTGGGGAGACACATATAGGAGAAGTTGATATCAATTATTCCTATCAAAAAGGTATCACATCAAAAAGAGCCATTATGCACAGCCAAATAATCAGGACTGGCTTAGCTAGTGGCCCAGTGTGTAGTGCCAAACCGTGGCCTACTTTATCATCGTGGCAACTATTGTAGCCGTTGTATAGATGAGCTCTTACATAACCGCTGGTTTTGGCTAACTACAGCGAAAAAAGGGAGCTACTTAGCATAAGAATACCACAAAAGAGTGGTTTAAAAAATACCTTCTCCAAAAATTACGGATCTGTTAGCCGCGATATAGATTGGACCTGCAATAGATATGTGACCTCCAACGTAAGAAAGTATGATTCCGGCGCCTGTACAACAACGAAATATATACATGATGTCGTGACGGTAAGGTCACCTATAAAAACTGGCTCAACAGCGGTTGTAAAACTGACGGTGAGCCGGGCCTTTGCCCTCGTATGAGTGACGAAGATTCGACTCGAAAAGTCTATGGGGGCAAAATAATTGGAAAGTCATGCCAACGTAGACTCTTTACTCGTTAGGGTAATTTAAAATAAAATCTTAATTGAATGAAACTTTGACAATCCAGCCAAACTTTCACTTCTGATACTACTTTCTTCTACACTTCTTATAAATTATTTGGTCGGACTAAAAAAAAAACTAATTATTTCTAAAAAATTTCTTAAATCAGCAATCACACCATATACTACTGAAAAAAATCTTACAGTTTTTAGTCATAATTTTAAAATTTGAATCTAGCCGTAAAAAAAATTAGAAAAATATTGTGTAATCCAAGCAAAATTACATCAGAAATTGTTTACTGAACTGTTTTGTTATCTATGAACCTAATCTAATTTCATGTCTATTGTTCACTTGTAATGCTTTTATACGAACAAAAATACTTACATCTTTTAACTAGAGCACGATCACAGCAGCATTCTTTGATTTCATTATAAACAAAACACGATCCAACTGACGTTTCGGTGATCTTATCGCCGACGTAGCATGTATGTGGAACCCATGGTAGACCCTCTGAAAATCGAAAAAAATATATATTATTTTCAAAAAACAATCAAATCTCATGTTGCACCAATATGCAACAAATAAACTTTAACCGTTTCTAGTTTTCATTTTGAAATGATTGAGTAGAAGAATTGAGAACAGACAATAATCTCTAGTCGAATGCGATTGTGTTAAAGTTTCTGGTTAAGCGAGTCAGTCAGTTATAGTTGTTGATAACAAACAAGATGAAGCCATAAATTACATTTGACTCGATTGCATTTCATTGCATTGATATATTGTTATTATGTAATAATCGTAAGTATTGTATTATCTCTGCGTGTAACCTAATAAAGATGTCTTGTTATACGGACAGACGCGATTGGTTTTGATAAGATATGTAGATTGAATGAAAATCATATGATATTTCCCAGCTATTAGTATACATATAGTATAGCTATTTTACAATTTTTCCGAGCGCTTACTGAGCTTTTACTGCTAAAAACGAAATTTTCTAAAAAATATATTTATCAATTTCACGTCATTCCTTTTAAAGGCTCTCTACTGCAATCTCTTCCGGTCTCCGTAAGCTTAGAAAGCCATTAGAAATACATCTGTGCTGCGTTATAGCTTCGCTAAAGCGAACTTCATTTCCAATTAAATAAATGTTTGTTTGCTATTTTCAGAGGCCTAAATGTTTATGACAGCCTTCATGCGTTCTATGCTTTTTTCATGTCACACTCCCACTTTTCGTGTTAGAAGATATGTTGATCCTTCTTAGCTAACCGTTGACGTGATACGTGCTCTTAAAACCAAAAATGTGGCGCATCGTAGATTTCGAAGCTCCAGCTTAGAGGCTAATCTTCTAGATATACAAAAATCTACGCTCGTGCGCTTAAAAGATGGTTAAAGATGCGATGAATGCTTATCATGGTCACATTGAAGCTTCCATATCATCGTGTTAACAGAAACTCTTCTGTTCTTATATCCATTCTCTTAAAAAGATCTCCATCTCTTCCTCCTGTGATGAACCTAAATGATTTGTCTGCTTCCTCGCCTCAAGATATATGTGAGCTGTTTGCTCATTTATTTTCTTCTGCTTCCTCTAAACTTAGTTCATCCTTCTCTGTCAATATTTCCTCTTCAGATGTTAATAGTTTTTGTTTGTTTTTGACGAACCCGTTGAAGGTCGCAGGATTGTTTACTAACCTAGATAGTAGAGCCAGCTGCGAATCCGAATGTTTACCTACTATCTTTGCAAAGTCACTGTCATCATTCTTGTGTGTTTCTTTATTTGTCCTCTTTAACCTTATTATTTCTTCCTGTATTTTTCCTACTTCCTGGAAATCTGCAAATATTTTCCCATCCTCAAAGCCGGAAAATGGTCCTGCGTCTCCAATTGTAGCCCCATATCCCTTCTATCTTGCTTCAGTCAGCTTCTCAAAAGAGTTGTTTACAATAGAGTATATCCTATAATTAGACCTATTCTCGCTTCTGAGCAACATGGTTTCGTCAAAGGTAAGTCAACAGTTTTCCAATTACTTTTGTTCACCAATACTGTTGCCTTCGCCATCGACCAGAAAACGGTTCACTCTTGTTCTTTTTCCCCCTTCTACTCTACTTGTGGTGTTCCGCAAGGCTTGATTCTTATAAATGATCTTCCTTCTCACTTCAACTCTCCGTGCCTTTTGTACGTTGATGATCTGAAAATAGTCTGGTTGATTGAATCAGTGAATCACTGCTCCCAGTTGCAGAAAGACTTGTGTGCTCTGGGCAACTGGTGCTCTGTCAATTGTATTAAACTTAATGTTGCTTAATGCTTCCAGATGTCCTTTACATGTAAATTATCCCACACCACGTTTTCCTATTCTATCTTTGGCTCTTTCCTAAGTCCTATTGATAATTTTGTGGACCTTGGCGTTGTATTTGACACTAAACTAAAATTTGATGTCCACATTTTGTGTGTCACATTCAAGGCCTCGCGTTTGTGCGGCTTCATTCTTAGAGCGTCCAGACCTTCTACTGATATTTCCTCGTGTGTACGCCTGTACATCTCCTTCGTGCGTAGTGCTCTCGAATATTGTTGTCAAATTTGATGTCCTCATTATCCTTTCCTAATTGGTGCTGTTGATTCTGTGCAACGCAGATTTACTCGCTCGCTATTCCTCAAAATCCGTATTCCCCACTGTGAGTATAGTATGTATATTTCCCTCCTTTCACGCAGTCTATTTTGACGAATGTCTCCTGTACAAAATTATTAATGGTTCTGTTACATATACCCTCAGTGCGCAGTTTTATGTTCGTGACCCGGAACGTTTTACCAGGTCTTCATTTACCTTCAACGTACCCTTTGCTCGTACTCATACATATTTTTACTCTCCACTTTTACGCTTGCTTAGGCAACACAATTGCTTGAATATTGGTTTTCTTCCGCATTAGCTCGTTGTCGTCGTAGTACTACAGCCCCTCTCGGGCCTTGGCTTCTCGCAGGTGACGCCTCCAGTTGTCTCGGTCCCATGACCGCGTCCTCCAATTTCGAAAACCGAGCAGCTTTTCGCAGTCTTCGTCGACAGAGTCAGACCAGCGTATTCTGGGTTTTCCCACTGGTCTTCCACCCTCGGCCCTTCCGTCGAATACCTTCTTAGGTACTCGATGCTCGTCCATTCGTTGCACGTGACCAGCCCATTGCAGCTTCCGCAGTTTGATTATTGTAGCAACCTCTGGCTCGTCAAAAACCTCGTACAACTCGTGGTTGTACCTTATCCGCCATTGGCCGCACTCTTGTTTAGCTCCAATTATACGCCTGAGGACCCGTCTTTCGAAGGCGTTCAACATATTTGCGGATGCTTGGATAACGGTCCAAGTTTCACATCCGTAGCACAACATAGGTTTGATTATTAATTTGTAGACTTGGAGCTTCGTCTTCCTGTGTATGCAGCTGGTCTTCAGTAGGGCCAGAACGGAGTAGAAAGTTTTATTAGCGAGCTGTATTCTCCGTTTAATTTCATCAGTTTCACTGCCTTTCGTTGTCAATTTCGAGCCTAAGTATATAAATTCGTCCAAATTATCTAAATTATATTCGTACAGAATTATATTTCGTCTAATGGAGGTCTTCTTTCTTGTTTGCGTCATGATTTTTGTTTTCGTCTGATTGTTCTTTAGGCCTACTTCTTTGGCTTCCTGGTCAAGTTTCAACAGGAGTTCTTTGGCGGATGTGAAGGAACGTGACAAGATGTTAATGTCATCTGCGTAGGCCACTAATTGGATCGACTTATACAGAAGCGTACCCCCTGTGTCGACAGGAATCTTCATTATCACGTACTCAAGTGCTAGGTTGAACAACAGAGGGGCCAACCCATCGCCTTGCTTTAGTCCGACATTTGTGTCAAGGGCGTCAGTCAGACTGTTGTTGATTCTGACTTGTGATGCTGTTGACATCATCGTCATTTTAGTCAGTCGGACTAGTTTTGCCGGGATGCCGAAGTATAGCATTATTTTGTACAGTACGTTTCGGTCAATACTGTCATATGGTTGTTTAAAATCCACGAAAATCTGGTGGACGTCGATGTTAAATTCCCAGCATTTTTCGAGCACTTGTTTGACTGTGAAGAGCTGATCCGTAGTTGATCGACCAGACCTAAGGCCTCCTTGGTACTCCCCAAAAACCTTTTCAGCGTATACATTTATTTTACCTTTTAATATTTTCGTCAGTATCTTATAGGGCGTATAAATTATCGATATGCCTCTGTAGTTTTCGCATCGAAGTTTGTCTCCTTTTTTGTGGATAGGGTATATGATGGATTTGCATCACTCCTGCAGTATTTTTTCTTGACCCCAGATGTGCTGGATCAGTTTGTGGATGGCTTTTATAGGGCAGCTTCCACCGTACTTGATTAGCTCAACCGGAATCTCGTCAATGCCCGGCGCTTTATTGTTTTTCTGGCTTTTTATGGCAGAATTGACTTCTTCCAGCGTTGGAGTTGCGATCGGGATTTCGTCAGAGACGTCTATCGGCTCTGATATTATTGAGCCTTATGCGGGATTAAGGAGTTCTTTGAAATAGCAGGCCCACCTCTCTTTAATCTGGCTATCTTCGGCGATGATATTGCCGATTTTCTCTTCACAGAGTGTCGTCTTGGGCTGGTATCTGCGTCTTAAACATTTCACTACCTTGTAAGCGTGCCTAGTTTTGTTGCTCGCCAGATTTTCGTCAATGCTCTTTAATTGCTCGTCATAATATTTTCGTTTCTTACATCTAATGATCTTATTCGCTAGTCGTTCTAGGTTTTCATATTTTTCTCTCTTCGTCCTAGTGTTCCTTTCAAGGAACTGTTTATATGCCTGATTTTTCTTGCCTTAGTTACGCAATTTAAAAATAAAATAAGAGCAAGTGTTCTTTCTTACGAAATGAATTAATTGAATTGCTGAATTTCCAATTTCACCATAAATTCTTTGAAATCTATGACCTTATCACCATCATATTCATCATCATCGACCCTGGTCATTCCACTTTATTGTGATTCCTTATCATGACCCCCTTATCAATAGCACACACAGCCACACACAATCCAATGGCTAAAAATCGTTGTCCAGCGCATTAGAATTTCAATGAGTTTTCATTCACATTGGTATGCACGCAGAATATTATTGAGTCAAATTAATATTTATACTGCACAAAAGTTGAATTATCATAATTAAAATGAGTCAGATTGGACCGTGCGTACCTTTGGTGCTTGAGCACGCTTTGCTGCCGATTCCAAGCGAAATATTTATCTGCGATCTTTAAATGACTTTGTTGGTGTTGAAATGACTATAAAATATGACATTATGATTTTTGGTTTATGATATCATCATTTGAATCCGGTGCTCAGATTGGATAGGAAATTAAAAAAATTTTACCTTTCGAATAAAAAAATGAATAAGCAGGTCTACCTGTAAGCTACTAAGTTGAACATTTGCATGATAATGATACATTCTGCGTAGTAAAAATGAGCATAGTACACCCAGAATCAGTTTTTTTTTGTGTTAGCCTTGATGATTCATGAGAACATAGTGATCTTGAAGCGATAAGCACTCAGACGCATTAAAGATATTCAGTTTCTATCTGTATTTTCATTTATAAACGTTTTGAATAAAATATGAATAGCTGAACTCTGCAAAAGGAAACAAATATAATACATTGTAATTAAATTTTGAATTCAATCAAGACACGCAACCACGTCTAAGCTAAGCTTATTAAATGCTTTCCATTTATAGAATTAATTATGGTTAACAATCGAGCCTGTAGGTGGTTGAATGCAAACTGCGATGAAACGATTGAATTGAAATATCATCATAACAAATATATAAACTTTAATATCAATTGAAAAAGGAAAGTGAATCATTGTTCCAGTGAATGAAAGAAAATCTGCCAGTAGAAATAATCAGGCAGTGGCGGCTCCTCAGAGGAGGCAAGGGAGGCAGTGCCTCCTCGATAAAATCTATAAGCTACGTAGGCTAAATTCATAAATAAATAATTTTACATTTCTAACAAAACTAGCATTTTGCTCCCAAGTCTCCGCTATTTAATTTTTGTAAAGAGCAGTGCCTCAATGCAACCTGCCGAGAAAAAGACAACGTGAAATCAATTTTATACTCAGCCCAGTGCAAAAAATAAAAAAAATGTACCAAAAAAGTACGGCGAAATCATTTCCATACCTAGAGCACTGCCTCTGTGTAAAAAATAATAAAAAATTCTCCCTCAATCCTAGCCACCATATAGCACATCGCTTTTGCGCGCAACGTAAATGAAACAAGAGAAATGAAAATGAGGCAGATATGAATCTGCCTCATCTATTGCATTTTTATCAATGAAAACGTTGTAGTTTGTGCTTTCCCGTCATTCATAAATGCTCAAACTTTCGAGTTTTCAATACCCCAATAGCGAATAAGAAGAGGCAAGCCTAAAAAGCAGCGATGTACGGGCAGTGTTGTTCAATAGCAAAGGTAATTATTTTAGGGCAAAGGAGGAAAGTAATGGACAAATTAAAAATTATCGAAATCAGTAATTCTGAGGCGCTTTGCATTTTTATTTCGTTAATGCTTTGTTATTTATTTGATGGAAATTTACAAACTACCAAATAGAAGGATAATTAATTGAAATATGAAGCGATTGAAGAATTATTTCAAAGATATCTACGAAAGACCCCAATAAAATATTTATTTATGTTTTAAGGAAGTATTACTATTTTTGTAAGTATGCGCTGATTTTGAAATTGGTAATGCAGTTTGCTATCAGTGTAAAATAAGTACATGAACAAGTGAAAGGAATGTTAACTGCTCATTTAATATAGAGTGGTATAAAAAATTTCTAGTAGCCTGACCGATAAGAAGCTTCTCGTGTGCGGTCAAAACAACGTTCCAATAATTTAGAAAACAAAAATGGCGCCCTCTCAAACGCAATTAAGCTCTCTCATTGTATCGAAATCGAGATGAATGAAGGATATGATCGCCAAACAGAAAAATAAAACCTGCAACTCTAAAATGGTTCATTGACTTAATATTACTTTAATCACGTCTGGACTTGCCATTCAGAGGTCAGAACGAAGCAGAGGTCTTTCAAGTATTTGGCTGGATAAAAAAAGCGATCAAAGGTCTTTCAAACCTCATGGAACCTCAGTCTCTCACTGTTCGAAATATGATTCGTCAACCTTTGTTTGAGTATATGATGTCCATTTGTGGTTTATTTCTCTTAAAAAGCTTAAAAATAAGCTCTTTGTCCTGTACTTTGATTAAATAATTAGCAAAAGTTGTTATAATAAATAAGTAAACCATAAAAAAGTTAAATTTAACTATTCTGGCTACTTCAGTCATTATTGAAATGCCATTTTTGGCGTTGAAGATATTTAAAACTAGTTCTCGAAACATCATGTGCTTACACACTTTTCTGAGTTATCACTGTTTATTTAGTCCTTTCATATTACTTGACTTTGTTCTAATAATTCTTGACTTCACTGCCTCCCTGTTTCTAAATGTCACGAGCCGCCACTGTAATCAGGGGAATAAAAACAAAATGAAAACGTTCCATAAATAACAAATAACGTTTTTTTGGCGTTTTCCGGCACGTAATTACCATTTATTAAATTGCAGATCTAAAATGCTTGCTGGTGATTTTACCTACGCAAAAGATTCGAAGCTAGGTTGAGTTTCCGGACACCAAAAAGTTTGCTGTAAGTTTGCATGCCACATGCACTCATTATTTGTGTGCTATTCCGTATGTCTTTTTCAATATTTCACGGTTGAAAGAACAATGAATTTGAATGATTTACTTACACACACATTAGCAAGTAGACTCACACATTTCTGCACAGCTCATTGTAAAACTGAACTTCCTATGTGGCTAGGAAGATTTCAAGCGGAAAATTGTTTATAACGATTAGTTATTCGTATGTAGACTTTCGATTATGTTCATTGAATGTCTTCCCGATTAAAGTCAATATTAGATTTTCCAGTTGATTGATCCCCATGACAAAATTCATAGACATATGAATTTTGAATTATCAAGGTGTTCGTTAGATGCTATGCTATATTATCTCATACAACTATGTGTCATATGAATAACTTAATAATATGTAATCGTGAAATGAAAATATAATCTGTTTGCTCTACTCACCATTCGCATGCCCCTGCTCGCACCAGCAGTGATCGTTTATAAAGTGCGGTCCCAGACAATATTTCATAATACTCTGGTTGCAAAGTATCGCCTTACATCCAATCGGTGATGCAACTGAAAGTAAGAAAATGTCGATTTTTATCTTCTTAATACAAATGAAAGTGAAACGTCAATAATCTATAAAAAAAACCCCCCTAGCGTATTAAAACCGCTAGAAACACTAATGTTCGAAGAACAGTAGAGGATTTGTGCAGATTTTGAGTGTGTATTCTACCACTAGCTACTTAAGGACTACCTAAGTAATAATAGACCCTAAGCCGATTAAATTTCGATGACTTCATCTAAAGTTACAGCGATAGAAAGGTGTTTGGGACTGCCATCCAAAAAATGGTTGGGTTTACAGCGGTTGGATCAAATGTGACCTAAATTTTGGTCAGGTCGAATTTAGTCCTCGTTTGTACGTGACAGCTGTCATTTAGCTCAATTTTAGTTCATACACTGTAATTATCTTTTCATATGTCTCTCAAACGTGATGATTTTGACATGATTTTGAGTCAAACGAGAGGGTTGCGAGCTTAAATTCGACGAACATGTATTATTAACAGTCGTGCGAAAATCAAGGCTTAGGTCGGGTGTGTTTACAGCGATATAGTCCACGACTTATTATAGGTCAGGGCGCTTGAAATCGTGTTCTGACCTATCGCTTGGGTCGGGTACTGAGTGTTTACAGCAGGTGGACTAAATAATTTAGGTGAAATTTGGTGCATAGTCCGCGGCCTAGACGTCTGCTGTAAACGCTATCATTGTTTACTTATTTTCATTGCAAATGTTTGTGTAAGCATTTCTTGATACGAAAATAATAAAAACGCCTCGTGCTGCCAACCCTTTGCTATCACCGAAACCAAAAATATGTATGTCACATTTACCACACGTTGAAGTCAACCTACTCCGAGAATTTCGTATTGATTCGATGACTGCATTGGAAGTTATAGGGATAAAAAGAAATTAAGGCTACCACCCGTAAAAGTTTTCAAATTCTCTGGATCGTAATATTTGTTGTTTATTTTCACTACAAGATCACTATGGTTTGAAAATTTTATGATAAAATCGCTTACTAAAGATATGCAAAAAAAATACAAAAGCAACTATAGCTAGCAACCCTATGATTTTTTTCCAGCTAGATTTCTACTGAGTATTGTCCACAACAAGTTCAGTTTGCCATATGAATTTCGTTATGATTCAACGACTGCACTTGAACCTATGAGGCAAAGAAATTGATTTTCCTGAGCGAATTTTCAAAATTTAAAACCCTAAAATTATCATAGCTGGCAGCTCCAATCGAATTTTTCAATCAAATTTCTATCAAATATGGCTCAAAGTAAGATTCAGCTATTGTGTGAATTTCGTCAAAATCTGGTGACTGAATCAGAATTTATAGAGCCAAATGCAGTTATTTTTCTTAGTAATTTTTCAAAATGGCACCACTGGTACAGAATTCCCCAAATTTCAAAATCGCTTCTATCAGACCTGGTCCGACTTAAGACCAATACATTCTGTAATTTTCAACTGTATCTGATTATTTGGTCGTGAAGAAGTTTTTAATGTTAAAAATATAGGTAAATTGGAGAAGGGTTATTAGTCGTGCCCGTCATCAAATTTCACATGTTTTACTTTGAATATGTAGACAAAGCATAAAATATATATATAAGTTGCTTTTTTCCAAAAAGCGACAATTTTTCAGGAGAGTCAATGATTTGCATATTTTCACTTTCAGCGCCTGCCCTTGCTATAAGGTTACCAACACGCTTATCAAAAGCAACGAAAATCTACAACTTAATAGTACTAATATGTCCTGAAAATTTCACGAAAATTTAATAACTCTGTCAAAAGTGATCGCAATGTAAAATTTTAAAATTTTCCCGATCTCTTTTTAGGCACCTAGCGCACACATGGGGCTAAAAAATTCCAAAACGTTATTCGTTTCACATTTAAAACACGTTCAAAAATTATTTGTGGACGGAATAATAGGTATATTAAAAATATCACTTAAATGGCCGCCAGCGCCAAAGGGTTAAAGAAAGATAATTAACTTTTGGTGAGACCTGGACCTATTTGGCATATACACCAATGTATCCTGAAAGTTTCAGCTCAATCGAATGGCGCGTTCCCGAGAAATAGTCACTGAATTTTTTTGATGATTACTATGGATATATATATATATATATATATATATATATATATATATATATATATATATATATATATATATATATATATATATATATATATGGAAATATGAATTTTTGGCCAAATCAATTTTCATACTAATGTTCTTGTGCGCAAATGCTAGCGCATCAGAACCGCTAGAAAACTGATTTTCAGAGAAATTGTCCTTGAGTGCACAAAAAATGTGGAAAGACGTAATACGGCTTTCTGTAGTATCATATCAATCATTGCTTACGCAAAGAAATAAAAACTATTTCCCTACAGCATCTCCTATAACATAAATGATTAAAATGTTCAGTGCTGGCAACACTTTTTCAACGAAGCAGCAAGAAGTCTACCTTAACAGGCTCATGCTAAAATCAACCTACCCTTGGAATTTCGTTTTCATCGAAAGTTTCGGCGATTAAACAATGTTTGGAGCTGCAATCCGAAAAATTCCCAAAGTGGGAAAATTTAAACATTGGTTGCTTATTTTATTGTAAATCCTTTACATATGAGTATATAATGTAAATATCTGTTGGTGTAATATTTACGAAAATGTCTAGTGCTGGCGGTATTTTTGGCTGTCGCGTTAACAGCCAAAATAGCCCCACATCCAAAAATATACCAAATCTGCTTCAATTAAACCCACCCAATGAATTTCGTTTCAATTGGATGACTGCACTGGAAGCTATAAGAGTGAAAAGAACTTTAGGGTTACCACCCGCCAAGCTTTTCAAATTTTCGAAACCCAAATATTTTGTAGTTAATTGTCATTGCAGGATCATTCACATTTGAAAATTTAATGAAAACATCACTTGTTAAAGAAATTTCGAAAAATTACATAAATTATCATAGCGGGCAGCCCGTTTATGATTTTTCAACGAAATTCCTACGAAATTGGGTCCACGAATTGTAAATGAAATCAGACTGGATCGAAAGTTATAGGAAAAAAACTTTATTTAGCTAACGAATTTGCAAGATAAAGGAGACAAAAATTACCGTAGCTGACAGCCTTATCCAAATTTTTAAATCAAATTTCTACCAAATGAAGGTCCAGCTAATATTTGAATTTCTGTTAACTAAACCGGAAGTTATAAGCGAAAAAGCCGTTTTTTCTCATCAATTTGTCAAAGTGGCACCGCGGCCACAGGGCTGCTCGCATTGTATCAGTTCTGGTCCTCGCTAATACCAACATGTCCCGTAAATTATTAATATTGATTGGATTATTCGGTCTTCGGTTCTCGTAAACAGAAGTTTCGAATGATGAAAATAGTGGTAGTTTGGTGATGAGTTGACGTTCTTGTGCAACGCGGAATTTTGAAAATGTCAATTTGATAGGGTGGAAAAAGGCTAAAATTTATCAATTATTTGAATGTTCAGGAGGCTCGTTGATTTAAAGGATTTCGTTTTCATGAACCTGCCGTAGTTACAGGGTTTCCCACAAAGTTTTAAAAGTCCTTGTGTGAATAGTTTTAGTCAACATCAATACGCTCTGCAAATTTTACGATGATCCAATGTTCCTGTCAAAAGTTATGAAAAATCGAAATTAAAAAAATAGATCCATGTCTACTTTTAGAAAAGGGGATTTATTGTTGTTCCAAATGCGTCTGTCTAGTAGAGACCCGCATCGACAAAGCGGTGAAATCTATCCTCACTACCCTCCAGGAAAAATCCGCACTATTGTTATATGTATAATCTAAACGATGTCGGATTGCAAGCAAAGATCAATATATTGCAGTGCTCTATAAGAAGATGGCTTTAATGTCTCGAAAAATGTGTGTCCTTAGATAAGGTTGAAGATTGAGGCTTCGATGTAGTTTGAAAGTTGTCACATTTCTGAATGCATCCCAGGAGTTTAATCTCAATTTAAACTTTTACCAATAATTACTCCGTTCCGGGCTGTTTGGATGACTCCACCCCTTTCACTCGTGAGCAGGTGTCTGATCTGCATGAAATTGAAGGCATTGGCGAAGTTGGCACGAAGCAAAGGCTTGTCTGGGCAATTGACACCTTCAAACCCTTCAAGTCTCCTGGTCCAGATGAAATTCTGCCGGTCATGGTGGTCAAAAGATAGGTATGCCTGCCGTTTCCTGGCTAACACAAATTTAAAAAGGTTGCCTAGTGCAAAGCCACGTACCTGCAGCCTGGAGGACCGCTAAGGTTGTGTTTATACCCAAGGTGGGTAAAGTCAACCATGCGTATTCGAAGGACAACAGGCCAATTAGCCTGAGTTCCTTCCTCCTTCCTACAAATCAAACAAAGACTTGGTACTCAAACCCTATCGGGAGCCCAAAATGCGTATATGAAGGGGAAATCTGTTTAAACGGCTCTCCATAGGGTAGTCCTTAAAATTGAAAGGGCACTCCATTACAAAGAATACGCTTTGGGAGTCTTTCTAAATATTGAAGGCGCCTTCAATAACGTGCACAGAACAGCTATTATGGAAAGCCTCCATGCACACAACACTCATCCCGCTATTTGTAGCTTCATAAACAAGAAGCTTAAGCACATGCTCACATCAGCGGAGTAGTCGGGTGCGCAAATCACAAGAAAGGTCCACAGAGACACTCCGCAGGGAGAGGTTCTATCCGCTCTCTTGTGGACCTAGTTACAAACTCAATTCTGAAAAAGCTGGAAAGCAAGGGACGCACGGTTGTGGCCTATGCTGACGACATTGCTATTTTAGTCTCGGGTAGGTTTCCACATACCTTTGGTCAGCTCATCGAGTACTTTCTAGGGCTGTTTGAGGAGTGGGCGAATACCGTGGGTCTTGGCATTAACCCCAAGAAGAAGGATCTTGTGCTCTTCACTAGGAAGTACAAAACTCCCAATTTAGACCCAATCATGCTCGGCGGCTCCCGGTTAGGTCTCAAGTTACAAACTAAGTACTTGGGTCTTATTCTGGACAGCAAGCTCATATGGAAGGCGAGTTTAGAGGAGAGAGTTAAGCGGGTAAGCAACGCGATTTACGCCAGCAAGAGAGTGCTGGGTAAAACCTGGGGTCTAAGCCCGGTTCTAACGCACTGGATCTACTTGGCGATAACTAGGCCGATCCTTGTTTACGGATGCTTGGTCTGGTGGCCAACAGTGAATAAAACCACCTTTGCTAGCATGGCGAATAGAGTTCAGCGGTTGGCGGCCCTCTGCACTACAGGTGTCTTAGCCTCGACTCATTCGTCTGCTCTGAACGTCCAGCTTCATCTCCCCTACTTGATCTGTTTATTAGAGGCACTGCCGCAAAAGCCTCTGTCAGGCTTAGGGAATCAGGACACTTCGAGTCGAGATCTTTCGGCCACAGCAGTATTGAACGGGATTACGCAGAAAGCACTAACTATCTGGTTCCCACTCTGTGCTTTGGGCGGAGATATCGAGCGACTGTGGGAGATGGGCAGCAATGGAATCGGCAAATGTACCCAGCAGCTCTTAGCATCTATTCTGACGGATTTCAGGCTTCCGTATCACAGTAGTATTTTCCAGGCGGAGGTTTTCGCGATACGTAAAGCCGCAGATCTGATATATGCCAAAGATACTACAAGTAAAGAATTAAATATATTTACGGACAGTCAAGCGGCGGTAAAAGCACTGATGTCTCATACATACAAATCCAAGTGTGTATTCGATTGCATTTGAACACGAACGATTGCATTGCATTTGCACTGAACAGACTGGGTAGCAGCACAAGAGTCAGAATCTTCTGGGTTCCCGGTCATAAGGGCATTGATGGAAATGAGAAGGCGTATGCGTTAGCCAAGTATGGGGCTGGTCTTCCCCTTTCAGGATCGGTAGACATCCTTACTCTTATCTAAACGATTAAGTTCTCAATCGGCTCCAAAATGATGCAGGGTGCGACGCGCAGATGGGGTGCAACTCAGACCTGCAGAGTAACCAAAATCATGTGGGGGTCATACAATCTCGCATCGACTAAGTACCTCCTCGAGTTAACGCGGATTGACTGCAAACGACTCGTTGGCATCATTACTGGTCATTGTCTTGTAGCAGCACATGCTATGAAAATGGGACTCCTAATGAGCGACACCTGTAGTATGTATCAAGAGCCGGGGATCTCAGAAACAATCCAGCATCTCCTTTGTCACTGCCCGGCATTGGGGGAAACCAGACTGCGATACTTCGGTGAGCCCTGACTGGTGGAACTTTCGCACATGGCAGAGCAAAAGCTGTAGGACATCCTTCAGTTCGTGAAAAAGTCCGGAGCCTTTGAAGGCCGCTTGGACTGAACTTTCTTTCTCGAGGTCCATTTATGGACTAGTAGGTCTATGTGTGGCCTTGTGCCAGCCAGTACAACCTAACTTAACCTAGCCTACTCCTTCAGTATGTTTCCCCAGTAGTGTATCAAAAAATTAATCAATAAAGATCCATTCTGAGAACAATTTTGCGATGGGTGGCGAATTTAAGAGATGCAGAATCGACAGTCAAAGCAATCTCCTGAACGAGCATGGAGTGCCAGAGTTATACAGGGGTTGAAAGTTTTATGAGCTCTGAATGTAGTTAGGCTAAAAGAAATTAGGTTCTTTATTCAAGATCCTATTAAATAATGTGTGATATGAAATTTAGCATTCCAGCCATAAAAATGCGGTATATCCAAAAAGAGTACTAATGGTCTACTATATCAATTGTTTTGAAATCCGTTTTCGCCCACATCTATTCTAAGACGCTTAAGCTCCGGCATTATTTCGACTTAATTTACTTTGACATTTACAAAACACAAACATTTTATGGCTGCTTAACAGAGATACATGCAACACACTGCGATTACATTAATCTCTGGTATTATAGAGATTTAAAAGAAAAAAGTGATGAGCTGCTTGTCGGAATACGTCCTAAATACAATCTGGTACAAACTAGCAAAAAGAAAAAAAATTAATGAGCTTAGTGAAATATCAAGATCTTAATTCAAATGAATGAGAGTATTCGGTCGGTAAAATAATAAAGATTAGACGTTAGATTCGTTTACTCAGTGCAATTTTATCTGAATGTGATTGAATTATTTTTCTGGCAAAATGAAGGTGGTATTCAGTTTAGCACTCAATTCAAGCGCCATTTCTTTCCTTAGCTTTTTAACTACCGAAAACTGAACCAAAAACTGGAATTAAGTTTTTTTTTGTTTTTAAAAATAATTCAAACATAATTCAAATTCTAACAACTATCGTAACTATCATACTTTTACATTCATTTTAATATTCACAATAGTGAATTTTGCAATTATTTGAATCAAAAACAAAACTATGTATGTATATGCACGGATTATTTTGAAATATTTTAGTAACTGTACAAAGAACATGAAAAATTGTAGATCAAAGTCGACAAGCCAAAAAAAAGTTTACGAAGCGGAAATATAATTGCGGCACGTGCAATAAATTCATACGGTGTATTTAACTTTTTTCGTAATGAAACTTCTTAGGATATTTTTTTCTTCTGATTCCATTGTTTGAAACTAATTTTTAAAAAAGGGTCAGCACACAAAATAACCAAAAGTTATAATAAAATATTTTTTTATGGCCATAAACATGTTCTTGTCGACAATAAAATCAACGATAAATGTCTATGTTTAATAATGTTTGTTCCCTTAACGAAATTTGATATCTTTACAAGTAGGATCATTCAAAAGGTTACGACAGATTTTGAAGAAAAAGCATTGATCGTGATAGATACGATGGGAAGGTGATATCAAGCTTGAGAAAGGAAAGACGATCGTTATAATCTAAACGGAGAATACCGTGCTTGTAAAGTAACGAACGGGTGAATTTCCTTTGCACAGATTCAATGGATTTTTTATCACATTCATATTGAGAAGACCACACAACAGATGCATATTCAAGAGTTGACCGAATTCGATTGACCAAATCCGCGATATGAGCATCAAATCTGAACTTGTTGTCAAACATAACCTCAAGGCCTTTGACGCAGGTAACAGAGTAGAGCACATGGGTATCCAACGAGTAATAGAATACAGTAGACTGAGTTTTATGAGAATAAAACAATGTTTTGCATTTCTTTGTATTCAGAATAAGTTTGTTTTCCTTACATCATCTTTCGACGATAGTAAGGTTAGGTTGAAAAAGGTTACAGTCATCAATGGACCTTATGGTCATAAAGATTTTCAGATCATCGGCATAAAATAGATATTCACAAGAAAGAAGCGGAGGTGAATCATTCACCTAAAACAGGAAGAGGAGAGGACCCAGAATAGAACCTTGTGGAACACCGGTTCTAGGCTCGTAAGGATGGGACATACAGGAATCATACCGAACATAGCAAGATCGATCGCATAGGCATGATTCTATCCATTTAATAATATATAAAGAAAAGCCAAGTCTGGAAGAAGAAGATTGTGATCAACATGATCAAAAACTTCACATTCACGAATGTAATAAATATAGTCAACACGATCATCAGATGTAAGTTCTGGTAAAATACCGCTCCAATCAATGCTAATTCGGAACAAATTACACATAAAGTCCAGACTAGTAACTTTTGAAGAAGTTCTATTTGAAGCATTGACGTGGACTGAGAGGTTCCAAGGAGCTGATGTGAACAACAATATTTAACGGAGGATGATGAAGATCAATCGTTAGATCTGGGAGCACTGATTCTGAAATGAACAGATCATTGGTAGATATGTGAGAAAAAACTAAGTCAATGATGCAATCAAAGAAATATTGTTGGAAATATGATTAAACTGCTGAAGCGCACATATGTGCATAAAGTTCCTAAGCGCAGATGCAAATGACAAAAGAGATGTTGTCATTTCGAGGAGTAGGGAACCAATAAATGGTTGGAAGATTATAGTTACCGCCGAAAATGAATTTGGAGTTGATGACTTAAAGATGACTTAATTATACCATGGAAAGTCTCAAAATGCTCATTATAGTCGTCAAGACTACTAGCACTTGAGGAAGTAAACACAAGAAATGATGTAAGAGAATGCCAAATTGTACTTGGACAGTAACACAGTCAAAGACAATGGTAAAAGAGCTGCTAATGCATAAAAACAGCACCACGAAAAGATTTAGAGGATAGATTAGAATTCCGATTACAACAAAAGATTTTGTGTGTCGATAGTAGCTCGGAGCTCAGAAAACTTGAATTTAGTCACGTCTGCGATAAGCAAATGATATTATGCTGGGCTTCATACGCAGAGTGCTAAAATTCAACCAGCTTGGTTCTTGGGCCTCTTACATTTTGGTAATATAAAGACAAATTTCCTTTTTTTGCTGATGAAGTTGTGGATGCTTCTGATTTTTTGAAAGTCGCGTACAACTACACCAGCTATGTGTGTGTGTGGGTTGGGGGAGAGGCGCATTGGCTCCTCTAAGCACTCAGGCCAAAAGACCCATTGTACTCATTACCCCTTGCCTACCATAATTTCCCGGACTTCCTGATAAAATCTAGGATCACTGTTGGGGGAAAAGAGGCGGTCTTCTGCATACGTGCCACATGCCAGCCAAAACATTGATATCTGAGATGCGCAAACGCTGAGCATTGATAGAAGTCAGAGTCTTCTGGGCAGGATGAGCAGAGGTCATCCTATACAACACCTATTCGATACGTATGTCCTCCTAGAAAGTTGTGTCCAGTCAGAATGCTTGTCATGGCTCTGCGAACTTTTTTGCTCTGAGCAAGAAACCTGCAGTCACATGGTTGCGCTCTGAAACGAAGACATTCGTGTGCCTGGCCACACGAACAGTCGTCCATCTATCTTTGTGAGCATAATCTACCCGCTTCCGAAGAATGGCATGTGCAGATGCAATCGGCACACCTAAGGCGAGTTCAGGGCCCTGTAGTGGAAGTCCCGAAGCTTGCTTCGCAATAGCGTCAGCAAGTTCATTTCCCTCAACACCACAGTGAACGTTAAAGGTAGAGCACAAGGGAAGCGTCCAGTTGGTAAGCCGAGGAAACGTTGGGAAGATACGATAGACGCAGACAGCAGATCAATACTGGGGCTCAATAATTGGAGAACCAGGTCGCAGGATCGAGACGATTGGAGGCGGACGTTACTGGAGGCCAAGGCCCGATTTGGGCTGCCGCGCCATCGATTATGAACACCACAGTGCCCTGGTACACAGAGCAGATGCACCCTATTGAATCTGGCGGCAGAGTTCAATTGTGCTTTGGACTCTTGGGCAATTTTCGAAGTAGTCAGAGGTCTACGCAGCGCCATCAGTGCAGTTTGACTGTCCCTGCATACAGCAATGCGTTTTCCTCTCCATTTTTCTTCAATTGCCCAACAGGCAGCTCTCAGGATAGCGAATATTTCCGCTTGAAAAACAGAAACGTGCTCTCCAAGAGAAAAAACCCGCCTGTCATTCGATGAATGCAGATAGACACCAGCTCCAGATCTAACATATGTCCTCGAGCCGTCCGTGAAGAAGATCTCGGAATATTCCCTCGTACAGAGATCTGGATCGTCCCAGTCACTTCTGCTCAAGAAGATCACTTCGTATCTTCTCCCGAAGTCGAGAAAGGGCACTCGAGCATCCAAAGGTAAAGTGAGAATCGGGGAGATCTCACTCATCGAATCCTTAATAGAGCAGTATCCCACATCGTCTTCTACTACCCCTAAGCCAAGCTGAGCTAGTCTATGGGCAGAGCTTATCGCCACACTCTGAATTTGAATATCGAGAAGTGCATCAAGGGCCGCTTCCGGAGTAGTGCTCATAGCACCGCAGATACACAGGCACACATTAAGAAAACAAGTACGAACCATCACATATTTAATAGGAGGAGAAGGATGAAAGTTACGACAGAGTGCTCCATGAAGAGGTTCGCGTATAGAAATCAATAAACTTCCACCATTTGATTTGTCAGAAATATCTGGTGCAAAGGAAGAACTTCACTGTTATTAATATCATTTGGAAGCCGAGTTTCCGTGAGGCAGATAATGTTATTTAAGGCGAGTGATGAGTTAAAGGATATGGATTGGAGCTTCGATCTCAAGCCACGCACGTTTCGATAATATAAAGAAATTTTACAATTTTTTGAGATTAGGCTGGAACAGGTGCTTTTCTTTTTCGTTGAAAATTCGAACGAGTTCTTCTGATGAAAGTTTTGGCAACTATACCGAGGGTCAAAAATTGGTATCCAGTAATTCCTTGTTATCAGCAGTGGTGGTTATTTTAAAAGAACTGATCAATCTTCCAGCGATATTGTTTGGAGTAAGTAAGTTCATAGACCAGTGCGGGCGACTACAAGCGATAGAGATTAGGGTGGCAAGATGCACTGAAAACGGCAAAGGAAGAATACGAACAATCACACATTCAACTGAAAAAGAGGGAATGAAGTCACTACAGAGCGTTCCATTAAGAGCTTCATGAGCACTAATTAAATTTTTTAAATCATTATCTTTTCCGTAAATACATTTAAACTTTGCTTTCTCTAATAAAATAAAAAATTAAAGATCGGGAGAATTTAGAGGACAATAGATTTGCATTGGAAAAATTTTGTTTTGTTTCTACGTCATCAGATATATATCTAGCTGCAGTTTTAATCGTTTTGAATAAGTTTAACGATGTGAACCAAACACTAAAAAATTGTTTAATTTAATGCCAAATTTGCATATCTATTTGTAGAGGAAATGAAAATTGTCAAGGTTAAAAACTATTTATAATTACCATTTGAAAAAATATACAAATTCAAAACTAGATATCACTGCGAAACGTGGTAAACCCAAAATGTTATAACATTTCTCTTTTATTCGTTCGGGAATTGTATATCGCGTATTTAGATAGATTAATGTCTCAGATAATTTGAATACAAATGCAGGTAATTTTATAAAAATCCATTCACATGAGCAGCTACCAAACAGTTGATAGTTTCTGTAGCCTTAGCATTTCAATGTCGGTATTAAAAACGCTAACGGAATTTAGATAGGTAAATGTGATATTTTCAATGTGCCGGCAGTTAAATTAAACTAGGCAAATGAAAAAAATTTTCGCAAACGGCACAAGCTTCGACAAAGCCCAAATCAGCTATCTTTTAGTACTTACCATCGAAAAACGTATCATTGATACCCTTCAAGGCGGCAATCGCTTCCTGCTTAGTAACCTGATGCTCCAGGTAATATTCCTCGTAGTGACGTTCGGCTTTCGCTGGTTTCTCGCATGGCGGAGCAATTGTATTAGCCACAGCACTATCGATTAGATCGATTACAAAACACAGATTTATTATTAGCACTTTCAAGATTTTCAATATTCCACACTTTCAAGATTTTCAAGATGACTTAATTATACCATGGAAAGTCTCAAAATGCTCATTATAGTCGTCAAGACTACTAGCACTTGAGGAAGTAAACACAAGAAATGATGTAAGAGAATGCCAAATTGTACTTGGACAGTAACACAGTCAAAGACAATGGTAAAAGAGCTGCTAATGCATAAAAACAGCACCACGAAAAGATTTAGAGGATAGATTAGAATTCCGATTACAACAAAAGATTTTGTGTGTCGATAGTAGCTCGGAGCTCAGAAAACTTGAATTTAGTCACGTCTGCGATAAGCAAATGATATTATGCTGGGCTTCATACGCAGAGTGCTAAAATTCAACCAGCTTGGTTCTTGGGCCTCTTACATTTTGGTAATATAAAGACAAATTTCCTTTTTTTGCTGATGAAGTTGTGGATGCTTCTGATTTTTTGAAAGTCGCGTACAACTACACCAGCTATGTGTGTGTGTGGGTTGGGGGAGAGGCGCATTGGCTCCTCTAAGCACTCAGGCCAAAAGACCCATTGTACTCATTACCCCTTGCCTACCATAATTTCCCGGACTTCCTGATAAAATCTAGGATCACTGTTGGGGGAAAAGAGGCGGTCTTCTGCATACGTGCCACATGCCAGCCAAAACATTGATATCTGAGATGCGCAAACGCTGAGCATTGATAGAAGTCAGAGTCTTCTGGGCAGGATGAGCAGAGGTCATCCTATACAACACCTATTCGATACGTATGTCCTCCTAGAAAGTTGTGTCCAGTCAGAATGCTTGTCATGGCTCTGCGAACTTTTTTGCTCTGAGCAAGAAACCTGCAGTCACATGGTTGCGCTCTGAAACGAAGACATTCGTGTGCCTGGCCACACGAACAGTCGTCCATCTATCTTTGTGAGCATAATCTACCCGCTTCCGAAGAATGGCATGTGCAGATGCAATCGGCACACCTAAGGCGAGTTCAGGGCCCTGTAGTGGAAGTCCCGAAGCTTGCTTCGCAATAGCGTCAGCAAGTTCATTTCCCTCAACACCACAGTGAACGTTAAAGGTAGAGCACAAGGGAAGCGTCCAGTTGGTAAGCCGAGGAAACGTTGGGAAGATACGATAGACGCAGACAGCAGATCAATACTGGGGCTCAATAATTGGAGAACCAGGTCGCAGGATCGAGACGATTGGAGGCGGACGTTACTGGAGGCCAAGGCCCGATTTGGGCTGCCGCGCCATCGATTATGAACACCACAGTGCCCTGGTACACAGAGCAGATGCACCCTATTGAATCTGGCGGCAGAGTTCAATTGTGCTTTGGACTCTTGGGCAATTTTCGAAGTAGTCAGAGGTCTACGCAGCGCCATCAGTGCAGTTTGACTGTCCCTGCATACAGCAATGCGTTTTCCTCTCCATTTTTCTTCAATTGCCCAACAGGCAGCTCTCAGGATAGCGAATATTTCCGCTTGAAAAACAGAAACGTGCTCTCCAAGAGAAAAAACCCGCCTGTCATTCGATGAATGCAGATAGACACCAGCTCCAGATCTAACATATGTCCTCGAGCCGTCCGTGAAGAAGATCTCGGAATATTCCCTCGTACAGAGATCTGGATCGTCCCAGTCACTTCTGCTCAAGAAGATCACTTCGTATCTTCTCCCGAAGTCGAGAAAGGGCACTCGAGCATCCAAAGGTAAAGTGAGAATCGGGGAGATCTCACTCATCGAATCCTTAATAGAGCAGTATCCCACATCGTCTTCTACTACCCCTAAGCCAAGCTGAGCTAGTCTATGGGCAGAGCTTATCGCCACACTCTGAATTTGAATATCGAGAAGTGCATCAAGGGCCGCTTCCGGAGTAGTGCTCATAGCACCGCAGATACACAGGCACACATTAAGAAAACAAGTACGAACCATCACATATTTAATAGGAGGAGAAGGATGAAAGTTACGACAGAGTGCTCCATGAAGAGGTTCGCGTATAGAAATCAATAAACTTCCACCATTTGATTTGTCAGAAATATCTGGTGCAAAGGAAGAACTTCACTGTTATTAATATCATTTGGAAGCCGAGTTTCCGTGAGGCAGATAATGTTATTTAAGGCGAGTGATGAGTTAAAGGATATGGATTGGAGCTTCGATCTCAAGCCACGCACGTTTCGATAATATAAAGAAATTTTACAATTTTTTGAGATTAGGCTGGAACAGGTGCTTTTCTTTTTCGTTGAAAATTCGAACGAGTTCTTCTGATGAAAGTTTTGGCAACTATACCGAGGGTCAAAAATTGGTATCCAGTAATTCCTTGTTATCAGCAGTGGTGGTTATTTTAAAAGAACTGATCAATCTTCCAGCGATATTGTTTGGAGTAAGTAAGTTCATAGACCAGTGCGGGCGACTACAAGCGATAGAGATTAGGGTGGCAAGATGCACTGAAAACGGCAAAGGAAGAATACGAACAATCACACATTCAACTGAAAAAGAGGGAATGAAGTCACTACAGAGCGTTCCATTAAGAGCTTCATGAGCACTAATTAAATTTTTTAAATCATTATCTTTTCCGTAAATACATTTAAACTTTGCTTTCTCTAATAAAATAAAAAATTAAAGATCGGGAGAATTTAGAGGACAATAGATTTGCATTGGAAAAATTTTGTTTTGTTTCTACGTCATCAGATATATATCTAGCTGCAGTTTTAATCGTTTTGAATAAGTTTAACGATGTGAACCAAACACTAAAAAATTGTTTAATTTAATGCCAAATTTGCATATCTATTTGTAGAGGAAATGAAAATTGTCAAGGTTAAAAACTATTTATAATTACCATTTGAAAAAATATACAAATTCAAAACTAGATATCACTGCGAAACGTGGTAAACCCAAAATGTTATAACATTTCTCTTTTATTCGTTCGGGAATTGTATATCGCGTATTTAGATAGATTAATGTCTCAGATAATTTGAATACAAATGCAGGTAATTTTATAAAAATCCATTCACATGAGCAGCTACCAAACAGTTGATAGTTTCTGTAGCCTTAGCATTTCAATGTCGGTATTAAAAACGCTAACGGAATTTAGATAGGTAAATGTGATATTTTCAATGTGCCGGCAGTTAAATTAAACTAGGCAAATGAAAAAAATTTTCGCAAACGGCACAAGCTTCGACAAAGCCCAAATCAGCTATCTTTTAGTACTTACCATCGAAAAACGTATCATTGATACCCTTCAAGGCGGCAATCGCTTCCTGCTTAGTAACCTGATGCTCCAGGTAATATTCCTCGTAGTGACGTTCGGCTTTCGCTGGTTTCTCGCATGGCGGAGCAATTGTATTAGCCACAGCACTATCGATTAGATCGATTACAAAACACAGATTTATTATTAGCACTTTCAAGATTTTCAATATTCCACACTTTCAAGATTTTCAAGATGACTTAATTATACCATGGAAAGTCTCAAAATGCTCATTATAGTCGTCAAGACTACTAGCACTTGAGGAAGTAAACACAAGAAATGATGTAAGAGAATGCCAAATTGTACTTGGACAGTAACACAGTCAAAGACAATGGTAAAAGAGCTGCTAATGCATAAAAACAGCACCACGAAAAGATTTAGAGGATAGATTAGAATTCCGATTACAACAAAAGATTTTGTGTGTCGATAGTAGCTCGGAGCTCAGAAAACTTGAATTTAGTCACGTCTGCGATAAGCAAATGATATTATGCTGGGCTTCATACGCAGAGTGCTAAAATTCAACCAGCTTGGTTCTTGGGCCTCTTACATTTTGGTAATATAAAGACAAATTTCCTTTTTTTGCTGATGAAGTTGTGGATGCTTCTGATTTTTTGAAAGTCGCGTACAACTACACCAGCTATGTGTGTGTGTGGGTTGGGGGAGAGGCGCATTGGCTCCTCTAAGCACTCAGGCCAAAAGACCCATTGTACTCATTACCCCTTGCCTACCATAATTTCCCGGACTTCCTGATAAAATCTAGGATCACTGTTGGGGGAAAAGAGGCGGTCTTCTGCATACGTGCCACATGCCAGCCAAAACATTGATATCTGAGATGCGCAAACGCTGAGCATTGATAGAAGTCAGAGTCTTCTGGGCAGGATGAGCAGAGGTCATCCTATACAACACCTATTCGATACGTATGTCCTCCTAGAAAGTTGTGTCCAGTCAGAATGCTTGTCATGGCTCTGCGAACTTTTTTGCTCTGAGCAAGAAACCTGCAGTCACATGGTTGCGCTCTGAAACGAAGACATTCGTGTGCCTGGCCACACGAACAGTCGTCCATCTATCTTTGTGAGCATAATCTACCCGCTTCCGAAGAATGGCATGTGCAGATGCAATCGGCACACCTAAGGCGAGTTCAGGGCCCTGTAGTGGAAGTCCCGAAGCTTGCTTCGCAATAGCGTCAGCAAGTTCATTTCCCTCAACACCACAGTGAACGTTAAAGGTAGAGCACAAGGGAAGCGTCCAGTTGGTAAGCCGAGGAAACGTTGGGAAGATACGATAGACGCAGACAGCAGATCAATACTGGGGCTCAATAATTGGAGAACCAGGTCGCAGGATCGAGACGATTGGAGGCGGACGTTACTAGAGGCCAAGGCCCGATTTGGGCTGCCGCGCCATCGATTATGAACACCACAGTGCCCTGGTACACAGAGCAGATGCACCCTATTGAATCTGGCGGCAGAGTTCAATTGTGCTTTGGACTCTTGGGCAATTTTCGAAGTAGTCAGAGGTCTACGCAGCGCCATCAGTGCAGTTTGACTGTCCCTGCATACAGCAATGCGTTTTCCTCTCCATTTTTCTTCAATTGCCCAACAGGCAGCTCTCAGGATAGCGAATATTTCCGCTTGAAAAACAGAAACGTGCTCTCCAAGAGAAAAAACCCGCCTGTCATTCGATGAATGCAGATAGACACCAGCTCCAGATCTAACATATGTCCTCGAGCCGTCCGTGAAGAAGATCTCGGAATATTCCCTCGTACAGAGATCTGGATCGTCCCAGTCACTTCTGCTCAAGAAGATCACTTCGTATCTTCTCCCGAAGTCGAGAAAGGGCACTCGAGCATCCAAAGGTAAAGTGAGAATCGGGGAGATCTCACTCATCGAATCCTTAATAGAGCAGTATCCCACATCGTCTTCTACTACCCCTAAGCCAAGCTGAGCTAGTCTATGGGCAGAGCTTATCGCCACACTCTGAATTTGAATATCGAGAAGTGCATCAAGGGCCGCTTCCGGAGTAGTGCTCATAGCACCGCAGATACACAGGCACACATTAAGAAAACAAGTACGAACCATCACATATTTAATAGGAGGAGAAGGATGAAAGTTACGACAGAGTGCTCCATGAAGAGGTTCGCGTATAGAAATCAATAAACTTCCACCATTTGATTTGTCAGAAATATCTGGTGCAAAGGAAGAACTTCACTGTTATTAATATCATTTGGAAGCCGAGTTTCCGTGAGGCAGATAATGTTATTTAAGGCGAGTGATGAGTTAAAGGATATGGATTGGAGCTTCGATCTCAAGCCACGCACGTTTCGATAATATAAAGAAATTTTACAATTTTTTGAGATTAGGCTGGAACAGGTGCTTTTCTTTTTCGTTGAAAATTCGAACGAGTTCTTCTGATGAAAGTTTTGGCAACTATACCGAGGGTCAAAAATTGGTATCCAGTAATTCCTTGTTATCAGCAGTGGTGGTTATTTTAAAAGAACTGATCAATCTTCCAGCGATATTGTTTGGAGTAAGTAAGTTCATAGACCAGTGCGGGCGACTACAAGCGATAGAGATTAGGGTGGCAAGATGCACTGAAAACGGCAAAGGAAGAATACGAACAATCACACATTCAACTGAAAAAGAGGGAATGAAGTCACTACAGAGCGTTCCATTAAGAGCTTCATGAGCACTAATTAAATTTTTTAAATCATTATCTTTTCCGTAAATACATTTAAACTTTGCTTTCTCTAATAAAATAAAAAATTAAAGATCGGGAGAATTTAGAGGACAATAGATTTGCATTGGAAAAATTTTGTTTTGTTTCTACGTCATCAGATATATATCTAGCTGCAGTTTTAATCGTTTTGAATAAGTTTAACGATGTGAACCAAACACTAAAAAATTGTTTAATTTAATGCCAAATTTGCATATCTATTTGTAGAGGAAATGAAAATTGTCAAGGTTAAAAACTATTTATAATTACCATTTGAAAAAATATACAAATTCAAAACTAGATATCACTGCGAAACGTGGTAAACCCAAAATGTTATAACATTTCTCTTTTATTCGTTCGGGAATTGTATATCGCGTATTTAGATAGATTAATGTCTCAGATAATTTGAATACAAATGCAGGTAATTTTATAAAAATCCATTCACATGAGCAGCTACCAAACAGTTGATAGTTTCTGTAGCCTTAGCATTTCAATGTCGGTATTAAAAACGCTAACGGAATTTAGATAGGTAAATGTGATATTTTCAATGTGCCGGCAGTTAAATTAAACTAGGCAAATGAAAAAAATTTTCGCAAACGGCACAAGCTTCGACAAAGCCCAAATCAGCTATCTTTTAGTACTTACCATCGAAAAACGTATCATTGATACCCTTCAAGGCGGCAATCGCTTCCTGCTTAGTAACCTGATGCTCCAGGTAATATTCCTCGTAGTGACGTTCGGCTTTCGCTGGTTTCTCGCATGGCGGAGCAATTGTATTAGCCACAGCACTATCGATTAGATCGATTACAAAACACAGATTTATTATTAGCACTTTCAAGATTTTCAATATTCCGATCATATTTCGCATTGCATCGCCGAATGTTGGTTCACATAATTCTTTCACATTTTCGGCACCGTTGACGGCCTTTCAAATGCAAATCACCTCAAATCAAACCATTTATCTTCGGTGCTACCGATTCATATCACTAAACGCAAGTCAGTGAATAGTATAAAACACTTTTATTACAATAGATACTTAGATACTTAGTAGTGTCGTTTTTTTGTGAATCACTTTTAAGCACTACCGGGGCGTTACACTTTCGAGCCGAATTATGTTAACACACGTACAACTGTTGCAAATAACAAAAATAAATGAATGGTGGGTTTAAGTGAATTGTCTCTGAAAATAAATCGCACTATGTTTACTTCAACACTATTCATTCAAAGTCGCCGCATCGATTCAATGGACTCGATTCGAGTAGGTCCAGTTGACTAATGCTATATGGCTACCGTTCAAACTGAAAGCATGGCACACTCTGTAAACTTACAGTACGCGATAAGAAAACAGCTTTAGAGATAGAAAAGCACAATTTAACATTCTGTCCGTCTTGGTAAATTTGGCACAGCGAGTGTATCTATGGTGTGCGAAAAAAGATGCATAATAGGGGGTAAAATTTACTATAAGAAAATCGTATAGCTTCAAGAATAGAATTCTTAATTCGGTTCAGACAATTAAAAATTCGTCTTATAAGAGTTTTATTGAATTTTAATCGGAACTATTTTTTCAGATTTTAGACAAATAAGACAATGTTTTGAGTGAACATGCATAATTGAGCTGTTAAACGAAATGCTGTCAAAGAGAAAGTTATAGAATTTTGAATTTTCTGTCTTCATGACAATAAGACCAGTGAAATCATATAGATGATTCTCTAACTTTATTCACTAATGTGCACTGTATATATTCGACGTGCTAGATAATCAAGCTGTATTGCTAAATAGTCACTGACTATGCGCCAAGCTTCTTAACTTCATAATACCGTATGCAAGACCACAAAGCAGCTATGCCGTGCTGCTGTGCATTCATTCGGAAATTTCGATCTAGGAAAAATCGTGGGTGCTAGCACATCACAATACGCACAAAGCTTTCGAGTTTACACCTAGACGCGTATCTCTGAATATATCATTCATTCTTCGATCACTCATCACTCGATTACTAAATAGCGCGAATATACTTCCACACAGTCCGTTGGCACTGTCCAGACTAATTATCATATTTTAAGATCCATTATCGGTTCACCTAGAGCAGAAGCCCGTTTCGAAAGTCTTTTCAAACATTTTGGTCACTACTCAAAAATATCTAGTATCTACTTATTTGTATCTTTCACAATAGCAACTGGTCGGTCATTGATATGCCGATGATGTGACGGCCTAGAGTTGACAGATACGTTTGCATGCAAAAGAAATATGTGCGTACTCAACGAATTAGCATTTTTCATAGATCCAAAACGTTTTAATTACTAATGGTGAAAAATATTCGCACAGCAGATGCCGCGACTGCAAGCGCTAAGTGGGTATTGTCAGTGCGCTCTTTGCAAAAGGATGAGGGTGATCGGGCTTGATTGGTATGCGAGGCGCGTGAGGGCTACTCGAACGGGTCGAAGATTATTGCAATTCTGTTATAGAAGATATCAACAGGCCATACAAAAGGAAGTTGAAAATAAAACTAAAACTGAATAAATGAATGAATGGGACAAACCAAGTTCTTCGCGAAAATATTCAATGAGTCATATTGAAATGAATGTTTTTTGTTGTGAAAGATATTTTGCGGTTATGAGGCAGGTAAATTCTTGAGGAAACTAATAAACAAAATATTCGAAATGAAATCTATATGAATTTCCTCCAGTTTAAAAGGAAATATTCATGCGTGTCTACAATCCATCAGAGCCAAATTTTCTTGAAAAATTATGTCTCTTCTTCAGTCTCGTAACGCAAATTCATTTTAATTACAGTCCAAAATACACAATAAGCTGCTATAAATCATGATTTGGGGGGGAAAATAATGAATTTTTATTGGTGAAACACTCCAGTATTGTCTCGACCTCTCGTATTTTTCCCTTGAACAAATTTCATTAAAAGGGGCGATTTAAGAATTGATATGAATTTCGTATACAAGATACGCAGTACTGATGGTACACCAGCTACAAAGACACATCGTAAACCAATAACGTATCCAAGCGTTAAATGTATTCCTTCGACTTGTCTATATCAATTTACATATACTGCGCTCATGCTTTACTGTATAAAACCCTTCTTTTACAAGGCTGATAATTATTTGGAACCATAAAAGAAAAGTGTATGGCAGCAGGATAAAAAAAACTACTCTGAGGTTAAAGTTACTTTGTTTAGTTATTTGTTTGACTTGATATTTAGTTTATTTATTTTTTTCTAGTTTTCAAACCCAATTATTTTAATTTAAAGGCCAATTTTTCCTTTAAAAGTTGGATATATTTCAATTTCTTCACAGATATCGATATTTCGAGAGTAATTTGCTCTCTTCCTCAGTGTTTATTGGTCCACTCCTAATGTAACCATTAAATATCATTTGCATAATAGTGACTAGAACAGTTAAGTTTTGATTCGGTTTAAAAGTACGTTCCGAAGATAAAGAAAAAAGAAACTATCTAAGCCTTGGTTGGCTAGAACTCTGAGATGATTATGAAATTAAAGAAACAAACTATATAAGATAATGAAAAAACTCTAACGCACCTGAACCGCTAGAAATACTAATGTTCGATGAACAGTAGAAAGATCATGCAGATTTTGAGTGCATATTCTACCACACGTGCTCCATCCTATTTCGATTGCAAAATCACTTTGATCTTAACAATGCATTTAAACTCATAGAGTGGAAAGTATTTCAGGAATTTCGAGATTTAGGAAAGCCAAACACTGCAAAACTTTGAAAGCAGCATAACATAACATAAACAAAGAAAATGTTTAGTGCTTGCAACACTTTACCAGCCCTGCAACTAAAAGTCTCCCACAATTGCCTCAAGTCAAAATCAAATAGCTCTATTGATTTCGATTTTATCCGATGATTTCGTCGAAAGTTACAGGAATAGAAATATGTTATAAAAACGAAAAATGTTTGGGACCGAAAAATATCTAGAACTTAGAAAATTTAAACATTGGTAATTCATTTTCATTGTAAATGTTCGTGATATGATTACTTGATGTAAGCATGTATTGATAAGAAAAGAGCAAAAAACGCCTCGCGCTGGCAACCCTTTCCTAGCATCAAAGCCAAAAATATATCACACCTGCCTCACATTAAAATCAAGCTACTCTGCGAATTTCGTTTTGATCCGATGACTGCATTGGAAGTTATATAGATACAAAGAAATGTAGGATTATCAGTCGCAAAAGTTTTCAAATTTTCGAAAACTTAATATTTGTTATTTATTGTCACAGCAAGATCATTACCGTTTGAAAATTTTACGATAAAATCGCTTAATAAAGATATTGCAAATAAATACAAAGCCAACAATAGCTGGCAACCCTATAATGGCTTTTTAACCAGATTCCTTCTAAATAATGCCTATACTAAATTCCATTTATCATATGAAATTCGTTTTGATTTCATGACTGCACTGGAAGTTATAGGGCAAAAAGCTTTATTTTTCTGAGCGAATTTTCAAAACCCAAGACACCAAAATTTCTATAGCTAGCAGCACCAACGGAATTTTTCAACCAAATTTCTACCAAACACGGCTTAGAGTAAGATTCAGCTACTGTGTCAATTTTATGAAAATCTGGTAACTATAATACATCAGAATTCATAGGGCAAAAAACAGTATTTTTTTCTATATGATTTTTTTAGATGGCACCACTGGCACAGAGTTGCCCACATTTCCAAATCGCTTCTATCAGTCATGGTCCTACTTAATACCAATACATTCCGTGAGTTTCATTTGTATCTGATAATTGGGTCGGGAGTTCTTGTGAACAGAAATTGTTGATGCTTAAAATATAGGTAAATTGGAGGAGGGTTACCGTTCTTGTCCGATGTGAAATTTCAAAAGTATTGCTTTGACTGTATAGACAAAGCATAAAATTTGTATATAAGTTGATTTTCACTGTAAAAGACGAAAATTTTTCAGGAGAGTCTATGGTTTGAACGTTTTCACTTTCAATGCCTGTCATAGCTGCAGGGTTGCCAGCACGTTCATAAAAAACCATACGTGTCTACAACTTTTTTTTCTGCATACACACCAATGTATCCTGAAAATTTCAGTTCATTCGGATGGCGCGTTCCTGAGATTTTTTCACTGAAAAAGGAAAATGGGGCTATTTTTTACTATAGCTTGCCTCATAAAGATATAGATCACCTATATTTGTAAACGTTAGTGTCGCTGAGAGTAAAAATTTTGAATTTTTCAATTGAGATCTGACATCAAGTTTTTCACAGAGGCCTCATCAATGATTTCGTATGCTTTTTCTCATTTTTTGTTAAAGTTAGATATATTTTTAGCCTTTCTATTACTTTCTTTCAATACTCGTAGCCTAGTGTCGTTCTATTGGTCTAAGTTTAGGAAAATTTGGTGGGCTGACCTCCTTGGGGACAAAAGTGATGTGTTTGCCAGCGTTATGTTGGCATAATGAGGTCTGGCCAAAACAACACGGACCCTTCATGCTTATTAATGTTAGGCAGCAATCGCTTCTGCAGACATTCCTTGTTGTCAACCTAGGCATTGATGGTGCCTTCCGCTATAATAATATCGCTCCTTAGACCACATCGACAAATTGCCGGCCACAACCATGTGCTGTTTAGCAAATTTACTGGCTTTCTTCAACTTAAATACTTATTACACTGCATATTTCACTATAACAGTGTAACATTTATGGCCAGGAATCTGCTTGAAGTCTGCTTTGACATAAGTCTTGTCATCTAAAAAAACACAATCGAATTTCGTCACATATTGATCGTATAATTTTCGAAGGACATTTTGATAATAAAGTCTTAATCATAAGTTCTGGAGCTCCTTACTCCTCTCGGATGAAATTTCTTACGAGGAATTCTGGTGAATCATTTAACTAAAACACCAGGAGGTTAGAAGTCATTTCGTAGAAGCTCGTTGACACCAGTAGATACAGTAATGCAAAAATATGCCACTTCTTTGTTCTGTAAGTTGTCAGGCGTCAGTTTTTTTGCAGAGAAGAAGTGGTGGCATGTAACATAGCATAGCAGTCGCAAATTGCTTAATCGTCTCGGCTGAAGTATTGTAGGCGGGATATGAAGACCTGCAGCGGAAGTTCACCTTTTGGCTCAAAAGATTCGACATGCGGACTGGGTCGACTTTGAGGGACTACGTGCGTTGCTGTAAGGTCAGTACAAACTGCGGAAGTCGTCAGAATATCCAACAGTAATAGCGGTGAGGTCGATCGCGAGGCTTTTTTAGCGGCTGATGTTCATTAAGAATAAGCTGAGGCGATTGCAGTGAAAACAATTGCGAGGCTAGGGCACGAGATTTGTTCCGAGTCGTGTTTCCAGCGGGAACTCTGTCAGTGATTACACCAGAATCAACAGACATAACCGTATCACGCAATGGTTGAAGGCTTTTTCGAGTTACTTTAACCGTCTCTTCTGACCCAATAAGTGTTTTCGCCACATCCTCAAGACACTGTTTGGCAGCTCGTAATTTAGTCATATAATACGCCATTGAAGACGAGCGGCAGCAGCTGCAGAACCAAATATGTATGCACCCAAGAGACTAGCATGCCAAAAAATACACCTCAACGTTACTCCTAACAGAGTGAGTGATAATCTAAGTAGGCACAACAAGGTAGCTACTGTTCGGCCCAGGTAATTGGCAATCCATTGCTAAAATGACCATTTGAATCTAAGATATTTTTTAAGAGTTTTGAGAACTTTCGCATTCCAGTTTTGCTATTTTTTAGAAGGCATCTTTACTTCTTTTCATATATCTTACCAGTCACAAAGCTATTACTTTACGTAAAATTAAAATGAAGTGTCGGTCTGTGTTTGTAATACCAACACAGAAGACAGATTCTTGTTCACCTGATTTTCCTGGAGCCAATATAAATTTCTGGAAATCATTTGTGTTGGATGCAAAAGACTAGATGATTGTTTAATGACATAAACATGCACTCATAGTTGCACCCTGAGTCACTTTCACACTGTAAAAATTATGAGTTGGATTAGAAACTAAACACAAAAGATTATTAGCGAACTGAGTAGAAGGAGTAGGTAAAAGATGAGACTTTCCAGAGCTCTAACTGAACTTGATGACCAATATTTTTCTGGTATAACAACTTGTTACGATTCTTTCAATTCATTTTAGGCCCAAAGAAAATTAAATCGCTTTTATGGTCTCAGTCAGTCTTTCCTTTAAGTCAGATCTGATCTCTATCATTCAGTCATAATATTTTGACTTGAAATAATATTTTGATTACTAGAATTCTGTTCTTACGACAGAGATAAAAGTTCTGAAAAACAAAAATGTAGTTTAGAGCCTGTAGCCACTTCTGAAGAAATTAACTGGTGACTGAAAAGGACGTCGAAAATTAAGACAAATTAATAAACATTTGTGACACTTATGTTTGTGAAATTAGCCACCTCAACAGCATTCTAACGTATATAGACTTTTCTAAACAAAAGAATACTTTACGAACAACATAAAACAAATAAAAACACATAACAGAAAAAAATACGATTTTACTGTACGAAAAAAAAACAACTCGAAAAGAGGCCAAAGACAAGATGCTGATCATAGGAGAATTATGCAGTAAAATGAAAATTTTCGTTTCTTATTCAGTAAAATTATGCTCATAGTTCACGCTATACTGGCGTTTAATAGATGTGTATGTACATAATACCATACTTGCAACCAAAGATTGATATAGCGCGACCTGACACTTAATTGATTTCACTATCATTACAAACAAATTACATTTTTTTAGCAAATAATATCGTTGGTTTGGGACAAGTCTATAATTTTTTTCACTCAGAAATTCATTACAAATAGGAAATTGCATTATAATTGAATTCTTATCAAAATAACAATGTCAATGAGCATCATCGTTTATAATCGTGTATATGTATAGGAAGCAGTGGCGAACGCAGGGGGGGGGGGGGGGGTTTTGGCAGTTCAAACCCCCCCGGAAATTAGAAAATCAAATTCATAGTTATTAGCTTCAAAATAAAGAACTAGCTGTTTACGGTGAAAAGGTGGATATTTCAAAATGCCGCAAATTTTAGCTTCTGCAACATTTATCAACATCGTAAGGCATCAAAGGGTGGGCACTCCATACCGATCCTTGAGAAAAAATTTCCAGACGAAATTTGAACTCAACAGCTCGAGCGCATTCGCAGGGCGGGAGAGAAAAATGTTTTTCCTATCACCCGTAGCAACCAAGCAACCGGTTGACTTGACACGTTGACACAAGTCATTCTGTGCGTTTTCGGAAATCTTTGTGAATGACAGTTTGAACATTCATAGATTCAGTTCTCTCCGTTTTTGCCACATTTGTCTTAAGTTCTCGCATATCTGATCTCTCAGCGTTTTCTCATGCTAAAGTCAGTGTACAGCGAAAATGAGTTCAAGAAAAATAACATCATTTTTCAAACCAAAAAGTGCAACAATTGTCGCAACCGCAGCTGAAGTTCCAGGTCCTATACATCGTGAAGATTTCCACCATCGAATAAAGTACGGCATGAGGAACCAGATTCTGCTGATCCAAAAGTAAGTCTTTGATACATGAAAAATGAGTTTTTTTCCGATTTGATTGCACTTGGGAGTTTTTTCTTATACACCCGACCCGCCTTTTGCGACCTCGGATCAACTCAGTCGAGCCGGATGCCTAATGCACTGCGAAGAGTAGAGTAAACATTCTTAATCGTTATCTCTTGTTCTGACAATCATTAGTCTGCTTTTATTCTGATAGATCTAAAAGAAATAGACAGAAACTAAGTGATCGATTGGATCAGGTGGCTAATAGGCTCTAGTGCTACGGATGCCAAAGTTGCAGGTTTGAATCCCTGAGTCCAAAGATTTTTTTTCAGAGGATTTTTTCAGCTAAAATGTATATGAGTAAGTTTTGAATAATTAGCAAATTTCTTGTACCAAATAAAACAAAATCAAAAATGATAATTTTTCGGCTAAGCTTCAATTTTATCATATCAAGTAATTCGAAAAATTTATGATCATAACGTAAATCACATCATTAATTGAAAATTTTGAAATCAAATATAGACAATATTTATACTCGACTCCAAGTTTCACCCAATGATGTTGTAAAGTTCTGTCGAAGAAAACTAAACAACGATGAAAAGTACAAGCTTCTCGTTGATGCATGGTCACCAGACGAAACTTTCGAATTTCCAGCATCGGGGACAAGAAATTTAAAATTCCAGCTGTCTTGGTTACGCATGTTTCCCTGATTGGCGTATTCAGCTATTGAAGACGGAGCCTACTGCCGAATCTGCGTATCATTCGTACAAAAGAATATTGGCAAAGGAAAACATGAAGAACCAAAAACCTTTGTTCAATGCGCTCTCGAAGATTGGAAAAAGGCTTTGGAGAAATGTAGAGATCATCAAAACAATAAGTATCACAAGGATGCTTCTGAAGACGCGCTGAATTTTAAAATGATTTATGATCAGAAGAAAAATGACATTATGTACGAAATAGACCATGGTCGCAAACAACAGCAGCATGAAAATCGACAAAAGCTGATTCCCATCATTCGTGCCGTTTTACTCTGTGGCAGACAGGGACTTGCTCTCCGAGGACATCGAGATCATGGCTTGCTATCAACGGAGATACCAGAGGAAAATGATGGCAATTTCAGAGCACTCCTTCGATTCGCTGTGGAAAGTGGAGATCTTGCTCTGGAGCAGCATCTGAAAACAGCTAGCGCCAACGCTACTTATCTAAGTTTTCGCATCCAAAATGAAATCGTTGAAGCGGCAGGAGAAATAATTATGAAAAACATCATAAAACGCGTCAATGAGTCAAGTTGTTTCTCAGTAACCGCTGATGAAACCACGGATGTCAGTGGAGTTGAACAATTTACAATTAGCGTTCGATACATCGAAAAAATTGAAAAAATGTATAACATCCGGGAAGATTTCTTGCGTTTCGTCCCTGTGACAGACGTAACTGAAGCGGGCCTTGCGAAGACTCTACTGATCACATTGGAAGAGCTTGGATTGGAGATGCGTTTCATGAAAGGGCAAGGTAAAGTCAGAAGGTGCAATAGCACTCTAAAACTGAGTGTGTTAAACGACCACATTCAAAACGTTTTTCCCATTTTATTCAAATAGTAAATAAAATTGATACACTTGCAGATTCATTTTTTCTTTTACCTTCACGACGAACTGAGTGTGAAATAAAATTTATAGTCGAACCCCGCCCGAAAAAATTTTCTGCGTTCGCCCCTGATAGGAAGCATACTATCTTCTACACTGAACATGCAAGCATTTACCTAGATAAACGATCGCAAATTAATTACTTCATTCGCTTGTAATTAAACAATTTTGCATTCATACTGAATCAGATAAACTAGAACTTTCAAAGTCGCAGCAATCAAGTCACACCAAATGCAGCTTTCATCGTTCGTATAAAGATTGTAAATAAATAAGTTTTTTTGTTTATTTACCTAATCCTCGCATACCAAGAACGCACCGATATTTACAATCGTTTGAATAGATTCTCTTGAACTCGCAATGAAGAAATACAAGTAATCTAAATACCAATTTGCACTTCCTTAACAGTGCGATTTGTAGATAGTATCTATCGTTCTCAGGAAATGGTTCACTCTATATTTGCTCTTCCTCAGAAACACTTCTACTTGGGGCTATCTTAACATTTGGTTGATAAGATTGCATTTGTATCTCAATTGACGCTGTAAATTTGTAGGTATGTACGTACTCTTCTGAATTGAATTTATATTTGGACACTGATTAATAGTGTAACGTTTACATTTTTGTTATGAAATCACAAAATAAACAGTTAATTGCCTCTTATTGAGAATCATTCGAAATTGCGACTCGTGACCACCCGGTATTTGCTGGATTAGTCACTTTAGGTAACATCCAAAGTGATCCCAATATGTCCAGAGCGTGATGGAATTCGCATATTGCAAATCAACCGTAATTCAATTCGTATGCTTCCGATCATACTCTAAACATTTTTAATAAAATCCACCATTCGAACTAGAATGTGTTTGGTTCTAATCAAAACCGACAGCAGAGTTCATAGCTTTTCAACTTCAGACAACATAATTCGCTATAAACTACTCTTTCAATCAAACACTCATCAAATCAATTTCATCAGCCCATCACTTCACACGAAGCGATCATCATAAAACTCATTGAGCATTTGATCACGTCCGAGTTAATCCGAAAACGATGCGGAAAAAATGCCTATGGAAATTCTTTCGAAAAGAAAATCGGAAAATTTATAATGTCTTCACGGGTAGATCATAAATATCCGTTGTGTTTCGCAAGGCATTAATCGAATGTTTGGGCGCTCTGTCCGTAGTCGAATTCGAATGTGATTTAGCTGGATGATAATGTATTTCGGTGTTGTGTGCGCGCAACAGGTGTAGGAGACATGAAAACTTTCTCCAGAAACAATGAATCTAAAAGTCCAAGATCACAAATCAATCCAAGTGTCTTGGGAGTGTTGTTTGTTGTTTTCGAATTCTTGCGGAAGGAAAGCATGGGGCTAAAAATACTAGGGAAAATGGAGAAAATGTGACTGGGTGCTAGATTGGTCTTTGTGTTTGGTGGTCTTTGTAGCATGTAATATTATTTTTAGGGGCTGTTAAATGAGAAACTTTTAAGTGGTAATAGTAATTGACAAGCAGGTTAAAGGCGATTTTTGATGAGTTTATTATTTGATGAGTTAAAATCTCTCCTACAGCTGTTAGTATATTCTGCAAATATGTAGGACATATTTTATATTCTCGAAAAGAGAGATTTTTTTTTTTTGCAACACCAAGGCAAAAGTGACGATTGATAAAGCTAGAGAAAAATAAATAAGTAAAGAAGTGGATTTTTTTAAACTTATTCCAAAATATCGCCATATTACAATGACCCTAGAAAGTATGTCGCTTGAAATCAAACAGTAAAGTAATATTTGTTTCTTTATTTCTTTAAATCAATTTGAACAGGCTACTGCCCAGTTACAAAAAGAAAGAAAAACAGCAAAAAAAAGAAAAAGAGCAAAAAAAAAAAAAAGACAAAAAAAAAAGATTTTAAAAAAGAATAAAAAATTAATAAATAATTATTGTACTAGATGTATACATATTTGAAACTTCAACAAATTAAACAAGTCAACATGGAAGAAAGTCCAATAACGGTAAAAAAAATCAAACATTATAAGAAGCTTTAAGAATTAAATCTTTAATTTGGGACTTAAATTAAGAGAACGTTAGCGGAAAAGGACCAAGCTGAAGTTCGTTGTGCTTCCTAGGGATACGCACTAGCGGAGAGTTTAAATAAACTTCAGATCGCGCGAAGGGAAGAGAACACATTCATTGAGATCCATCTGATCGATTAACGTTACCTATACACAGCATACAACCAAGATCGGAGAGCATAGGGCAATGGAGTAGTTTGAAACGCAAGCACTCGTCGAGGAACACTCGTCGGGAATCGAATGAAGGAATTTGGAATAAGGAAGACGATCACTATAACCACAGTAAGGGATGTTGAATTTAAACAACAGTAAGCGAGCAAACCTACGCTGAACGTATCCCTTTGCCTGATTGAGATATTTATGACGGGGAGACCACACTTGACAACAATACTCCAGGATGCTACGAACAAGTGAAAAAAAAAATAGGTGGAAAGAGGTATCGATGCTAGTAAAAAGCATCTAAGGATGAAACCGGACAGACGAGAGACCTTGACGGTTATATAGGCAATGTACAGGTCGAATTTGAGCTTTGGATCAAAGTACACACCAAGAATCTTAAAGTTATCAACAGCCGTAATGGAAGCTCCGTACAGAGTATAGGAATATATTAAGGGTGATATTTTATACGTATAGGACATTTGATGACTTTTGGATATGCTCAAAGTAATTGAATTTTTAGAACACCAGTCCCACAGAGTACAGAGATCATTTTGAAGTTAGAGGCAGTCGTTGGTAGATTCAATTACTTTGAAAATCTTGAAGTCATCGGCAAACAAGAGGCAGGGAGAATGAATAAAGGAAGGAAGATCGTTAATAAAGACTAGGAATAATAATGGACCGAGAATGGAGCCCTGAGGAACACCGGAAAGTTGACAGAAAAAGGAAGAGGTGGAGGATTGCACAGATACAGCACAAGAACGACCAGAAACATAGGAAGAAAACCAAGACAAAAGAAGACCAGACACCCCATAGCTCCGAAGCTGTGCAAGAAGAATTCTGTGATCAACATAATCAAATGCTTTAGAGAAGTCAGTATATACCACATCCACTGTTTCCGTTGGTCTAAAGCAGAAGCAACCAAGTTAGTAAAAGATATAAGATTAGAGGTGGGGGATATACCCTTAACAAAACCATGCTATTTCGGAGCAAGGAAGGGATGGAGGAAATGAAGCAGCCTGCTGTAAACCACACTTTCAATAACTTTTATAAAACAAGGAAGGAGGGAAATTCGACGGTAGTTAGAAACACAACTTAGATCTTAAGATTTGTGGATGGGGGAAATATAACCAGATTTGCGACTGGCGGGGAAGGAACCGGAGGAGAGGCTGAGGTTAAATATAATCGACAAAGGAACACATAAAGACGATGATAGTGATTGGGCCAACAGGTTAGGGATACCATCAGAGCCACAACCAACATTGACATCAAGACACTCGAGTTTCAAGACATCAAGACACTCAATTTCAAGAGGATTGATGTAAATGGAAGATAGGGAAGATGAAGCAACATAGGGAATTTCACAAGGCAAGATATGATTATGTGGGGAAAAGAAGGAAGAAAAATATTTTGCGAAAAGGTCGCAAATTCCACGTGGATTGGATGCAGTATCGTTATCGAGGAACATGGAATCGGGGAAACGTTGGGAACTTTTGAGGGAACGAACATAAGACCAAAATAATTTTTGATGATTAGAACAGATAGAGGACTCAATGCTGGAAAAGTAATTTCGGATAGCTTGATTGACGGCAGTTTTGGCAGAAGATCATAGCCTCGAAAATTCGGGGAAGTCATCATGAGAGCCTGTATGTTTAAATCTAGCTCGAGCGACATCATTAGCTTTCAGGGCAGACGTTACATCACGACGAAACCAAGGAGCGTCATTAGACTTGCCAGGACGTCTGGAAGGAGGGAAACGAGAGATAAGGTTGAATAGGAAGTTGTGGAATTTTATGACAAGCTCATTGATAGTGAGGCCACGGGAAAAGGAGAACCTATTAAACGAGTTCATATCAGTCATCATACCAACGAAGTCTGCTTTATGGAAGTTAAAGCGCATGGCCCGAGAAGGAGTTCTAAAGGCCTGAAGATCAACATGGAGTGCGACTGAGAGAGGAGAATGATGTAAGTCAGCTTGGACAGAGGGGACGGAGGCGGCATGAACACTGATGTTATGAGAGGGAATATTAGATAGAACGAAGTCTAGTATTTTGTTATTTAACACCGTTTTGTTAGGAGAGTGAACACAAAGATAAAAAGAATGAGGTTATCATAGAAATATTGCTGGATGAGATTATGTAAGAAAATTTATGATTCCATACCAGGTTCGGTTAGTTGAAATTACCACATATTAAAGATAAGGCAGAAGGAAAGCCTATGTTGAGGTAGGTTGATAACTCATCAAAAAATTTACTATAAACCGCAACTGGGGAATTACAAGAAACATATACTGAAAAACAATGAGAACTTTTGTGGGAGCAAGGATAACGCGGACATCAATATATTCAACAGGAGGGGAAGGAGAAAAATCCATACAGAGTGTTCCTTAATGAGACCCGTGAACTGCAACTAACATAAATTTTGAGCTTATTAATTTCGAAAGTTCTGCGGTGTATTCAAGCGACTGGTCCTACGAGGCCTCGGAATCAAATCCTTTACTAAAATGCCGGGTAGCCAAAAATCTTTTCGAGAAACTTTATCGAAATTTGGAGAAACATTTACCCGGAATGAGGCGATATTGTCGAAGTTATCCTTCGTAAGCTTTTAACAAGAAAGGAGAGAAGGAACACACTCCAGCTTAGCCGCTACATACGATGTAATATAGTTCTACGAAAATCCGCATCGGGTGTGGGAGTTGATGTTTGTGTAAATTTCGTTGACAATGTATAAGAGTGTGGAGCCCCACAACCCACTTTATACAGAACTTTATTCAGTTGCCTAACTTAGAGCTAACTAGGCCAATTCAATCCGATATTGGGTAATGGCTGGATTTGACCATACACAATAGCAGCCAGTGCTCTATCCACTCGACTACAAAAGCTTTGAATAGTTACAACTCAAAGTCATATTTTTGTGAATCATCTTGATCAATTTCTGATGTAGTTCATACCTTTTGCAGTGAAAAATATGCGCCGTCTTTGCCCTCAAAATGACCGTCTACTGTCGCCTTCATTTCATCGTTATTCCAAAAATCTTCAACTTCGAAGTTTATTTTTCAAATTGGAAAACAGGAAATAATCAGCTGGAGACCATGGTTTTCCATGCAGCCTTCAATTACTTGATTTAATTTGAGCTGAGCGAGGTGGTGGTTTTTGGTGGTAATTAGAGCTGCTACATCATCAGCGTAATCTACTAAGAGCACATCTTCTGGAATTTTCAGGCGCAGAAACCCGTCGTACGTAGCATTTCAGAGATCTGATCCGAGAATGGACCCTTGTGCTGCTCCGTTAGTAATATTTTTCCGGATATTTCCCTACTTCGTTTCATGTGCAGTGCTGTGCAAAAGTTAACGTAATGTTTATTCATTTTTCTTTTACATACACAATGATTTAAAAAACTGTTTTTTACATTGCAACTACTTAAGTACTACTATCAGCAATCACTTAAAAAATGGAATGCAATCATTAACTATAGGAGCATAAGTCCTTGTTGCAAAACTTAACGTACGATAAATTTACAGTATATAAAAATCCATTTAAATATTTTGTAGAATATCCTTTTGATTTTATTATAGCTTCAAGAAGCCTTGGTATTGATGAAACTAAATTTTCAGTCAGATCTGCTGTTATCCGACTCCATCCCTGGTGAATTATTTCCTCCAGATCGGATTTAGAATGAATTTTATGTTCCCTGATTTTCGTTTCCAGCTCAGCCCATAGATGGGGATGATGTCTGGAAATTAAGGAAGGGTTTCTAAAATATGAGGCACATTAGGAACTATCCACATTCGCACGTTGCGGACTGTGTGCTTTGGATCGTTGTCCTTTTGAAAGAAGTAATCGTGAATTCGTAAATTATATTATATATTAAATAATCGTAAATTATTATTTTTTAAATATTTAAATAGCCGTATTGATCCATTGTAGTTTTAATAAACTGCAAATTTCTTAGCTCAGCTGCTGACATGCAACCCTACATCATAACTCCACCAACTCCCTGTTTCACTGTGCCGCATAAATTTTTTTGGCAGACAAGCCGCATTTTTCTCCCTCCACACCAATCTCTGCCCATTGTTTCCAAAAACATTGTATTTCGTTTCAACAGAGAAAATTCCTTGACGGCAGAAGCTCATATCCTTATGAATATATCTTCTCGCAAAAACTAAACGTTACCGCCTGTTTGTTTTTGAAATATAGGGTTTTTTCTTTGTACGCCGAGATCGATATCCAGCACTCTGTAGGACTCTACATACTGTATAACGACGAACATTTTTTAAAAACATATCGAGCAATGTCCTTTGATCTCATACTAGGAATTTTTCACCAAGAGTAGAATATACATACCTCTCTTCGCTTGTTAATTTTCGTGGTCGACCACTTTTTGCTTTGATGTTTACCCTTTCTTCAGTTGATTTTGCACGACCCACTAAGTCCGCTATTTCCTGTTAATACTTGTTTATATTGTAAAAGTTTAGGATAATTTCTTCTCCTAAAATATTCAACGGTTTTCGTTTTATAGGACTCATTTTTACTATTATCAAAATACCACTACTTTATTACACTGTGAACAAGTGGCGGATCCACGGGGCGGTGTTTTTCCGGGTTCGGACACCCCCCTCCCCCTAAAAGGGCAGTTCAAAGTTTTTTATTTTAATTGGCTGTTAACTGTTGATTATCGTATATTGTTACGGGATTGAAAAACCTCATATAAATTATTGAAACAGTAAATTATGATTAGATACATATTTAATAGGGAATATAAAAACTTAAAAAGAAAAAACAAGAAACACATATATAACGTTCCTTGTTTGTCGCATTGCGATCATTGAGTCTCGCTGGTTTTTAGCGTGACATGAGAAAGTAGCCTATGGATTCCACGCCTTGTTCACTGGATTATTTAAATTCACTAACCTTAAAAAGTCAAAGTACAGATACCACACAATCGAAAAACATTACCTATAAGGTTGCAAGTAAATTTTGATTTTCTAATATTAGTACAAAAATGGAGTCCGAAATATTATAAGACTCGTTATTAAGTAGTGATCCGCTAGTAAAAAATATGTGTATGTCATTTTTGTACACAAAAAGATGGAAATTAATTAAAAATCATCACATTCGATAGAAAATGTTATGAAAACACACGAAAAATTGCGCCGTTTGCCTTTCTTTGAAATTTCAGAGTTTTTTTTAATTTTGCGATTGCCAGATTTTTCAACATAGCCTATAAATTATGAAATACATTTCTTGGGTATAATTTACTAACTGGCAGGAAAAGAAAGCGTAACAACTAATCATCTACTCGGGAACGAGAGCATGAGTAGTTGGCAGCAGCCAAAAGTACTCGCAAGTACTAAATAGTACGAATGGAACACGAGAAAACTTCAAAAAACGGGAAAACTTCGAGAAAAATTTGACAAAACAGTGCTGTTATCGGGTTGTCGGCGTGGTATCCAAAATATTAAACACGTAAAATTCATAAATGACATTTGCTATGCAAATGCTACTAACGACGGCAATCGCTGTGCCAACTTCGAAACAAAAACTATCGAATTGGGTCTCCAAATTAAGGAAAGATATATATACGCTTCGAAGTGAAAAACACTCGAATCCTGGATCCGCGTCTCCTGTGAACACTTCAATGATTACAACTCGACTGAAAATGCAAATTGTCTCATTCGCTATGCATGATTCAACACGTAATGGCAAGCCTTTCCAGGAAATAAGCAAAAACGGGCAAATGTGGATGTTGTTCGTCAACTTTTGCAGCAAAGAGTTATGAACGTCTCACAAGTTTTTCATATTGTTTCGAAAGTTGTTCATTGCATTGAAATTTTTTTTTAGTGATTTTTAGTGATTTATCATTGACGATTACTTCGTTTAGTGGCCCATACGGAACCTAGGCTGATTTTTCGAAACGCCACCGGTCCTTCGTATTGCTGCCTGTAGTTGTGGCTACAATAGGCCTTCTAGGAGTTTCCCCGCCGTATCAAGCATACACAGAGGTGTGTACATAGATGGTGTGCTAGGGTCTCCATTTTCCTTCGGAATCAAAGCAAGCCGTGCCTCTTTCCGCCTCGTTCAAAGCAAGCCGTGCCTTCCGCCAGCAAACACGCATTTTACATGACAATTGGTCCTCCACCACAGCTTTCAGTACTTCTGCTCGAATGCTGTTGGAGCCAGGGGCCTTTCGATTTTTCATTTTGAGAGTTTCACTATGAACTTCCTCCAGAGTGAACAAAGGAATATCTCCCTGACGGATGATGAGAGCGTTTTCTACTCTCGTGTGATGCGCTGGAAACAGCGAGTGCACGATGTACTTCAGCGTATCCTCCTCCAATAGTGGGCCAGGACCCATTTGACCAATTCTACCAGGAACTATATTGTAGCTCCAGCCCATAGACATATAAAGAATGGACACGCAATCACAATGCATGAACCCGTACGTGAATGAAGCAATTTTACTACACATGCAATTTTACTCTCTGTAAAACAGCTTTCCCCTCAATGCCGCACGCACCACCCCTCAGCGCTGTAGACTCTCTATGTAAACATTCATTTCAATCCATCCAATCTACGGGGTGGTTGGGATAACGGGGAAACTAATACATTTCAACAAATTTCCAAATACATCAACTTTTCTGCATGAAATTTGTTGTTGTTTTATACAAACACATTGAGACCAGAGGTCGAAAATTGCTTCATTTCTCTCGGCCCATTTCGTATCCATTCATCTTATATCTATGCTCCAGCCCCATGGGTCCCGGTTCACTTCATGGCAAAGCGCTTGTCACATTTGTTTTTCCTCGCCTTTATAGCCTTCCCCAGCTCTTTTTTCATTACCTTTTGTTTTCTGCGGCAGCTTTGGATACTTTTGCTCTATCGATATATCGTTGAGTCCTACGCCTGCTGGCTAGAGTTCTTTGCCTCATTTCCAATATTTCTTTGGTCCACCAATAAGCCTGTTGCTTCCCAGGAAGTTGTCTTCGAAGTGGCATCGAAACGTTGCACGCTCACTTGATTTCCCACATGGTAAAGTACTCCAGCGTATCTGTCATCTGTCACTAACTTTACTCGATCTGCGCTGCTCTCGCCAGCAAAGCTTTCGTAAACGTTTCAATAGTAAACATAAAGAAGAAAAGGTAATGCTCAAAATCAACATATTGCTGGAGAAGTGTAATTGCCAAAGATTGGCTAAGAGCCTAGACAGACGACAGAAGTTAATTTCGAGCCCAATGATCATTAGGTCTGTTTCCGTACTTGAATCTATTATAATATATTATAATAGATTCGCAGCAAGTCGTTTCCGTACTTTTGCTGCAAATAAAATTTTGTTGACGTCATCGCTTCCCCTCTTTCAGAAAGTTGTAGAAAAATACAGCCGAACTGAGCTGAGGCATTTTGCTGCAGCTTGTCAAATCGACTACGATGGGCTTGGCGCGAGGCTTTGAAATGTATATATATTCAAATGAGCGCGCGAAGAAAAATCTTTTCTGTGCAATATTCCAATGAACACGGAATATATTTCTCGCACAACGTTTTTATTGCTATTACAAAATATCCAATGGTGGATATTTAGTGCATGGTGTGCACTTATTTGTATATGATCGACTTCGGTGGAGGCTAGGTTTTAATAAGGACAAAACTGATTTGTACTTTGAACTTGTTAGTCATTGCAACTAAAAATGAAATGTATTGTTGGCGGGAATATGCTGTTCTTTTATTTTGCAGGCATAATAATATAGATGAATTATAAATTTTGTTTCGCAGGCGGATCAATATTGATATGGGCTCCATTAATAGAGCCTGTTATATCTATTAATGGAACTCATAATTGCGCACGAGCAAAATATGATAATCTTGTAGATGGAAAAGGATATGTTCACAAGGTGTTTCCAATGCATATGATGGCTTCATCTGGTGTGTGGGCTGTGATCATGACACTCAAAATGTCCGCAAGAACGTTTTTCGAAATTCAAATCAACGCAGCTGTCACTTTTAGTGTCTTCTTCTTACTTGCAGCAAGTTGCAGCAGTGCGTTTCTGTACTTTTCCAAATGTTCCCCCACCACAAAAATAATCAAGCTGTAAAATTCTGTTACTGCTGCATTTTGCGAAAGTACGGAAACAGACCTATTATCTATTACGTGTGTCACGGTTAATGATCATTTATAACATCATCAATGAGGTTCTGCAAATGATCATTTAGAAGCTAATGCTCGTTTGCTCTTATCGATTGTGGCACCATCTAGCAAGAAGATTATAAAATTTATTGGGAAAATTAGGGAAATTCCATGGAAAATAATGTAGTTTCTAACAGCTAAAAACATAAACAAATACATCATTTCGAAGGTACGATTTGTGCACTGGATAAAATGAGCGGAACAGGTAAAAAATTCAATAAATTGTTGCTGACAATTATTGTAAACCATTAATTTATATTTAATTTTAGTACTATAATTTCACACAAAGGCTCATTCGCACAAAAACTTGTACTTATTTTCGATTTTTTTTATGTGTTTCGATAAACAATAACTGTGAAAAGATTACCATTTAAATATAAATAACCTACAACTGTCACACAAACTCATTCAAATAACCGTGTGTCACCCTCCAAACAAATGATCATTAGCATTCAATGAGATCATTGTGTTAATGATAATTAACTTATGTCGTCTGTCTAGGCTCTAAGGCAGTTAATTGCTAGAAGTAACATATTGAGTAGAGAATAAAACTAAAGAACGCTACATATGGCTCATCTTGGACCATCTGGCTGCAATTGTCAGCATGATACCGTTAAAATATTACATTAGGACTGTTCGCGTACCTGAATCTATTATAATATGTTAAAATAGATTTGCAGAAAGTCGTTTTTGTACTCTTGCTGCAAGCCAAATTTTGCAGCAAAAAGAAGCCAGCTGCCAAATTCTGTTACTGCTGCAATTTGCTGAAGTACGCGAACAGACATCTTGCTGATGCATGATGTATATTTTTAAAATTATGTACGAAGTTGAGTTGAACTTTTACAATATCTAACAGTGCCGAAACCGACAGCTGTCACCAATCAAATCGCATTATGAATATTGAACAAAAATATGACAGCATAACACGAACATGTGCACACATTTTATGATTAGTCATCATTGCGAAAGTAAATCAATTTTTCCCGACACTAATAGGTCATTTTACTCTAGCAAAGAAAAGCTAATGACCATGAGCTATGTACGTAAAACAACAAGTGTCCCTCTGAACTTTCCAACGTTTTTCACACGAAGCCGATACATACAGAAAATCGAACAAAACATTTGATTGCTTATTGCAATCTCGAAAACCTATCGAAACTGACCATAATCTAACAAAATTTTTCGAAATTGATTACATATATACAGAAAAGACCACACTGGGCGCAGCTGTGACCCGAAAATTTCCTTAACAAATTTAGCCGCATGTCGTCCCCATGTTCGCTGACCGCTCTAATATCATATTATTCGCCATTAATGGCATTGAAACAGCATATAATTATAAATTTAACCCGAAATCACTCACACCCTCGAACGAACGAGCTTGCTTGCATTCATACACGTATGTATTTGCTCCGACCAGCACGCTCGCAACGCACCTCTTTCATGTTGAATTTATTACGCGCCATTCGTGCACATCACTTCCTTTTCCATTCGCTGTTAATCCATTCAACCGATTTATGACTATCAAACAACTTCGAAACGAAAAAAAATTCTGCGATTTCGTCAAATTAAATTATTACTCGGTGCGAACACTACAGCAACCACGTGATGATGAAAACATTCGATTAGCACGAAATCGAAAGAAAACTAACAAGGAAGGTGCGGCTTTTGATTAGTCATCGTCGCCACTTTCGATACTAACGAAAGTTTTCCTGTCGAGTTACTACAAGGAAGCACCTAAAAAGCCGAAACATGAAGTCATCGTTGAAAGCTGCTCGAAAGCTATGAAACGCGCAAGTCCTTGTCGGCGGTCGGTTGGCATGAGGACATGAATGGAAATACGAGAAACCCATCGTCCCTCTCGTTGCTGTGCTCCGTCCTAGCTCTGTGGCTGCTTTGAATTGGTCGCGAACAGGTTTCTGTGATCGTAGTTGATACCCTCGTCCAAAGTTAAGCGATGCGTTGTGAATGTGTACAATCTTACTCAGCTTTGAATTGAACAAGGACGAAATCAATGTATGTACGTGCGGCTGAAAGAAATGTGCCACATCGCTGAACCAGTGTATTTGAAAAAGCGATGGGGTTTAGAGAGCCTAGAGGTGAATGACACATTGTGCTTTCGAACAGGATTCAAGCAAATTAAAGATAATCGTATGCTTTTTACTAATTTTCGAAGAAAATTAGTATTGAACTCGCTTCGCCGAAAATTCGTCATATATATATATATATATATATATATTTATATATATATATATATATATATATATATATATATATATATATATATATATATATATATATATATATATATATATATATATATATATATATATATATATATATATATATATGTATATATATATATGTAAGGAATTCCTCACCTAATATTTATCTTATGCTTTTGCCAATAAATAGATATATCAAACGGCGGCTTTGAAACATGAACTATTTTTATTATCCAACAAATGACTGACTAGTGTCACGACCTACAAAAAGTGATAACTAGATTTCATCGGTCGTACCGCACCCTTTGTGGTGAACTTGAGAGTTCCCCACAGCACTCCCCTCCAATTGAGGCAACCTCGCGGCAAATCGACGTCTGGCAGATGCTGGTTGATAGGTCTTGGTGATGTATGCTGGTCGTTTTGGCCCTTCATCGGTCGCAAGCGTAGAATTCATTTCGAGAAAGGCCGGTTTCAATCGCTCTGTGGACACATTGTGCAGGTTTACAGCGGTCGGACCAAAAGTGACCTCTGACCTAAAGCGCGGACTAAATGAACTTAGTCCTCAGGTGTTTACACCAATCTGACCTAAAATTTGCTTAGGTGGAATTTAGTCCTCGTTCGTATATGACAGCTGTCATTTAGTTTAATTTTCCTTCTTGCACTGTATTTATCGTTTCATTTGTCTCTCAAACATGTTTATTTCAATGATTTTGTGTCAAAGGGGAATGTTATGAGCTTATATTCAACATACATACATTATTAATAGTCGCGCAAAAATCAATGTTTAGGTCGCGTGTGTTTACAACGATTATAGTCCACGACCTATATTTAGGTCAGGTCGCTTGAAATCGTGGACCGACCTAAATGTAGGTCGGTCCGTCAGTGTTTACACCACGTGGACTAAAAAATTTAGGTGGAATTTGGTGTTTAGTCCGCGGACTAAATGTGCGGTATAAACGCTACCATTGATTGGTTTTCCATTGACGTCTATGGTATACAGAGCGTTCGAAATTCGTTTCAGGATTTTGTGTGGACCAGTGTACGGTCTAGTCAAGGATTTTCGGAGTGAGTCCGCCCTTAAAAACACGTGCGTACATGTGTCGAGATGCTTGTTTTTGAAGATTTTTCGGTCGGTGTGATGCGTTGTTTGAACGGGTCGTAATGCTTGCATGGTCTCTCTTAAATTGTCGAGGAAACAGTGTGGTCCGTTAGTTGCATTTGATGCTGGAACTAAATACTCGCCAGGGAGGCTGGATGGTACGCCGAAGATCGGTTTCTACCACAGCCAATGAGGGCTGTCAATGAGCGGAACATTGCTGACTCAAATTGAGCCCCTTGATCGGTCGTGATGGTCCGCGGAGCGCCATAACGTGACACCCAGTGATTAAAAAATGCTTTTGAGACCGATTCCGCTGTTTGATCATACAGGGGAACCGCTTCTGGCTATCGCGAGAAGCGATCGATCACAGTGAGGCAGTATTTATATCCTGAAGATGGTATTAACGGTCCCACGATGTCCAAATGTATATGCTGGAACCTGCTGTCTGGCATAGAGATTTGTTGGATCGGGTTATGATGATGGCGTCCTACTTTTGCCCGCTGGCAAGGTACACACGTTCTTGCCCAATCCTTGATGTCGCTTTGCATGGTCATCCATACAAATCTTTTTGCTAGGGTTTTTGCGGTTGCACGCCCACTAGGGTGAGCCGGCTCGTGAAAAATATCAAACATTTTTCTTCGTAGCGCCTTTGGTACAAAAGGACGAATATTGTATCACAATACAGTTTTCCTTGATTTTCAACTGTGATTGGTTGCAGCTTGAGCGATGTTTCGTTGTGTTCCAATAGTTGCTGGAGTTCGGTGTCTGCCTGCTGAGAATCGATGAGTTCCTTTGTCGAGAAACATGTAGGCATCGAAATTTGCTCGATTCGTGACAAGGCGTCGGCGACGTTATTTGATTTCCCAGCTATGTGCCGAATGTCCGTCGTAAATTGCGATACGTAACTGAGGTGACGGACTTGTCGAGGCGACGCTCTATCAGATTTCTGATTGAACGCGTATATGAGCGGCTTGTGATCCCTTTAAATAAAAAAATCGGATGCCTCAAGCAGGTGTCGGAACCTCACTCACTCAGTCAAACAAATTTGATCTCTATTCGTCATTATATAGATAAATTTCATATGATATAGACCTTACAGCTTGAGTAGCCTAGTGGGTAAATCACTGGTTTCTTGCGTGTGGGGTCCCTGGTTCAAATCCAGGTTTGGACGAGGTTCGGCGCACCAAGCTTTGAGTCCACCTGGCTCTGATTAGGTATCTCTGATTTAAATCAGGAGTTAAGTGAGTCGTGGATCTGATCACTCAGCACTCGTATTCACATGGATTGAAAAATTGAAATGAAGCTCTCTACTAGCTTCAGCCCCTGGGCCCGTACGAGGGTTGTCGTGGGATTACTTTACTTTAAACCTTATAAGATTTAAAAATTTCAGCATAATACGAGTATACGTATCGAGGAAAACTAACAACAAACAAAAAGTTTTTGTGGAATCTCTAGAGTTGCCAATTCGAGGTTGACTGCAACTGTTTAACTTTTCTCCGTTATAAAGTAAAAATATGTGGCTTACAGTCGTAGACAATTAAAAGTGTTATTTTTGGAGTAATGTAAATAAATCACTGAGAATAGTTCAATGATTAAAAAATAACTTGCCGGCTTATGATTAAAAAGTAACAAATTATATTCTAATTAGACACTATTGTAGGTAAATGATGGCATTTGTTTCCACTTTTTAATCGTGCGAGAAAATTCGAAAATATCAAAAGCTCAATGTGGCAACTCATACGAAAACGAGCCAGCATCTTATGTGTTTGGCCAATTTTAAGGAGGATTTTATACAGGTTAGAACTTCCTTCTAAGTATTACAACTACTATAAATTAAAAAAAAAAATATCATCTTGGTTTTAATGTGTAAATGTGGAAACAATTTCCAAAGATAAACAAAATTTTGAAGAGATTGCCTCATCTCCCGTCGTAATATTGGGGAAACAAAAACCATCGTTTTTGCTTTCACGAAGAAAGTTGCGGGCGGAGCTGGACGAGTTTCCTCTCTCTCTCTCTCTCTCTCTCTCTCTCTCTCTCTCTCCCATAACTTAGTGCTTGCCATAATCTACGAAACACTTTGTCTATGAAGATTTCCATTCTATCAAAAGACTTTCAATAATAAAACCAAAACCACAAATTAATCCGTTTCAATCAGATCTACTCGCATATCATCATTAAAATTATTCCGAAATTCACACTCTCCTAGAAAACACATTATTTGCCAATTCAAATCGACACAATGAATAAATATCCAAATCCAGAGCCATCAAAAAGGTCCACTTCAAACGAAACTTACCAAACGCCTGTAATAATAACGTGTAAAGCAATAAACGGGAAAGTCATTAAAGCTGAAAATCATCAACCTGAAAATTAGAAAAGCGCCATGACAAGATGGGAAAATTTTGAAAAAATATGTGCACAAGCAATGTGGTGTACCAGAACGTTTCACGTTCATATGTAAAAAGATTACATCTTTCGAAAATAGCCAGTACGGACGGACATATACATGTGCAAAGATAAACATAGCCAAAAGAATCAAGCGATCAGATTTTGTCTTGACAGAATGCCAGATTTTTGACACAACTAATTAGTTGTTTTATAGTCGACATTCCTAATTCGGATTTGAGGTGTTTTTTTACATGTATGTGCTTAGAATATGTCATAAGTTTAGTTTTCAATAAATTGCTATAATTTGAAGATGGAAATTATATTTATTTCATAGAATAATATCTTATAAATATTGAAAATGACAAAATTTCTATTTGTATTTATATACATATGTTTCGTTTCTCTGACACATGACTTACATACATACTTATATGTTCGTGTTTACGTCTAATTTTCTATATCATAATTATGATTGATGTAGCGTACTTGCTTTTCGTGCACATTCACCGCTATCTGAACTATAAAATCTGACCAAGACAATAGTAACGATTGAATAAATGACACAATTTAATTAATTATGATTGCGGGAAAATATCATTGCCATTTGAGAATAATCATGAAAGACATCTTTATTATTTTGTAACATTGGCGTGCTAGGTTCAGATTGAATAGATAATATTAATGGTAATTTACTATTGGCGATTTTGAAAATTTGCGACATAAAAATGATAGATTGATGTGGTTTTAATTGTAATTAAAATCCATCTGGATCCAATCTACATACATATATGCAATCAGAGGGCCGTGAATTCTCTCGCAAGGTTTGATATCTGCCCTCTTGTTGTTGCTTAGGACGAGTTTTGAATTAGGCCTCATTTATAGTTTATTTTACACTAGGCATCCAAGTAATTAATTACAATGTTGATGTGAACTCATTTCAAATAACAAAATTCAAGTTGATTATTCTGTTAAGACTATTACGTACGATTTGATGTTCCATCTTCTTCTTGAGTGTCGTCCGTCGATTTCATACTACGTTTCTTTTTCACTACTTTACGATGACCCAAAATATTTTCAGGACACTTATAACTTAAGTGACCTTCTTCACCGCATTCGAAGCAACGTACAATTTCAGTAAATTTTCGTCTGAAAAGGAGAAGTATAAAAAATTAGTTGAAATAACGTATAGAATGCTGCGTGAATTTATTTCAAAATTTCTAACAAGAACATCTTCATTTAACTGAGAACATAAAATGCGAGATAGAATTAAGAAGATTTTAAGTTAAAGTGAAGAGGTGTGAATATTTCTAAAGAAATCTAGTCAAGAGTTAAATTTTTAAAAATTAAAATGTTGATATGATTCGAATCTAAGAATTGTCTTAGTTCAATTGAAGGTAGACTGTTTTTCAATTGAAATTATAAAAAATTGAATTTTTAGTCCTTATAACTAAATTTTTGAAGATATTTGGGTCGTAAAGAGTTTTTAAACGTCTGAACGTGATAGATGAAAGTAATAATAGTAATAATAGATTCGTAATCTGTAGAACCATACGATATGATGATGGCCACTAATATTCAATTAGCATTGATGAAATTGTAGGTGATCGCTAACAAAAAGCACATTTTAAAGAAATAAGGATGATTATTATTATGAGGATATGAATTCGAATCTTCTCATTCAAATTTAACTTCATTTCTGTACTATTGATGGCGATTCTTTTATGAAGCGTTTCTATTTCCTGAAGATAGTGTTTGTTATTTAAAAAAATAACATCCGCAAACTCTAATAACACAAGTCAAGAGACGATAGCTTTACACTGTGAAACTTTTCAATTCAGTTTGGTTTATTAGTTCTTTGGGTATATAATGATATTAAGAATAGAAAAATATATAGCCCGAACCTTCTTGTAAGTTCAGCATACTTCCCAGATCGAGACATACACAAACAAACGTGGGCATCACCAGATGGTCGCACCTACAATCAAATAGAGCACGTTCTCGTAGAAAAAAGGGTGGTCACCAGCATTCTTGATGTCCGGACACTACGTGGCGCGAACTGTGACTCCGACCATTACCTTATCAGAGCATTACCTTATCAGAGCGAAATAAATGTCGTATATCGAGGTGTGAAAAACACTCAAAATTACGAATTCCGAAATACGACCTAGAAAAACTCAAGGAAAACTCGGTAGCTATTACATACATGTCGACGCTCGAAAATCAACTCCAAGATATCCCGCTGGCGGGAGAAAACGACGCAGATATCGAAACCATGTGGACAAATGTAAAAGAAGGAATCAAAAGAGTAGCAGAAAAGACCTTAGGACATAAACGCAAAAACCCTCGGAATGACTGGTTTGATGATGAGTGCCAAGATGCTATTACAAAGAGAAATGAGGCTTACAAAGAGTTAATCCAACGACCAACACGGGCTAAAACCGAAAACTATAATATCCTCCGCCGACAGGCAAAAAAATGTATCGCCAAAAGAAACGCTAACTTACCAACGAGAAGATCCAGAAACTGAACGAAAACATTACCTATAACGATCTACGAGCTGCATATTCCTCAACAGCTACGACCTAACCAACAGCTTCCACACTAACTCAGGCTTAAAGCAAGGAGATGGACTTGCCCCGATGCTATTCAACCTTGCTGTGGAATACGTCATCAGAAAAATACCAGCTGATACAACAGGCACACTACACACAAATAGTAGCATTCGCCGATGACTTCAACATTATGGCACGGACCATACCAGAAGCAAGGGAAGCTTTCCTAAGTTTGGAGTCAGAAGCTAAGAAAATAAATCTACGGGTCAACGAAGATAAAACCAAAATAATTACCCAAACAAGAAAAATGGCGCCAATCAGACAAAACTTGACCTTAGGAGACTACAACATCGAGAATGTAGATAACTTCATCTACTTAGGAGTCCACCTTGATAAATCAGGCAGTAAAAAGGACGAAATTTTACGGCGAATAAATGCAGCAAACAAGGCGTAATATTCCATACTCCCCATAATCAAGTCTACGAACGTGCACAGGTTCGTGCACAGGTAAGCTTCGCATATACAAAACACTCATTAAACCTGTGCTTCTCTATGGAAGCGAAGCCTGGAATTTGACTACGGACTCCGAAAAGGCTCTGGACGTATTCGAGCGCAAAGTGCTACGACGAATTGTTGGCCCCATAAAAGAAGGGACAAAGTGGAGAATGCGATACAACAATGAGTTGTACCATATATATATGACGACCCACCTGTATCCAAATGCATTAAATTACGAAAATTACAATGGGCCGGCTACGTCGAAAGGATGGAAGCCATTAGAACGTTGAAAAGCAGAGCACAAGAGAAGCGTCTAGTTGGTAAGCCGCGGAAACGTTGGGAAGACACGATAGACGCAGACAGCAGGTCAATACTGGGGTTCAATAATTGGAGAACCAGGTCGCAGGATCGAGACGGTTGGAGGCGGACGTTACTGGAGGCCAAGGCCCGATTTGGGCTGTCGCGCTATCGATGATGATGATGATGATGACATACATAATATGTTATACTGTAAGTATTTTTTTTTTTGTGATTGACCATTCGCTTTACAACTTCGGAATGCTTATATACCTAATTTGGGTGATATAGTGTGAGTTTTATTGCAATATTAAGTTTGTAGGACAAACAACTTAGGACAATGCTGAGGAACTAGCTACTTTAAAAAAAATTAGGGATTAATCTAATTCTGTAGAGTTAGCGGAACGCAGTAAGCAAAATTAACCCAAATGCAATTATAAAAATTTCTCAGAGGAGCATATGTGATTGGCTATGTTCAAGTTATTTCTGTTCAGTTTTCAAATTCCCATCTATTCTTTGGGACTTGGACGATTTGTACAGAAATCGAGAGAGGAAAAGATATTTCACTTCAAGTTCACGTTTCGGATGCTGTGAATTATATACCTAATTATGTAATTAAATATTGGGCTGGCCGTAAAACCGTTCAAACGACTTAACTAGTTTTGTCAGTTTTAAAATTTTCAACGCGTGTTTTTTAGTAATAATTTTAAGCAACTTGTGTTGAGTTGACTCGTTGAAATGAACATTTTTTCTGTAAAATCTTGTCAGAATTTCCTCAGTCGTCTTTATCATAAGTCCAGATGGTGTTGCTCAACCACTTCCTGGATACCGGATTTTATAGCCTGACCCTTAAAAGGCAGGAGCTCTTCGTTCAAAGGTTTCTGCTTTTGGAATATTTTTCCGATCAGATATCAAGGAATGGGCATGAGGAGAGATAGTTTTCGTCTGTTTAGGGCGAAAAGACATCTAACGCTTGAAAATTCGAAGTCAATATCTTTGGTTTCGCATCAAACGTATAACTAAATGGTTTAACTAAGTTATATATTGGAGATATTTATATGAGAATCAAGAATAACATCATAAGTGGATTTTGAAAGACTTTGGGTGACCTTGGGTGATCACAATACTATAGATCCCTAACGTTTTTTGATTACTTTGGGCGAGTAGATGAGCAAAGTGTGGAAATTTCGAATGCAATGCCACGATGAATGGATTACTACTTTTTATCAAGACAATTCATTCTTCTTTGCTAATTTTAACAACATAGCCTTCTATTCTAACCAACGGTGAGGCTGTACCTTTGAAACAGACTGCGCAAAGATAAACAAACAAAATTAAACGAAAACTAATGGTCCACTTACTTCTCTGGAAATTGTCGTCCTTTTCCATTATCTACTGCGATTGCAGCTTTTAACGTTCGCCCAAACATCTGCAATAAATGCATAATATCGCTGATATATTTGCCATGAACATTTCTTTAATTTACTTACCTCTACTTGATCCGTGGCTTGAACACATGCCTTGGCATCTTCAACTTTTTGAAAGGCTATAAAAGCTACACCACGTGATTTCCTATCTTTAGTTTTCATAATAGTTACCCTAACAAGGAAAATCATGATAGTTAACAATAAAATTTCATCAACAACTCGTACCAGGAAACTTACTTGACAATTTTACCATGCTTCTCGAAAATCTTGAAAAGATCATTATTTGTTAGTGAGAATGGTAAGTTCGCTATGTAAGCAGTACTTTTCGTATTCAAATTAGACATTTTAATCACTTTAAAAATAAGTATTACATCTGAAAAGCTGGAGAACGAATTTTGTTTACTACAGTCTGCGCTTTAATCAACTGACAGAGCAGTAAAATGCCGGGAAAGGGCATTATCAGCTGTTCTAATAATTTGCACTGGCAAGAATGATAAAACGAGGGTGTTACGTTTTCGTAGTTCGCGTCGTTTACTCAACCATTTTTAGACACATTTTGAGAAGCTGTAGCTAATCGGAGGCTATAATCTTATTCAGATTTTTCGTAGCCAAAACGAGGGAAACGGCATAACACACCGCCAGCCAATTATGTGCGAAAATGGCGAGAATGGAGGAATCGAAGATATTTTTTTTAATTTTAAATTAATTAGTTTAAAAAAGACACCCCCAAAAACAAACGCAGCACCTCTTCCTCGAAAGAAGGTCTGATTGAAGCCAAATAAATAAGAGTCCCAAAATGATTTTTATTTATTACCTCTTGATAGTTCGGAGCTATACCTTAAGTGTACAGGTTAATTTCAACGAAAATATATTGTGTTTGTAAATAATTTGGACAGAAACTGAAGCAAGCAGCTAGCATTAAGGTGGTGAAAAAAGAGTGTGTGTATGAACAAGTGATGTCAGGATCGAGCGAATTTTCGTACAGGATTCAATTCACAATGTGTTTTTGGATGAAGGGGTGAGTATATTCATTGGTTTTTCTTTATCTGATACTTTCAATACCCTGGCCTCTGTGAAGGCTGCTTTATTAAGCCGAGTTCGAAAAAAGAATTTTGAAGCCTTTACGAGTCAAATTTTACTGTGTTTCATAACAATTTAAGATATAAGTATTATAGTGATAATTAATTGCTTTATCTAATTGCGATCATGAGAATGATAGATTAAGTGCAATTTGATTCTTTGCGGACTAATTTATTTAATGTAAAATACATTTATAAAACTATATTCAAAACACCGAAAATGATCATGTAAGCCAGCCGAGTGCTGGTGAACGCACTCGTTGCCTTTTCTTGCAGAGCAAATACAATTCCTTCCAACTACCTTCAATCTTTACTCTCATAACCTCAAACGGACCTTAGGAACTGGTTAAGACAACTGTTCTGCGTTATAACTTCAAGCTTGAAGATTAGAAGGAACCCAAGCATCTCTGAATATGTAGGGTAATAGCCCATTTCAGTTTGATTCTGGTTATCTACTCCCAGCTACGCAATTCCAATATGTATTCAATCATTATTCATTGTCATTATCATCATTTGAATAAAGACGCACTCGCGCTTGATGCAAACACCCTATCTCTGCTTTTACTCAAGTTAACTCCACAAGAGCTGGTAAAATAATTCTGATGCACGAATCAACGTAGTCGACCTTCCTCTTCACCCCCGCCTTCTTAAAACTCGTGTTGAGCTAGCTGTCTTCTGTAAATCCTGAGTATCTACAATGGTGCGCCCTCTTATATATTATTTATATACACCAAGATTTCTGAAAATAAAACATAAAAATCATTTTCTGACCAACTAGGGCATACTGTGTCCAACTTGGGCCGACTATGGCTAACTATGGCCAATTAGGACAACTACAGACAGCTAGAATTCAGGTTCAGGTTCTTTTTTTTTGGTGAGCCCAATCTAATATTTTCTATTCATACTCGTGGGTTCAAAATCGAGAATATAAAAATTAAAAAGAAGAGGGCTTCCTTTTAAGTGCGCCAAATGTAAAGGCCTCAGAGCCTTCTAATAGTAGAATTAAATCCTAGGAATAGAAATTTTCAAAAGGAGTAGGGGAGCATTCGAGGCCCGAATTCCAAAAAACAGAAGCACAAGAAGGACCAAACTAAAAGAGGAGCTAAGTATAGCACCCCACCAAATCCTAAAGGTGGATAAAGCAACGACCGAAAATCCCAGCCAAAAGCACAAAAAGGCAGAGGTAGTCGGGATGAAGGAAAAGTGACAGAGGCTCTCGAAGCCTCCCCCTTTACTTCAAACGGCAGATCCTCCTTATAAATTGTAAGAGGCAGACCGGAAGAAGGAAAAGCTGCAAAGGCTCCCGGAACCTCTTCTCTATCTCTACCAGCAGATCTTCCCATCTACCTCTTACAGCTCAGTTCCAATAGGAAAAAGTCCAGACCCGACGATGGCATTCTTGAGGATAGACATCCAAAGAAAACAAGGGGTACAGATGTGGCTCCAAACCATCCTAACCAACCCATCCGAACCAACCCAGCAAAAGGCAGCAATAACTGCAATAGCGGAGCCTTGCAAGGAGTAAAAATGGTGGTCATGTCGAAGGACTTCTCATGACTGATCAAATAGATAAGGTGCATTGCACTTAAGGAAAGGATACTGTCGGAGATAGAGAGAGGCGTTGTCCCTTACTTCCTCAGCATCACCTACAAAGTAGGTTATGCATTCCCCCTTTTTAAGGATAAACCAACGACAACCCCAAGAACCATCTTGGCTACTTCCCCAAAGTAGCGTAATTGCCTACAGAAAGGATAGCGACTTTCGCAGAACGCCAGAGTAAGTACCTCAACGTCAAGTCTTGGAGAGCTTGTTTTCGGTAGAATAAAAGCAAGTGAGTCATGCTAATCATAACAGCGGACCAGGTCTCAGATATCAAAATAACTGACGCAGACAGCAACATTAGCTGCCGATTTGGACAGGTTAAATTGACCGTCAAAAAGTCCGACGAACTAGCACCAGAGCCAGCGTTCACTCCAACTACCAGTGTGGAGGTTAGTGAAACCGACATGGAAGCGATGCCAGGTCCCAGCGGTTCCCAACCAATGCAGGACAAAGAATCAGGTGTCTGGCAGATAGCTCGACAATTGGGTCAAAACTGCATCAAACTGGGAGGCCTATAAAAAAAACTCTCAGAATAAAACAAAGTGCTAAGGAAATCCAAATGAAAAGCTTAGAGTGCTTTATGCAAAAATTTCAATAGCACCCCAGAGACTGCCAGGACACAAAGCTCTGTCCAAAGGCATACATAACTACTTAGAGCTCCATATGGAGGGATCAAGTCCACCTTAGAACACACTTTCCAAAACACTACACAAAAATTAGGAGCAACGTTGAAGCTGATGAAGAAACGGAAAGCTCTGATCGGACACCTCACTCTTCTCAGATTAAACAAATCATCACGTATGAAAATATTGAATGGGTAATAAACTACTTTAAAGCCTTTAAATCACCAAGCCCAGACGGAATTTAGCCAGCTCGGTTACAGAGCCATGGGGCAATTCGAAATCATTCTGGTCCATATATTTAGAGCGAACTCAGCTACATACCGAAATGGTGAAGACTGGTGCGAGTTGTGTTCATCTCCAAAGATGGCTCACATTCTTCATGTTGGAGACCATGAAGAAGTTGATTGACTTATACATGAAGAGTGATCTTCACAAATTTCATTTTGCCCACCAAAAGGGCAGATCAGCTACAGAAAAGCTTTCACAAATAATAGAAAAGGCATTGGATGGCAAAGAAATCGCACTATACGGTTTGATGGGCATAGAAAAAACCTTTGATAATGCAAAATGTGATTCGCAGTACCACACTGTCCAGAGGAGAGATGACCTTCAAGAAGTAGCAAAATGGGCTAATAAAATACTAAGGTATCGAGGTGTGTTTGCAAAGCTGGAGAAGGTGACGCTAAGGGTGGACACAGGGAGGGGTATAATTCCCCTGCTATAGTCACTTCTAATTGATGCTCTTCTCGTGATCCACAAAAGTAAGGCCCAATTGCTCTCGTCTACGCGAATCCAAGTGATATCCAGAATGTAAAAAGTCTTAAATTAAAGAATCGAATGGTGCGAAGAGGGTTTATCTAGCTTAATACCATCCACCAGAAAAAGAAAAATCGATATATGAGCCTTAAAAGTAAGAGGCACAGTCGTATGTCAGCAGGAAGAGATCAAATATCTACGAATCCACCAAGATAGGAAACTCACATGGGACAATCATCTAAATAAAACGACGCTCAACGCTACTAAAGAACTCTGGGCAACAAAATGAAATCTTGGGAACTATCTCGAAGACACACGCTAAGCATACAAACAAATAGTCAGTCCGATCATCCTATAAGGAGCTGCAGTGTGGTGGAAGAAAACCACACAAACACTGCTGTGAATGGGCTCAACAAACTTCAAAGTATGGCCTGCCTGCCTGCTGATTAGAAAAACAGTGAGCTCCATTCCCACAACAGGAATGGAGACCCTTCTAAACCTAGAACTGCTATGCCTCAAAATTCAGGAGGAAGTAGCAAAACACGCTAATAGCCTACCTAGAAAGGCCATCTTAGAATCCTGGAGGACATCAGGCCCATAACGGGAAATGTTGAACTGCAGCGATCAAATAAAGACCAAAACAGCCTTCGGGGAGGTTTAAGGTCAAAACTTGATCAAGGAACAAATGGGAGGATGGTCCCACCTCTTCGTAAAAAGGGGCGCAAATGTGGTATATGGATGGCTCAAAGAAGGATTGTGAATTAGGAGCAGCGATCGTAGGACTCAACTGCAAAATGCATTCCGCTCTCCCAAAGGAGGCAGCCATCTATCAAGCAGAATTTTCTGCCATACTCAAAACTATCTGTCATACATTCACATATATTAAACATAAGGACCACTAAAAGGGTTGAAATTAAGATCCTATCGGCTAGCCAAGCGCTTCTCAGGGCTAACAATCGCGATTACATAAATTCAGCTATACTCTTAGAGGTGAGAGAGGCCCTAAATGAAATAGGGACACAAAACAGCCCCGCGTTGACATGGATCCCTGGCCATGAGGGGCATCAAAGAAACGACGAAGGCCAAAGAAGAAGCAAGAATGCCCTTCACAGATCCTACTCCGTAAAGAGGTTTTACAAAGGCAAACATACACAAAGAAATTATGCATAGAGCAAGGAAAAGAGCGAAAACTACTGGCTTATTGTTGAGTGTCGAAACACTCAAAAAATACCTGGACTTCGATAACAAAAGAGCAAAAAAAGCATTGGTTCTCTGCAAAAGGAGCATGAGATCCCTATGTGGAGTATTTTCAAGTCACCTTCTTGCAAAAACAACCTCCACAAAATAAGTAAGGAGCCGGAACCAATGATGCAGACATTGTGGTACAGTGTGTAGGAAATCTTCTCACATTGTCCAGTTCGGGCGACGTGAAGATTAGATACTCTTAGCACTACTCTTTCCTCCACTAGGAGCATAACAAATTTACCGTCGAGGAAAATAGCCAGGTTGATAACAAGCCTGGATATTCTATAGGACATAACGCAGAGGAGGCACAATAGTCCCAGGAGGTCCCAGTGCTAGGTGCCTTCTGAACACATTCCATGCAATCAATCAATCAATCAATCAAACACAATATTATTGTTTAGTAATCTCAACATTACTTACGATTACACTTTTATTGATTTCTATCTTCGAAAAGAAAATGCTTTACAATCATTCTATCATATAATTTCCATTTGTTATGTTTACGTTAAATACATCAAATTAAATCGGAATGATTAAAAATAATTATTGCAAAGCTTATTCCTGCAAAAAGGAATGTTCCCACATTTAAATATAAATCAATGATACAAAAAAATAATATTATAAGGGAGAAAAATATACATAGGCATGCATATCTGAATCGGAAGAAACATACTTTAAGCTTAATCCTAAGACATTCACCCGATATTCTAAAAAATATTGATTCTTTTTTTTCTGTTAAATTTTGCGGACGTCACGCACTGGCTGTTGTAAATGTTACGCTCGCGAATAGTACTAACGTGATTTTGAAAAAGCTGATCATTTACGGATTGAATTGCGAATGTTGATTGAGAAATTCTGTAAAGTTTGTAATTATATTCAAGAACGCTAGATTTTTTGAAAGGTCCTAGCATAATGTAGTTTGTAGGTTTCTAAAAGGTTTTGAATAGTTCCAGAAAACATCTTTAAAAAGTATTAACAAATGTCGTATATCAATCACTTTAAGATTATTTGTGCAAAACCACGATATTTGCTTTCGTAACAAGTTTGGCGCATTTTTTCCATATCGTAAATAACCTCCAAGTAAAAATTTTCATACTAGAGAACGGGGGTGATTAACAATTCCCAACGTTTAAATGCTATAGTTTTTTCACAGTGTCAAATAATGCATTCAGTTCAAACAATCACATAGTATCTAGCTACTATCGTAGAACCACTCGTTTATAACTCATCTGCTCTACGTTTCATTATTATTCGCTCTGAAATTTGAAATTGTTGCTAATTCGAGTCTACAGCTCGCCCTGTTCGCCGCCTCTTTTGATCACTTTCAATTTTTCTTGCTTTGGAGGCGCGGCATCATCGGTCTGACGCTCATGAATTGGAGCAGGATCTTTAGGAGGGACACGAGTATCTTTTTCAGTGGATTTTGGAGTGGCAGGAGCTGGCTTAGGAGTTGTGGTTGGTTTCGGCGCTTGAGTTGTAGTTGGTTTCGCCGTTGTCTTTGGTGCGGCCGTTGTTGTTGGCTTCGCTGTTGTTGGTTTTGGAGTAGTTGTAGTCGTTGTTGGTTTCGGAGTTGTGGTTGTTGGTCGTTGCGTGGTGGTAGTAGTAGGCTTGGGAGTTGTTGTGGTTGTCGTTGGCTTTGGAGTAGTGGTCGTAGTAGTTGGTTTTGCAGTTGTTGTCGGGACCTGTCCTGGGATTACTGGCTCCATACCTTCATATCGCACATTACGAATCTTTATTTGAGGTCCACGTGGCAATTTAACTCTAGTCAGGTACCGATTGAACGGTGAACCTAAATATAAATACTCTCCTACCTCCAACACATGCGACACAAATTGAACTGATTTATCGAAACCATGCAACGATCCAATAATGTTGCCATTCCAGTCCAATCTTAGAATTGTTGTTCGTTTGGGAAACAGAGCCTGGAAGGTTTCTAAATGACCCAAGTAATGAAGGACTTTTTGTGTGTATGAATTCGGGAATGCATTATTGACTAGTCTGAATGGGAATTCCAGCATTCCAAAGAAGCGAGCAATGAAAAGACGAATGACGGGGAAACGTGAAAAGGATTGATAGATTGCTGGGTGGTCGGCATCTCGAGATGCAACCAGTGGAACCCACAGGCCATCGGCATCAGGTGTAAGATTGTCCGGAGATCCGGGTAGTCCGTCAACGAACACTTCGTGACTTCCTTTCTTCGGTCCTTGCAAGTAATATTTCAATAAACGCGAAGCACCAGTTTCCGAAACTACTATGAAGTCTTCGTCTGGACTGAGAGCGATTCCGTTTGCGAAGAAAATCTCATCCATAAGAAGCTTACTTTCGTTTTTCTTTCGATCGTAGAAGAACAATCTAGAAAATTGATTAAATGCAATGACAATGATCTTATATAAATATTATAATAAAATTACCTTCCAGATGGATTAGCCATAAACGTATAGAAACCATCCTCGATCGTAAAATCGGAACTACTATCAGTCCAATAGAAATCACCGTTCTTATCAATAGCGACAGAATTGAAGATTTTCGCCTTTCGCTGGATTTTTCCGTCTTGCACTTGATTCGGCGAGATCAGCAATTTCTTTTTGCCATTTGTGAGATCTACTTGCCAAATACCGTAGTAGGCATCCGCTACGATAAGATTATTTCCAATCGTATCGAAACCCATTCCGAGTGGTCGACCGCATTTCTCTTCTTCGTAAATTTCCTCTGCAATGCCAATAATGAATTCTAAGTGAAAGTTCATACACTGCTTCAAATTAGTGTGTACTTACCACAAGGCTGTCCGAATTTCGCTACATGTGTGATGTGATTGGCGGTGATTTTAATGACTTCGCCGCCATGTATTGTGGTGAATATTTCATTTTTTCGGGCAATCAAAGCCTCGGGACCATAAACTCGATTCTCAAGTAGGCGTTCTGCATTGTCCAGATGATTGTTGAGTTCGAGCGGGCCGCGTAGCTCTTTTGATGGCGTTATGCTAGAATAATAAAAAAAAAACAATATTTCAGGATGTGAGTGAGATATAATGCAAGTGTGATTTTAGGAAATTTAATCAGAAAATCAAGAACAAATTAATGATGATTGTTTTTATTTATTTTTACGAATTAAAGTATCAGCGACGAACAACCAACTTATTAAAGGCTAACTGGAATTCAAGATAACATTTTTACTAAATTATTGAACTCTAAAAATAAATGCGGAAAGGGGCCGAGCTTAAGAGCATTGTACGTTTTAGAAAGGACCACTCGATTCACGTATGGTTATCTGGGAACCAAAATCTGACTAAAAATGATTTGATCAAGTTTGGAAAGTAAACAATCACTGAGGAACAACAATCAACCTGCTTCCAAAGAGGATATATAAAGGATGGAAAAACGAGAGGAGCTAGCGAGTGAACTTACGCTGAACAGATAAATAATGAAATCGAGGGGACCATATTTGGCACACGTACTCCAGAATACTACGTACTAAGGTAACAAAAAAGTGACCGTGATATTCGTAATTTGAACATCAAATTTCAATTTAGAATCAAACACGAAAGCAAGGTCTTTAAAATCATTAATAACAGACAGGGAAATACCCGACAAATCATAAGAAAATTTATGAGAGGTATTTTTATTTGAAAATGAAATCGAGTGACACTTCCAAGACGTTTACTGGCAAGAAGTTGTTTTGGCACAATCTGTTAGCAAGTGGTAATAATTGGCTGCAGACTAGTGTACGTTAAACATCGATAGTACTATCGATAGTATCGATAGTTCAGAATTATCGAAAACCTCGATGTTTTGTTTTTGCAATCGATAGTTTTTGAAAACAGAAAAAAATGCGTAAGGTAACATTTCGATATCATCCCATTCACTGTGAGTATTTTACGTTTGCTTAGTTTTTCTCATTTAATAATATTTCTTTTTCCTGTTATTATAAAACAGCACAAACCAAAGATAGCAGATCACTCTTATATTTTGTTAGTTTTGCCACTTGTTATTTATTGTAGAATGAAATAACATGAAGAAGGAAAAAATGTAAAATTTAACTGCACGTGAAAATCGTACTTTCTACGCGTATGATTTTCACGTGCAGTTAAGACATGCAGTTGAGACTGAGTGAGAAAGAGTTCCAAATAGTGATTTGGCTAAGTGTAATATATGCAGCAATCAATACAAAACAAGCAAAAACACGAAAAATTTATCAGGTCATTTAAAACGGAAGCATAAATCATAGTGGAAATTATTTTTTGTTGAACCTATAGCAAAAACTCATGGTCCTAGGAACATCTTTGAGAGTAGTTCAACGAAATCTAGAACAATCATCAAAAATTATTTTGCAAGAGCAAAATTCTACGCAGAAGATTCTGTCCGCAAAAATATTTAGATGAACTGTAAAAGTATGGTTGTTTTGGACATAGTGCCTTTGGGGAAAGGAGAACATGAAGGCTTTCGTGATTTCATGGCTGATTTGGACGGAAAACATGCAATTACTGACACCAAATACTTCGAAGATGTTAAAACGCGAGTTAAAAATGCCATAAATGCAGTACAACATATTTCTTTATCTACTGATATGTGGACAAATCCAAACAAAGAGAGAATACTGATTTTTTTCAATGGCAGAAGTAAGTTGCATATTTATTTTATGCATGTTTGAAGAATACTATCGTTGGTGTAGTTGAAAAGACAAATATTCAGGCTCGTTATTTCTTGTTTAGGCGAGAAATACTAAACTAAGCAAATGGAACATCTGATCAAAGATAAATGCGATCGTCACTGATAATGCTGCTCGCATGTAAATGCAAGCAACAACCACTCTCGCAAAATATACCAACATAATCTCAGGCTTCTTTGACAGATAATGCATTGCGTAAATGGAGGCGCAATTTCAAGGTCAAAGTGTTTTTTGTGGAAAAGGGAAGGAGTTCACCCACTTATCATTCTATACACTTTGCCAAGATTAAATGTTTCTATGATATCAGGCAAGAATAGACTTTGGAATTAGCCAAATGTGTAAAGGCACCTGAAACGTTACTCGCCAAAGATTTGAATGTGCTGCCGAATACAACTCTGCTATTAGAACCATTTGATGTGGCTATAACAACAATATCTGGTGCAAATTACATTACTCTTTTTTATATAACTCCGTTATTACGAGGGCTGGCTCTACAATTATCGAAAGTGGAAATTAACATAAAAAACACTGCTGGAAAGAATAGTTATAATACTTTATGCAAGTCAGTGCGGGAACGATTAATATCGTTTGAGAAAAGGGTCCTTATGATGTTAGCCGCCATTCAGGATCCAAGGTTCAAAAAATAAGTGAAGACGATGGAAACATAGCTGCCCTATCTCTTCAAATAGAATATACTTCTTTTCTGATGACACAAAAGCCCGAGTCAACTCAGAGTGCTTATGAATTTACAGGAGCTGCATCTGCAAGCAACTGAACTGGTGAAACTGGGGAAATTTACTAACGAAGGAATAGCGGAAAGCAAAAAAAAAACCAAGGAGTTATTATTTTTATTTGAAGATCTATTCAAAGACAAAGCTTATAGCTGCCCAAATAATGATGCAATAAGACATAGATATATACAAAAACCTGGAGAAACCTCCCAGTGGAAACGACAAATGTCCCATCGACTACTGGTTAAATTCAAATACTGAGACAAAGAAAATGTTCGTTCTCTAGCATTTATGTATACTTGCGTCTTCTATTCCGAGTTAACGTTTTTTTTCGAAAACTGGTGTAATTCACCATGATCGCAGAAACCTCTTAAAGTCTCAAAGCGCCTCAATGAATTGCTTTCCCTAAATCAAAATGCTCAGCATTTTGGAAATGAATAAAACTCTATATTTCTGTGTTTCTCTATAATAATAATTGAATTCTCAGTTATTTTTAAAAAAATTAATGAATCCTGGGTATATATACAAATATCGCAAGGCACATATACACTATCGATAGCCTATCGATAGTTTTTAAAAAAAACATCGATATTATCGAAACATCCAACTATCGATGTTTAACGTACACTACTGCAGACAAACAAGATGAAAAATAAGGGAGCTAGTATAGATCCTAGAGGAACTCCGGATTTCGAAAATACAGGAGTAAAAATGGAATCGTTTAAAGCGATTTTGCAAGGACGACTATGAAGACAGGAGCAAAACTTGGAGAGAAAAGAACCAAATACGCCCAACCCTTCAAGTTTATTGAATAGAAGTTTATGGTTCGCAGAATCAAGGAGAAAGTCCGTATAAATTATGTGACCCTGATGTTCAGAATGCACGGCAGAGGCGACGAAATTAGTGAACACCATAAGGTTAGTCGTTGTAGGGCGACACTTGATAAAACCATCCTGAACCTGACCAGAAAAGGTTGTAGTGAAAAATAAACTCTATTATACACCAGACGTTGACGTAGTTTATTGAAGCAGCAGAGTTTGGATATAGGACGATAGTTGGTAACGACAGATAGACAGCCAGATTTGAAAATCGGGAAGATATTAGTGACTTTCTGTACTAAATCGAATACACCAGATGGAAAGGAACGCAGAGAGAGTAAGAGAAGGATTTAACCAGGATATTGGAAATACCGGCTGGACCAGGACTAGTATTAGAAACTAAGGTATGTATCTTAGTTTCGATCTCTAAGGGATTGCTACTAAACAGAAAAATCAGAAGATATCGAGTTGGGTAGTGCATTTTTAAAGGAGGATTTATTGGATTTAAGTACAGAAATAGAAGATTTTGATTGATTAGAACAGATTAAAGCTTCGATGCTCAAAAAATAGTCACACATTATCTGCTTGAGCAATCTTTTTACCTTCAGACCGAAAACTATAAAATTTTTGAAGATCAATGGGCGAATTTGTCTTGCTCAGTTTTACTCGCGTTTTTTCTTGAGCTTTTAGAACTTCAGAGACTATCAAGGTGAATTAATGAACGTCATTCGATTTGAGAGGTCTTTTGACAAGAATAAAGCGAAAGATGAAACTAAACAGAAAAATTGAAGATTTGACAATGCATTGTCATTGAAAAACGAATTCCAATTGATAAGACTGATTTTAGAGGACATTTTTCCAAAGTTAGCGTTATACAAGTTATAGTGAGGAGTAGAAGAACTTTGATTGCATACCTGGATGTCAAAGTTCACATCAACAAGTAGTGGAGGGTGATGAGGATCAGGTTGCACATATGGAAAAGGAGCAGCAGAAAGGGAATTAAAAGGAATGGTAGAAAGTTGGAGGAAATCGGGAAAGAATTAAGCTAGAAACTTCGGCGAAAAAACATTCACTCGCGGTGATAGATGAATGACAAGGAAAATGTAAATACAACAGACTACTGAATCAGACATTTTGAAAAGGGTAACACGTACAATAATACACTCAATACAAGGACAAAAGAAACGAACTCGGTACAGAGCGTTTCGCGAAAAGTCTTATGGATGGCGATAAACATATTATCATCGGCATGATCTCTTTGCATGATCTCGGCATATCATTGCATGATCTCTTCGAGTCTTACGATCTCTTCGGAAAACAGAATGGCATGGAAAGAAATCTCTATTCTGAATATTGTCGGTAAGCCATGTTTCCGACAAACAGATTATATGATGAAGATCAAAAGTAGAGGTAAGCAGATTTCATACCATGGGATTTTTGATAATAGATACAGAGCGAAGAACTAGTTCCACTTTTCTTCTTCGAAAATCAGCTTTCCTGGCGCTTTCTATGAGTTGCAATTTGTAAAAATGAAGTAAATTTTTTTACAGTATTTTTTTTTTATAATTGGGCTTAAATACCTCCAGCATTATGCTGTTCTATGAGTTACATTACTGGTAATTACAAATACACCATCCATGCAATTGAAAAGACAACCATAAAGGTAAAATCAGATATTTCATTTTTGATACATACATATGTATGTTTTCAGTATGTCAAATGGCAATGGCAGGATAGGGCAGTAATTAAATACGAGGTGTCACAATTAAGTAACGGGACTGGTGTGTAAAATATACTTTATTGAAAACTTATTACAAATAACTATTAATTCCCTGCAACATACTCTCCTTCCTTAGCTATACACCAATGCATGCGAGTTTTCCACTTTTCAAAGCAGTGCTGGAAGTCAAAGTGTTAGACTCTTTAGCAGGTCTGCCGTTTTTACTTTTACCTCTTCAACCGACTCAAAACGTGTTCCCTTTAATGAACTTTTGATTTTGGGGAACAAGTAGAAGTCGCAGGGAGCGAGATCTGGTGAATACGGTGGGTGTTCGAGCACCGTAATTGACTTTTTCACTAAGAACTGTTTTACAGAGAGTGCATTGTGCGCATTGTCCTGATGCAGAATCCAGGATTTGTTGCTCCACAGGTCTGGTCTTTTTTTCTCACTCTTTTTCTCAGCTTCTCCAGGGCCTCAATGTAATATTTACAGTTTGCCCCTGAGGTTCCCATTCAACCATAATGATTCCTCTGATGTCGAAAAAAGCAATTAACATGGCCTTCAGTTTCGATTTGCTCATTTGAGCCTTTTTCATTCTTGGTGATGCATGCGTCTTCCAGTGCATGGATTATCTCTTTGTTTCAGGGTCGTACTGGAAAATCCACGTTTTGTCACATGTGATGACTTTTTCCAATAGCTCTGGATCTGCTATCAATTGTTCCATGATGTCAAAACAGATGATTTTCCGGTTCTCCTTCTGTTCAGGCGTGAGGTTTCTTGGCACCATTTTCGCACACACTTTTGTCATTTTCAAATCTTCATGTAAAATATTTCTCACTGTCTCTCTGTCAACATTCGACATGTCCGATATCACCCGAAGACTCAAACGCCTGTCTTTTCGAACAATTTCATTCATTTTTTGAACGTTTTCTGCAATTCTTGATGTCACAGGGCGTCCAGTCCGTTCCTCATCATCAACTTCTTCCCGGCCCTCAGAAAATCGTTTGTGATATCACAAAATCGTTTGATTTATCACCAAACACATTTTTTCAAAAATTGAAAACACTCACTTGGAGGTTTTTTCAATTTCACGAGAAATGTCAAATTAACCTGCTGCTCGATTTTCAAACTAATCATTACATAATACAACACCTTACTCAAACTAGGTTTGAAAGCAAACTAGACTAGAAAGAGAGGCGGGGTCAAGTGGATTCTGCACAGTAAGAATCAAGGTCATTCACTTTCCATCCCCACTCTCAAAGCTAAAGACATACGACTGTGGTAGACACAGTCCCGTTACTTAATTGTCACACCTCGTATATGTATTTAGTCTGAAAGAATTTACACGCTCATGCTTTAATGATCCAATTTGAAAGAGGGTACGCGAAAAGCCCGAAAGGAATAGTAAAAAGAAGGAGGAAGTGGATAAAATGTTATAAGAAAAATTCTTCGGAAAGACAAACAATTGAGTTAATAGTATTTAAAGGAAGTTTTTTGGAGTATTTTGAACGTTAAGTTTCCTTAACAAAGAGTAATTGTGAACCGCTTTAAAGCATCATTGAAAAGTCCAAGTTGCAAGTCATTATGCAATGTGATTAATATTAATTATATAATATGAATCGTGTTGCGTTCGGTACAGAAAATAATTTTCTAGGAATAGAATGTTATGCATCAGGACGCATAAAAATCAATTGGAATTAATGTAGCATGTAAAGCAGGTTGTCCTTGAAATAGACTCGTGTAACTAAATAATTAATTGTCTTATTACAGTTATAACGTTATTAGATGCAGTTATTGCTCGAGCTAAATCGCTGTAGTGCATAGTTTTTTTTCTCGCTTATTGTCAATTATTAATATTGTTTCGCTGCATTACTCAGAGTAGGTGGGAATGTTATGGCATTCAGGATTTCGTATGTTGTAAGAATAAAAAGCAGATTGCAGGAAAAATTTATTTATTTTTACCACTGATCATTGAAAATCGGTAAAGAAAATCGGATCGAACGGTTTTCAATGCTAGCAATAAAATTATAAGTACAGAAAAGTTGAATATAACTCTCTGCAATGGTGCATTAATGCGCAAAAATATCTTGACAAGTGTGTTTTTTTCACAAAAGTAGAATTTGTGTAAACTATATTTGCGATACAGCAAAGATAGCGTTTAAAACTTAAATTTGAAAGGAAATATGCCATTTTACCTGAACTGCGTACAATGATTTACATTTTTAAAAAAAAACATACATCACGTTGCGTACAGTTGAGTTTTAAAAGCTCTAGCTGCTTAATTCATAAAATGGTACAAAATCCTTCCTATAAAAATCGAAAAGATGAAATCTGCAAGATTTTTTTTTTTAATTTTCGGACTGAGTGTTGACTATAAATCAAAGTAAGCAATTATATTTCTGTTATAGCTCTTTCCAAAAAATTCCGTATGATTGCGTTCAGCTCGGCCTTAACAATAGTCTTCGGTCATGTGAACCGGATATTTTTGGATATCCAAGGCATATTAACATCAGCGCATTGTTTTCTGGCAAACTATTAAACGTTGATTTAAATTTTATGTGTCTAGGCGTAGCGGAAATTAATAACATTGTTGAGTAGCATGATCAAATCTATTGTATAAAAATTAGCTAAATAAAATCTTTTGCTATAATTCAAAATGGTTTCTGTACGAAGACATGCATTCATATAAAAGAAAAATACATTTTTGATGCATCAAACCATTATTTTCCAACCAAATTTCAAGGTCTGATTATTTTTGTTTGCTGCGAAGCGATTATCAAATCTATCGTCTTTATCGCTACTACCCAGATAACTGTGTTGATAGAGCTAAGTCAGACTTAATGCTATTTGAGCAACATATTGGCTATACATAGCTACAACGATTTAATGTTACTGATGTCCTAAATTAGCGTAGTTTTCACATTACAACAGCAATTAGAAAATAAAATTTTCTTTTCAAACTCCCTCCAAAGCCCCAAAAACACATTCATGCTTAATTTTTGGGCGGGGCCACAGTTGCACCTTATGATGCTCAATTACACCAAGATTACTAGAATCTCTATCTGAAACTTCTTCAGCCAACTCATTGCATAACGGTAAATGCACAATCACCGTCATGATCCACGATGACTTGGATGAACTCAGTTCCAGACATGGAACACAGACCGCAAAAATTTAACCTTCAATGCGTTCAAGTTACACACGTTTCATAGCCGACAAGAGGCGTATATCACAATACTATTTATATTCCAGTCTCTACCAGACTCAAATATGTAAATTTATAATCAACATAAAACGTCATCATTAAAATGGTGCGCAGCTCGAGCCGGCTACAGAAGCAAATGGCAACAGACCGATAGCGATAAAACAGACAATGTTTTCTTAATTTTCTCGATAATTACTAGAGTAATTGCGAGAATTTTTAATACTTACGAGAACTCAGTAAAGGGAAAATGTGTTTTGGGTGGTAGACCGGGTAATAGAACAACTATCAAGAAGAACACGGCGAAGTTAATAAGCCGGATTCCGATTCCGTACAGAAGACCCATTGCTTATTGCGTACAATTCGTTCACTATTCCACAATTTAAACGACTATGAATTGTAACACAGTTCAAGTTCACGGCTTCTACACCAAATCGAATAGAAAATACAAGGCTCAGGTCGTATGTACTGCACTGCGTTCAAAAAGACGATGACGGACACTTGATGACACCTCACCGAACCGATGACCAACCATCCAGTTCTTGTCGATTTTGACAGAGAAAGTTGAAAGTGACAGATTTCAGGTCACTTTGAATTGAACGTACTTGGCCAAGTAATAAAAAGTAAAAGGGGAAACCCAGATAAAATTAAGTGCTTGTTGAAATGAATCAGTTATTTATTGTTTTGAGTCCAATCAGTTTAGTATAAATTAATCTTGTTTTAAAAGAGCATTTTTTATTTATTTATATGATGGCTGAAATATAGCGACCCGATTCCAAGTGATTGCATAATTTGCATAAATAACTATTAATAATTAATTTAAATTATAAATGCAAACTTTGTATAGTGAAGAAAATGATTTCCCTTATACCAATACAAAATTGACTCACGGACCGTGCATTTTGATTAAGTGATGGAGATAGAGGTATAAAAAAAGCTTAGATGGGTTGGTCCCCAACACCATAGGCTGATTTGACTGGCCTCTTTCGAAGATGGCAAGTAATGGAAGACGTGAAGATGACAAAATGGATATAGTGAGGCTTTAGTATGACCTTCCGCGTTAAAAACATACCTTCCCGTGCAGTAAATACGATTTTATAAGTGCAAAGTTACTGAAGTTATGACGTAACATTTTCCTTTTTAAAGAGCTAGTTGAAAAGATAGCGGCTAGTCGATTCTGAAACAACAAAGAAAAATTAACGCAAATCAAACTCAACACAAAAAAGAAAATGAAAAACCGCAAATCTTGAACAAACGAAAACGCAAAGAATCTGCTTCTCCTACACATACTCCAACAGCTTCTCTGTAAGTATAGAAATTGAGCCACACGACGACCCCAGGCCCTCCGAGCCATATATAGCAAACACACTAGATGATGCGGAATACCCAGCCTTCGCATCATGATCTCTGAAAATACAAACGATAAAAGACAAGACAATTAAACAGTCAAAAACAAAAACACTCAAACTCAAATCAACATAAAACTATAATTTCGAAGTCTCCAGTAAACAGAAAACCGCACAGTGGTCCTGCTAAGTGATTGTTTCTCGGCATCCAGATTATTTTCAAAACTGTGTGTGTTTGTGTCTGTGTGCGTGGGTTGGGGGAGAAGCGCATTGGCACCTCTAAGCACTCAGGCCAGGGGACCCATTGTACTCACTACCCCTGCCTACCATAGTTTCCCAGATTTCTTGATAAAGTCTAGGATCACTGATAGGGGAAAAGGGGCTATCCTCTGCATGCGTGCAACATCCCAGCCAAAGCATTGATATCTGAGACGCGCAAACGCTGGGCATTCACAGAACAAATGCTCCGCAGAGTCAGCCTCTTCTAAGCAGAATGAACAGAGGTCATCCTGTACAACACCTATTCGATACATATGTCCTCCTAGGCAGTTGTGTCCAGTCAGAATGCCTACCGAATGACCCTGCAAACTTTCCTGCTCTTATTGAGCAGGATTCCTGCAGTCACATGGTTGGGTTCTGAAAGGAAGACCTTCGTGTGCCTGGCCACAGCAGCAGTCGTCCATCTATCTTTGTGAGCATCATCGAAGAATGGCACGTGCAGATGCGGTCGGCACACCCAAGGCGGGTTCAGGGCCTCGTAGTGGAAGTCCCGAACCTTGCTTCGCAATGGCGTCAGCAATTTCATTTCCCTCAACACCACAGTGCCCCGGTACCCAGAGTAGATGCACCCTATTGAATCTGGCGACAGAGTTCAATCGTGCTCTGCACTCTTGGACAATTTTCGAGTTTGTCAGGGGTCTACGCTGCGCCGTCAGTGCAGCTTGACTGTCACTGCAAATAGCAATGCCTTTTCCCCTCCACCTTTCTTTAATTGACCAACAGGTAGCTCTCAGGATAGCAAATATTTTTGCTTGTAGATAGACACCAGCTCCAGATCTACCATCTGTCCTCGAGCCGTCCGTGAAGAAGATTTCGGGATATCTCCTCGTACAGAGATCTGGATCGTCCCAGTTACTTCTGCTCAGGAGGATTACTTCGTACCTTCTTTAGCACTCCAGGAAGGGCACCCGAGCGTCCGAAGGCAAAGTGAGAATCGGAGAGATCTCACGCTTCGAACCCCTAATAGAGCAGTGCCCCACATCGTCTTCACCTACCCATAAGCCAAGCTGAGCTAGTCTATGGGCAAAGCTCATCGCCACACTCTGAACTTCAATGTCGAGAGGAGGCAGATTGAGAAGCGCGTCAAGGGCCGCACCCGAAGTAGTGTTCATGGCACCACAGATACCCAGGCACACCGTCCTTTGCAGCGTGGCTAACTTTTTTCGAGCATACAATAGCTTCATGATAGTCCACCACACTACGGATGCGTACGTGAACATCGGCCTAATTATTGCTGTGTAGATCCACATCACTACACGAGGCTTTAGACCCCATGTGGTAGCAAACCTCTCTTGCACTGCCCGAAAACTTTTAAAGCACGAGTAAGCTTCACTTCCACATGTTTCTTCCAGAGAAGTTTTTTGTCCAAGATTACTGCAAGACATTTGACTTCATTTGAAAGTTGAAGTGTTACACCCTTCATGTTTCGAAGCACTAGTCCTTCCAGTTTTCTTTTCCTGGCCAAAACAATTTTCGTCTTACCAGGATTCATTGTTAGGCCGTGCCTCGAACACCAGTTGTCAATCAGATCCAATGCACGCACATACCTCATTCAGATCTTTACCGACAGCCAGTGCGGCCACGTCATCAGCATAAGCCTGTGCGTGCAGCCTTAGCGGGGAATCGGCTAGCATACTCCACAGGAGCGATAATAGGACTCCTTCTTGAGGGCATCCATTTCTCGCCTCCGTTTCTAAGTAGCAGTCGAATCCAGCTTTCGCCAGCAACCATCTCTGCGTCAGCATGGCATGTATCCACTTAACTAAGACATCATCCACGCTATGGCCTTTCGCCGCATCACATAGTTCCACAAAGGACGCGCAATCAAAAGCCCCTTCAATATCCACAAATACCCCCAACGCATACTCACCATTTGAGATCGCTCCTTCAACTCTGGCCACCAGAGAATGAAGGGCCGACTCGCATGATTTTCTTCGCTGGTACGCATGTTGCTCATCATACAAAGGGCTAAACCTAAGCGCCATAGTGCGTATGTGTCGTTCGACAGGTCTCTCTAGGCATAGCTTCGAAGATTTGCAAGAAGAATTCTGTGACCAAGAGAATCAAAAGCTTTAAAGAAGTCGGTATATACCACATCTACTTATTTCCATTGGTCTGAAGCAGAAACAACCAAGTTAGTAAAATACATAAGATTAGAGGTGGGGGATCTGCCCTTATCAAAACCCTGCTGTTCCAGAGCAAGAAAGGTATAGAAGAGAGGAAGCAGCCTGTTGTAAACCACTCTTTCTAGAACTTTTCCAAAACAAGGAGGGAAGGAAATTGGACGGTAGTTAGAAACACAGCTTGGGTCGCCAGACTTGTGGATGAGGCAAATATAAGCAGATTTCCAACTGGCGGGGAAGGAGCCGGAGCAGAGACTGAGGTTAAATATAATAGACAAAGAAACACATAAGGACGATGATAGTAATTTGGCCAACCGGTTAGCGATACCATCAGAACCACAACCGACATTGAGAAAAAAGAGAACCAGTTGACCGAGTTTATTTCAGTCATCATACCAACGAAGTCTGCTTTATGGAAGTTAAAGCGCATAGCTCGAGAAGGAGCTCTAAAGGTCTGAAGATCAACACGAAGTGCGACTGAGAGAAAGGTATGATGTAACTCAGCTTGGACATAAGGGAAGGAGGTGACATGAACACTGATGTTATGAGAGGGAATGTTAGATAGAACGAAGTCTAGTATTTTGTTGTTTATATTGGGAACACAGTTTAATTGGGAGAATGAACACACAGATAGAAAGGATGAGGTTATCATAGAAACATTGCTGGATGAGATTATGGAAGAAAAGTTATGATACCATACCAGGTTCGGTAAGTTGAAATCACCATATATTAAAGATAAGGCAGAAGGAAAGCTAATGTTGAGGTAGGTGGATAACTCATCAAAAAATTTACTATAAACCGCAACTGGGGAATTACAAGGAACATATACTGAAAAAACAATGAGAACTTTTGTGGGAGCAAGGGTAACGCGCACAGCAATACATTCAATAGGAAGTGAAGGATAGAAATTCATAGAGAGTGTTCCTTGAAGAGACCCGTGAACTGCAACTAACTCACCACCGCCATAATTTTTTTTTTTTTTTTACCTAATGTAGGTCGATCACGACGGAAGACTGTATGAAACGCGAACAGCTCGTTATCGTTAATATCTCCTGTTAATCATGTTTCGGTTAAACAGATTATATGATCAGAGTAAAAGTAGAGGAGAGATTCAGCGTGCTTAGCTTAGTCCTAAGTCTACGAACATTCTAGTAGTATACATGAATTGGGTTGATCTTATTAATTTCGAAAGTTCTGCGATGTATTCGAGCGACTGGTTCTACGAAAAATACTTTACTAAAGTGCCGGGTGGCCAAAAATCTTTTCGAGAAACTTTATCGAAATCTGGTGAAACAGTTATCCGGAATTAGGCGATGGTTTGATTGTCGAGGCTATCCTTCGTAAGCTTTTTTCAAGTAAGAAGAGGAGGAACACACTCCAGCTTAGCCCCTACATACTATGTAATATTCGCCGCAGACGTGCTGTAGGCGAGGCGTTAAACAAACACTTGCAGTGGAGGTTTCACTATAGATAATGAAGAAACAGATGACGTGTTCACAGATTGAAGATTTCTCGTTTTGGCTCTTGTGGTCGAAGGTTGTAGTCGGAAAACTGCTGAGTAATTTGCTTTTCTCCGAAAGACGGTTTTTCTCTGGAATTGGCAAAACGTGAATCAACGTGTCTTAAAGGTGGTCGTCGCGTTGTTTGGGGCGCTTTTGTGTTTGTGACTGTAAAAAAAATGAGCGCAAACGCAATTTGTGTTTAAAAATAAATAATCGAGTAAACGTTGGCTGATGCCTGCTAGACAGGAAGCCATTGCTGTTTCTAGGAATTCTTAGAAACCTTTAGCAAAACAAAAAAAAAAGATTTAAGATGAGTACTGTTGATGTGGCTGTTGCTGTTGTTGTTGTTGGTGGAGCAGTTGCTGCTGTAGAGTCGCACGCTGACCGCGTGTGATAATCTGGGACACCTCGTGCTAAGTTTCATTAGGAAGGCTGCAAGACTGAACCACCCCACGGGTCAGAGATGTAGCAGCTGGAGAAGGTAGTGGAGATGGTATTTGATTGGACAAAGATAGTCATTGCTGTTCAACAGCTGGGCAATCTGCCTCGTTATGCTGATCATCGGCAAAAACCGATTGAGAGCCAGAAGGTTGCTCGATCCTAGCAACAGACAACAGAGAATCAATGTCACCGCATACATTTTCAAGTTTTGATCCCGAACATGAAAATTCCTTGAAGAGTTTGTCAACTACACTTTTGGTTGACTTCATATTATATTTATAATCAAAAACATCCATTCCAAATTATGTAATTATATAATATGAACGCTTGTTCTAATATTCTCTCTCCTAGTGCATTTCATATCTGTAAATTTTATCTGCAGCACGTTTGATAACAGATTAGCAGATGCCTACCTGGCTACCTATATCTAAGTAGTAAATAAAATAAAATGAACTGGCTGATTGTTCGATTCCAAATTAACTGATAAGAAGAAATTTGGCCCAGTCTGAAAGGTTATCGACTCTGTACAAAATTACAACTGCCAGAACGATAACGAAGAAATATAGCACTATGCACTTTGTGCAATAATTCATTGAAACTTATTATCAAGTTAAAATTATACAAATAATATTACTCTATGAGAAAAATTGGTTTTTTACCAATATATTTGTATGAAACAACATTTTTTTTGTTAAACATTTTTAAAAATTACTTTCATACTTTTCCCCTCTATGAATGTTTTGCTGGGAGCTCTCCAACAAAATGTTATCTCATCACACTTTCTGTCCTGTTGTTAATCTTGCTGATCTTGACCAGTTGTCTATTAATGCCTACAACGATAGTCCCATACTCTTCCTAGATTGGCTTCCTAAACAACTTGAATGAGCTGTACACGGTCGATTTATCTGCATTAGCAATAATCTATTTTCCAAAGAACAACCTGGTTTCATCAGACGACGTTCTATCACAGCTATTTTCTTTTGCGAACGCTTCGAGAGCCATGTGGGCTTTTCAAAAGCTTTTGACAAAAGGACTGTCTTCTTAGGAAATGAAGATCAAAGGTGGAAGAAAAGAGTAAAAAGTCATTGAAATAGAATGGGAAGAAAAGCGAATCTAGGATCCAACATTGAACAATACCAGTTTCAAGATTAAATGGAGACGAGAAAGGAAGAGAAGACAAGATTTGTTGATGTAGAGTGACCTCATAAAAATCCGTGTTCTTCTTTAACGATGAAGAATTAGTTCTTTTTTTATATTGTCCCTACTTTAATTTTTCACGCTAGTTTTATCGAGGTACCTTTGAAGAGCCTTAGAAAAATATAAAAAATGATGCATCTCCAGTTTTTGGTGCCTGATGGATAAGTATTTTTCTCAGATTGGAAGAAACATTTTCATGTAGAACTTTCTGTAAGTAATAAATAAGGGCAGGCTAAACGAATTTCCAGCCATTTTTAATAATGAGCTCGCGAGAGCTTGCACTAAAGGAAGATTTGATTGTTTTTATTATTGCCTCTATTCTGAGACTAAGACTAATTAGATAATAAAAAAAGGTGGTTTTAGAAAACCGTTACATGATGGCAAGGGGTATTAAGAAGCACGATCAAAGGAGGTTACATCAAGGCTGAGTCAAACTGATGACCTGTCGGGATCAACGCTGTGCGAACTTGTACAGCATAGCAATAAACAAATTGGGCGAGATATGGAGAGGCGCGTAATAAGATGTAGTACTAGATCAATGACACAAATCCCCGTCAAGCCGTTTTCACTTGAGGATATTTTGGAGGTCATTAAACTAATAAATATTGACCTACCTGTAAGTGACTGAAAGGTGGCCAAGACCGGTAAGGTTCCGTGTGACCAGACCCAAAACCTCCTCGTTCTTAACGAGAGAGGAATCCTTTCCACTGTTAAATACCTGTGACTACACAATTGCTTACGGGTTCGACGTCATAGATTTGCATGTATACCGGGGTGACATAAGAATCTCCTCGCTGGAGAATTCACCTCCTATAGAAAGTGGAGATAAAAGCGGCCGTCTGATGGGCGTGAATCGTGCTCAGGAACATCTGTAGTAGAAGATGAAGCAAGTGCTGTCATAATCGTTGAGGTAGGTGGCTGTGTTCATGTCCTAGATCTCGAATCGGGTGAAGAAAAGGATATCACCACCTGCACCGTAATAGATAAAGATGAGAGTCTTACAAATTAAGCTTCAAAGTAGTATAGGTTGCTCTTCGCTTGTATTTTTCAAATATGCGAAGGAATTATGGGTCGCTAAGGACCGAGTCTGTAGATTGCACATTGACGGATACAGCCATGGTCACCAGACCTGAATCCGGTCCTGAAACGTGAATTCAGTTCATTTTAAAAAAAACATCCGAACACACTCTATAAATAATAAACAATCGCTACTGGTCGCATTAAAGCATGACTGAAAACAGATATACCAAAGAAAACTTTTTAAGCTGGTAGATTCAATGCCGAAAAGAGTGGCTTCTGTCATTAAATCAACGGTAGACTGACAAAATACTAATTATTTTATTTAAATAAATCATTATAGCTATATATGCAGTTTCATTTACATTTTTTATGCTGAATCACCCTTAAACTGGCATTAATGAAGAATGCCTAATAATTTTGGCTATATCTTTCATTCAAGAGTTTGAACCCCACATCGCAAGCTGAAAAGAATTGGCAAAGGGAATATTCCCTGGAAACGATGCTGTGTAAATATTTATACGCATGGCTCCAAACTAAACGACAAAGTGGGGTCTGGTATATATTCCACTGATTTCAATTTGAATATTTTTCTTTGATTACCGGAACGCTACAGTGTCTTTCAGGCCGAGGTATCTGCGATTTTCGAAATGTCGAATTGATTTTCATATAATCAGTTATTCGGAGTAAATATCGGAGTAAAATATTCGGAGTAAATTCGGAGTAAATATTTTCACTGCCAATCAAGCGGCTATATGATTCTTTGTTGGAGTTTTTACCTCCTCGAAGCTAGTACTTAACGAGATGTCGTGAATTTTGATACAGCAGCTACTTTGGATGTCAGAACATAGTAACATGAAGGGAAACTGGAAAAGTAGACGAACTTGCAAAAAGTGGTACACCTTACATCAAGCAAAAACACTTAAAGGATGCTATGAAGTCCTGAGTGGAAGAATCTACTTGTGCGGCCAAAAGACAATTATGGAAAACATATGACATGGTCCGCACTAGAAACTCTCGGCGTAGGAATGCATTGCGTATGGCTGCCTCTTATAACAAGTTTTGTCAGAGTTGCAGATGCAAAAAGAAAGATGATACAGTTAATAATCTGTTGTACAAGTGCCCGGTCGTTGCTGGAAGAAAGATGCTATCTTTTGACTCATACTTCTTGGGAAGCCTAAGTTAAGTTGTTTCGGTGCAATATCACAATGGACCCATGTGTGCCGTCTCTGAAATCTTTTTGAAGGAGGTAACTGCGAAACTTACCTACCTATTCACACCATCCTACTATTCAAGTAATCAATTCTAGAAGTGCCTCTAATAATGTCAAATGTGAAGCAAGCAGATACCACCGGTTTACTAAATGAAGAAAATATAAAGTACATGGGGGCAGCATCTGCAAGAAGAACACGTATAATTGGTCAAACATTCAGGGTAGTTGAGTATGAGTTCGGGGTAGTGTAATATCTCAATTATCTTGGGTCAATTGTAGCAACCATTAACAATATGGAGGCAAAAATACGTGTGTGGCTGCTAAAATTCTACAAACCCTACTACAATCTGTCAAAGCTCTTCAAATCCCAAAATCTCATCCGAACTTCAAAGCTTCTACTGTACAAAACCATGATCCTGCCAGTACTCACGTATGGATCCGGGATTTGGGTGCTCAGCAAAAGGCACTCTGGCCTTTTAGCTGCGTTCGAGAGGGAAGTCTTCCGGAGAATTATTGGCCCCATATGTGAAGAAGGGCGACTTTGGAGACGTTACCACCATGAGTTGTATGCTATCTACCTAGGAGCAGATATAGTTACAAAGATATAGCTCGGTAGACTCTGGTGGGCAGGACACCGCACTTTTATGAGCTAAGAAGACCCTGATCGAAAAACCTTGTGTGGCAGCTTATACGCCAGACGACAGCATGTCATACCTTGCTTGCGCTGGAGAGATGGCGTTGATCAGGACGCTCACAGTTTAGCGGTGCCTAATTGAATGACAATTTGTTAAAGGAGACCAGGACTGGAACCTAGTTGTATTGGAGCAGCCGCCCGCGTATTTCCTCCTCCATATTGTTATCGAATGCTACGATTGACCCAAGGTGGTTGAAAGATGGTATTACTTCAAATTCATGTTCAACTACACTGAAGGTTTCACCAACTGCAGGTGTTTTTCCTATAGATGCTATCACCCTGTACTTAGGCTATCTTTCATTTATGTGCAGGCGGTGCCAGTTTTTGTGGCGCTCGCTCGATATGGATGAAGCATTCTCGTACAGCTAGCTCTGATCTTCTAATTATGTATATATCATCTGCATATACCAGTATCTGGCAGGACTTGGTGACGATAGTCCCTCTCGTTGGCGTGCCAGAGTCTCGGATTGCTTTCTCTTACTGAAGAAGAAGCAGACCAGACCATCCCCTTGTCGGAGCCCATTAAAGATGTGGAACCAGCCCGGCTATTTTAAATTGGTTTGTTACATTGGTAACCTACAAAATCGTGTCAGTTTGTTTGCGATACCGAACTCTCTGATGGCGCTATACATCTCTACCTGACACGCTATCATAGGCGGCCTTAAAGTCTATAAATAGATGGAACAGTGGAATGTTGAATTCTAGACATTTTTCCATTACATGCCTGAGTGTGAAGATCTGATCAATTTAAAAATATAGTTTGGGATATTTTATACATTTCATATACATATACAAAACAATGTTCGACCAAAAACTAAAATGTTTATTCTATGCTACATATTATATTCAAAAATGGTGAAAATAATCTACTGTGCCTATGAACAAAAAACAATCATATATATCAACCTAGAGATTATGTGAAATTCAAACTTAAATTCACCATTTCATGTACTCGAACAATAATCGAAGAAGATAATTTATGGTCCCATCATTGAAACAACCGATAAGTACTTGTACCACACTGCACGCTAATCTGGTAGCTAACTGATTCGATTTCTTGTTGATTATCGAAGTATATAAACTTTCCCAAAGATAACCTATGCTCGAACACACATAAACCTTTGATATGATTTGGCGAACACCTCGAACTCGAAAGGGTATTTAAAACAATTTCACCCGAAATTCGATCTCATTTGACGGTGGCCGTTTAAGTGTTTGCTAATTTCCATCAGTGTCCAGTTCGTGTAAAGATTTCATAATGCCTCTGAAAGCTGAAGCCCATATCGATAAAATCCTTGCTCGTTTGTCAAAAATCGATCCCAGCAAGCGTGAACTGACCAACATTTTTAAATTCAAAATTACCGCTGGTGGTGCTGTGAAGAAAACATGGAGTAAGTGTACTGTTAATTTTCGGTTTCTTCAAGCTGATCTAATTTGTGATGTTTTTTGCTTGCTCTTGAAAGTGCTTGATTTGAAGAACGCCAAATTGTATGAGGGTGATGAAGCTTCTGATTGCACTTTGACCTGTGATGATGATACCTTCGTTGCTATGATTACGAAAAAGCTTGACCCCAAAGATGCTGTCGCACAAGACAAACTGGATGTTGACGGAGATCTGCAAGTCGCGCTGAAGCTGGTACCTTACATCTCTGAATTGTAATTAGATTATTAGCAATTGACAAAATAAATAGAGCTAAGGATTTTCATGTAACAGGATTATTGTCAGCTTTTTATAAGTTGTGTTTTGTGTATTCGAGTGATTTTTTATCATAGTGGTATAAGTTTTAAAGTCAAGTTGTCCCCCTACCTCCCATCGTAGAGCTGGAGTTTGAAGTTACCAGACACTTCCACGCGACACTTTACCCTTGATATGATTCAGGTGGCAGTCCACAGCTAAGAGAACTCGAAACCCGGTGCGAGATCATAGTCGATCGTTTATGGCTAGATTCAAATCAAAGATCACATTCACTAGCAACCAATGTTCGCAAGCCACACAAACTTGAATTTTATAGGTGCAAAGCTAATATAAATAAAATTAAGCCCCTTCCTTACCAAGTAAAACCAACAGTGTTGCAAGTGTTTCACCACCTACTGAAATTTTTGCGTATAGCACCTGTCTCTCTCATAGTCAAGAAACACTAAGTCTAAGAAAAAACTAAATGTTAGTATAATTTTGGTTTAAGAGACGCTCGCTAAAGCTGTTAAATTGCTTTTCCTTTTACCTGTCTAGCGTAAAAACGAAGGATCCTTTTGTAAAATTTAGATTTGATATAACCCAATTTTCTCGCAATGTGGTGCAGGCTGTCAAGTAGTTTCAGAGCTGATTAATTCGTCGTTGTTCATGTGAGAATGAGTGAAACAGATTTATGAAAGAAGACGTCACTTTAGGCTCTTCTTCTTGTTTTGGCAGTTTTTACCCAAAATCTGTTCCTTTACTTTTCTAATTTTTGGTAAATTTTTATTCTATTTTATTTTCAACCATACAAAACGTACAAAAAATACTTACAATTAATATTTAACAATTTATATAAATTTGTACAATACACGATAATGAAACAATTTTAAAAACACAACCATCTTTAGTAGGCAATTGGATAGGTCATTCATGACGTGAGCACCTTAGTCAGAGCAGTTTTAAATATAGGTTGGGAAATGATTGGGGAATAGTGTTTTGCGAAGCTATTGAATATTTTGCAACATCTATTGATTGGCTCATTGTTGGCGTAAGCTGTGTGGTGTCGGTATTCATGGAGTAAACGTGTGTGCCTCGTCTGTCTTACTGATTCGTTGAAGGTGATCTTATTGGACAGAGACACAACATTGATCAAGCCCCTAATAACATCAAAAGTAAAGCAGGAGCATATGACTATCCTCCGCGAAGATAGACTTGATAGATTTAAGAGATTTAGCTTGTATCTGTATGAAGGTAGATTATCAAATTCGTAAGGATTATACAGATCTCTCAACGCAAATAGCAAGAACTGCTTCTGCACCGATTCGAGCCTATCGCTATGGACATTAAAGGTAGGGTGCCAGACAATACATGCATATTCGAGCAATGGCCGAACTAGAGCTATGTATAAAGATTTCGTGACCCATAGGTTTTTGAATTCCTTCGCACGTCTTTTGATGAATCCAAGCTGCTTATTAGCCTTGCTTAAAACTTTGTCATACTGTAAATTAAAACACAGCTTTTTATCCAAAGTAAACATTGACAAAAGACATTGTCAACATTATTGAGGCGGTAATCAAAACTTGTATTATTGGTTTTGCGGGAAAAACTAATGACTTGACATTTACTGACATTAGTGTCGAGATTATTTTGTCTGCACCACTGCTCAAGAGAAAGCAGTTTCAATTGAAGGAAAACTGAGTCTGATTTCGATTAAATTGTGTGGTACATTTTCAGATCATCTGCATAAACAAGATGAGGGATGTCTGATAAAACTTCGGAAAGATCCGATACGAAAATATTGAATAAAAGAGGCCCTAAGTAACTACCTTGTGGTACATCTGATAAAACTTCGATTTTTTTTTTTTTGGATAGGATACCCTAGAACTTAACGTACTGCATCCTATTTCGAAGATAAGAGTCTAACCAGTTTAATAAGAGACCTGAGATACCAAATTTCTGTAGTTTGATTCGAAGAATATCATGACCAACACGATCAAAGGCCTTGCTGAAGTCTGTGTAGATGGTATCCATTTGATGCCCTAATTTCCATGCCTCAGAGTACATCTCAAACGAGAATCACGAGGTTGGTAGAAGTTGACCTGCCTTTTCTAAAACCATCATGTTGTTCGTTCGGAAGAGGTTCTATTAGAGCAGTGAGCTTATCACAGACCATTTTTTCAAATAGTTTAGGCAATGCTGACAGTATTGCAATACCTCTATAATTATCAAATGACCGCCTATCACCACATTTAAATATCGGGGTCAGATGTGATGATTTCCAGAAGGAGGGCAAAACACCAAAAGAAAGTGATTTATTGAAAGTTAAATACACGGGTATATCATCTGTCAGTAATGACAGCTATGGAAGCGCTCACAACAATCGTGGGGACGACCCAGACCCTGAGAACTCAAAGCCGGGCAATATTGGGTTTGTGCAATCTTCGTTCCTTTTTTTCACGACTTGATATCTTGCGAGTGATACACTCCCAAAGATTTTCCTTCCGTATTGCTTAGCTCATAGGACACCTGGCCCACTTTGCATTTGACGGTAGTCCTGACAAACTTCGGAGCAAGTTTGGCAGAGAACCGATCAGTTGCACGACTCAAGGTATGGTTCCGCACCCAAAAAACCTGTCCCAATTAAAATTTATTTTCCCGAGACCACAAATTGTATCGATTTGCTCCCTTAGCGTATGGTTCAGCAAGTTTACTCCTAACTCGGTCGTGCACCATTCGTAGCCTGTCATTATTGGAGCGGAGTAACACCTCACCATCATCAAAAGCATTCAGGCTTTTTAATAAAGCGTACTCGGAGCCATGCCGGATAGGATGATATCCAAACATCAGAAAATGAGGTGAAAACCTGGTGGCCTCATGTACAACATTGCGGAATGCTGCGCACGACTCCGCCAAACATTCATCCCACTTTCGATGATCTTCTCTTATATAGGCTCGAATTGCTGTCAGTATCGACTGATTTTCTCTCTCGGATGCATTAGCCTGTGGCGAATATAGAAGGTTGCGGACATGTTCGACTCCATAATTGACCAAGAAGTCCGAGAAAGCTTTGGAGGTGAATTGCACTCCATTGTCAGGGTGAACTGTCGAGTATTTTCTCGCCGTTTCTAGCATTTGGCGCCGCCACAGCGTCATACGGTTCGTTTGGCGTGCATGCAACAATACACATCGTGTGGTGTATTTCATACACATCGTGTGGTGTATTTCATACATGTATTCAAACAACGAAAACAATCCATAGATAAAACGTAGAATAATCCTCTAGAAAGTAAAAAGGGAACATTCCAGAACCCAAACCATGAGTCAGATCTCACATGGCAACGGAAAATTCCCAATATGTAGTCTTTTAGAAGTCAGACACAGCACATACCTTCAAATAGCCCATAGAGCCCTCTAGAAAGCAAAAACAGAACATTCTAGAATCCAAACCATGAATCATATCTCACATGATGACAATTCCCAATAGTCATTTCGAAGACAGATCAAGAACCCAAGACACAGTTCTAGAGAGGCCTAGATGTAGGCAATAATAATTAATCTCACCAGACACGACTATAAATACCGCCGCAAGAGGTGCTAACAGGCAGTTAGAAGCGAAAATTTGTATACGCGAGTTAGTAGTGAGTTTTGGTACAATGCGATAGATTGTACAGAGTTAAGCGAAAAGTCTGTTACTGTGAAAAGCGAAACAGTGAATTCAGTATCCGGGCGCGGATGTATTTTCAAAGCGAAAAAGTGTTGAAGTTTACGCGGAATTAAAATAGTGCGATAGTAAAGTATAAAAAACTTAGTGTTTATAAGTATTTGTGTTTTAATAAAAGAACAATTAGTGATTTAAAAGAAAACTGTTTTATTTCACGAATGTGAATAATATCGAATCCACGAAAGGTGTTTCAAACGGTAAAACACAACAGTATATAACCTCGTCGTCAATGATCAGGTTTTCAAATTTGTCAGGATTTTCTTTAACTTTTCCAACTAAACGTTTATAATCAGGATCTTCAAAAAACCTTTTTGGAATATCGAAGTTAGTTAAAGAAGTTTCATTTGCATATCAGAGACATACGTAACAGTGAAAATTTAATTTTCAAGCTCAACCTAAGAGATTTTGGAATTTTGTTAATTCTAAGACTCACATTTATATCTGACGACTCGTATATTGATGATGCCTTTGATATTAGTAATTTATTTGCTTCTGTTTTCCGTAAAGCTTATCGTACGGACTTGCCAAACTCCAGGCACTTTTAACCCTATCTGACGAACTCAACAGTTTCTTCTTTGGAGATGCAGGATTAAAAAATTGACCAGGACACCATTATCGTATTTGTTAATAAGCTTGGTAAAAAAGAAAAAACTGGAAAATTCAGTTCAGATCTCCAGCAAACCCCATAAAACAGTGCTTGCGCCCGACCGAATGAAAAGCTGAACTTAAACTTATATGAAATTTCGAGGAGTATGATTTCTAGGAATGAAAAAAATAATCTGAAAATATCTAAGTAAGTGTCAAGCCAATCGGATATCTTTCGAAATAAATCTATGTGGAATGAAAATATTCGAGAGCATGTTTCCATGAAATCTCTAGATAATTGCTGTATCTATGTGGTATTAGTCTAAAAATTCTGTTAGTTTGACTAATCTATTCAGTTTACTGGCGGTACCGTCCTCGCAGTCTTGTTCAGGCACAAAAAGAAGTAATACCAATAGGATCAAAGTCCACGTGGCCTAAGTCTCTTTTAAGGCAACGTAGCACCTCCAAATTTTTAAAAAATCGATTTTTGTTTTTTGATTGAATATGTTAGAATGAAGGTTTTAAAACATGATTTTAATAATATAAAATTGAAATTCTAAAACAAAAAAATTTTATGAGTATATATACACGGTTAGAAATTTTCGGATAAATTTGATAAATTTTGGAATGCATATAGGTCCAAACGAAAGTTAGTATCAATCCAATAAGTTTGTTTAAGATCAAACAATTTAATCTGATAAGATAAATTTTATCTGATAAGATAAAATCAATACCAATTATTCATATAAATTGAATAAGACGCTCTTATAAACGGTATCCGAATCGCATATAAATGAATACACCACATTCTTATTAAATGTACACCATTTAGAATAAGAAATATATTATTCTAATTTCGAGGTCACACGATAAATTTATCCCATTTTCTAAAACCCAAAATCATTTCTGGTTTTTTCCCTCCTTTTTATTATGAATATATATATTGGGAACAATTATCCATTATTATGAAAAAAGAATGAAAACAATTGAATATTTATGCATTCAAAGATAAAAGTAGGTTGGAATTATTTTTGCGGGATGATTAAAATTGAACAACTTTTTATTTACATAAAAAATTTTAATCTACATTGAAAATTCTATTTTGACAAAGTGGTTTCGAAAGTATGCACTGATTCTCATCAGACACCAGCGCACAGTGCATACTTGACTGGCGTGACCACTTGCAGTTGGAAATCATTTAATTTGTATTTACGCTAGTTGTGACAAATTTTAACATCTCCGACTTATATCCATCGATATAATTTTACTTGTAAAGGTTACTGAATGTGATCATGGTTCCCTTCTTGTCTATAAATCAGCATAGACAACGTATATCATCAAAGCTTATCAAAGCCGAGAATATTGATACGGGAAACTCGATCGTTTTGCGGAACCAGCCTCCGAAAGCAGAATCAAATTGGAATTATTTTTGCGGGGTGTAGGTGTTGTGAAAACACTTGACATAGTACACCAAGTAAAACTTTCGAACATTAAATTCAATTATGTACTGTGAAATTGATAACGATTATTTGTTTTATTATTTGAAAAAAACTCGATAGATTTTATTCATATATACTTTATTCACCAAAATCAAAGTTTTACAATATTCCTGTAGTGATTAAAGTTGTTCCTTATGGCTACCAAATAATTTTCACAAATAATTTTCATAAACACTTTAATAAACACTTTAATAAACACTTCCAATTAACTTCACTTACAAACTCGAAATGCTAATTGCACGACTTGCGACTCAAAAGTAATTCTAAATAATTAGTTTTATTTTTTATGAATTTTTAATATGAATTTATGATAAATATTATCCGATCTTGGTATAAACCACCCGTTTATACGAAACTCGTACAAAAGTTATTCCAAAATAGGATAGAACAATTTTATCCAACGTCAACATATATAATCTATACGAATATTAGGATACATAATGGTACACCATTGTGAAGATCAATTTTATCCGAATATTTTTCACCGTGTAGCGAAGCGCCCCAAGATCATTTTTTCTATGATTTTCGTTCACTTCGCTATATCGCTACATCGACTTAAGCCAAAGTGTAGACAAAGATAAATGAGTCATCTCCTTTAAAAGAAGCAAAAAATAAGCTAGCCTTGGCAAAAAAAAATAAAAAAATAGCTGTAAAAGATGTTTCTAAAAAAAGTGTAGAATCTCCAAAAAAAGGTCCGAAAAAAGTTCACCTGACACTAAAATTAATGAAAAATTTAGCCACGCATTATGGCTTAACAATACGACGAAATCCTGATTCAGTTGATAATATGCGCAAGGAAATTTGGACAGCATATTACCACACAATTTCAACTGATGAGAACCCTCAACACTGTTATTGTCCTGTTGGAGAAACGACTTGGTGTAACTGGCGCAAGGCGGAGGCAGCGGGTGATAATGCATTAAACAATTTCAAGCATCCTCCACCTTTAGATGATGAGGTACAAGAAATTTTAAAGCCTATTTATGATGACTTATCATCAGAAGATTTATTAAAGCGTTGCTTGGGCAATTTTGCGCAGAATAATAACGAAAGCTATAATTCTTGTGTTTGGAATTTGGCCCCCAAACATACTTTTTGTGGGAAAAACGTACTAAATATGGCTGCAAATATTTCTGTATGTACATTTAGTGAAAGATTTATGGCTATCTTGAAAAAAATGCAAGTCATGGGAATTACAATTGGCCAATGTGCGCTGGAACATGCAGAGCATAGAGATGCTGCAAGAATTAACCAGGCGGAAAAACACTCGACTGAGGCATCTAAAGAGGCCAGAACTGCTCGAAGGGAGCAAAAATCTTTAGAAGAGGAGGAGTATGAGCAAGAAGAAGGTGTATTGTATGGTCCAAGCATCGCAGATTAATTTTCGATAAGATTTATTGCAAAAAATATTGAATTTTAACTTGAAATGTGATTTTCTCGAAACAACGTTTTTCAAGTTGGCGTGCATGATTAAGAAAAACAATATTATCCAATCGTTTTGAAATTTTAACACGTTAATTTGCACATGTTAATGCTCAGAATGAACCTCGGATGAAAAAATCGGCATTAAACTTTTTTAGTTATAGCCGATTTTTGGGGGAAAAAAACTCGATTTTCGAAAAAACGCCGCCATTTTGTTATTTTTCAACCAAATTTTTTTTTTTAGTTCATTCCAAGGCCGCTTTGATGCTGGTCAAAACCCCGTTTTTGTTTTTTTTTTCAGACTTTCCTGAGGGCAGTTATCATGCACGCCAGGTTTTTTTGGTGTATTTTCCAAAAAATTGTAACAGGCGACAGGGGGCCACAAAACATTTTTAACAATTTTGTTTGTGTAGTCTAAGACATATAAAGTATGTGTAAAAAGTTTCATTAAGATATGTCTTTTTATTCAATTAAAAACAAGCCTTTGAAAATAAAATTTTTTTTTTCAATTTGAAGGTGCTATGTCGCCTTAAAAGTCCCAGAAAACTTTAAAATTTTATCGCCGATTAACTGATTAATTGAAAAATAATCCGAGCTGATTTTTAAATATATCTTATTTCAACTGAAATATATAAAAGGCCAGTGTACTTTTTATAACGAAACATTTTCTTTTTATTTTAAAAAAACCATCTGCTTTTTTATATGTATACATAATAAATTAGTAACATCTAACATGATTCAGTTTTCTATGTTGTGCTTAAAATTTCAAGAATTATTGAATTCAGTTCGAAATAAAAATTATAGATAAAGAAAACTGTTCTAGTATTTACAACATACATTCAATTGAATAGTTTTTGCTTTGTACAAAAAAAAACAATAGTTAACCGATTTTTTTCATAATTTCAAAAATTCAATAATCAACTTAAAAGTATTTAATGTTTTAGTTACTCGTTTTTACTATAACTATGTGATGCATACTTTCACTTTTCTCTATAATGAGAAATCAATTTTGTTATCATCTTATCAATAATAGTTGTAATTAGAATAATCAGTTTGTTTTTGCAATTATTTTTACTTATCTTCATTTCAATATCATGATATTTTACAATCGGGACAAAGAAGAAAATGAAATATTTTTTTTTCGAAATTATTTATTAAATGAGCATTGAGATTATAAATATTTATTTTAGATAATGTTGTTTTAGTTCGTAAATGAGTATTAGTGCTTTTTTTGGAATCGTACAACTTTCTTTCGATTTTGTTTAAATTTTGTTTCATTTATTTTGTTGATTTACCTATTTTCACATTTCACCTAATCGTAAATAACCTATTTGACTATATCATTCTCAGATATTTGTTTGCATGTCGTAATATATTGTTTTCGCAAGCACAGGTATGGACTGTTGCTTTCTTTGACTAATAGTTGTTTATTTAAATACTTTCTAAATTTTGGTTTTGAATGCAATTACATATAGTTTTTTTTCTTTTTACAAGGTTTTCTATTTATATTATTTCTTTCGCAGTTGTAACATATTTGACTAGTAGAGATTGATTTAAGGAAACGGGGAGGAGGCAATTGTGTCTGTGCATTGTATTTTGGTAAACTTTTGCAATGAACTCTTTGTTTGGGTTTAGTTGTTTGTGCATGACAATGGATTTGGTAAATGCCAATATTTTTTTTCTGGACTTGGTTGGGTAATTTAAAGCACAATGTTCGTAATTTCAGTTACTGTAAGTTGTTTTAAATTTCCTTATTCGAAAAAACAGCATTTAGAAAGTTGATTAGCGAATGATAGTGAAACATTTATAAATTAGTTTTACATTATGCAAATTTAATATTGCTTTAGTTGAAATTGGAGTCGCTGATGATTGGTTTATAAGAAGTTATTTATTTATTTAAATCACATTTCGAATCTTTAAAGGCGATAAAAGCCAACACACAGATCAAATTTTAATTTCGGATCAAAAATGATGCCAAGGTCCTTAACTTGGTCTACATGCTTCAAAAGACTACCAGATAAAAAGTAATCAAAGGTAATTGAATCAGGCCTGTTGGAGGAAAACACTTGGAACCACTAACAATAAAAAAGTGTGCATACCACCAGTCATTTAAAACTAAAAGATCAGATTGTAAATAGCTACAATCATTATGTGAAGGTACAGCACGAAAAATCTTAAGATGATCAGCATATAAAAGAGAATCAGGCTTGAAGTTACAAGAAAGGTCAAACAAAGCAAAAGATAGGGGGCCGAGAATGGAACCTAGGCGAACGCCAGAAGTAGGATAGAAAAGGGAGGAAGAACAACCGTTAAAAACAATGCATGCGATCATAGATGTAAAAAGAAAGTCAGAAAATAAGGGTACTGGAAACACCGAAATTACATCCCTTTTCCAACAACACTGAGTGGTTTACCCTGTCAAATGCTTTCGCGAAGCCAGGTTGTTGCCCGTTGTCCAAGGAACAGGCAACGCAGTTAGTGAATTCGACTAAATTATTTGTGGTGAAACGGCCCTTAATGAATCCCTGTTGCTCTTTAGAAAACAAATGACCAATAGTAATGTGGATTCAACTTGAGGACACAAGAGAGGAGCGTAAAGGGATGGTAGTTGGTAATATTACCAATGTCTTTCGACTTAAGAATTGGTGAAAATTGTCTGCTTTCCAGCTGGAAAGAAAAAGACCTACGAACAAACTCAACTTAAATAGACAGAAGAGCACATAAAGAAGCCGCAAGAAACTTAACAAACAGAGAAAGGGGAGTCCCAAAAGGATATTAAGATTTCTATCTCAAACAGATTAGTCAACATAATATCGACATGAGAACACAAAAATAAAACCGGATTCCCTGAAGAAATTTTGGTGAGAAATGTTTAAGGATGAAACGAACAATTTAGCAAACAAACCACAAATAACGTAAGGAATAAAAGCAGTAGTTCTCACCAGTAAAAAAAAGTTAGGAAATTGGTGCGTTATTTTGAGAGAAGCAGCATACGATCAAAAAGGCTTCGAGTTATTAAAAGAAAGATAAGCTTCAATATGGGCGGAATAAATACGTTTCGTTTCTAAAACTGTTTATTTTGCCGCTACTCACAAAGACCGGTAACCCCTAGAGGCTTCATTAGATGAATTACAAAGGTATTAACTTCTGATCTTATCCTTCTCGCGCAGCGCTATAGAAGCTGCCACCACGACGTGAACGAGACACAGGAGTAAACCTAGATACAAGAGGGTTAAGAAGAGAATAAAAATAAGAAAATGTTTCATTTATTCCAATTCCTCGAAAAAAAGAGAACCAGTTAATAACGAGGAATTCAGCAGTAATTTGTTTTATTTCAAATTAGCTTTCAAAAAAGTTGTGAACCGACACAGTTATAGCAAAAACACCCAAATTATTTTGCGAAATGAAACAGTCACTAGCGAATTCAATGACTCAGAAAATTTTGAGATAATCAGCGTACAATAGGAGGAAGATAAGGAAGATACATAAAAAAAGGAACAATAGAGGGCAAAAAATGGATCCGTCTGGAACTCCTGTGGTAGGAAGATAGTGTGCAAAAGAAGGAGAGTTAACAATAACAGCACAAAAATAATCACAAACGTAGGAAGAAAACCGAACAGAAAAGGACACCGGAGCGACTAAAACCAGCTAGCTTTGACTAAAGAATACCATAGTTCATAAAATCGAAAACTTTGGCAAAGTCGGTATATTGGATATCCTATTGCGGAAGTAACCGGTGTCTGTAAATGACAATAAGTTTGTTATGCTGACTTACTTTTAATGAATTCATGCTGTTCACTGGCTAGTAAAAACTGGATGAAACTTTCGAGGAGCTTACTAAAACAGGGCAAAAAGGATATGGGACGGTAATAAGAAATACCAATAATGCAAGGCACGTAACCAGCTTTATGGTTGGGAAATATATTGACGGATTTCCAAACAGATGGAAAGGTACAGTTAAAAATGCTAAGGTTAAAATTTTGACAGAGAAACACGCAATGAAGATGAAAGTGATTTAGCAAAGAGATTCGGCGGATTCAATGCTTGTGCCAAGAGACCTCATTAACGATTCGACTTCCAACAGATTACTAAAAAGACCACAGGCGCAAGTAGGTGCAAAAAAATAGATTAACGGCGAAAAAGGATTGTGACCTTTAATCAGCTGAAATCACCAGATACAACAATAAGAGAATAGAGGTAGTCAGACAGAAAAAAGTCAAGAAGAACTTTCATACGTGGAAATGGATACACTACAAGACAGATACGCAGATACAAGTAATAAAAAAAAACCTTGTGTGCTTAGAGAAATACGGACAGCAGCACACTCAACATGGTGAGATATCATGAAGGTCAACACGGTTTGTTTAGTTGGGTGGGACGCCCGATTAGTTGCATGTTCACGCAACGCAAATCGTATTTCAGCCTATTAATACCAGAAATACGAAGAATCCATGAGAAATATCGTCTCGAACTAATTTGGTACAGAGGATGTAATAATATCATAAAAAGAATATGTAATATATATCATATCATATTCCATGTAAAACACCGATAAGAATCTCCTTGCAGCCAAGACACATGTAAAGATAAACGAACTTTCATAGGACAAGATAAGTCCAGAATAGTCTAGAAGCATACAATCGCAATTAACGATTCTGGTAATGGCCGAGAGAGTATAAATATCCTTGGTGTGAGCCTTGGTCGTCAATCTTTGGGAAGTGAGTCTTTCCGAGTGGCAAATTGAGTGCATTTCTCGTCGAAGTAATTTTTAAAGCGGGTAATAGTAATATTAGCACGGCAGTTAAAGTGTGTACGCAAGTTAAGTGAATTGTAGAGTCTAAAGTGATTAAGGTGTGACAATTATTGTTTCAAATAAAAGTGTATTTGGTAGCAGTAACAAACTGTTTTATTTCGTAAACGTGGGTAATTGCGACTTCATTAAATGTATTTTTAAAGAAAAAAATATAATAATTGGTGTCAGAAGTGGGATTCTTTTGCGTTAGCGGTTCAACAAGTGACTTTTTAGTGAAGTTGCGGACATTGAATTTCTTCAAAACGTGAAAACTCGTAGTTTGCAGGCTAAATAGAACGTGATAATTGTGAGAAGTTGTGTGGACTAAAGTGAAGAACAATGCCAAAGCTAGTGAACAAATTAACATCGGCAAAGTTGTAAGTAGAGTGCTGAAAATGTGATCTGTTACCGACTGGGGACAAAATGTCTTTGTTATCATGGTTAAAAGACTCTTTCAGTGCGAAAGGTAAAAATTCGGAAAAAATTGTTTTTCCGGACGAGGAAATCAGCGAAGAAAACTTTCAGGAAGAGCAAAACAACGTGGAGAAAAATTTGATGATGGATTGGATACTGAAAATGGCTTCCCATGTGAATAATCCCTGGATATCGGTCAAAAACTTGAGCAGCAAACCATGAAACTAGACGAGGAACTTGATCAAGAAATAGCAGGCCAGGAAAAGCAAACAGAAGCTGATTGAAGCCACGCAACAGTTCTAGCAGCAAATCGAAATTCAAGCTGTACAAGTGAAACAGCAGTTCAGCAAGCAAGGGCAAAACTGGTAGTACTTGAAGAAGAAATGAATCTGTTAAAATTGGATTTGCAGCGCTTGAAAGCCATAGAAACTGTCATAGGAACGTGCAACCACACTAAGGTGCTATTGAGAGGATTCGCGGCAAAAGTACGTCGAACGATTCCGGTGGACAATAACTCCAATTATTAAAGACCTCATATCGAAAGTTCATCGTGCACAGAATACAGAAAAAAATATTGTAGCAGCTAGTTCAGGACATCCAGCGGTTTGGTGCTTTCGTTCAAGGAATACGTCATGAAGGACTTCAACAAGCACCTCGTTTGGCTGATACATGGACGATGAACTATTCTTTGGCCTTCACTTAGATCTGTGAATCCGCAAAGCAGGCGTCTCGTAGCAACGCTAAAGTCTGTGAAGTTCACGAAGCATGCATGTGCATAGGAGCCGATATTGACTGGAAATCAACGAGGGGCATCTCCTTAATGTTGGAATTGCAGAGAAAAGGGATACTTGAAGCGCGATTGGTGCAGGAAATAGAAGTTGACTTGTTGCCAGGAATGTGTGATCGATTAAGGCCGGAGCTACAACAGCTAGCGGAGCTCCCCGATCCTGGAACTGTTGAAAGAAACGATCGTGACCGTTACAAGAAGGATGAACCCAAGAACTATCAAGGGTGCTCAGTAATATACAAGCGAAGGGGGGAGTCTAACATAACCATATGTCCTTGGAGAATTTCCTCTTGGAGAATGGCAAGGCACCCTGTAGGCACCAAGTTCGGAGATCTGTAGATGTCCCGCTTCACTGATAATCCTGAAGCAATCACGGTTCCCAGGTTATATTTTCATGAAAATGATTTTAGGCTGTTGAGAAAACAACAGCGAATTTTGTATCTCCAACGACAATGGAGCTGCTAGGTCGATCCTGAGAGCGGATGTGGCGGGGTCCTGGCGACTTAATATCAGGTATTTCAACATGGGTTCCTAGTAGCGGATATAACCGATGATTGCATACTTGGGATGGATTTCTTAGGTCATCATCGTTTCTGCTTCGGTTCGGGAGAGCAAAAAATCAAATGGAGCAGCCATGAAGTATCGCTAACATCTCAACCAGAATTAAAAAGAACCACCAATAAAACTACATGCATACAAAACTTAAAATAATCGGTTGAGATGTAATTCGCGGAATAAAATTTATTTTTCAATTTCACCATCAGCCAATATGGCACATTGAAGTTTAATGACACAAATGCTGTTATAATTTACATTTTTTTTTGGAAAAATTTGAAAATGTGACATAACATTTAGTTTTAGTTTAGAAACATCGACTATATACCAATGATAGCGACTCGAATCTCAACAACCCAGTCATTTCATTATGTTTTAACTATCCGTAAAACGAAGAAAGGGCTACTACTATGTATACTTTTGTTTGCAACAAAAACAAGTGCATCATTTCAAATAGTTTAAATAGTATTACATCTTATTTCTAACCACTTTAATTACATTGTTACTTTTCTTATCTCTTTCTCACATTGTCCTACTAGCTTAAATCACTTAAATTTTACAATAAGCCGTTAATTGCTAATCATATTCAATTTCAGTATTATTCTCGCATTTAAAGTTTAAATACTCATAAGAAATATTCTTATGTTCTCAAAACAATTTTGTATTTCACAGTTGTTGTTTTGTTTTCTTTTATCGATTCAACTGTTATTTAAATTGTTTACTTAAATTCAACTTATTCAGTTATTTATCTGATGATTTTCAACTAGACTTATATTAAATTTCTTATTCTTTGATAGTTATTAATAAAATCATTAATAACGCAACTATAAAGACATAATCTTGATACGTTAATAGCTAATACACTTCTTATATTGTATCTCATCTAAAGTATTTATTAGTTTTTGTTATAATTTAACTAGCAACATCATTTCATTATTTTTTTTTCTCGATAAATCATTTTCTTTCATCAGTTATTCACTTATCGTTCGCTCGCCTTAAGTAGTTTTATTTTTTTTTTAAATTCTATTTATGATTTAGTTTATTTTACTTAAAAAAATACTTTTAGGGACTAAATATACAGCACCACTTATAAATGTTTCTATACACATTTGGTTTACACGATTTCGATTTTTTTTTTGTTGAGTTTTGTTTAATTTCATGAAAGTCTTTGACATGATACTTTTTCAGTTTTGGTAGTAGATTTTCTTTTTCATTTTTAAGCTTGCTTTTTTTTTATATGAAACGTAACATTCCAGAACATTATATTTATTGTTTGTAACGTTATGCTTAGAAAGAATCAGATTTTCGAAAAAAGTTAAAGTTTGACAAGAATTCAATTTTTTGTTGTTTTATTTAAATTTTTGTTTTTTTTTGTTTTTCGAAATGAGAAGGAGATATAATGTACATTATATTTGATAAATATGAATAAGCACTTAAGGGTTGACTTTCGTGTAGACTTAACGAGTCGTATCTAGCTCAGTCTGCGTTTGACTTGGGCTTCGAAATTGATTTCAGAGATATTTAGTAGACTTTTTTTTAGTAAAGATCTTATATTACGTTCTTAGGTGATGAGATCAGCACGGCTGAATAGAGAGAAAGCGAGAAAAGAGTCATGAGAGAACGGTGTAATAAAGTACACAACAGTCTGCCGATCCTGGATTCTCATCATTCAATGGATTTTCATGCGTGACATGCGGTTGTGCTCAATGTTTGTATATCTGGAAAACTTACAGGACGTGAAAAGCAGATTTTTTTTGCGCGCGCGGAAGAAAAGCGGATTTCGATCAATAGAAAAATAGCATGAATTTGAAAAGAGTTGGGAGAAATTTGAAAATAATAAGAGTTATTTCTTATGTCACTTCGTTGTACATTGTCAGTTAATTACGTTTGGCTTTTCTCAATCGCTCATCTGTAAGCTCAATTAATAAAGTATTGTCATCAAAGTGAAAGTAATTAAAGTCTGATTAGTATTAAGAAAAACTAATTTGATGATTTATTTAAATTTGTTGCTGAATCTACTTGATGGGCTCTCAATACTGTTGCAAGAGTTCCAGATTTTTTTGAGTTCAACTGCTCACACATACCATTCCTTGATATCTTTAGAATCACGTTTCTTAGGCTTAGGTTGCACTAGACCAGCAGGTTGGCATTTATCGTTTCCGTTCATCATTGAACCGTTCATATTCATTGACGCTCCGTATCCAGCCATACCGCTCATACTACCCGCATTCGTCCCACTACCATTCGAAATTTGATGACGGCTGTGATGATATGAACTATTTGTACCGGTATTGCCCAGAAGAGCTGCATTTGGTCCCTGGCCGTAGCCTGCTCCTTTATCGGGCTCTGCCTTGTACGATCTCTCGCCATTGGATTTGAGCCACAGAACCAAGAGTATTACGAGGATTACAGCGATTAGAATACCAGCCACAATACCGATTATCATTGCGGTTCGCTCTTCTTCGATTGAGTTGATACGACCAGCCCCGCGATTCCTCGATCGATTAGGGTTATATGGTGGCGGTGGTGGCGGAGGAGGTGCATAAACGTAGGGCACCTCGTTTTCTGACTCTGGTGGAATAGGTTGTTGGTACTCGGTCGTTGAAGTTCTCTCTGCGTCGGGAATCGCAGCGGATTCGTAGTCCGTTGGTTCGTGGTCAACGGAAGTGGTTTGCAGATGTGTTGTTGAGGTATACGAAGTAGTTCCACTGCTCGTTGTTGTTGATGATCCTGTCGTCGAGCGACTACCAGTGGTGGTTAGCGGAGTTGTGTTATGTGATGTTCGCGTTGTTTCTGTATCTCCTTTTGTCGTTCCTATTGTTTGGTGTTGTGTCGTTGAAGTCGATTCGGTTCGTTTGTCGCCTTCGGACGTTGTCGAAGATGTGATTTCAACAGCTGGTTCTACGGAAAAACGTGAAAGGCAATGTTATCAAAAAAATATTGATACTGCTGTGAACTAATGAAAATATTTGATTTTAGGGGAGGTTATTTTGTTTTTGAATGAAGGGAAAACATAATCAATGAAAAGTCAATAAATATACTTATAATTAAAATAAATAGCAAAATAGAGGTAGAGAATTTGTCCGGATGTCTATTTTTGAAAATGACTTGTAATATAATAAATGCTAGTGAAGTGAAATAAAACTAAGTATCTAATGATATAATTACAAGTACTTCCGGTTTTAACACTGTAATATCTAAGGTTCAGCGCAGTAAATAGGTTACAATTAGTGATGGGCAAAACTGTTGTTTTCAAATAGCAAAAGCAACTGCTTATGCTGTTGCTAAATAGCAGCTTCAAATAGCAGCTAAAAAACAGCAGTCTGCTATTTGTTGTGTCGGTGCAACATCTCAGTAGGTGCAACATATCATTTCATTTGTGATTTCTCGTCGGCTCGGGTTCACGTACTATACAAATTGCAGTTTGTTGGGTTCCCTGTTTTACACGATGTTCCTATTGCGGTTGCGAAAATGCGCGAAGATCTCATACGTTTCCCTCATATGTTTGATGAATGTACATGCGTGCGTATGTAAAGTAATATGGTATTGAAATTTGTGTCGGAAGAAATATTAGGGAGAATTTATCCGGCTCGTTTTAAAAAAAACGATTCGTTCGAGGAAAACGAAAAACGATTCGTTTAAAAAAAAAACAGTTCGTTTTAAAAAAAAAAGATTCGTTTGAGAAAAACGAAAAACGATTCGATTTAAATAAACAGTTCATTTTAGAAAAACCATTCGTTTGAGAAAAACGAAAAACGATTCGTTTAAAAAAAACAGTTCATTTTAGAAAAACGGTTCGTTTGAGACAAGCGAAAAACGATTCGTTTTGAAAAAACATTTCATTTTAAAAAAATGATTCATTTGAGAAAAACGAAAAACGATTCGTTTTAAAAATAACAGCTCGTGTTAAAATAACGGTTTATTTGAGAAAAACGAAATTAAATAAAAAAAAAGTTCGTGTTAAAAAAAAACATTCGTTTGAGGAAAACGAACAACGATTCGTTTTAAAATTCATTTTGTTACACGAATCGTTTTTCGTTTTTCTCAAACGAACCGTTTTTTTTTTTAAACGAACTGTTTTTTTATTTCCCCGGTGGAGGGAAGAGCAGAGCCAAAGAGCTCTAATCTTCGTACTGCCAGTGCTGGACTGTGTGTGAGAGAGATGTTCTACAGACTCTGTCGTTCCAATTACTTCAGAAGCTCCTACAGCTTGTGGCTCGGTAAAGCAATCTCGCTTTGTGCGCTGTATTTTCTCAATATATGTTGAGACTAAACGCAAGTTGTGCTCGTTCCTCAGCATCGTTTCGACGATAAAAATTTCCTCCGAATGGAGGAAGCGAAAATCACGTTCGCACTGTGACATTGCGCTTGCGTTGGCCAGCACGTACATAGGTGGTTGTACTACGATATCTAACACAAGAGTGATGCCAATATTGCGATCCACTTTGGCGTGACCAAACTAATCGTAAACTCAAGGTTGCTCCTCAATTCTGCGAGTCGAATACATGGGAAGAATGGCTATGTTTACACCCAGTGACCCAAATGTAACCTGTTTATAGGGAGATAATTGATTTCAAAGTTTTTTTTAGCTGTGGGGCATCAGGACAAAGCATGGGTACCTCAAATCTGTTGCGTCACATGTGTAGGCATTTTTATTGTGTAGGCTAAAATGTCAGGATGTATGTGTTTTGGAAAGTTCCTAATTAGGATAGAACGAAAAGATCATTCATAAGACTATTATTTATGCTTCAATGAGGCAAAAGCAATCCCTATTAGGCCAAAAAATAAAATTACAAATCTAGACCTATATTTTGTGAAAATATTCAGGTCCTCATAGCAAAAAATGGCACCTACCAGATCTGCTCCAAAGCTTCGATTTGATTGCTGGAAAGTTATGGAAAAAGACAACGTTGTGGTTGACCCTGATTTTCTAGCAACTTGCTCATAAAGGATGTTTTTTTTAGGCTGCATGATAACTTTCGGTAGAGATAACTTTTGAATGACGTTTGTCAAAGTGACAGTTGTTTTACCTTTGTGCTCAGTATAGTTTACCATTTTCATCATGAATAGATTGACACTTGAACAACGCTACCAAATTGTGAAAATTTATTTTCAAAAACAGAGTTCAGCTCGCGAGACTCAAAGAGCTCTACGTCCATTTTATGGTCGACATAATCGTCCTTCAGAGCAAGCTATTCGTACTGTAATGGATAAATTTCATACCACTTATTCATTGCCTGATGTAAGACCACCATCACGACAAAGAAATTGACTGTTTGATGTGGAATACACGCCAACGACATCATCGGTCTTTATTTCTTTCGAAATGAGGAAAGAGCTACCGTTACGGCTAATGGTGTGCGATATCGACATATGCTCAATACATTTTTGGGTACTTTTCTGTTTATCTGTTTATTAATAGCTTTATGGAGGATGAATCCCTTCAAATCCATATTCAAGCATCAATAAAAAGACAATTTTTAAAGAAAATAATAATTAATCAAAATATTTTTTGCTCTTAGCTCAAAGTTCTCAGCGAGCATAATGACAAAAGTTACAAGGAAAATACCATGACTGTCAAAAGAAATAAAACAATAAATAAAATAGCATAAACATAAAACAAAAAAAATTCAACCAAATAAAACTTACCTGTTCCTTTAGCCGATGTTGAAGTGAACTGTTCAGTTGTTTCGCCATAATCACCAGATCCATGTAAACAATCCTCATCGTCACAAGTCCTTTCCGTGCCGCCCGTAGCTTTTTCGCCTTTATGTGGTGTTGTCGGTGCTTTTGTAGGCGGTACATAGACCGGTGTTATTAAATCATCACCACTACCACTTTCGAATGGCGGTGTACATTCATCTTCATCGTCACCGCGACATCCGGATCCTGCTCCCGAAAATATTAAATCATCCATAACGCCCGGATAACCACTTGCCGGTGTCTGAAAATGCTCGGAATCAATTTGATTTTCTTCGTTTCTCACCGGCGATACGAAATCGAATTGAAAAAACGAAAAAACAAAGACATTTATGTGCGAAATGTGAAAAACTGTGAGTGAATTAATTTTATACGAAACTCATACTGATTTCATTTCAACAGAAAAATCTACTACAAACATGTGATTGTGAAGTAGTGTGTTAGTTTATTTACAGAGAAAGTGTGGTATAGTGATGAATGTGTGTCATTGATCTTTGTTTTTTGTATGTGTTTTAATTTGTTTTGAATTAGAAAATTATGGAGTGGGAGTTGGGATTTGTCAGAAGAGGGGAAAAGAGACTTAAAGCTGTCTTTCTTAAAAGATGAATAATTTTTTTGATACTATTTTTCACTTGTGCTTTAAGTGAACAGGGTTCAAATTATTAGTTTAAAGATTTTGTTTTGGTCAAAAAAGTCCGTTGAATCTGTCCAGTAAAATTAAAAAAGCTACGGACTAAATTAGCGGTCGTATTTAACAAGCAGTTGGGCTATCTGAGTCTTAAGGAATTTACAAAACTAACCACAAAATCTCTATGCTTTAATCAGTAGATTCTGCATAGTTTTTACTATTGCGTCATTTGCATAGCATAACACTGGTCATAATTAATCTGCGCAGCAATATATTCAAATCGAGTCCTCTTCCATGGAATGCGCCATTCTCATTCAGAAATCTGAATATTTGCCGAGCTTCCCGAAATAGGAAGCCACTGGTGGATAACTTTTCTTAAATAGCATGTTAGGCTTTTAGCTTGGGTTCGGTTTTAACTGGAGCATCTTGATTTATTGAAATCATGTTGCTTGGGTTGGCCGTATGGTTGCTACTGAAATTGATGCATTTTTGACACTGTTTACGTTACTGGACCCACCAACTGAGAAAGAGCTTGGGAAACTCCCGCAAATTGCATCGTTTAAAGAATGTAAAATGTTGTATCTTAAATTTGATATGAACGTCGCTATGAATTCGGAAGCTTCTCAGGTTAGATGTGTGATTGTTACCGCAATTGATGTATATTTTATGTTCGTATTGCTATTGGTCTCATCGCTAAATATAAAACTTTGTAAACTACAACCGACTGCAAAGTCTCAAGGATGAAAAGTTTTATGGCTTAAATTTGGAATGTGCGTCGGTGGGAATCAAAAAGCTAGTAAAGGTGGCTGTGTCTTTCATATATAAGTATAGAATATGGGTCGTCATCGATTTTGGGTTACCAAAGAGGCAAATTAAATGGAAAGAAATGCCTACTGACAAAATCATCTACAACTTTGCTACTGAATTCTACCTCTGGTCTGAGATGTGAATTCACATCTGGTTGCTGCTGAGAACCCTCATACGTTAACGAAAGAGAGTAAGGGCGAACTTTTTGCACGTTAAACCGGAAACATTATCCAGACTGGCCCTCAGGCTAGGAGCTGGACAATTGGGCCAATAATCCGTTCCCGTAAAATTTATTCTTTCAGAAACCTGATACTATGCCTCGATGCTTAGATCGGATCAGCCGAAACAACCACGGAAAGGAAACACGGACTAACCTATTGAGATCTGCCATGTGCGGACGCTTTGGTGTGAATTTGGAAGCTGTGTAGGTTGGCTATGTGGCGGCTACTGCAGTTAATGCATTTTATTTCTTTGTGTCGTCAATTCTGAAGCTACCAAAGATTTCTCAAGTAGAAGGCGTGGAGTAGCCGTAGTTTGCCCCGTCTAAAGCAGAAAAGGTATTGTAGTTATATTAGTCATGAAGTGGTGATTCATTTTACAATTTAGTTTCTGGATCTTTTTTAAATGTTGTTGGTAATTTTATCAGATTTTTGAATACCTAGTCTAACTACAAATATTGTAACAAAGTTTATTGTATCATTAAAAGAGAATTAGCAAAGCTGCACAGAGAAACATTTTGCACACATTTTTTTTCTGAGCGTTATTGTTGCGATAATATATGGTTGAAGCTTATCTTTTGAGATTTGAACATGTTGGGGGTCAAATTGAAAATTGAGATAATTGCCTTTTGTAAGTGTAATAGGCAACATAAATGTTTAAACGTTTAAAGCCTTCAAAGATTAGTCATTGATTTCTTTATCATGTATAGAACGATATATTGAAATTTGGGGAAATATGTGATCGACTTCCTGCCGATTGGTCTCGTGTGGTTCGAACTCCAGCAGCAATTAAGGCAGTAGGGAATAGAATTCGGTGAAAACCACTACGGAAACAAAAAACCATGGCAAGAGAAATCTAAATTTCAACAAGAATGATGTGTCACATTATGAAAAGTGACTTGAAATATGAACACTTTTAAGAGAAGTACTAGTCACTTATTAACAAATATTTTTAATGGCCTACCAATGAACAAATCTCGAACCTTGCTTAAAGGGCACACGAGAGGGAAGAATCGTCCGCAAACAACGCCAAATCGAATAAAAAAAGCCACCGAAGAATCGGAGAATTTATTATATGCATAGAAACTTCAGAGTAATTTGAAAAAAGTACTATGTGTAAAGTACTTTTGAAGCTTTGAATACGTTTTTCTCAAAAATTTTGTTTCAAATCGATGAGCATGTTTTCTTGAGAACGGCTCAATATATTAGTCTCAATTTATCACAAAGTTGTTTTTTTTTATATTTTTTTTATATTTTAGATCATTCTAATTTATATTTTAGATCATTCATTCTAATTCTAAGATATCGTGCTCACCGCAAGACACCTTTTTTTTTTTTAGAGAAATCCTTTCTCTCTGGGAGATTAGCTGCAGTAGCTTTAGAAATCATTGTTTTTGGGAATCAAAAATATTACAATAAAGCTTCAAGTTACCACAAAATGTCTAGACATTTGACTCATATGTCTAGACAATCAGTTAAAATATCTTTTCGGGAAAAATTTTGAAAATTGGTTTTTTATCGAGCTCGTAAGTGTGTGTAAACCCTTAAGTAGTACTCAGGTGGCATGGATAAAAACTTTTTTTTCTATTGCTTTTCTATTGACAGAACTAAGTCTTTACTTTGATGAATGGGGCATCAAGTCAAATAGCAGTAAGACACAACTCTGTATATTTCGCAATCCTTCTAAGTATTGGGGATCCCAAACTATTTGCAACAAGACCAAAATACTCGCTGTCTCGTCCGGAACCTCTAAGATAAGATTCTCATGAATTTTTGAAGTTTAATTCTTATTGCGGCGTAAAATCAAAGCTGCCAAATCCGCATTTCAACACATCAGACATCTTTTGGCCAAAAAGATGGGCATAACCACCAAAGCTAAATTCATTTGCTACCAGGCCCTAATCCGAACTATCCTGACTTACGCCTCTCATCCTGGATTACCTGTTCTAAAAATGCCATGGCAGAAGCGGAGATATATGAAAGGAGAGTCGTGCGTATCTGCACTGGCAGGTTCTACAACCCGGTAACTAAGAAGTTGCCGAAAAACCTTCTTCTATGTCAGGAGTCAGGACTAAAGCCACTTAGGGACTGGGTTTTGAAATTAACGACAAAGTTGTTCGGAAAAATAGACGGACATGAAAACGTTACAAATGGATCCAAAAAGCCAGCAGGCCAAATTAGTATAGCCGCTAGATTTTAAGTTTTCATTGCTTAGTCTGTACGGCCTACAAAATCCTGTCAAAAATCCTGGAGTATAGGATTAAACCGTTCGCGGAAGAAATCATTGGCGAGTATCAAGGCGGTTTCAGATCTGGTCGCTCCACAATCGACCAGCTCTTCACGGTCAAGCTAATTTTGCAAAAGTGCTGGGAATACGACGTAGACGTATACCAAATCTTTGTCGACTTTAAACAAGCATATGACAGCATCAACCGAGGCGCTCTATATAGCATCATGCTGCAATTTGGTATACCGGCCAAATTAGTGAGACTTACAAAGATGACGATGACCAACTCCGTCTCGCAAGTCCGGATCCAGAACAGATTGACGGATCCTTTTGAAACTCTGAGTGGCCTGCAGCAGGGCGATGGAATAGCGCCCACGCTTTTCAACCTGGCACTTGAGATCGCTATTCGGGCAATGCACCTGAACACCAGCGGCACGCTACTTTTTAAGTCGACACAATTGGCAGCGTACGCGAATGACATTAACATCATGGCTCGAAAACTGACCGATGCAGAAGAACTTCTGCTTAGACTTGACACCGCAGCAAATGAAGTTGGAATACGAATCAACGAGGACAAAACGAAAGTTATGATGCAATCTAGGACAAGGACGCCAGCGCACACGACCATCAACGTAGGGGACCTTTGCATCAAATTTGTGGACAACTTCGTTTACCTGGGTTGCAACCTATCGAGTGACGCCAACGAAACTGACGAAATCAAGCGACGGATACAACTAGCAAATAAGACCTTCTTCTCAGTCCTCCCCATTATGAAATCGAAATATGTGCACAGAAAGACTAAGCTCCCCGTTTATAAAACTATCATAAGACCTGCGCTGTGCTATGGCTGCGAAACATGGACGCTGACCCAAGCCTCCGAAAATATGATCGACACCTTCGAACGGAAAGTTCTACGGCGGATTTTCGGGGCTATCCGCGACCGAGATGGATAGCGCATCCGGTACAACAATGAGTTGTACGAACTCTACGATGAGCTGGAAGTCTCCAAAATTGTGAAATTACAACGGTTACAGTAGGCGGGGCACGTGCAACGCATGAATGACGACCGCATGCCAAAACGTGTCATGAACGCACGACGAGTCGACGGAGCGAGGCCAAGACGAAGACCCAGAGCTCGTTGGGAGAGCTCAGTGTATGCGGACGCCGAACAACTATTGGGGTTCCAAGATTGGAGGACGCGGTCACGTGACCGAGACAATTGGAGGAGCTCGATCCAGGCGGCCAAGGCCCGACGTCGGGCTGTTGTGCCACGTTGATGATGATTGCTAATTCAAGTTAAGTTAGGTTAAAAATGTACAATCAAAATAAAATAAAAAATATTCAATTCATTCAAATTTAGCCTTTAGATTAGATTGGCAATACATAAGCATTTTGTCGGTGACTGAAAAATTGGAATTCTTTCACGACGGCAAATATAGCTTTATTAATAGTTAGGAAAAATGTTGGCTTGTTTATAACAAGCTTTCAAGCTCGTGTAGTGTAGTGGATAGAACACTGGTCCGTAGTATATGGGTCCCCGGTTCGAATTCAAGCGCGGACGGAAAATCGCGCCCCAAGCTTTTAGTTAGCCTAGCTTTGAATAGTTACCTGAGTCAAATCAGGGGTGAGGTGAATCATGGATCTAATCAATCCACACTCAAATACATTGATTATAAATTTTTTGGATTAAGCTCAGTTTAATTCCTTACATATATCCACTAAGGGTTGCCATAGGATTTCTTTGTATTACTAGTTATGGGGAAATATGCTAAAATTTGCAGGTCTGGGATGAAAAAACCTGATTAGGGAATCTTTGTGCAAAGTGTATATTTTTGTCGAAACTAAACTACTAAGAATTTTATTTTTAATAGTGTTTTTTTTCAAGTAAAGGATCAATGTTAATGTTCTGCATTTGTGTACGAGTGCGTGTAATTCAAAGTCAATAGTAAGTATAAAATACTTTCACTAAAATTAACACTGACTGATTGCAGCTGGTTCGCAAGACAAAAAACTTTTTTTTAAAATTCTATTTCATTGTTTTCTTCATGCAAAACATGGATATTCATTTGTAATATTGATTGAAATTTCAAAAATACATTTTTTTCTGTTAAAGTATGTGAGATAGGTTTGTTTGCAACCGATTTTCAGTAGAATATTTCTGTTAGATTAGATGCTGTTATTTGGCCAATGAAAATCAAATTTGACAGAAGAATTTTGTTAAGAGAATAATAGAGATTTTGAAGGAAAACTGAAATATTTCGAAACAGAAAGGGTGGAAACTAATGTCAACTTTAATTTTTTTCTCTGTATTTCGAAAGGAAATAATTCAAACCATGAAAAATAATGAATGAATTAAATTTTGTTTGATTTTGCGAAATAAAAACGAACAGAAATCAAATCGAATTAAAAAAAATTAGATAGTTTCTAGTTTTTTTTTCACGTTAGACAGTCTTAATTGAAAACTGGAAAGAGTGGTTAGAAAATGTTTTTGCAAGTAGCACGACACCAAAATAATCAAGTGATAGATCAAAAGACAAGACATCATCATTGCATTAATATACCACAATATTGCAATTAAATAAATTATAGCAATTTTATTAATAATACTTTTCTTTTAACTCTTAAATGATTTCTCCGGATGTTATTTATATAGAGCTGATGATGGTGAGATAGTTTAAAGTTTTCGAAAAGAAAAAAGAAAAAAAATGCAATAAGGAAAATTGCGTAAGTATGGAAAACATTTAACACGAATAAGATTACAGAAAAATGATATTTATATAGTTGAAAAAAAAACTGGTGCGTGATAATGAGCAACATTTAATTATGTATGGATTTCCGTTAAACAGTCGATGTGTTTTTTTTTGTAGTTTGGATATTTTTTTTAAGTAATTACTAATATCATATATTCTGTTCCGAAAAATTAAGAAATAAGTTCATTATATGAAATCAAAGTATGTTAAATAATTAGAAAAATGTTTCACTTTCTCAGAAGGAAAATTTCTCATGTGGCTCATTTTTAATTGGAGCTAAGAGCCTCATTATTTTTGGTGAAACCATTTGTTTAGATAGATCTACTGTGAATACGCAATTTAAAGTCAGATTGAAAAACAGTTTTTTTGGAACAATTATCTCTACAAGCGATTCACAAAATTTTCATTAAATCAGGATCAAATTTTTTTCAAAGTATCTCGCATTTAAATGTTGCTCATTAAAATATAATTGATATCAACAAGGTGCCGTAGTAACATTTAAAAATTTATATTACGAACAAAACGATTAATTTTCTTCTCATATTTCCAGAATTTGATTTTTGTTTTCCATATAAATTTTTATTCGATACTAAATGTTATCTTGTATTGAACATTTTTGGTTTTATCTTTGCTGTTGATGCTTTGGATCGCAACCGTATTTTTTTCTAAAATTTTTTTTTTTCGCTCAAAAAAATTCCGCATTAAAGAAAACCAAAATACAAAGAAGAAGAATTGTAAGATGCTGGATTAGTTTTATTTTTGATTATAAATCCCCTAACCTGCTGCATTCTTTGCAGATCATTTCTATCTAAAACTCCAGTTACCAGTAGAGCATCCCCGCGTATTGTCACATGTGGATCACGATCCGCTGCCAAATCCAATACACGTAATCGATTCACTGATATGCCCGCGATTACGCCCATAAACGGACGTTCGATACGAAAACGTCCGGCTCGACTGAATTTGCCGCCAATTTGAATGTTTGCCATCGAATTGAATACGGTCGATTGATGTCCTAGAGATTTGTGTAATTCGGTTGTTTATGGCCAGATAATGGAAAATTCGAAATGATGATGATGGTTATCAAAATGTTGAAAAAAATAATGTGTCGCCTACACACTAGTTTTATCTAGGAAGAATGAGTGTTCCGATTGAATTATTGTTTAAAATATTTAAATAAGCTCCTTTCAAAGCTAAATAAACGGGTTGCACTCATTTTTCCTCATCTGCAAGCGTTCTTTAGCGAATTTGATCTTACTCTCGTTTGTAGCAATAAATTCAAGGAAATTCAATTATCATTTAAAAGGGTCTGAGGTGATGATATACCTTGCGGATGCAATGCCTGCACGTTGTAATCGTCCAGTTGTAAAGTTGCATTACCACCGGACCGTATGAAACGTACGACGTGATAGTTGTTGTCGTTCACCTTCACACCAATTTCGCCCAGCGGCAAGTCATGCGAGCCTACATTGTAGACCATGAAAATATTGCCTTCGACAATCTCCAATTCCATGTAGTCTTGTGTCGTTCCACTTTCGATTCGAAGGATAACAGCATCCGATTTGGTAGTTATGAAGCCTAAAGCGATATTGTCATCCTCGGTGTCGGGTTGACGGCCGGCCGGGAATGTATATTGGATAATACCCTTGTTGGCACCGAACTCGTATGCAATTGATTCTGTAAAATATTACATCATGTCAAAGATATTTTGTTTGAAATCAATAAAAAAAAACAAGTAAAGAACGTCATATGTTTTTATGTTTTAATAATAGGAAAAACAAGAGAGATTAAATTCAAAACCAAACAGGACATAATTTATTAACTAATACGAGAAAAGGTTTTATGGGTGTGTATAAAGCCGCGTACACATAGGACCAAGACCAACGGCCAAGCCATTCGTTGGCTCGGATTCGCTTAGTGTGTACGAAGAGCCAACCTTGGCCTTGGCCTTGGTTCTTCAAAGCGTTGGCGATGTATTGGCCTTGGGACTCCGTTGTAGTGTGGACGGTTGGTCGTGTTGGCTGTTGTTAATACCGAGTAGTGTGTTGAGCTAGACTAGGTTTTTTTGCATGTTATCATATATAGTGTACGGTGTCGAAATGCGTTCTACTACCATAAATGTGTTGTACTTTACAACCCCAATTTAATCGCTGTCAATCTAGGTGTACAATGACACTCAGCCCGAACCGCATCCAATGCCTTGGCTCCAAGGCATTGGTGCCAATTTTTTCCTGTGTAGACGGCAGAACCAACGCTAAGGCCAACGACCAACATTCGATTAAACTGTCATTTGCCGTTCGTTGGTCGTTCGTTGGTTGTATGTGTACGCCCCTTTAGAATCTTTTATGAATTTGTCATTGTGAATTCGAGTTTAAAAAAAAATGCCTACAAGTGTGCAACATTTTTCGTGATTAAGTATGAAGCTCGTAGGAGAACGTGTATAGGATGCAGATCATTGACAAACAGCAGGAACAACAGAGGGTCAAGAATTCAACCTTGTGGAACTCCTGAGGTAGGAAAAAAATGGAGCAGAGGTACTAGAACTGACAGTTACGACACAAATACGACCAACAACATAGGAAGTGAGTCAGGAGAGTAGGGGACCAGAAATACAATAATTTTCAAGCCTCCAAATAAGAAGACTATAACTCACAGAGTCAAAAGCTTTCGAGATATCTGTATAGATTATATCTATCTACATTTGCTAATCCAAAACAAATGCAATCAAATTGGTAAAAGAAAACAAGTTGGTCAATGTCGATTTGCCTTTTATGAATCCATGCTGCTCTGGGTCAAGAAAAGATTGGACGGAAGGGTGAACTCTATTGTAAATCACCCTTTCAAGCAGTTTACTGAAACAGGGAAGCAGGAAAATGGGCCGATAATTAGGGATACAAACAGGGTCGCCAGCTTTATGTTCGGGAAAAACGTTTGTCGTTTTCGATTATGAAGCGACTGTTCCAAAAGTAATGCTTAGATTAAAAATAATTGAAAGAATACACAAAAAACAAGATAAAGACTCAGCTAAGATATTTGGAATATAATTAGGACCACAACCAAGGTTAGTATCAAGGGAGCACATTAAAGATTCAACTTCAATAGGATTTGTAAGAAAAGAGCATAATGGTGGAAAGAATTGGGGAAGAGAAGTATCGGAAGAAGGGAAAAATTGTTCCGAAAAGAAGGAAGAAAAGTAGCAAGCATAAAGCTAGCAAACATCTTGTGAAATGATAGCTCTTACATTGTTGTACTTTATGCAGTTGGAAATACCAGAGAAGCTTCTTAGACAGTGAAAGATTTAGGCTGATCAGATTGGATAGATGCTTCAATGTGGTTAATGTAAGACTGCATAGCGAGCCTTGCACATTTTTTCGCTTCGGAACGGAGCCTCTTGTAATCATTAAGGTCATTTTCAGAATCTGTAATTTTGTATTTACTACGAACAGCATCTTTCGCCTCAAGAACCACAGCAGTGTCGGCATTAAACCAGGCAGCATCATTTGTTTCAGACAAGCGATAGATTGGGGTAAAATGCGAAATCAGATTAGAAAGAAATGGGTAAAATTTTTGTAAAGCATCATCAATATCAAGACCACGACAGAAGGAGAACTAATTTACTTTATTTAATTCAGTGGCCATGTCTGAAAAGTCAGCTTTACGAAAATTGAAACATGGGACATTAGCAGCTTTTTTTTGTGTGCGACAAGCGAAAAAGATTTCCTAAAAAAGTGGAGGATGGTGGTAATCAGGAGGTACATATGAAGAAAAGGCTTTATTAACCGTGAAGGAGCATTTAGGAATACTGGACAAAATATGATCAAAGATCTTACTATTAGAATTTGAGAAGCTATTGTGCTGAGAAAAGGAGCACAGTGAAAAGAGGGAAGAGGCAAGCAGTGATAGGCTGTTGGTAGATACTATAGTCGAGTATGCAGCATCCTAATCGACGGTTGGTAGGTTGAAATCTTCGCTTATTAAAAGAAAAGTAGTAGAAAACTTAGTGTTAAGGAAGGAAGAGAGTTTCGAAGAAAAACATTCTTAAACTAAAAGAGGGATGTTACAAGGGATATAGATAGATGCAAGAACTAACGTTTTATAAAGAGCTAAGGAAATACGAACAAAATCACTTTCAATAGGAGAAGGAAATGGAGGAAAATAATTGCAGAGTATTCCAAAGAGTCCCTTATTTACACCGATTAGGACTCCACCGCCATCTGACTGCCGCAAGCAGCACAGTCGCGGTCTTTACGGAAGGCATTATGTCAAGGAAGTAGTTCATTATTATGGACATTTTGAGTCGGCCAGGTTTCTGTTAAGCAAATAATGTCATCTGATGCTAGGGTAGAATTGAAACTGATCTCATCAGTTTTGGTCCTCAGACCGCGGACGTTCTGTTAGTAGACTTTCAATCCAGTTTTTATGTTAGAGGGATGAGAATTTCTACGAGGTCTTCTGGTGAATTCCTTACAGAAAACACCTAAAGGCCAGAAGTCTTTGTGAAGTAGAGCATCAGTGCCAGCAGTTACCGTTATTTTGAACGACGCGATTGCTTGATTCTGCAGGTTATCTGGTGTTAGCTTCTTGCAAAGAAGCAGTGGTGGTGAGTAGCCAATTTTGGCACAGATGTACTCTTTGATTGTTTCTACTGAAGTATTATATGCAAAACCCGAAAGAAATACATGCAAAGGTGGCGGTAGAGTACGAGCAGGCTGATGAGGTTGAGGAAGTCCTTTTGAGGGTTCTGGTTAAGCTGTTTCGGGAGCATGATCTGATAGCAAAGAATCAGTAGATTGGGCAAAGAAAACAGCACCAGCATTCCTAACGGAAAATAAGAGGAAAGAGGCGCTATTTTTTTATTTTTGGTAAAGGCCACTATTCCGTTAGTAGTTACCATTATCCTTAAAGTAAAGGGACGTGATACTTCAGAGGATATGGCGTTCGAATTTTATCAGCTTTTCAAGTTAGAAGGGGCCGAACCAAATAGGGGCACCGTAAGTGAGGATCGGTCTAATCAATTGCTTATAAGCAATAATTTTAGCTCAAGTGGAGATAATGGAGTTCGGCTTGAAAATACATCCTATGAGGTGCTGCGCCCTGTTGAGGCTTATTTGAGCCTACTGACTGCAGCTCCAGCGAAGGTCGAGCTTTATGCCGAGTTATTTTACCGTATGTGAAGGGGTGAAAACAATTTTGCGAACTTTTTTGAGAACTTTGATTCTCTTCCTGATATCTGTGTGGTTACCTTTGAAAAATATCACCTCTTTTTTGTTAGCATTTATATACAAGCCCCATTTTGCATAATATGAAAGAAGCTGATTTGCGTACTTTTGTTACACCGCCGCTACAAAGTGCGGGTTATACTGTGAGTTCCAAAAGAGGAGATCATCTGCAGATAGATTGATAGAAAAACCTGTGGGAAAATCGTTTGAAATTCCTAGGATATCTGTAGTGAAAATATTGAATAAAATAGGACCGAAAACGGAGCCCTGAAGCACACCTAATTCGATTAAAAAATTGCTACAAAACGTACTGTCTTTAATATCTGTGAAATAATGATTTCGGACTACCAGTAAGTCATGAAACGCATGAGTATTGGAGCCGAGGTTTGGTTCTAGATGGTCCTGGAAGGTGAGTCTTCTTCCACAGGGTCAAATTGTTAACAATGAGTAATATTTAAGTGTTATTCGTCATTTGCGTCAAGCTATTTGCAAAAATAGGGCAGGATTTTGGACGAAAAGCTCTATTTTTGCACCACGATAATGCGCCACCTTACACTGCATTGGCTCTTCGGGACCATTCCGTCGCAAATTCAACTCTTATCGTTCCACAGTAACTGGATTCGCTTGGTTCAACAGAAGTCATCTGTTCTGGAAATTCTGAAAACTGAAAAGGACATGATGGTTGCGCTTATTGAAGGTTTTTTTTTCGGAAATTGATTTCAAGGGTTCAAAAATAACGCTGACAGTGTATTGTGTCGAAGTGGCTAAGATTTTGCGTCTTTAAAGGTGTTGAAATAGATTTTGAAAAATAAATAAAGATTATCCATTTTCGAACAAAAACACTTTCAAATATATCATAATAGCATGTACGTACATATACGTGATCGAATTGCATTACTGCCGTGGCAGTAACTACTGAGTGTTTTTGATAAAGTTTTTTATGAACTTCACCTTTTCATCGACTCATTAAACTGCAAAACCCAACCCGAAATGAATGCAAGTTGCTTAGGAAAAATAAAAAGATAAGTAAGAAAAATAACAAATATGGTAACAAAATTGTACAAAAACTATCCATAGACATATAGTTACATTAAGTAAGAAGACTCTTTTTTCAGATGCTTCATAGTATGGCTGGCTTGCTTATTCAGGAAGAGTTCTAACGGCCACCTTTTTTCGCCGGAGTCACCGAAACATCTGTGGACCAGAGGGTATCTGCCTCCAAACAGATTCATCTCTGAAACGGAGACATTTCCTTCTAGTGTTTGTGTTTGTGTGTGTGCGTTTTGTTTCAGCTCCGCTTCAGGTCTTGGCTGAGTCTCATGTCAGCACATGCTAAAGAGCCTTTTGGTCCTTTACGGACAAAATTCTATCTCCTTGTGTTTCGCTTTATATTGCGGCTACAGAGTGTTCAATTCATGACGCATGAATAACATGTAGCGTTCCTGTTTTCTCGGAGCAAATTCACCCCATTTTTTAAGCACTCACCCTAGCCACGTAAAGCTAGCAAGGCGGCACTTCAGCATCCGTCGAATGCTGCCTCAAATCGTCATCATTATGTCCTGGACAATTTTTTCACCTTTCATTTTTAGTGTCCTTGTACATTCTTGTCAAGTACCTAGTCTTCATCGTAAGTACTTTGGTGCTTTAAAATGCGCCCAACGTGGGCTCCTAGCTCACCAAATTTAACATAATTTTCCCTCATCCCGTTCCAAATTTTAAAAAATAAATTCTGCTCTCCCACGGCGAAATTTCGAGGAATAGTGCAGGGAAAAACCAATGACAGATTTTACGCATTTTTATGAATACGTGCACATAATACAGAAGGATGCAACCTCTATCAAATATTGAAATAATGATGAACAAAATCCTCGTTCACATATGTTAAAGACCATGTATGATATACAATGTTCAGCACACATAAAATTTTGTTAGTGTTCAGTAATATTGATTAATATCGTGAATCTAGTCTTACCATCATAACAAGTCGGTCCCGTATATGACGTCATATCACATTCACAGGCGTACGTATTCCACTGCTGGACACAAACTCCTCGATTTGCGCACGCATTTTGACTGCACTTTGTTGGCCCTTCACATCCTGACACCACCAGCGAACTGGGCACAACAGCATCGCTTGTTAACGTCGGCGATGTATCTCCTAAATCGAGTGATGCGATGCATCCTTCGAAACCAGATCGAGATGAAATTGCTGCCGGTAATTTTGCATACATATCCTTGAAAACTCCACCGATATACAGAATGCCGTTCAATTCGAGATTTAAATTGCCACCAGGTGCAGTGAATATTTCTAATGTATCGTCTACTTGAAGGATATGTGTTTTGGGTCCTGGCCTTCGTATACTAACCGAATGCCATCGATTATCATTCATATGTATTCTTGATTTGTCTCGCATTGTTATGGCGCCATCGCCTAAGTCGAAAGTGTAATGAATATGTCCGTTGACCAGTTCGATGGAAACAAAATCGTTTCGACGACCGCTGTTGTAGAGAAGCAGTCCGTTCGCTTCCAGGGTTTTAAATCTAAAGTCTACTGATATGCTATTGTAGGCCTTGAGCATGGGCAGGCCGACGTAAGAGTGCTTCGATCGAAAGGTGGCGGCATGATATGGGTTCGGTGGTGGCGAGCTAACCCATCTGGCAGTCAGTTTGAAAGTAGTCGTCGGCAGAGCAGATAGCTCCGGACCCAACGATTTCGCAATGTCAATGTATCTAAAATTCAAATGATTTTCATATGTTAGATTATGAATAAATAGAAACGAAGATAGCTACTATAGCCTTTATATCTATTTCAAATACTCACCTGTGTCCATTGAAAACGAATCCTTGCATTTGACCAACGAAATTGGGCATAGTTGATGTCATTTGAATTTCTTCTTCGGCATGAAATAGACCGCCCAAATGTATGCTCCGGATCTCCATTAGACTGTGCCGCGTCAGCACCACTTCAGCTGGAGTAAGAGATTTAGATATTGTGCTCTAACCAAAATGAAAACTAAAAGAACATTTTCCGGGCAAGCAGAGAACGACAAGTGTTTTATCCGTTTGAAGAGAAAATGGCTTTTTGTTTTAAAGTACGACTTGAACGGAATCTATTTTAGTCTGATTATCAACGAAACGAATTTAAATTTATAATTAGCTAAGTAATTTCAATTCGTATTAAAACTCCGACCATTTTCTCCATACATATCGACTAGTTTCGAAAAAAAATAAGAAGAAATGGTGCCGCTTTACTTTCACGAGGTGATTCAATAACGTTCGTTTATAGAAAGGGTAATACGAGAGCGTTGGTATGGTTATTGTTAAAGTTATATGCGTTGAAAGAGATTGTTCAAAAAATATGCGAAAAAAATCTCCGGTTACCCCTTCTATATGTAATCAATAACAGATTTTCACTAGTTTTAGCAATATCCAATTGAGTGGGTTTAAGTTTTGTGTAGCTGTTGTCAAAGGATCGTTAGGTTGGAAATGAAAAATTGTTATTGTACGAGAATATAATACGAACAAGCGTTCCGGCATGCACATGCTGCTTTTATTAATAATGTTTTAATGTATTGTTGTCCTTTTTATAATGATTTTATGATTGGTTGAGTAATTTGGGATCAAGAAGATAAAACAGGGGACTTTTGGCAAGTCAGATATTTGCTAGTTACTGAAATAGCGTATAGAGCCGCTTATAAGAAAACATGAGCTTGGAATGACAGATCACTTATACCCTTAAGTATACCACAGCGCTAAACAAGTATGATACACAGGATTGCGTGGAAATTCGATGTTTTTCAACTAACTCCGATAGAAACTTGCCGGAGTCTATCATCAGTCCAGACAGCTAAAATCCTGTCGTACGTTCATGAATGTTTTTGTCAATAGCTGGTTGGTGCGATAGCTTTCATAGTCTATGTTAAATTTGAGATTCAGTTCAGATATTCATGCTGAAGTTTTTGAGGGACGGATCTAACGCAAGCGCCAGAAAAGTATTGAGACTTAGATAAGCGTTTATCTTTTAAAAGCAATGTCAATAATTACTATGGGAACTGAGTTTGATCTATTTTTATTATTCAGGTTTGGAAACTGCCGAAACGATCATTTAAAATTTTAGGCTTATAACTTTAATAAAGCACATCCAAGCGCTAATTTGCAGTTCTTTTTTTATAAATATTGCGTTCGATATTGCCTTCTTCGGTGTGAGTAATTCATGATTTAAAAGTGTACATAAAAGACATTAAAAACTCTCATGTATGTCAATTGTTGGTTCATATTTTTGAAGAAACAATCACTGATTATTCGTTAACGTTGGTTATCAAATGATTTCTGAGCTCTGGCCTCATTTTTGAAAAAAAAATCAATACAAATACTACTAATAAGTATTAACAAGTAGTAATAATTAAGAATACTACTACATAATAAGCACGACAACGCCTAACACATTACGATTGAGCCTATAAGTCTTATGTAGATTCACTTGACTGTCGCTTGGTCATCAACTTGTTTAGTTTTGTCTCGAAGTCAGGTGTTTTAAAAATATTTTTACTATAGTGTAAGTTTACTAATGACATTTAATGACATACTAATGACATCTCATCAAAATGTGTTCCAAGAGCAATTCGGTTACTCTAATTTGCCTGACGTTGCTCTAATTTGTGTTTTATAAGCCTGTTCTAAGTTGAACTAGAAGAATTCAAAGCAATATTTTCTGGTATGCCTTTTTTTGGTATAGCAACTTCATGCAAGTAACCAGCTCTTTGGCAATTGTCATATCATTATTGTCAAATCATAGTACCGTCAGTCTAAAAAAAGGTCTGTAGCGGAGTTTTTTCACACTAAACTGGCAGGTTGAGCTTCTGACAAGAAATCAACTTTGGGTGGTGTTGCCTTAAAAGTGTTCCACAAGATTTCGTGCTCTCAATCTTTTTTAATTTTCTCTTGAGATGCTCTGCTCTTTTTTCGGGGTCATAAAACACAGCTAATATTGAACATAAATGTCCAAAAATTGCCAGAGTGACAGCAATCAAGCGGTAACATTTCCTACCAAACAAACGGAAACGGCCAAAGACCAGTGATAAGAATCTGCTTATCTGCTTCATTCATCGAGATTTTGTCAAAATTACGTAGAAGTGATCAAACCTTTAACCAAAATCCCCACGTTGTCATCTAGCAACGAGGGACCACTTGCCTTAAACGTTGGAACATTATGCGATGAAAACTGTCCTTTGGCCCATTTCTTTACCCGGGCAAAATATAACCGGCTTTTATAAGATTCTTGGGTACTGTTCAGGTTCTTTCAGGTCCTTTTAGGTACTTCTTACGTTCTTTGTACACTCTAAAAAGTGGGTCTATAATTAATACTTTGATAATAGGAAATATATTCATTTTTTCGTTTAAAATAACGAATCACAAACTTTTTTACACATTCGATGTGCATTTTTTGCTTTTACGTCATATCAGCTGAATAATACACAGCTTTTTGTAAATTTAAGCAAAAAGAGTAAATTTACTAGTTTGTTATTCACCTTTGTGCCAAAGCCATAAAATTGCATCATTTTTTAGGGTAAAATTACACGATTTGGTCGTAAAAAATCTTGTTTTTACGGCTTTTTGTAAATTTACATCTTTAATAGTAGGAAACCAGTTTCCTACTATTATAAGGGTAAAATTCAACCAAAATTTTTTTGAGATTAGGTCCTTTCGGTATTTTATAGATTCTTTTTTGGTACTTTGTGTGTTCTTCTAGATCTTTTCAGGTCTTTTTTATTACAATTGTAATTTTATATGCAAAGCAAGGGCGGAAATTTGTTTCAAGCTTAGGGTGGCTAATACGGTATATTCGCCCCTGTAAAGTAAAGTGTGAAAATCAAGTATTCAATGATCTTACCTGCCCTTATTCTTTAAACGTAGCAGCAAATTTTGCAGCACCGTTTATAGCAAAGAAGCGATGCGAGTAAAGGTAAAGCAAGACATTTACCGCAAATGACGGAGTCATGGTTAAGGTGCCTGTAGTACACAAAGTCGCTAATCTCTGAGCTCTGTTCACCATATCAGAAAAGGTGATTTTATCTAGACCATCTAGACCAAGGATCGGTCCAGCTTTCGCCATTTTGATTCAGTACGAGATTCCATGAGGTCCCATGTTTTACATAGCATCTTTTGCTGGCGTTAATTGAGTTGCTTACCCTCTGCACTCTTTCCTCAAGATTAGCGTATTGAACATGCTATCCTGAATAGGACCGAAGAACTTAATGTGCAATTTCAGACTTAAATTTTCACCACCTAACCTGATTCGGCTTATTTTAGGAGCCTTGTATTTCTTTGTGAAGAGTATGAGGTCCGTTTTATCGGAGTTTATGCCAATGCCCATGGTTTTTGTGCACTGATTAACCAGCCCCAGAGCTTACCAGATGAGCCGGCCAAGAGTATGCAGGAACCTACTTAAGACGCAATGCCATCGGCATAGGCCCCAAGTATGAGTCCTTTCTTTCACAACTTGTTTAAAATTGGGTTTGCCACTATGCTTCACAAAAGTGAAGATATAATTCCCTTTGAAATGCGCTTCTGGGAACTTTTACTATTATTTGCTCTCCTGCCCATTGCACTGATATCAACCTTTGTTCAAACAGGTAATTTATTCAGCTGCAGATGATAGGTTGGATGTTGGTTGCGCAGTGGCTTTTCGGTTTTGATGTTCGAAAATTAGTAAAAAGATCCCAAAAGCATACTCTTTGTAATGGAGTGTGTTTGCTTTTACAAGAACTACCCTATGGAGAGCCATCTTGACAGTTTTCCCTTTCGTTTACACTTTTTTGGTTTCGATTGGGGTGAGATTAAAGTCACTGCTTAGTGCAGGGATTTAAAAGTTTTTCGAATACTTTGAGACAGAATTAAGTCAGGCTAATTGGCCTATAGTCTTTCGGATATGCAGTGGTTGTTTTATCTACTTTGAGTATGAATACAACTTCTGCAGAAAGACAGGCAGAATTCCATCAAGACAAGGTGTTCATGGCCCAGACTAGCTTTTGACTGGTCGCAACTTTGCTTATTTCTTATGCATCCTGAATGCCGAACACTTGCCTACTAGTGAGTGCGGAAATAAATTCATCCAAGCAGCCCGAAAAGTCAGTGTCTACGAGAATCTTCAACGTTTTCGAGCAGTTGCTCCTCATTTAACTTGCATACGAGGCCTGATGTGACAGGGTGTGTAGCAAGCAGTTTTCTTAGTCTTGCCGTTTCCAAAGTGCCTTCATTCTGCCGTATACTTTCTTTCAGGTGTTCGTCCCTGCATTATATAGCTGTCTATTTTTATTATTGCATTTACAAACATGTACTCTACTAAATTACATGAAACATTGACGTCTCATTTCATTTCCACTTAAAACACGAACGTTCATGTACCAGGCAGTGTTTTTGTAGGAAAGACATGCTGCAGAAGTGTGTTGAAATGCAGCTAAAGTTTTTGCAGTAGGTGCAGTTTCGGCTTAGACGTCTTCGAAATGGTTCGGAAATTTTAAGACAGTTTACTTGATGATAAGCCACTCTCGGGGTATTTTTTTTTATCCATCTTCCTATTGTCAAAATGCCATTATGAAGCAAAAGAAAAGAATTGCGGAAAAATGATCAGTTTAACAAACAACTTTTGATTGTATTTGAAAATTGGAATTGGTCTATAAATATTCAATATGAATGTCTTCTGCGTTGAACATAATATGATCTTGTAAAAACCAAAAGAAATATTCAGTTTGCTATAGTGCTGTGCAATTGCGAGATGTTTAACTCGATTGTTAAAACATCTCGAAATATTTCAATGGTTTTAAGTTGAACTCGATTGTTGACTCGATGGTAATTGAGCAATCGAGAGAATCGAAAAAAGCATCTCACCATCTCGCAATCGACCATTCGGTCGGACAAGTCATCGACAATCGGTTGACGGCAATCGAGTCAGCCATAAAACACGTTCGCCTTCGGCTACGAGCTGCTGCATTGTGTTGATATTAGCTACAGTATTCGGCTATCACACCTGTCTTCAGTTTTAGCTACCCCAGAGCTACACATTCTATTTCTGCTATAAACCGGTCTTCAAAAATCGAGTATAGCAATCAAACACCACAATCGAATACTGCAATCGAGGGCTCCAATTGAGTATAGCAATCCAACCCAACAATCGAGCATATCGATTGATCTCTCGATTGTTCTTTCGATTGTTCTCTCGATTGTTCTCTCGGTTGTACTCTCGATTGTTCTCTCGATTGTTTTGTGGCATCGATTACGATTATCTCGATTGTTAAAACATCTTGCAATCGCCCATCACTAGCTAGCGATCAATAGCAAATTTATGATTTAAAAAAAGCATTCAAAGAAAACAGGCCGGTGATATTCTATAAAAAGCACACGATATTGCATCGTGATAATGCCATATGAATGTTCCACGCTCGCCCTATTACCTGTTTCTCTTCCTACAACTTTTTTTAAAGGGTAAATAAGTTCAAAGTGGCTGTCTGCGAAAGGGCTACTTGATTTCTTCCCCTCTAAAGACGCCAAAAATAGATCGTAATCGATTACTATATTATTACTATATTTTACAAGCAGTATTAAAAAAATACTTTCTTTCAGTTTAAAAGTAAATAAAACTTCTCGGTAAACCTAAAATGAAAAAAACAAATCTCAAACCCACGCTGGGCGCCAGTAATTGTCATGCCGTAATTGGTTGTTGAAGCTATGGAGATAGTTCTGATACGATTCAAAATCATGAATTTTGACCTGCATTGAAGTCAACATATTATTTTTCACTTTTGTTGGAGTTCATTCTACTAACTTTTAGTTTGTTTGTGTTTGGCTCTTGATAATATTTTTGGCTTCATTATGATTTAATCTTTGATTTCTAGTTAGTAAAAATTCAATCTACTACGCTATTATTTTAAAAGCAGTTATTTTATTTGCTTTTGGAAATAAATAGTTAGTAGTAATTTTGGATAAAATAATACTAAAGCTCATAATAAATTTTCGAATTAAATTGCATTCACCAAAGCGCGGATACGTCTCCATTCCTCTTATTTTTGGATATTTTTGCAAGTTTCTTTAATACTTTTTATCGATTTTGATATTTTCACTAGCAATTTGTTTACCTTTGCGCTTTGCAAAGGCCAGATCCTGCTCATGACAAGGCATTTTTTTTTTGTGGTCTACTGCCGGGTACTTTGGAGTACAAAATAGTACAAATGAAACACCCCAATCATTTCGGAGAAAAATTAAATTTGGACGATGAAAATGATGAATTGATTTTGTATAGCTAGGTCTGTAACATACTCTGCACATGCAATGACTGCTGTGCTATGAATCATTATTTGCATGCTATCTTTTCATATTTCAATCGGTGCACTATAAAAAGGACAACAGGTTACATTAATCGAATCGGATAAGGACTATACAGGATGGCTGGAAAAGGTAGCTTCAAAGTTTGTTATGATGTCAAGCTATTCTACGCAAAAAGTCATTTTGAAAAAACTTGAATCAAAAATTAAAAATGTTGCGAAAATTATTCTTTTCTTTTAAAGACAAGACGATAAATCTCATAGCACAGTTATTCACATAACTTTTTTTTTTGAAAAAAAAAACGACTTTTGCAATCGATCACAAATTTACGACCAATCATTCACTATAATATCCAATTAATTCAAGCTTTCCATTTTTGAAATAAATCACTTTGTTTTACTTTCAATTTAAATTTTGCTGTATTCTCTTAGAAAGCAATATCAAAAGAGTACGGGATACGCATAATTATTTTGATTTGTAGCAATACAAGCAAACATTACGTTACTGCATTTATAATCGGATCACAGCACAAATAACGTTAATATAATTTAATTTGCTAATTGCTTCCTGTATTTTCATGTACAAAAGTTCGATGAAATAATGCTCTTAGAAAGTTACTCAGATAGCTGAATAAACTTGAAAGCTCATTTGGTCCGGAAAATATTCATTTCACATGGTACAAAGTGAATTATATCTCGAAAATGGAAAATCATTTTTGCAAAATTAGAACGATCCAAATGAAAGACCATATAATATTCAGGCATTCATCATGAAAATAAAACGAAAAAGAATGAAAATAAAAATTCTGTGCAATAAAATAGCGCCCTGACGCTCGCGCGTTTCATCACAATTCATTCTTTGTTCAATTGTCACGCACATGAAAAATTCGCATTTTTCATTAGTTCTTGCGATAATTGTGATGAAATTCTTCTCCATGACGCGTTATTCATTTAAATCCATTGATACGATCAAATTTCAGACTTGATTTTAATTTAATTTATATTTAATATACTTCAATTTGATGAAAATGCATTGTTTGACAGGTGGAAATATTTACTTCTTCCCTTTTTCAATAATTTGCGAAAATTTAATAGTAATTTTTTTTTATAAAAAATATATCTGGTTTACTTTACGTTTATTAAAATATTATAAAAGTATTTTTGAAATGATGAAATCGGAGGAAAAATGAAATTTGAATTATCCAAAAAAAAAATTGGGTTAAATTTTGGTTTTGTTTTGTTACTCAAACGAATCGGCTCAAAATATTTGACGTAACTTAAATGGTTGTTGAAGAAAGTCGATGTTGTTTTTCATACAAAAATATTTGAAGGAGAAAAAATTACAAGGGATGTGGATTAATTTTGTTTTTTTTTACTTTTTCAAAGGGTGGAAAGATACAAACAGTTAGAGAGAGAAGTGGATATGATAGAGAATATAAGAAAACACATAAAGCGTAAATTACTGCGAATATCTAGCGAATCAGAATATATTACTGTAAATTACAGCTGAATAAGTGTGATTTTAGTGTTATGCTGCCAGAGTTATGATGTTTCAGTAGAATGAATGGCGTTTTTGTCATATCGTTATTTTTCTTGGGTTTGGCCAGTTGTGAAATTTATTGCTCAATTATATGTTGAAGACATAGTGAGTCATGTCCTTCGAATCTATTGTTTAGTGTGGCTTGAAGTAATATGATTGAAAATCACTTTCTCCTACGAAAAGCAGGGGTGAAGTATAAACTCTACTCGGAATCAAGAAAATGAAAGTATACCAGAAAATGCCTCAGAATCAAAAAAAGTAAGCCAATCTTTGTTTAAATGGAACATTCGCGTTATTTTGATCATTCCACAGTATCACAAACTGACCCTTTTCTTAAGCTTGAACTTCAATTATGGAATTATGAAAAGCATTTGAGCACTAAGAAATCCTACTGGATCTATAATATAAACAAGTTCTACTTTTGAAAATGCTACGGGGTAAAAACGAACGGTTTTGTATGCGAGTTCTTGGCAAATGTTGTTTCATATATGAAAATTAATCGTATCGGTTTCGTGTAATTTGACTCCGCACGTCACTGTGCGACACTAGCTTTGTTACTGTTCTGTGTTCTGAACGAAAGTACTGAACATGATTGACAGCTATGAATGTGTTTTGCATCATCAGTATTATTAAATAATCTTACTTGGGCAAATCAATGAATGACAACAACACTAAAATCGGGGAAAAAAATTTTACACAACGTAAAAATAATAACTTAGCTCTCAATGGAATATCAAAATGGGATGAAATATAAAAGTGAAAACGAATTGCTCGAAAACAATGAATTTGTTTTTTATACACGGACATATACATAGAGAAGTAGAAGAAAAAAATTAATGTACATTTTATGGGGTAGATGTTTTTTTTTTAAAATATGGAATACTTTCAGTAATCATATTGTTTAGTTGAAAAGAAAAGTGTTAGAATCTTCTTTTCTGACAGAATCGGATAGACTCGGTTGATCAAATGTGTAGTTTTTGGTGGGAATATTAAATATTTGTCTTTTTTTAATTTTTCGGCAAAAATTTCCGTTTCATTTTGCATTTTTTTCTGTATTAAATCATTCAAAATCCCGATTTCAATATTTGATTTCTGATAAAAATTTCAGATGATTAGTTAAACGACACGTCACGACACGTATTAGGGCAAGTAAGTGCTGGTGATACATACGTAACATACCCCTGACGGGGGTGACCCCGTCGACTTGTAATCGAAGATTTGATGCTCGTCTAGAAAAACGGATTGTGTGCCAGTTGTTATCGTTGAAAACACGATTATCAGCCAAACCGACCAAGAGATTCTGAAATAAAATTCAAAAGACAATTTTAATTTTTATAATAATTAAAAAATATAGCATAATAATTAAAATTAATCGTATCAATAAAGCATTCATGGGGGATTTGCCATATTAGATTGCTGCGACATACTCGTGATCTTCAGGATACGCAAAGCACGAAAGACGGATACGAACATAGAGAAAAAATGTTTCGAACGCAAAGTATAGAAAATTATTTGCTTCTGTGTCTAAAATTGAACTTATTCGTAATGCCTTTCAATGAATCGAATCTATTAAATAAAATGAACATATCAAGTAAACTCTGCAAGCCATCATTTTTTTAATTATCAGAAATGAAGTGAGTAGAGACTAATGATCTGCGTTGCTGATCTACGCTAAGCAATATTCAATTTGTGTTCAATTTATTCAATTATTACACAGAAAAAAATATTTTTATAATATTGTAGCTTTTCAGGGATGACATTCATTTTATTCTACAAATAGTGTTTTATTTTGTAAATCTAAAACGGGTAAAATCTTGACAGCCCTCTATTGATCGGCATCCACTTCAATCTAACCTTACCTATTCGATAAGAGTTTTCGACAGTAAAATTCTTTTTTTTTTAAACATCGCGAAAGCAGTATAAGGCTGTGGTTACTATGGGTGCGAGTTCTGACGAAAATGTGTTCTGACGAATTGGTCCAAACAAAAAACGCCTGTTTCTAATGAAAGTTTTTACATTGGCAGCGATGAACACGACAGACCATGCACGACATTGGCAGAACCAGTTGAACGTTCAAGTAAATTGAATTGTTTTTGTGGGATGATTAAAATTCAAAAAATTTTTTTAACTAAGCGGTTTCGAAAGTATGCACTGATTCTCATCAGACATCAGCTCACAGTGCATACTTGACTGATGTAACCCCTTGCAGTGGGTGATGATAAATTTTTATTCACGTTAGTTGTGATAAATTTTAACATCATCGACTTATATCCAATGATATCGTTTACTCATAAAGGCTATTGAGTTGTGATCATGTTTCCTTTCTTGTCTATAAATCATCATAGACAACGTATATCGTATCTAAAGCTTATCAAAGCAGAGAATAATTGATATGGAAAACACGATCGTTTTGCGGAATTGATTGTTTCGTGCGACCTGCGTCTGTTTTGGGTATTTTCGTTGGTTTATTTTCAATTCAATTGTTAGTCAAATTGTAGCATAGGCCACGGGGGGCGTCGTCGGGTGTTGGTTACCGAAGAAGCAATTGAAATCCCGAGAAATGCCTGCTGGAAACAACATCTACAGGTCTGCTACTGAATCCTACCTTCGACCTCCCCAAAGATGTAATATTACAATTTCACATCAGGTGGCTGCCGGGAGCCTTCATGACATTTCAGATCATGAATGCTGCCAGAAAATGAGGGTGGGGGCGAGTTTCCCGCGCCTTAAATCGGGAACATTGACCAAACTGGCCCTCCAGGTTGGGGGTTGGCCAATGGGCCAATAAACCGTTCCCGTAAAACTTGACTTATTCAGGAACCTGATACTTCGCCTCGGAGACTTGGATTGGATCAACGGAAACGACCACGCAAACGAAATTTGGCCTACTCTATTGGAACCTGGAACGTGCGAACCCTGTACAGACCGGGGGCCATCAAAGCCCTCCTAGAACAGGGCACTCATTACAAAATAAACATTCTCGCTGTCCAGGAAACGAACCTGTTTGGTTTTGAGATTATGGACATGAGATCGGTCACAATCTTCAAAAGCGGAAAGTCATCGGGAAGTCACGAATTTGAAGTGACCTTCATCGTGGACAAAAAAATGGCACCGCAAATAATCGACTTCAAGCCTGTCAACGAAAGATTGTGTGCGATACGCATTCGTGGAAATTTTTTTTAACTTTTGGCTCATTAACGTTCACTCCCCTACTGAAGATAAAGATGAGGCAAGCAAGCAAGCAATCCCACGACAACCCTCGTACGGGTCTAGGGGTTGAAGCTGGTAGAGAGCTTCATTAAAATTTTGTTAATCATTGTGGATACGAGTGTGGAGTGATTGCGGCCTACAAAATACACATTGAATGACCGACTAGAGCCAAGAAAGAAAAATATGAGTAGCTAATAGAATAATTAGACGAAAGAAACGAAAGCATTTTGACACCATGCTGAATAACATGAATGACAATTTTATGGCTAACAATACTCGACAAGCGTACAAAGTAGTGAGGCACTTACACAGGAAGCTTCGCATCTATAAAACAATTATTAGACCTGCGCTATGCTACGGAATCGAAACCTGGACGCGGATCCAGACATCTGAAAAAGTTTTGAATACGTTTGAGAGAAGGGTATTGCGAAGGATCCTCGGTCCAATACGGGAAGAATATGGATGGCAAATCCGATACAACAACGAGCTGTATACCATATATGCCGAGCCGGAAGTCTCCACGACGACTCCAAAAACTACAATGGGCTGGCCACGTCGAACAAATGAGCGACAATCGAATTCCCAAACGATCTCTCAAGGAGCGAGCGAGCGGAGCCAGTCCAGTGGGTAAGCCACGCAAGCGCTGTGAGGATTCGATAGATGCTGACAGCAGGTCACTTTTGGGAGCACCGAACTGGAAGACGCGGTCACTGAACGGAGACGAATGGAGGCGAAGCATTAAGGAGTCTAAAGCTCGATTCGGGCTGTAGTGCCCCGATGATGATGATTTTCAAGTGATTTGAGATCAGGTGTTTGTGGGATAGGAGAGATAAAAATTATCATTAAAGATATATTTCGTAGCAGTTACGACAAGGATATACTTAGCTGCCTCAGCACAAATCGAGCGATTTTGACAGATTGAAGAAGCGATCCATATCGAATATCTAAGAATAATCTAAAAATAATCTATATTAGGCTGCACATCCTCGTAGTGTCTATTTATTAACGTAAAACCTGAATAGGTGCAGTGGGCGGCGAGACACCCTACCATCTGAGGCCTTGGCAGTTTATCCCCATTTTAGATTCGCGCATTTTTCTCGTTCCCCTTTTTCAACGGATGCTAGCAACGTGCTTCGTTACGTCTCGGCTGGGTCTGGCTTACAGCCCATGCCTGAGAGCTGCTTCTGGTCCTTTACGGATAAAAGCTCCTTCTCTTGTGCTTATATTTTTTGCGGCTGGTACATATTCATTGATGACGGGTGAAATATACGTAGCGTCCCCTTTTGTTTTCTGGGAGCGCATCCACCCCATTTTCAAGTAACCCACCCCAGCCACGTAGAGCTAGCAAAGCGGCCTACCAGCATCCGTCGGGGTTGAATTAAAGAGTGCTCCACCAAAGCGGACGTAGGGCCTTCACGGCCATTTCTAGGGTACCCTGCTCCCGGTGCACTTCTCTTCCTTTTGTTGATTTGCCCCTGTTGATGGTCCGTCATCACATTACCTTACTTTGCAGGCTCTCTTCTGGACTTCGGTTTAGTTGAGGCGCATGCTAGCAACCATGCCATTTTTTTAAATCGCTACAGCTCGCCAAAAAAGTGATTGCACATACTGAGCTACGTTTTTTTATAGCTTACTTCTATAAAACCTTAAGTGAAAGTTGATATCCTTTTGATATTATGGTTCGGGTTGTGTCGTGCTAGGACCTGAAATCAGGTATAATTGCAAATCCTGAAGTCAGGTAAAATTGAAAACTGTATGAAATTCAAGCAAACAAAAACAAAAAACAGTTCATTACTATACAATTCCCTGCTGAAAATACAGTTGATCTATCTTATGTATTAGTTTATTTTCATAGAACCCATTGAAGAGGTTATTTACCGATATGAATCTATTACTCATCGCAAATAACAAAGATACTACTTCCGATCCTAAAAAGAACAGACCAGACATGATACGAATGCAAAATTCTGGTCAGCTAAATAAACATAAAAACATGAATGCTATTATTACACCCAACCTTTCAAAGTTAATCTGTCTTTTAAGGTAGCTCTGGGATACGGAAGCTGGTGAGCTTGGAAGCCTGTGAAGAGCAAATTTTTAGTGCCCATTCGAAGTTATCGGACTAACTGAATTTAGCTGGATGACAATGATAAGTTAATAAGTAAAAAAACAGTAGAAGTACTCTTGAAATAGGTTTCCGCCCAATTCATTTCAGACGAAATAATTTTATCATCAAGCAAAAACCAAAATTTTTATTCCTCTCACTATCCCCCCTATAAAATGTTATCACACCAACACGAAAGCCCAAAGGCACAACAATTTTAATTGAAACAAATAAGTGATACCTGTGATCGTTCTCCTAGCCGTACACTGGCACGTATCCGTCCGGCAACTAATGCGATTTCCAAACGATTTGGCGAAGTCGATTCGGCACTTGTTAGTAGAAGGAGACCAACAGGTCTGCCTGTTTTAAATCTCAATACCAATTCTTCCGTTTGTGTTTTGGTTCCTTGTCCATTTGCCAACCAAATAGTCATATGTTGACTTCCGTTGAAAGCTAACGTAGCCAAATCCCGTCCACATGTCGGTCCTGTGTAGAGTGTTGCCGAACAATCACATATCGGTCGATTCCAGCCTTCCATGCAAGTGCCACCGTTCATGCATGGTGAACTAGCACAGACATTCGACTGAACATGACACGATGGTTTAACAGCACCTGAAATATGACGTGATGACGATATTAGTGGAATGAGAATTAATTTTAGGAAAGCTGAAGTAGTTCCGAAAATGATCGGTATTTTCAAAAATTGGTAGTTTTATAGTAAAATTATGCAATGAAAAGTAAATACTTGATTACTACACAGTCTTTAAAATATTCTTCTTCTTTAAATGTACAGCTTGAAATTGCTGCACTGCTTCTGCCACCGGCTAAACTGTAACCGAAAACCTTTAAAACATGACAACGATACCAACCTGAATCCTGCTGTCTCGCATAAGCAGCAACATCCACGGGTTTTCCACTAAGTGCCAAATCTCGGATACAACCAACAAATCCTTGTCGCAGGGTCGCTGTCCAAATGGCCGACGGCCAATTTACATTCGTATAGGATGGCCCCGTTCCTCCGACATACATTTGGCTATCCAATTCGAGGATTGTCGCATTACCGGGTGTTCTGAATTCGTTCCATTGTGCATCGACCGCCACCTTGCCATCGCGTCCATTACGACGCAGAGATAGGTCATGCCATTCGCCATCATCAACTCGTCGTCGGGATGCACGTATTTTCACTGCTCCTGAGCCCAGGTCCAAGTGAATATAAATATGACCGTTGAGTAGTTCAATTGCAAATAGGACGGCCTGAAATATCGCAAAAAATATATGAAAGAATGAATATTGTGAATTTAGGGAGATAGACTGAACTGTTTTATTTCAAAATGGTGAAGCTGTCGAATTAGGCTTGGGGCAATTTAATTGAATTTGGACAGTGAAACTTGTCGGTGCTGCCAACTGGTTGCATTCTATTAACAATGCGGTAAATCTATTAAATTTTTCGGTCTTCTATTTAAGTCCCTTTTTGGATCCTTAAGTATTTCAGAATTTTCTTATAATTTTTCTTACATTTTCGGAAGAAGATACAAAGATATAAATTGATGAAAGATACAAATTACTGTTTGTATAAAACAAACATCAATTCAATACTTAAAATATCAGATATAAACCACGTTTGTACGTCTGTTCGAAACACAACAGATGCTGGTATTACTTCAATATTATTTTCCGAAATGCAAAAGCTAATCTGATGTTATTGAAAAAATTACATAAGATCATCGACACCCACAAATCTTCAAGTTTTTTTTTGCGTTCTGCCGATACTAACTAACACAACATCAATATGTCCTGCCTGGTCTGTTCCCTACTTGATTTCTCAAGATTCTGAGACATAAGCACAGCACCCTATATAGCAATATGTTTGTTTACGCACAATCCCGGATGATAAACATGACTCGAATTCACTGTAACGTGGCATTCAGAACTTCCGCTTCCTTCTAAGACCACAAGTATTAAACACAGATATTCTTTCGAAACCTACTCAAAGCGAGTATCATCGTAGCCGAACGAAAGCTTTGCGGATTTAAGTTCATGCGGGCCGGCTTAAGAATTTAGGGTAAGGAGGATTTCTATTGCGCGTGGAACATTAGATGGAGCTAGAAAAAAATGTTGTAAATTTTCACTCTTGAATTTAGAGGGTAGACGAATAGATCGGAGACACGAAGAACGAGCGGAAAATGGACTTCAAGTATTTTTTTATGTGCCTTAAAGTTTGGTTGCAGGAAATTTTAGAAGTTTTCAATGTTTGGTGTTCTTGTCTGGAGAATTTCGCAAATCTATTTATATTAAAGTATCATGTAAATATATATTAAACCATATCACTAGAGTTGACTAGGTTGAACACTGTTTTTTTTCCTCTGCAACTAGCTTGAAAAATTCAAAAAGGTATTAAATCATATTTATAATTTATATTTGAATAAAACAACCAATTTAGTGATTATCTTCTCACAATTAAGTATCGAATAAATCAGTTTTCTTACAGTTGGCAGCACTTAGACCATAACATGCTATATCATTGTGAGTAAATTGTCCATTATTTTGTGGTTTTCTACTTACGTTTTTCGCTTTGGGCGGTCGGGTGCCTGTCGTGAGGATTATCAAACCATTCGGCTCTTTTGTACGAAACTTGAAAGAAATCGAGCTTTGCTTCCCAGTATCCCACGGCGGCAGAATCTAATTTTAAAAGTTAATTTGTTATTCAGTATCTTTAATAGTTTAAGGATGAACGGAATCAGATTAATGTCTTAATTCATTACATGAGAGATTAAGTGAATTGTATGACTTATATTACTTAGTCGTTTACCTTCTGAACTAATTACACGTGCATTTTGTACGATGATTTATTTAATTACTGTAAATAACATTTGTACAGGATTTTCCATTAATGTTATATATTTTGAGTGTCTTTTGAATAAGTTCTAGTACATAGTCACTAGAAAGACTAGGCAGATTTTTGGGGATTTTCCATTCAACAGTTTTATGTTAGAAGGATTGGGTCGTATTTGTTTACTTTTTGCAAAATAATTCTGATGGAAATTCAAACATAATTAAATTCTTACATTGTGTTTTTAGAAAGCTATTCATATTTTTATGTTTCCATTCACTTTTTCCATTCAATTTTTTTTTTGTTGGGTTTTCAGCATAAAAGAAAATGCTTTGTAAGAGTACAGAAAAATAATTTTGATGTTTCTGTAGAAGAGGCTTCCATGCTAATGAATGTTGTTACTTGGAACTGCAATATTTTCGCAGCTAGTGATGCTAGTTGATGCAAGTAGTGGGTATAGCTGGTTCGTTATTCTGCTGGAAGTTTATTCAACTGTTTTGTACGTGCATATTTCAAGATAGTCTTGTGTCAAAAGTTATTCCCAAGTATCTAGCTTTTTTACATTCTAAAGGCTCGTCGTCTACTATCAACTGCCTTGGGTTTCGCCTTCGTCGTCTCGTCACAAAGATTGCTTTCGTTTTTTCCGCTTTGATGCGTATCTTCCACTTTTAGAAATATTTCTTTAGAGCGTCTAGTGTTGAAGATTGGGTTTTTTAAATTCTGCCTTTCGAGGAACGCCTGCAAGTGTCGTCTGTAAGAAAGGAGATTTTGTTTTTAAGCACCGCAGAATTTTGGGAGCCACTCTCTCATCATTGTGAGCCCAGTGAGGTAGTAGAAATGGAGTGGACATGCCCATAAGATTTACATTGAAGGGGATGGTAGTAAGTTTTTGTCTGCTCATTATCAAATCGGGTCAAATCCAAGTAGTTCCCCTCCAATTTGACAATGAGAGCGAAATGGCGTAAAGGCAGCTTTAACATGCTTTGTGCGCGAGATGATTGAAGGGGCTAATGGTGGAAAGTTATACCGTCCGTGTCCAGGGGCTGTGTGAGCCATGATAGCCGATTTAAGATTACGATGCCAACTTTCTGAGAAACCGTTGGCCTGAGGATGGTACGCTATAGTCCGCTTGTGTTAGAAGCCCAAGAGTCGATCAAGCTCAGCATGGAGCGCTGACTCGAATTGTCTGCCCTGATCGGTACAATGTACTCCAAATCTAGCAATCCAGGTGCTTAGTAAAGCAGTAGCACAGCCATTGGCACTAGGGGTTTTCTCAGACATTTTTCTTGGGGGGTGTGTTCAGAATTTTAGGAGGGGTGTCCCTTTTGAACAAAGGACACAAAGGTCCCTTTGTGTAGGAAAATTGTCCGTGTTAGGGGGGATGTATGCACTTTCCAGGGGGGTATTAGGGGGGTGTTAGGGGGGTGTAGGAAAATCTCTGATTGGCAGTAATGCTGACTAAAAAATCGCTTCAGGGCAACGTGTGAAACGGTCGATAATGGTGAAACAATAAGTGTATCCCTGCGAAAGTGTTAGGGGATCAACTATTTCGATGTGAGTGACCTTAAAACGTTCGGAGACCGTAGGAAAGGCCGACACAGGTTTGCTCACATATCTAGTTATCTTGCATTTTTGACAAGATAGATATTCTCGGACCCAAGTGGCAATGTCCTTGTTCATCGAAGGCCCAAAGAATTTGGTTGCAACACCAGGGTGAGCGATATTGTGTTCTGAGTCGAACGCTTGTTTCATGAACGTAAGAGGAATATAAGGTCGAATGGTTGGACCAGACACTTCCCAAAAAAAATGTCGACGTTGGTGCCAAAGATTGGTTGTTTCTTTAAAACGAATTTAGAGTCCTTTAGAATCTTCTGAAACTCTGCGTCCAATGCTTGGGACGAGGCGATTGCGGCAAAGTCGAGAGTATTGGGAAGAATGATTTCTTCTAGACGAGAGAGTGCATCAGCAACAACGTTGTTGCAACCAGAGACATGCCGAAAGTCAGATGTGAACTCACTTATGTAACTTAGATGCCTAAGTTGACGAGGTGTGGCCTTTTCTGGCTTTTGTTTGATAGAAAAAGTCAGTGGTTTGTGGTCTGTGTATACCCTTACCCTCCAAAAAGTATTGGAAGTAACGAATGCCCTGATAAGCCGCTAAGATTTCGCGGTCGTATGCACTTTACTTTCTTTGTGCGTCGCTTAATTTGGCCGGTTGCCAAGAGCATTGACATTTTTGCTGCAGAGCAGCTCCGATGGCGGAATCAGAAGCGTCTACGGAATAGACCAAGCTCGGCGTTTGAGTCCGGAAAGGACAATAGAGTAGCTTCTGTTAAACCAATCTTGACTTGGTCGAAGGCTTTGCTTGTTTCTATTGACCAGTCGATTGTCTTAGCACCATCTTTCTTGGAGCCACAAAGATAGCCGTTGAGTGGTTGCTGCATCTCAGCTGTGTGAGGAAGAGAGCGATGATAGAAGTTGACCATCGGTCTTTGAACTGATCTTTTGGTCATTAACAAAGAATTTAGCTTTATTGAGGTGTTTGCTTTCTTTTTGTATTCTTTGTAACTACCTTTGAAAAATATGAATTCACGTTTGTTGGTGCTTATTTATAAGTCTCACTTCAAATAATCTCCAAAAAAATTGTTCGCATATCTTTGTAAGACCGCTGTTACAAGCTGTGTTCTGTGCTAGGAGTCCAAGAAAAGGGTGTCATCTTTACTCAGATTAGAAAGATTTGTTCAAGATTTTGGGGATGCTAGTGGTGACAATATTGAAAAAAATTGGTCAAAGTATGGAGCCTTATGGAACATCCGATCCAGTCGGAAACTCTTCTGAGCAAGTCCCATTAAAGTTGACGTGCACTCTCTTCAGCTTTTTAACACTAGTTGATTTTTTTCGCTCCGGTGCGGAATAGAATAGAACAATGGCGCAAAAAAAACGAACAGAATAGTTGGCGCATTCGCTAAGGCTGCTGAATTCGCTGTGGTTGCGCGAAGGTTGGTGCAACTGAATGAATTTTAACTGTCAATGTCGTCATATCAACGATTTTAAGAAGAATTTACCTGCAAGTTGGTTTGATGAAATCATAATGGCCGGTACAGAAGAGCAGAATCAAATAATTCAAATTAATTCGAAATAAACAGTTGCACAAAACGCTACGAACACTTTCGTAAATACCAGCACACTCTAAGCGTGAGCCCATGAAAAACCTAGGCAGAACATAGTTCTGTCCCAGTGAATTCACTGGGACAGGAGTTGTTGTTGTTTGCAATGCTACTATACAGTTCTGTCCTGGAAAACACACCTATTGTTCAAAATCCGAAACTACTAATTTTATACAGGAGATCCTCAATCCATACGAAGTCAAAGGACTTCTGTAGATCAAGCAAGTATCCAAACTCTTTTGTTCTAGATGATATCTTCAAATGCTGTTGGCAGGATCATTAGGGCGTCCAGTGATGTTGAATCACCTCCCGCGAATAATTTGGTTCTCATCAAAGGAATGGTTTAACTGTCCTTCTTTTACCATTTTGATAATTTTTCTCAAATTTGAGAGCAGAAATATTGGACAAACGTTGAGAACATCACAGGATCCTGATGTTTTGATAACAGAGAATATTTGTACATGCGTCCAAGAAGTGGGAAAAAATCCAATGTTGAGGTAATACTCAAAGAGAATGCAAATGTGTTCACAGATGTAAACAGGAAGCTTTTTATAGATTCAATTATAGATTTGATCTACTCTTGAAGACTTTTTTTGAGGAAGAAGTCAACGTCAAGAAGGGATGAATGAAAGCTCTGTGACCTCAGGGGTAAGTCACCAAATGATTTTGCTGACAAAAATTACAGACGAACGCTTTGCGCTGCGGACTATAATTTAAATTAGAAAGAAAGTTATGATAAGGATGTTGATGCCTTTGATCAAGGCAGAAGTGTATTTTTATTGATTATTATCCGTGTTTAAAAATCTATGAAGCTAAATGGTGTCCTGCAATATATTGAAGAGGTATATATCTGCGGTAATAAATGTTGTTGATGATGTGGTCTGCTATCATATTAGCCGGTGTTAGAACTGGTTCAGAGGTTGGCTGGAGTACATTCAGATCGATGATGTGACTAAAAGTTTTCAGGAAATCCAGCAGGTGGAATAGTTTGATTCATTTACATTTGATTGTATTGCTATAAAGATAGTTTCATGAATTCTTCAGTCCACAAGCTTGCTTAGTAAAATTTTATTATTTTTAAAATATGGAACAGTGCTCATAAAAAAGAATGGGTAAAAATTGTCATATTTGTAAAATATCTCTATAAAAAAAGTTTTGGAAATTTGGACGGATTATATTTTTATTTTAGAATGTCGTACGGAAGAGAAAATTATAAAGAACATCGTTTTTGAGGAAGCGTTATGAGAAGGAAAGGAAAATGAGACCCGCAGAACATGATCATCCATTTTTTTTGTTAAACGACGTTGAAATATTTGTCGAGGTTTGGATGAAACATTTTCTACAGATCTAAGTAAACAAAAAAATTGATCTCTGCGCCTGTGAACTTTTATTGATTTTCGCACGGCTTTAGTACATACGTCCAGTAAAATGTACAATTTAAAATCGTAAATAGTCTGGGGGTTGGTGAGCGAAGCGAGCAGTGGGCGAAGCCCCCTAGTTTAAATTATTTTATTCGCTGCATTATGAAGTGTGTATAGTTTTTTATTACGAAATTTTCTCAGAAAAATTTCATTTGACAGAGAAGATTTGTTTTCATTTTATTCTTTCTGAATTTTAAGACTTAAGCAGCAAAGCGTAGAAACACAGAAACGAAAAACACTGACTGCTATAAAATTCACTTTTTTCTTTCTGGATCCATACCCATTAGTGTCATTAATATACTTTCTTACATAGAATAAACTTTTTTTTTCTCCACTGTATTAGGACCTAAAATCTAATGGGCTATGAGATGTATAAGATATATGATAAAAGATTTCCTTACACTCAAAAATCGAACATAAATTCTAGCTTAATACATAATTCAGAATTCACAAATGCAGCTATCATTTATACATATACTCGTACATTTTGATTCTTTTCGGGAAAATTTGAATTCGAAAATCTCCTTCGTAGTCAAATCGATCCAATCAGCAGTTTGAAGTTCGATCCAATTTACCGAACATGATGTTTCGCTTTCGTAACAGATTAGTTCTGGATTAATCGAGCAATCTATACCCTCTTAATTACTAACTTGGTTTACAAAGGTATGCTGGCGTGCAGTTGCTTGTTGAAGTATGCTGCATAGTTTTCAATTTCGTTGCCAGCGGAGCTTAATGGACACTAGTTAATCCAATTGACAGTATTACAGTATTTTCAAATTGATTACAATGCAAGTTAGTGATAATGAGAGAAGAAACGCTGATCGGATTACACTAAGAAACTGCATAAACTCCCGGGAAGAAACGGAGAGCTCTTTAGGCGTTCGACATTTTCTTTGCTATTATTAGTTGGCAGCCTAATTTAAAATAGAAGTCTGGTCTGTGACCGGGACTCAAGCTACACAGCTGAGCTGAATAAAAATCAATATCAACTTCACTATTGTCAAGTGAATCAATATTTAAATGTTCATAGACATATTTTTTCTTATTATATATGGATACTATGACAACGGTTTGACTTTAAACTAAAAGTTCAAAGTATTCAGTCTGTATTTTGCTCATCCAAATGAATTGTTCGTTGTTGTACCGCGCAGACAACAAATATCGATTTCACCATAAACATGGTATCTGCATCATATGAATACATTCACGGCTGGCGTGCTTAGTACAATATTCATACCTTGACAGGATGCTTTCGTTTTGAGCCCAATATCTAAGTATTCCCATCTGCCCTTGAGACGAGCAGCTAGACACGGGGTTATTTGAGCAACGAATCAAGACGAACAACCTGCGAGAACATTTAGAGGTCGACGTCTACTGTTTTGTTCTCTGGCAATGCTCATATGATAATAATGTGTTTTATACTAATTATCACAACAAGAGTGATTATTTACTCATTTCCATTTGAAGTCTATTTGCATCGCCACTACATAGAAATAAATATCAAAACACAAAAAGATTCGAAATTAATTATAGTTCGTACTGCACGAGCAACGCAGTTCAAAAAGGTATTTAATGGTTTGCTTTCCAATTAATTTGTTGTTAACATGACATGTCAGCATTGGGCTGAATGTCGTGAGTGTTCGACGAACTAAACAATACGTATTGTAATATGTACATCTAGAGACACAGGCACAGTCAAGTGATTTCTTACCAAATGTGATTCACGTGTCGTAAAGGTCACTGGATCCTGTGGGTCACCGGCAGGACATTGATAATCAACACGTCCAGCAATTTGAATCAACTTGGATCCGGTACGAGCGAGATCGATTAGATTCAGTCGTAATGTATCCGCTGAGAACTCCACCTGACGAGGAAATATAATAAAACAAACGGAAACGGAAATTTATAGAAAAGTTTCGACTAGGAAAATTATTTGCACAGGTAGCAGTCTTAGATTGTGACTTTTCGATCCGATAGAGTTTTTTGCAGTTATAAAAGTAGTTTTAGCGGAAATGGCTCTAGAATTCAACAATTATTTTTCCAATTAAAATTTTGAACTCTCTGAACCATGCCGGGTTTTTGTTATTTTTTTTTATTGTAATAGCTTTTAAAGCGAAAAAGATGTAGTAAACTTTTAAAACTCAGAATTTTTCTTGAAATTATTGAAATTAATTTTTAATATGTGAAAAACCCTTTACTAATTGAATTTAAATTTACGAAAAGACCAATCAATGTACAATAACTTTGTGGATTAACTATAAGCTTTAGTAGTTTTACGAACAATTAATATACGCACGTATGTGTTACCCTAAACATTTCATTACTCACCTTTCGTAAACAACCGATAAAATTGTTGTGCACGCGAGCGCCTAGCAGTGCTCGTGGATTAACAGCACCTCCGACATAGACCCTCGATGACGACAGCATAGTAAATTTGCCCGCTATATGTGAATGGTCGGTGTAAACATCGTCGACCACAGTTACCAGCTACCAATATATACATGTTGTTTGGTTGACGTTATTATTATTATTATTTCGTTCGTAAACACGAAAGCATAAAAAAAAAAACCGAAAAAATTGAAGGGTTAGAGCGATCACATAATGACATTGGTATGTGGGGGCTAACTTAACTAACAATTATAATGCTGTTTAGGTATTCCAAAATGCTTTCAATATTCACACCAATTATTTTAATCACGGATTTTTCTACATGTGCAGACACATAGCGTATCTGAAGACGCATGTAAACGTTTTCATTCAGCAAAATGGAATTCGCGTTGTGGGAAATGAAATGAGGACAAGGACATTCAGCAAGGATACATTGTATTGCTTTTTTTTTCGTTCTGTTTGCACAGTAATACTGATTGCGTTTTTGTCGATTGGTCGTGGGTGGTGCATGTTGTGAAGCTAATATGTTTTTTCTTCGGTAAGGAAACGATTCTGTTTTATGATTGTTTATTCGATCGATATGACGATGACGGTATTCTGGTATTGTCAGATTATTATGTTTCTGTATATGAAGCTTTCAATTCAAATCGTTGAAGATAAGTGAATTTCAGAATGAAATCTAAAATTGAAACGATCCAATGACATTTTTTTGGCCTTCGTTTCTGAAAATCATTTTTCTTATAAATCCTTGACGTAAAATGGCCAAATATTGATGAAATATTGAAAATATTTAACTGACAATTTTATTTGAATTGAATTGATTGAAAATTGAATCTGAAAATTCAGAAACAAGCTTAAAATACAATTGAAAAAAACTGCGCCCAGCGTGGGTTAGGACAAAATTGATAGTAAAAATGATTCGATGCGCAAATGAAATATACAACTTTTTTCTGTTTTTGGATAATTGGTGGCAATTGATAACACCGAATCCCTTCATTAAATTTATTATTTCTAATATTAGTCAAGAACATTTAGGTTTTCACTATGAAAACTCAAACCATATTATTTCATCTCGTAATATGCCTGCACAAAAATAAATTCTGTCAGTGAGAAATGACATCAATATTTCTCTCATCACAACAAATGGCATTTTGAAATATCATCTCATCATATCGTCAATGCCTTTAATCAACACACGCGCACGTCACCGTACAATCTAGCAGCAGCAGCAGTAAGTCGAACAACGAAAACGGCAAACGTTTTTGTAACAAGCTAAAAACGAACCGCAGAAAAGGAACTCGGATGGGGATGAAGGAACTTAACGAACAATGCAATTTTTCATAGTAAACTCCTTAGCTATAACTTACTCGACAGAAACTGGTGATTGATGATATCTGTGTGTGGTGGCGACGACAACGGCAACGACGACGAAGCGATAGCAGCATTTTAAAAAAAATGAAAAGAAAGGAAGTGGAGAGCAGGATAAGATGTGATGAAAAATTTGAGAAAAATATAATTAGTTGTAATTAGTCGCTGCTTGAAAAGAATTTGCCAAGTAATTAGCTAATGCATTTTTCACTTGGATGGTTTGTAGTTGTTTTGACTTACTTCTTGGATACGTCTGTGAACAGTTACTTTGTGCCATTGATGATCGTCGAAACGTACTCGTGATGGTTTGATATGCATTTCTTGTTTTCCGTTGGCTAGACCCATTGTTAGCGATACACCGCCATCGCGCAAAGCTAGGTTCAGGTAGTCAGTACCGTGTCCTGGGGAAGAAAGAAATATGTTATTATACGTTTGGTCAAAGCTGCTTTATTGTATTGTAAGTCTTCAAATGAAGGGAATATCATGATACATTTTTACTACATACGAGTATTAACAATATAAGCATCTGATTCTTGAATTGAAGGATCAGATGCTTCTCAAATACAGTTGAAAGTATAATGGAGGGAATCTACAAAATAACGAAAGCTTAATATTATTTAATTCATCACTATTAATTCATCACTATATTATTTAATTCATCACTATATTGTAATGTGAGCCGTAAGTGATAAATATATTATCATCAAATAAATAGATCTTCATTTTTTTTAAAGTTGACAGAATTATAGAGTTAAACCTATAGAGAGTTTTTTTTGGGATCTATTTTGGAACTTATAATGCGATCTAAATCATATAAATTATAATGGAACACAGTATGGCCAAATTAAAATTTTTTAGGACTTTACAGATTACAATGAGTTTTCTTTGCAAAATATTTTGATTTTAAGCTTTGACACAGATAATATTTCAAAAAGCTACTTTATTCTTTCACAATTTTAAGCTTATTATAAACAAATCGTACAAAATATTCGGCTGTATCTAAGAATCTCAATTCCATAAATAATAATTAAATTAAAATTCTGATTGAATTTTGTGTTGGATGTATCAATTAATTTCCCTAAACTAAACATTTAAACCTCTGACTTTGATTAAAGTCAGGTTTTCGTTATCTGCACCAATGATGCTACGGTTTGAAGGACAACTTTGGTTTAAATTGCTGAAATATCGCTGTTGCGTTTTTTTTTAATTGATAAAGAAATAAATAAACTGGAAGCTTTTTTAATTTTTCACTCCTCAACGGAAGGAAACATGTCTCTTTTCTTCGGCTTTTATGTGCGGTGACCATTTACTGACTACTCTTCTCGCCTGTATTCCATCGACTGTTCTAGGACACAGTCTTCATCTTATTACATTTTCTTTTTCCAGTGCAGTCGACAGAGTGCATCACATATTACAGATCGCTCTCAGCCAATGAGCGAGCGAATCAGGGACGCGTTCGACGTGCATGTAGATCAGACATAAAACATGGCCTAATAAGGTCATTTTAGACATTGGCCCATGCAGAATTGAAGAAACTTTAGTAGGCAACGTGTCCATAGTATCAGTCACAAAAATTCTTTTTGGAATGTATGCATTGATATTAAATGCGTGAACAATGTATAATAAAACATGCGTGGTCTCCAAAAGGTTGCCATTTTAAGATTTCCAAGACTATTGTGGAAAAGGTAATATATCTTTATTGGCTACGCTCTTCTTCTACTAATTGTGAATATTCCAGTTTTTTTTTATCTGCGAATTTGCTTGAATCAAAAACAGTAAATTATTCTAATGAGAAGTTTGAGGAAAATTCTTTGTAGACACTAAACTGCATAAAATTTGGATAATTTGGCCAAAATGTGAAAGCAGATTGCTGTTTCTATGATTGTCTCTTTAAAAAAATATTGAATAATTTTCAAGTATTATATTATATATTATAATATTTTCAAGTTCTCCTTCGTATCTAATAAAACCTAGGTCTGATGTAGATGTTTTTAAAAGAGAAAGGCTAAGAAGGCTATAAGTATAATTAAAGTGGCAAGTGTTTTAGTATGCCAACTATTCAATCAAATGTCTCTTTGACAGTGTCTCTCTGTGTTTAAAAAAATCGATTTTTTAAACTAGTTTAACTACACATGTATTTTTACCTAGAAAGAAACTTCTTGGCAAGCGTTTGGGCATTAAATAAGCTGCACAAAAATTAAAACAAAAATATGCTTGAAGTCTGCAAAGAAACAGCATTGTATGCAAAAAAAGAATGAAATCTTGCGAAGGCCCGAATCATAAAGTTGAGACAAAACTTGCCCAGGTCCGGCGCTAACAATTTATTAAGAGTAAAATGTTAGGCATCTTGAATTTTCCGCAAAAAGGGTAGTTGACAACAAATCTCTTTAATATTTTTCAAGCACTTTTAAAGCACAATGGTAGAGGAAACAAAATGGTATCGAATATTGCTTGGATTTTCCAAGTTTCCAAATTTTCCAATCCATACTAATTTGCAATTTTATTGCGCAAATGTGGATTGTGCAAACCACAGATATAATTAATTAGCTGTGAAAACTCTTAAACAAAGATTTAAAATATGATGTCGATTATAGGCTTATTTACCCTTTAGTATCTCGGAATACTCCAAAGTTTCATTTGAGAATATTTCAAGGACACCATTGTTGGAGCATTTACTACCAACAGCAAATCACCTTGTCTAGACTTTAACATATAAGAGAGTCGATGTCAAGTCCTGGAGAACATTTTTCAGAAAGAAGAAAGGCAAGTGTCCAATGCCAAATAAAAGAGTCTTCTCTTTTTCGAGCAAGTTAAGTTTACCATCAAACAGACAGGCGAAAAGTTACCAGAACAGGCGGTCACTCTAGTCACTAGTAAGCTTGTGGAATTTTTATGAAGAAAATACAAGATCCCAGCGTTCCCCAGCTAACTAATAACGCGGTTGAAGTGCTAATAGGTGTTTATAGGTTATTGTTTGTGGTCCTTATAGGTTATTGTTCACGTACGCATCTGTGGTGTGGTGGACTATCGTGAAGCTATTGTATGCTCGAAAAAAGTTAGCCACGCTGCAAAGGACGGTGTGCCTGGGTATCTGTGGTGTCATAAGCACTACTCCGGGTCCGGCCCTTGATGCGCTTCTCAATCTGCCTACTCTCGACATTAAAATTCAGAGTGTGGCGATGAGCTCTGCCCATAGACTAGCTCATCTTGGGTTATGGGTATGTGAAAACGATGTGGGGCATTAACTTTCTTCTAATCCAGACTAGTGCCCATTGAAGAAGAAATAATAGCGACGATATTTGCCTCAATTTGCTCCCCTCGGGATAATGGAAATTACCAGAACCCAAATTCCACTATATATGCGGGATCCGAGGTCACGATGGGCAAAGTTACCAGAATAACCACTAAACACAACAATGGCAACTATCTTGAAAAATAAGCGCCCCGAAAATGAGGATGCCATTTTGGAATACGAATTTAAAAATCTTGAAAAGAAATTATAGCTATAACATAGAACATAGTAGGTTACCTTAACCTAACCTAGAACATAGTACAACAGAGCCAAAGCACATCGAACTGCGAGGCCTATTTCAAGATACTCTCAAAATACAACAAAGAGCTAAAGAAACACTGATGAAAAACTTTAAGTGCCTTTTGTGAGATTCTTAATAGCATCCCAGAGACTGCCAAAATACAGGAAGCTCTGCCCAAAAGCTACCAAGTGTATTAAGGACTACTTTGGACTTGAGGTGAAGGGATGAAGACTACCTTCGAACAGAAAATGTAAGTAAATTCGGTAAAATTAGTAAACATGGGGAAGCAGAGGAAGGGTATCCAATTCTCTCTTATGAAAAGGTCAATGCGCAGTAAACTCGATCAAAACCTTTGAATTTATTTATTTAATTGAAATAGAAGGGCGACATGATACATAAATATACATGATTAGTAATTCATATACATAAAACTTTTTAGTTACTTAGGCATCATTGTTAAAGGCTAGCAGTACTTTCATCATTAGACAATTAATTTTTAGGAACATATAATAAAGGTAGAAATCAAAATAATCCAGCATACAAGGACATCGCAAATTTAAAGAGCCAAGCGCTTAGTTCTCGGCTAGATACAAGGAAAAATATGTTTCAAGACGGGCCATATTCGTCTATTTTACTCAAGAAAACTACACTTTTTTTACTTCAACAGCCGAAATGATTATAAAAATGAGATCTAAGATCCTACCGAAGTGATTGAGAACACTCTCATGTTGATTTAGGTAGTGGTGTGCCATGTTGGTTGTTGGGTATGGTTAACAGTCCTCTTATTATTATCTGGAGTGTAAAGCAAAGTAATGTAAAGTAAAGTAACCCCACGGTATAGGGGTTGAAGCTGATAGAGACCTTCATTACAATAGTATATATAGTGTACCAACTGCAATTATTGCTCGTCCAATTATAATTGCTTCGATTGTCTCCTGGCTGATCTTCTGACTGCTTTTTGACTCAGTAGCTAACTTATTCATTTTTTCTAGAAAGCATTCAAAAATGTAAAGATTAAGCGGTGGGGGAAAATAAACTGCACATAGAGCAAGTCTAAAATGCTATATGTCTTTTTCGAAATTAATGATAGCCCAAATGTCTTTACATGAATATTCTCCTAGAGCAACTAAATTTTTTTTTATTAACAGCGATAAGTACACCGTCAAATTTAGCATCAAACATTTCGTTGTCGACCATGGTTGAATCTCCCATATTAAACCATGTCTCTGTAAAAACTATTATGTCAAAATTGGAATTCAGTATTTCAGCAAAAACGTAATTAGAGAAATCACCAGGACAACAAAATCATTCCAGATGGGATCATTCCGGTATTTTTCATATTAGAGACCGTGGAAAAGGTGATCGAGAATGCTCTTTTAATAAAGATGCCACTTCAGTAGGTTTCATATAAGCTGGTAGGAATAACAGACAAAGTATTGAATAGTAAGGAAATCGCACTATGTGTCTGCGTGGACATAAAAGGAGAGAAAGCAAGACAGGACTTGCTGCGCCATGCACTCGAGATAAGAGAAGCTCTTCAATAGTCGAGTAAAATACTAAAGTACCGAGTTGTATTCACGGAGCTGGGGAAACTTAAATGTAGGCAAAGATTAGGTGGGGATACTATATTCCTGTTATGGTCTCTAATAGTTGATTATATTCTGATGATCCTTAAGGGCTTAATCGCTCTTGGATACGCAGTTGAAATCACAGTAATAGTAAAAAGCTCACACTCGGATACATTGAAGTCCAACATATTGAGAACCCTAAAAAATCCAAAATAATATCAGGATGAGTAAAATCGAAAAAGGGGCCCTACAAACTGGAGCACATCTAGGGGAAGAGGTGAAACACCAAAGAATCTTCCTGAATGTCAAAATAAAAGGATATGAAGGCCATTAAAACATTTTAAGCGACAGAGCAAATGCTTGGACGCAATTGGGGACTATCTCCAAGGCAGGTAATCTGGGCATACAAACAAATAGTGAGATCTATCATCCTATATGGATCAGTAGTGTCATAGAAAAAAACCCACCAAAAACAGCTATTAAACAGCCCAACCAGCTTCAAAGTATGACCCGAATGTTAATTACAGGAGCAAAAAGGTGCTTTGTAAATCCTAATACGCATAGAGAAATCAAAACGTGGGCGAAGGAAAATATTGAAAGCTATTGGCAAAATGCTGACGGTTTAGCATACAAAAAAGAATACTTCGTTTTCTTTAACAAAGGAGCAAAAGAAGCAGTGGCTCTCTGCAAAAGTGGCAACTCTCCAACTGTACCTCCGCAAAAGTAAAGACTGGGGTTACTGCTGCAAATACTGCGGAGAAGTGGTAAAGAGTATGGATGCCTTTCTCACACATTATTTAAGCCAAGCGAGTCGAAAATAATAGCTTATTAGCTCTGTTTTCTCTCCGCCTGGGATATAAAGAAAATCTTTTCCGATGATGTATACGATCTATGCATCAAAGTATATCTAAAATTTCATCTTTGTAAGAAATATATATTTTTCTTGTGATTGTCTGTGCGAGAAAGTACAAGGCGAAAAAATGCACTGTGGCACCTAATGTTGAGTTGAGTAAAGACAAATGTCTCGTCTTCCAGCGCTGAAAAAATCACCTGGACAAGCTAAACTGCTGAATGAAGGACAGCCAATGCTGTTCAAACTCATATTGATTGGGGTATTGAAAGTCATCTAATGTATCATTGGAAAAGCCAGTTTAAAGACTTTGATTTACCCAGGGTAGAGCAAGCGGCTTTACACAGTTTGTGCAAAATATTCAAAGCCATATTCAAAAGCCTGATCGAACATCAACAGGATAATATCTCTTTCAAATCACAGTTATCTCCCGTCCAATGTATTCAAAGCGAAATACAAAATTTAACAAAATCATCCCTAATTACAATAGTTTAATGTTCGTTTCTATGGCAGCTATCTCGTCTTCTAAAACATAGCTTTTAAAACCTTACCTGTGGTTTTCATTAAATACTACGAACAAAATCTCTGGAATGAGACTTAATTATGTCAGCCATAGATGGCCTAGCTAATTGAATGGATGTGGGTTCTTTTAACTTTGAAAGAAACCAAAGTGATTTGGTCGCTTGCAACGTACACAATGAACAAATTGAACGTGAATTAGATTCTCAGATAGTCCGAAAATAAACCACATCCCCAAAAATTTCCAAATCAGGTATGACAGCCAGAGGTATACTTCATCAGACCAAAGAAGAAAAGGCACGCAACTAACTTGAAGTGTACATCGTCCTGTCACGGCATTCTACACCAGAGCAAAAGTACGAATAATTACGGTAGAAGAAGTAAAAAGACTGCGCTTGTTCGTATCACGATGGGAATTTCATTGAAAGCTTATTAATTGCAAAGAAAATGAAGGACACTTGACGTGGATGGTCATTGAATCGAAAAATTTGAGTGGAATATTTATTTTAAGTAATGGCCGAATGAATTGCGGGTTCGTTGCTTATTGTGTAGGCGGTCGATAATGGCAACAGACCTCGATCAGATCCAATCAATACAATTTTCAATTTTATGAATTATTATAAGTCAGGGTTGCGTTTGATATCTATATTTGTTTTGCGGTTTGAAATTTCATTAAAGTGATTAATGGATTTCCGAGAATTCTCTTTTGAGAATGAATTCTTGAATAATCAAATATGAAAAGGTAAAAAATTTTCAGCCTAATATAAAGAAATCTGGCATTTCTAACTACTTCAGGTTAATTTAAGTATTTTTTTTCGTCTAAGCTTACCTGTGTAAAACAATAATCCGTTAGGTTGTCTTGTTCGAAAATACAATGAAATGGCATCTTGTGCGCTAACAATAGGTTCGGCTCCCGTTTGTCCAAGATCGTACGATAGAAATTCCGTACCACGAAAAGTTGCTTCCGATGGAGCTTTGTCTGAAAAATAAAAGGTAGAACATGTAAAGATTATTTGTTGAATATCAAGTTTAAAAAAAAATGTTTCATCAATTAAATATTTTAAAAAAAAATACAATCATGAGAGAAGACATTAGTTGCACTAAATTAGCTCGTTGACATAGTTGAAAGGAAAATGTGTACAAAATGAAATTAAGACTAAAAAGACAGAAAATCTGACCAGAACTATTTTCCTTCAACTAGTTTTGAGATTTACTTACGCTATTTATATATAATACAGTAATACAGTAATAATACAGTATTCAAATAAGGTTTCAAAAACACCTTTGTCAAAATTTAATACCGTCAATGGTTCATAATTGCGAAAAAAATTTTCCCCCATAATTAAGAGATGAATATCAACCAATTTCCGGCCAAATTTAAAAAAAAAATCTCTTTCTTCCTGAAACTGCTTGAGTTTTTCAAGAAACATATCTTTTGCAGTAATCAAGTTTGTTGAACATAAAAGATTCTGATATTAAGTGATTTATTAAAATGTCATTCTTTCGAGTGAACACCTCTTACAATAGTTCGTCTTCGAAATTACATAAAGAAAGAAAAGTATGATATCTGATGGATAAAAAAAAAACGAAGTCACTTTGAAAACAAGAAAAGTTTTCATTTCCAGGATGAAACGGAATTTTCGTTCAAAAAAATATACAAGCAGGCTTATGAAAAAATAATGAAAGATTTTATCTGTGAAATGGTATGAAATCATTTATGAAAGGGGAGCAGTAAATTCCTGGAAAATGTCTGTTGACATTTGATTTGTTGTTAAGCTTTGAAAATTGAATTCTCTTTCTGTTAAACTTGACAAGTGAGTAGATTAATACGACAGTTTGACTTCGAAATTCATGGTGTCATAAGTGCAAAATAATTTCTCGAAAATGCGAAATAATTTCGCGAACACGGTGAGATACGAACTGAAATTTCAGCGAAGGGACTCCAGGCCTCTTTTTTTAGTGCAGTGTCAGTACTATTCTTCCTTGTCTTTTATATAGCAAATGCGAATTGGACGAGTTTAAGCGATGAAGGACTCGTAAAAATGCAGACCAGAGCGAGCGTGTGCAAATGGCTCGAAAAATGTTTCAATAATTTTGAGCGCCCACTGTGGGCTTTATGAGAATTAGTCTTTAACCAGGTAATTAAACTTGCTTCAAAGGCCGATTTGCGAACAGCATTTGAAAAATGTCGATTGTCTTGTTATTTGTTTGAAATATTGCAGTCGATTTTTGTGGTTTTTCAAAGTTTGTATAACTCTAACGTCGCAGTGAAGCTATCTGATCGAGAAGCTATAGTAAGGGATTACGAATTGTTGGACATGTTAAGAGCACTTCTAATCACCTTCATTAGATTCAACAAAAATTAAAAAATTTGGTTGTACATAGGAAGAATACCAGAGATTGAATTTCTGAGCTGTCTTTCACTACATTGAGCCCCAACCCATTCCAAAAAAGTTGAACCTGTTCTTCCAGAAATTTGTAATTTGTATTGCCTATAAAAATTATCATACGCCATTCTTATTGAAAACGTACGGATACTCCTTTAATAGAAACAATGTTCGGTAATATTAACCTCTGAATAGTTTTAAAACAAATTAAAAGCTATTTGAGAAATGAACATTTCGAAAAACTGGCCTCAATCCACATTAGCTGATGTGTACTGTTTTTGCACAACGGTGGTGACTGAGTGCATGAACCTAGTAGTTTCAAAAAACGTTGATGTGAATTATCAATAACAAGAATCTTATTGTTTAAATAGTAGTTATTTTCTTGTGCCAAAACGTATGCTGGTCTAAAATACAATACGCTCGATGTAAAACGGTTCGTTTTACAGCCGGATCCTTCGATAATTTCGTTAATATTCCGATTGGACGCCTTCGTTGCGCTCTGCCATTCTGTAGATAGGCGCTAGAAATCCATCCTTTCAATGGAGCTGGCAATTGGAAGTTTAAAAACGTTATGCAGGTGGATGCAAAGGGGTTATCAAACCTATATTCATTTTTGTAACGTTTTCTGCACGCGATCGCTTCTTTGGCATGGCTGAAAACTTTTCGCAGTACCTGACACTCAAAGAGGTTTACAGCCTTTTTCGGAGTCATTTTTTTATTTATATTTTTTTGTATTATACCAATTTCACAGATATAAAATTTTATATTCAAAATGGTGAATTATAAAAATATAGAAAACTATGTAAGATAATAAGTGTCTAATAAAAAATGAATTTGTCTTAAGCATAATGAATTCATGATATATTTAAAAAAAAAAAAAAAGAAAAAGCAAAGACCAAAACTGCAGTTCATCATGCCTGCAAGGTTTACGTATTAAAGGAGAGTGAAAATACACCTCTGTACATTGAAAATAGCCCGGTGTCGAGTGGGTCCTTCTTCATCAAACAAAAACAGGGTTAAATATATACTATTTATGTAATATATACTATTTATCCCTGTATAGGTATCAAGAACGTTAAACTATTGTACAAAAACATTACTAATTGTACTTTCTGCGGATGCTTAATGAAGGAAGATTCAGGATGGTAAAACCCTCTTCAAAGGGACAATAGGAAACCCTGAACTACGAGTAAACTTGCATTCAATGGCATCCGACATGTACACGAAACGGAGGGTCAACAATTGGAACAGTGCTCAGGAATGCAACGAACTATGGAGGTAAACAATTAATTGCGCGTGTAGATATTCAAAGAGAAGAACGAAACAAGCAATTTTGGATACTTTACAGGTAACATGAAATAAACGTAGATTCATTTTCAACTTTGCACAGCACTAATATGTTTGTGTTGATCCACAAGAAGCCAACAACCAATCATTGACAGGTGAGATTTCACGAACGACACTTAGTTAAAAATACAGAGGGAAAGTCATTTATAAAAAGAACAGATAATAAAGGTACGAAAATGGAGCCTTGTGCGACACCAGAAGGGGCACAAAATGGAGAAGGATGCAGCACAATTTTGCAAGTCCGACTGATGGTGTAGGATAAAAGCCCGAAAAGAAGGGGGCGAACTATGCCAAACCAAGTTTTTGGAAAATCAGTATATATTACGTCAGCTGAAAGCCTATTGTCAAAAACAGAAGACACAAAATCGACAAATTCGATTAACTTAAAGGAAGTAGAACGACCTTTGATAAAACCATATTGCATCTAAATTCGAAATTTTACTACACAAAGCACGGTAGAGTTGATCGTGTACAATTTCTCGAACCGTTTAAAAAACATGGAAAAAGCTGGCAATGGGCTCAATGTCTTCTGTCTTTTGTATCAGAAAAATATTGTCCAATTTTCCGTATGGAGGGAAAACACTGAGGGAAAGGCTAGGTTAAAAAAGTATGCACAAAAGGACACATAACGAGGCGTAAATATATTTCGCGAACATGCTGAATATACCATTGAGACCACTGCTGTCACTAGAACCAAGGCGAGACATTCAAGGTTGGGTTCACCGAAAGGATTTTAATGGAAGCAACAACAATGAAAAAGCCACAGGTGGACAACAGTGATTAGTGTAATCATGAGAAGCTACAAACTAAGAAGAAAAAAAATTATTAAACATAGTGCACATTTCAAGGGCACAAATCAAATACCACGGAGTTATTACTGCATTGGTCTCCCTGTCCACCTTTGCCGGTAGCTTGCCCCTTTTGCGCAGTTTCTCTGCAACTTCAAGCCTCCAAAGGTTTCCAGAGCTCAGAGGAACGAGCACTCATACTTTCTGTACTACTTGCGGGGGTCTCATTTACACTAGCCGGAGCTGCTTCCTTCAGTATAACCCTCCTCCTCTTTTGTGAGGATTCGGAAGGAAAAATCCAGCTGATGCTGTACTCGCCATTCCGAAGCCTGTGACCAGAGGCGATGCTACCAGCAAGTTCGAAAACGTGCTGGCCATAAAATCTTCCACGTCGTTACCCTGTGATCTGCCACTGCAATCAGGGTCCTCCATTGCAGTCGTACATGAGGTTGGGGGCCTGCAGAATTCGAGCCCCTGCCGTACTGAGCGCGCCCAGCACTGGTGAACTTCCAGACACAGTCTGGCTGCTAGCTGCAGAGATAACATCCTTTGGATTCATCCTCATGCTGGCCCTCATTAGTCACCTCTTACGACAAGCTGGTTCTGGCCGCCAGAAATTAAGGAGACATGAACTCTAAGGAATATACGCTGTGTAAAAATTTTACAATATCGATCACAGACGCGACTTTTGAGGAACTCTTGCTGCTATGGGTCGCTTCAATTTTGACCTGAAAGGCTCTATTCTGAAGGAAAAACCCAGTGAGTCTGTAAAATGAATGAAGTTAGTAAGTAGAGATATCCGTGGAATGAATGAAATTGTAATGTAGAGATCGTTTAGATTGACATGCCAAACTTGATCAAATTTGAGTCCTGTTCTAATATGCTAGACTGCATGAGCGTATGTAACTAGAGCTCTATGAAATATTTTAGCTTAAAACAAATTTGTTTACGAGTATTTTCTCTATAAGGCGAGAAAAGCATTACGCGAGTGTGACGATGCAGGATAGGAAACTAATAGTTCACCAGTTTTGAATAAATATTAAATATTAAATCCAACTTGGGCATAACGATGACTGTAGTCAACTGAGATTATTATATAATTTCTCTCTTGTCTGGTTTGGTAATAGAAATCGCCACCATGGGTATAGTTATTAAAAATATCTACACTCCGTCTCTCGTTCTGGGAAATATGGTGTTAGTTTTTACTAATGTTCGAAGAATAACATTAGTATTAAAATCACTTTGGCCAAAAATTCATATTTCTATATATATATATATATATATATATATATATATATATATATATATATATATATATATATATATATATATATATATATATATATATATATATATATATATATATATATATATATATATATATATATATATATATATATATATAAATATATATATATATATAAATATGTATATATACATATATATATATATATATATATATATACATATATATATAAATATATATATATATATATATCGTCAAAAAATTTCAGTTAAAAAATCTCAGGAACGCGCCATCCGATTGAATTGAAATTTTCAGGATACATTGGTGTACATGCAGGATAGTGCCAAGTCTCACAAAAAGTTAAAAATCTTTAACCCTTTGGCGCCGGCGGTCATTTTAGTGATATTTTAAATATGCCTATTATTCTGTCCAAAATAACTTTGGCAAAATTAAAGTGTCTAGAATGAATTGCGAACGGGTCTAAAATCTGAATATGATAATGTTTTTGGAATTTTTAACCCTATGTGTGCGCTAGGCGCCTAAAATGAGATTGGGAAAATTTGAAAATTTTTAAATTGCGATAACTTTTTACTAGATTATCAGACCATTATGAAACTTACAGAACGTATTATTGTTTTATGAACGTGCTGGCAACCCTGTAGCTACTGCAGACACTGAAAGTGAAAACATTCAAACCATCGAATCTCCTAAAAAGTGCCCGTTTCTGACAACAAAAACAAACTTGTATACAAATTTTATGCTTTATATATACAGTCAAAGTTAAATTTTGGAAATTTCATGTCAGACAAGAACGGTAATCCCTTTCCCAATTTACCTATATTTTTAGCACCAAAAACTTCTGTTCATGGGAACTCACGGACCAATCTTAGATACAGTTGAAATTTACAGGATACATTGGAATTAAATAGAGCCAGGTCTGATAGAAGCGATTTTCAATTGTGGGCAACTCTGTACCAGTGGTGCCATCTTGAAAAATTACAAAAAAAAACAACTGCTTTTTGCCCTAGGAATTCTGATTCAGTTACTAAATTTTCATGAAATTGACACAGTAGTGGAACCTTAATCTAAACCATGTTTGGTAGAAATTTGGTTGAAAAATTCGATTGGTGTTGCCAGCTATGGTAATTTTTGTGTCTTTGGTTTTGGAAATTCGCTCAGGAAAATAAAGCTTTTTGCCCTATAACTTGCAATGCAGTCATGAAATCAATATGAATTTCATGCAATTAATGGAAACTATTATAGGCATTATTCAGACCGATTAGCGATTTTATCGTAAAATGTTCAAATGGTAATGATATTGTAGTGACAATAAACGGCGAATATTAAGTTTTCGGTTACTTGAAAAATGTCGCGGCTGGTAACCCTTAATTTCTTTATACTCCTATAACGTCGAATGCAGTCATCGGATCGAGACGAAATTTGCAGAGTAGGTTAATATCAACGTGAAGCAGATGTGATATATTTTTGGCTTCGATACTGGCAAAAGGTTGCTAGCACGAGTCGGTAGTGCTACTTTTGTATCAATAAATGCTTACAGTTAGTATTCATACCGGAAATATTTACAATGAAAATAAATAACCAATGTTTCAATTCCCAAAAATCTGCAAATTTTTCGGATCGCAGCCCCAAACACCAGCTTCAGTTACAGTGCTGCAGGCATTGAGCATTTTCTTCATTGATGTTATATGAGATGCTGCTTTCAAAGTTTTGTGAAATAAGCAACGGATGACGAATATAATTAACAAGTGTTTGGCTCTCATAAACTTTGAAATTCATGCCAGTGGTAATATCTGAAACCTTTCCACCATATGAGTTATAACGCATTCTTGAGACCAAAGTAAAACGTGGCGTTTGAAACAGTTTGGCTGTAATAAGCAGCTCGTGTGGTAGATTATGCACTCGAAATCTGCACGATTCTTCTACTGTTTTTCGAACATTAGTGTTTCTAGCGGTTCAGGTGCCCTAGAGTTTTTTTGACTTCCTGCTGTCGAATGCTAGATTCGAGCTTTTTTATGCGATGTATGAAGTGGCCTATTTACAAGAGTATTACTTTTGTGGAGGAGATGGGAATTCAAATATTTGACAGAGGTCTAACATTTCGCATTGGATTTGTCATTATTAATGAGTTTTATTTTAATTTTACCAAGTGCAATAACGAATTTATTTCATAAGTATTCAATGTCTTAAACTCAATCAAGCTATTGCATTCAATTTTCACCCATTTGATCGATTGTTTTCTCTAAATGAAATGTAAGGAATACATTCTATCAATTATACATATGTTGTAAGATATTGTACAGATTATCTATTTGTTTCATGTATTTCACACCATCGAATCGCGGATGTTGATTTGATACCATTTTTACTCATTTATTTAATTCTTCATTGGAAGTTGTGTTTTAGTGTGATGATCTTAAATCAACAGCAAAAAACACCGAAAAGTAGACACTGCTACATATGAACACTTTGATATCTAACTGCACTCTGATACTATATTTGTATCTCATGCTTTAAAGTTACGTGCCTACGCTAATAAAAAACGAAATCAAACTGCAGTTAACAAGTATGCTTTTTTTAGAAGAAGCTAGTTTTCAATTAGACAATATCATATCACTTGTAAAGCCAACTATGGAACACTTCCAAAAACCCTTCACATTCATCCGTCAGTTTCGGATTCTAGGATTTAATTAAACTTGCATTCAATTCTGCTATCATGTGCATCATTTGTATATCATTTGAATGTAATAATTTCAGTCCATATATCATTCTGCATATGTGAAACTCGTCTCCAGCCGAAATCTAAGCACACGAGTACAATGTATTCGAAAGGCTAAAGTTTACGGAAAACGCAAACTGCCGGAAAATATCCATGCACATACATCTGTACATGCACATGAAATATATGGAAAAAAAAACTTAGTTGAACCTGGCATGGTGCCAAATCCCCAGATGATATTGCTTGTATGCTTTGATTACATTCTTACGATATTCGATATGAGGATTTAGTTTCGACTTCCCCCCGAAATAGTTCTCATCTTTCATTTTTCGCCGACGTCGTCGTCCTCGCCGTAATATATACTACAAAGATACTTTTTTTCTCGCATCCGATATCTGTATGAGATGTGAACCGAGTGAAGGCGTCATAGCGTTGAATCTAAAGATAACAAAATGAGAGGTTTGGCAAAACCATTACGAAGCCTAATGCTCCTTAATGCCTGCCGATTTCTCGTATGTAGTTGGTTCGATAAGACTTCGAAGCCACCTAGTAAGTAATTTAAAGTTTGCCGAAATGAGATCTAGGACAGTCGATAAACGCATTTTGGGAGTAGCAATGCACTTGAAAAGGTCAGTGACACTAGACCGTTTCAGTTTGGCTTCGGATAGTCAGGCTGGTTACAGTGAATTTTAAATTTTATTGATTTTTTCCTGGTTCAACTTATTAGATATTTTAGATAGAATAAAAATAAAAAAATAAATAAAATAGAATAAAACCATAATATTTTTGAATATTTGTTTGAAATCAGAAAACAAACTTTACTTTTCTTTGACTTAAGGATAAAACAATCGTGTATAAAGCCTACAAAATTCTGTTAAATAACCTTTGCTTTCATTCCCATGTTTTTTTTCATGCAGCCTGAACACATTACGATCATGAAGATAAGAACACATTAACAGACAAGTCACTGCCAACTGAAACAATAAACGAGTCTGTTTTTCATGGACAAAATGGCTGAATCATTCATTGTATTCTTTTACTATTCTTCTCTCACAGAGAGATAAGCTGTCGAAAAAAAAATAGGTTTTGTGAAAACGAACACTAAAAATTTGTTTATCTGCTCACGAAGGATTCATTCCTTTCTATTTCGTCGGAGTTTTCTTGTGCTGAATGACAAAGGAATTTTCCGTGCGGTGACCTTGAGCTCCTGCATTTTCGAAATGCTGCTGGTATTTTCATTCGAGGGACGAAGAAATGCTAAGCGAACATAGAATATCTACAGCAGCTTTTCAAGCATTTATTTGAAAATTCCACACTGTTATTTCACTACACAGTTTCACTCGCTCGCTCCCTTTTAGCCGTCGAAACGAAGACGAGCAGGTAAATTTGGGTTTTCACCCCGTATAATTTTTTTTTTCGTGCTCTTTGTGTGCTTTTCTCCTCGTTTTCAAATCATTTTATCGGTCCACGAGCATTTCTATGAGAGATCTGCGTTCCTTTAACGACGAGGATGACGATGACGACCTTAATACGATTTCAACTTTGACGAACATTGTCATGACCTTGTGGTATTCTAAAAATGATTCGGTTAGAAGGAAAGCAGGGCAAAGCAATACGGTTAGGAACGTTGACGGCTTCATCAGCGTCAATTGTATGCGTGACATCCTTGATCGTAGCAATTTAATTTTAAGAATTTCGAAATCTGCTTAAAGGGGTGAGCTTAAGATTAAGGTTTCATTGTAATTCAAGGAATATGGGAACGTGTAAGGTAGGAATGCAATATTAATGGTACTTTTAAGAATTGCAAAACGACGTATTTTATGATTATTGAATTAGTATCATAATTGTCCGATTGGACTGCCGTATTGCCATGTAGCCAGTTTAACCGATATTTATGGTGTCGTTTGGATAATTTTAGTAGGTTATGCTTCAGAAAATCATTTTGGACATATATTACGGTATATATGGTTGATAAGGTTCAATTGCGATTAATATAAGGTTCGGTTGCGATGTATGTACACGACCACTCACAAGTATTTACCCACTAACATATTTTGGGATTTTCCGTACTTATAGGTAAATTTGTTCCGTAAATTGATCTTAATATTGCCTAAAATAATATTCTAAGGATGTCTGTAACATCTGCAGAATCCAAGGAATAATGGGGAAACAATACTATCAGGATATTCTCAACAACGAAATGTTGCTATCTGGGCTGAGTATTTTAGAAAAAGGATTCATATATCAGCATGACAATGACCCGAAGCACTCTTCGAAAATCTGTGGAAAGTATTTCAACTAGTTATCAGCTGAAGCAGCTCTTAAAGTTATGGTTTGGCCATCACAGACCCCTAATCTCAACCCCATAGAGGTCTTATGAGACGAGCCACATCGAAACGTCCGAAAAGGCTGCTCTACAACTGCTGAACATCTGTAGAGTATTTTGCAAGGAGAATGGGGCAAAATCTCATCAGAGACCTTGACAAAATTACTTCGTAGGATGCACAAACTTTGTGAAGCGGTCATTACGAATAAGGGTGGATACATTGATGAAACGAATTTTCTTATAATAATTTTACCGTTTCAAAACTTTTTTGTAAATATAATATGTGCTCTAAATATACTTTAAATACTATTCATAAGAACTTGCTTTTTTAACTTCCAATCATTTGAAATAGTATACTTTTTGTTTTATCAATTGTTTTGTTTATCGATAGCTATTGTAACAAATATTTTTTGTTCAGATGACTGTTTGTTTATGTTTAGGTCGCTTGAGGGCTGATTGTACCATTGCGAAGAAGGAACTGGTTTAAACTCATATGTGCAAGCCAAATTTTCCTACGATGACGGCCAATATTATTGTATGCTCAAGCGTATCGTTAAAAGTTTCAGCGAAAATGTTGATTAAAGATATTGATTTGGTATGCGCGGTCATAAACCACTTGAAATGCTTGCCGCCAAATGAAATAAACCGCTGCTTGTAAGTATTTTAGATTAATAGGTATTTAGAGATTAAAACTGGTTTGTACGATTACGAGTTAAAAAGTACTGAAACAACCATTTTGATTCCATTGACACTGAGGGCCGAAAAATCATTGATAATAAAAATAACAGAAAACAAGATGCAGTGGTGAAATATGGTGAAACACTGCCGAGTATTGCTCAAATGAAACGATCAGCTTAAAACAGGTGGGTTTTTTTTTTTGCTCCGGTGCAGAGTAGAATGGAACAATGGCTCAAAAACGATCTAAACAGAGCAGTTGGTGTATTCGCTAAGGTTACTGCATTTGCGATGGTTGCTTGAAGGTTGGCGCAAGTGAATGAATTTTAACTGTCAAAGTCGTCATATCAACGATTTAGCTGCAAATCGGTTTGATGAAGAAGAGTAGAATCAATTCGAAACAATTAAAATTAATTCGATAGAAACAGTGCGTGTACATGTCTAACAATGATTCTCAATAAGCCCTGGCACTTTTCCACAGTATCACTTCATCGTATTTTCACTATCATGAACTGGTAAAGAGAAACACTATTACTTTTTATAATAAGCTGCAGGATCTTAACCCGCTTCTTGAATCCATTCTTTACATTTCTGGGCAAGTTTTTGAGTGCCATATTAGGGACCCTATCGTCGCCAAAAGCTTTACGATTTTTCAGCGTTTTTACTATGCGAGCTATATCTTTAGGTTTACAAAGTATATTTCCTACGTCCTGCTCTTCAGCAGGAAGGTTGCTACATGCATGTTTGACCATTCTGTCAATGAAAGTGTTCCTCATGTGATTTGTGGCACTATGAACACCATGAAAATGTTTGGCTAGTGGTTCGGCCTTACCAACGTCACGACAGATCACCTTTCTATCATTTTCAATAACCAATGAGCTGACAGAGTGCTTGCTTTTTAATGTTTTCTGCATTTTTCACATATTTTGGTATCCATGGTTTGTAACACTTCTCTGTGTGGCGTTTTTTTCGTACCGAGTTTCAAATGGTTCTGGTGGCGTAATTAATAAGATTATCAATCTGCTTAGTACCTACAATACTGCACAAAATTAAGCGGTCAAGGCAGATTTCCCTACTAACGACGTTGCGGAATTGCCTGCAGTTTGCGTCTTTGATCGAAAAAGTTATTAATGGTTTATTGAAGAGCAAATCAATTCGGTAAAAACCGGAAAATGAGTAGAGGATAAAGCATACAGTATTGTGGGTTCTGCAATTTCTACCGCTCTGATGCTAACATTTAGGTCTAATACAGATAGCCTGCCTGTTCCCGAATAAAAAGTAGGTTCATTCAGAGCATGAATTATGAGCTGCTTCTGGATTACTCATTCCAATCAAATTTTACCAGCTCTATTAGTCCTGGCACAGTTCCAGAAACGGAGCCTAGCGTTAAGGTCTTCACAAATTAAGAACTTATCATAACTTCGCTTGTTTATTTAGCGCGTATAGCTTTGTGCCTGATAAATAAAAGGCTATAATTGTTAAATAAGTACCTGGGATCTTGATAGCTAAGGTTTCTATGATTTTTGTATCAATAGGTGGCAAAACTTCATGAGTCAAATTGTTTCTGACCCAAATACCCCCGTCTCTTGCGGATGACCTTCAGTTATATAGACCAATCAAATCTGTGGACGACTGCCACCAACTTCGAGCTTATTTAATTGCCCTTCATCATTGGTGCCAATCGAATTAGCTTTTTTTTTTAAATATCTCGATGATCTCAGATGGCACTGAAAAAAATCCACTTTTGTGTGGTTTACTGTCTGTTTTACAGCAATTTAGAGAATTAATGGTATCAAACTGAAAGAATTAAGATACCAAACTACCAGGGCCTGCAATGCTGCTGGCTTTGGGTTCTTCTTGTACGTTTACTAGCATTTCCTCCTGTGTTCATATGTTTTTTGCCTTAGTAGGTAGAGTTCTTGAGTACCTGTGTTAAATTTAGTATCCTCGTTTTGAATACCTATCTGCCGCTATTGAATCGGTGAAGCGTAGATTTACCCTATCGCAATTTGTTAAATTCAATATTTCCTATTCTCCTTATTCTTTTCGTCTTTCCATTCTTCAGATACACTTTTTGAAGGTATACTCAGTGTTCATCGATGAGTGTTCTCTCTTTAAACTCTTACAAATCTGTTTTGGGTTAGAACTTGACTCCAAATAATCCTTTGTGACTCAAATCGGCCAAACAGATCGTCGAAGGTGTTCTTGATTCCATTTATACGAAAAGAAGCCTACTTTCCTTCAAAGAAAGCACAATGTTCTCAAGTATGGTGCTCTGTCGCATTCGTTTCTTCAGTTTAAGAACGTTTTGAAGCATGTTGTATTGAATTTTTCTTAGCATTAACTTCTAATAACTTTTCTTAATTTTCTGAATTTGTTTGTTTCTTTTTACTCTTATTCATAGTAATGCTAAAGTTTGACCTGAATAAAGAAAAAAATAATTTTTTTGGAGGGGTTTAAATAAAAAAGGATCAGTTTATCTTTTATTTTAGAAATATGTTTTACCAAAAATACGCTATAAAATATTGCGTTACCCCAAATCATGGTTCCCTCATAGCGTTATTATAGAATGTAACTAACCATCACGAAATCTAACTACAGGCCACAACATTTTCAAGGTTTTTAATGCGCTTGAAACCTGCGACTCGCTTTGGTACTTAAGCAAGGAGCGCCTCTTTCACCGCTCATCGCGTCGAACCATTTATTATTTTTATACGAAAGTTTAAAAGCATATTTTTAAACAGTTTATTGAAAAAAAAAAATATTATGAGTCATCTGAACTGGTTTCCTCCATTAAACGAGTTAAGATTTTGATGATATTTTCAATATTTGATTTTGATGATATGGCATTATATCATTCTCTAGTAAGTCATATTCCAACAATTTTCATATTGCTAAATGAATTCCTATATTCTTTCCAATCCAATAGTGCTAGATAAATAGCACTCTTTTTAGCTTTGAGAAAAATTTTTAAGCCTACTATTGCTTTTCAGTCAGATTATATCTATCTGATGACAGAGACTTTGAAAAATTATAAATGCCCATTATCGGGAAATTCCTAAACTAGCCAATTGATTATTTTTAAATGCTATTCACATCAGCCTATGAAGTAAGTTGAATTCAATGGCAAGAAAAATTTTTTTTATGCAAAACCCTCATTGGGCGCTGAAAATTATTGAAACATTTTACGAACCCATTGAAAAGTCTTTGATATGATTATACTTCCAAGCCTTCATTATCATAAAAATCAATATTATTTGATGCATTTTGAATCCACAGTAATCAGCAGACTGAAAAAAATCTATTTCTTTGAATCATTTATTGATTAAGTTGCATATGTGCTTGCAAAATCGATTGTGGTTCGTTTTCGAATTCAAATTCAAATTAAAAGCTTTCAAATATAAAATTTATAAGCTAACATATATTATAAGTTTGACCTGACTCGAACAAATCGAATCATCCATTTCATCCGTTTGTAGAATGTCTATTTAAGACTGAAGAAATAAATTATTAGAACTTCTCGCTTATTGGAAATTCTTGTTGCAAATTAAACTATGCTGGTATTTTTTGTTTAAGTGGTAAGAATCGGAAAGAATCTAATAAATATTCTAGCTCATAAGAAAAATATTTTTTGAAATTATCTGTGAGTTCAAGTTATTTCGTCTTGGGGTTTTTAACACTAGCTCTTAAGAAAATAAAATAAAATCATTTTAAATGAAAATGAAAAGGTTAAAAATATTGAATTTCGGAAAAAGTCTCATCGACATTTACTGGGAAATGGATAGCTTTTAATTCCTGCTATGTGTGTTATTTTGTTAATTCGATAAAATGGATATAAAATGTTCACTAACGTCTCGATAAAGATTTTATTTCAATTTATAAGAATGAATAGTATTACAATAAAATTGAATTCATAAATTTAGATGCAAGTTTTTTGTGTGTGTTAAAAGATTAGCTCTTCGCCATCACTGATATGTTTTTTTGGTATGGTATTCTGGAATGTTTAGAAAGTAGAGCTGTCGAGTTTTGACTAGGTTATTTCAGTAGTGCATTGGCTCGTGTTTTCACTAGTTCATTGCCGCAAGTTCTATCGTTCTGGAAAACCAATGAAAAATCTCAAAGCTTTAAATCACTTAATCTTCCTGATCAGTCTAAGTCACTGTTTAACCTTTTCCAGGTATGGACTATTTAGTTTTAACTTTGTTGTTTTTTGTACTTTGATTCTCTGGGCATAATACATCAAAGTACGCCTTTCTGAAATTCCACTCTGAAACCTCATTATGTGGTCTATTCCCTAGTTCAGATTCGGGTAAGTTCAGGCATCTACATTTCCTAGATTTCGCTTGCCCGAAAAATGACATCATTTTTGCTGACGTAAGTGCTTTACCTTTTGCAAGAATTTAACCGAACTTTTTGTTCTAGCGATTTCTGGCAAAAAAGTCCTAGCTGCCAAATAGTCTCACAACTGATTAATTTGACGTTCTTTGTGTAAGAGTGAGTTAAACGGAGATATGAGAGAAGACGTCATTTTTGGCTCGTCTTCTTAATTTGCCACTTTTCACACAAAATCTTTTCTGGTTTCCGGCAAATTTTCTTCGAACACATAAGTAAGTTTTTATCCGATAAAATAGTTCTTAAAGATTTTATCCGAGTCTTACAAAATAGTTCAGGAGATTAAAATGATTTTGCGGCTGATTTGTTTCCATAAGTCTGACGCCACTCTTAAAGGGTACAGTGAAATTTAACTCGCGATTCCAAAGACAGGACCACAAACCCAGTTTAATTCGTTAATCTTTGAGAATTTGTGTTGCGGAGTGTCCCACATCTTCGAGCTGATCAGCCGTGTTTTTTTTTGTAGCTTGTGAGAAAATGTGGCAAGACTTTTTCGTTTCACAATAAACAAAAATGATCGGAATATAGCTTATGCATGCTACTGAAACTAATGGCATCAACCTGAAATTAAATGTGTGCGAAGCGGGTCCAAAAGCAGAAGACTATATACAAAATACGTAAAATCTTACACAAGCATCATTGTAACATCTTCTATACCCAAAATAAAAATAAAATTTTGCAAAGCTATTTTCGCCAGCACCCTTATTTGACTTTGCTCAGCTGCCTACTATTTTCCGCCAACCCATTCACAGAATCTAATGAAATTCAGCACAAAACATATCAAAATATCTCCCATTTCAAATTAAATGACAGCCATGATGACATTTCAATTGTACTTTGATAGCTATTTTCAAATTCAACTGAGATATAAATAAAAATGTCACATGTTAGCTCGAAAGCAACAAATTAAAATCAAAGGATATATGTACATATCTTCTACACAAAGTTCTAACATATAAATCTGCAAATATCAAACGACGACGAACTATGCGTTTTATCATTTTCCGGGCAGAATACCAGAAAGGACTTGGCACGACTTATGCACGAGACCAAGTTTAAATTTAGCAACGTCAGCAATTAAATGTTTTCTCGTTTTTCATTCCAATCTGATTTGCTTGCTATTTTACCATAAGAACTGGCGGTGGGAGTTGAAATATGGATATTTTTGGTTGTGTTGATTTTTTATTTGCATCCGTTCTAGAGCTTATTGGATTTGTTTTTCACTATAGTAGATTGGTAGTGTTTCCGCAAACGAAATATATCTAGGCAATTATACGAGTAAGAAATATATTTTGTAGAAGTGCTAGTCAAAAGCATATTTGTGATTTTTTGTTATAATTTTTTTTATTATTTTATTATTGTTTTTTTTTTGAAGCAGTAGGATGACAATAATGGGGGTCTCATTTAAATTTTTGCTTTGTAGAGCGCTGCGTTTATATATAGTCAACGACTTTAGAACAACATTGAAAGAACGAATTCTAAAAAGTAATTCAAACTTAAAAGCTCCTTCACTTCACATTTAAAAGAAACTGTGCACGTGTAATGAAAGAAATTATGTGTTGTTGACATTTTCCTTTTCAATCCTTTCTCAATTCAACTGTAAACTAGATTTCAAACTTATCAAACTTTCAGTCGATAACGAACTTAAACTGGTTGATTCTGGGAAATTTACGGGACTTTATATTAGTTTCGGATCTTCAATTAGAGTTTTGACTTATAAACATTGCCATGATAGTGCAACTGTAGTGGAAAGTGTCAAAACAAAAGTGCTTGCAATGTTTATTGACTGTCAAAGTTCCGATATCAACAATTCAACAGGATGTTTGCATGTTTAGAACGTACTTTCAGAGATAAAGATACTAATTCATGGCAAGTCATTGTCAGACATCGCGAATGAATAATGATTTGTGATATTTTAGTAATAGTGTGTAAGTGTAATGTTTGATACCAATTTGAAGTTTTTAGTACCTTAGATTGTTTATGTTTCAGTATTTATAAAATTATAAACTCGCCACCAAGGCATAGTAAAAATGATATTTGATTTTATCAAATTAATTTTAAAATGAATTGATATGCGATGGACGTTCCGAATTCATGTACCTGCACCGCCTATCGTCAGCCCAGTTGGAAAAAATAAATAGCATTTACTACCCTGTTAAAATTGTTGATTCCCTTTTCATTGATATATTTTGGGAGATACACGTTTTATTTTAAAAAACCGGTCAAATATTTTGTAAGCTTTACAGATATCTTTTGCTTATATATCTTTTTATGCTATATCACTTGGAATTAATCTACTAGCTGCCATTAGAAAGTAAAAATTACGAATTTAAATTTATCTGTGTTTCGTTTCCTTCTTATTTAGTACCCAAAGTCGTTAGAATATATCACTTCCGCCATTTCTTACATAATGTTTCCGTGTTATGAGATCAGTAGCTCGTTTCTGCAACCTATAAATGGAAAAAATCTCTATTACAGCCCTCCACTTGATATCATTTTGACGTTATTCTCCATTAGTGCGTTTCTGTATCAAACTGTCCTACCATATCTTAATTTAATCTTATCACCACGAAAATTGGAATATAAAAAGTGTTTCTGTATTGCCATGAGTATATGTTCACTTCTCTATCAGTTGACAAAATTGTCGTGTCCAATTTTCTAGTTGAGTTAGAATTCTCGTGATATAGCTCTGTAGTACGAGTGCGAGAAAGTGGAGATTTCGTTCATATTGAAAGATAATATAGATAATGAATTTTGAAGAATAATAATCACAGATCTGTAGGTATGCACATGTATTTTTATTGATAATAAATTGATTACGTTTGTTATTATTGCTTTTATTGTTATTTTTTTATTGTGATTTATTATTGATACTAATATCGATTTTTGTCCATTCACAAAAAAAAAAAATAACTGACCGAGGATAATTTTTTGTTTGTTTGTTTGCTTCTAGATTTGAGAATGTAGTTAAAAATATATAAATGAAGTCCATTATCAATTCATTTATTCAATTTAAGTGGCATGCATTGATTTTTCTGCGATTAATCAATTTTTTGAGGTTAACTACAGTTTTGTTTTCTATAATGCTAACTTATTATTTTGTGAAATGTTCTTGAAAGTAGGATAATTTCCCTCTTCGATATGCTCTATCAATATTCTTGCATCTTTGATTTATGTTTGTTTATTGCTGAGTTCATTCTAAATTTATGTTTTTTATTCTTTAACTTCTTAGCAATAGCTTATTGGTTACAACCTTTCCATGTAAATTGACTTGTTTTCTTACTATACTCTTCTTCCCGATTTCACTATTTTACCCAGGGACTTTTCTGTTTCAACTGAATAGTTTAAGACAATTAGTTTTGGATTTTTCCCCAATTCTCCTCAATGTCCACATCTGCTTCATTGCACCGTTATTTTCCAGGGAATTTAAGACTGTTGCATAATTTTTACTGTGAGACATAGTTCTGGCTCGATTGAGCATTTCTTACTTTTATGGCGGGTGTCGCAAATTTTCAAAAAATACTATCTTATTACATTGAATTAATACCGTACGGGAAATTAACACTTCAGTTAATGCCTGCATAATTTTTACTGGGAGTAACTTTATGGATTCAAAAGACGGAATTCAATAAATGAATATGCTAGAAAAGGTACAAATCATTTAGCACCTCGCGCTTTCTCCAACGTAAAGGCTAGCACTTGTGAAAAAAGTTTTGTCTTATCTTATAGTTATGTATTTCAAGAATATAGTTCCAAAATTTAAGTCAATCAGAGCAAAACTTTCGAAGTTATTGAATACTTAGTCCAATCTACTCTATCATTGCAGCTCCGAAAGCTCGAAGTAAAGTAGTTATTTTCTCAAAACTTCTTTTTAAAAGTCCGTGCTCACTCCCATTTAAAAACCACATTACCGACTCATTTCAAACTTGGCAAACACTTTTTACATGTAAAACACTTTCCCCAACGATAAATTGTCGAATTTTTTGTTACATTAGAATTTTTTGTTACATTTTCCCCCTACAAAAAGGCCAAATTTTTCGTGAAAAATCACAATTTTCACTTCAAATGACCATCAAAAATTTGAAAATGAAAAGAGAATGTTAGGGGGTGGATTTGATGATATTTTGACTAAATTTTAATGTTCTTTGATTTCTGATAATTTTCAGTTGAGATACAATGAACACCACAAATCGTCTTTTTCCAAAGACGTTCTTGAAAATCCTTTTTCGCTGGTTTGTTTGTCGGTATTTTCGCATAAAAAAATCACACAATATTATTGAAATGATAATTAATAATGTACAAAAGGTTTAAATAAATTTGGTCATTCCATATTTTAAAAAAAAATCGTAAAAAAATGGTTTGTTTCACGCTGAAACCATTCTAAGATTTTCATGTTTCCGTTGTTTCTTGATATTCCGTTTCACATCAATTTTCGTTTTTCCAATACGTTCGCAAATTATTAATGAGCGTCACTAATCTGCCAAAGGTAAACTTTTATTTGCGACATTTATTAGTAGTGAGATGGGAAATCAATTAACTGGTATCAATAACAACGCACCTACAAATGGAATCTGTCACTACATTGCATATTTGCGCATTGCGTTTTTGTTTTGTTTTTACATTTCATCATCATTTTTTGTTTCGGTAGCATTGAACCATACATATTTTCGAGATAAAGCTTATTATTGAGCAGACAATCATGAGAAAATTGTTTGATTAAATAAGAAGATAGTTCACGTAAAATGTCTTGTTTTGCTTCACTAACGTAAAATAAATATAATTTCCGCATTTTTTTAAGTAATCCCACGACAACCCATGTACGGATCTAGGGGTTGAAGCTGGTAGAAGGCTTCATTACAATTTTTTTAATCATTGTGAATACGAGTGTGGAGTGAGTAGTTCCACGACTCACTTTACCCCTGATTTAAATCAGGTACCTAAACAGAGCTAGGTGAACTCAAAGCTTGGTGCGCGGACCCTCATCCGAACTTGGATTCGAACCAGGGGCCCCACACGCAAGAAGCCAGTGCTCTACCCACTAGGTTACTCAAGCTTTTCCGCATTAGCCATCAATAAAACATTTCTGTATGGTGATAAAATGCAAAAGAAACTTTTAGTAAGCGCGGCAAAAAGAAGCAAAACAGATATGCAAGATATGCTCCCTTTTTCAACTATGTTCATGTATTTGTTGTATTTGTTGAAAAAAGAAACTTTTTATTCGAGTATAAATTCACTTTATTTTAAGTTTATATATTTTATTCATATTTCTTCAAGTAAAAGTTTAAATTTTGTTTTAATTTTTGGCTGGTTTTGTTTTCAAGATGTCCTGTTTTTATGTTTTACACACCAAAAAAGGGCATGAATAACATAGGTCTGCAATGGTTTTCCCCTTTCAGTTTTGATGATCGACTTGGATAGATTTTGGGGCACTGATTACGGGAAAAATATTTGAAAAATTCCATCACATCAGGTTTTTTTAGTTATTTAGCATCGTTTTTTTGCCAAAATTACATAGGCCCTCCTAGTTTTTAGTTAATATATTTTATTTAAATCGTTTCTTAATAAACAAAATACGCACTGCATGTTTACATTAGGCACTAATCAATAAGTTTTCAGTTATAATTAACTTAATTAACTAAGTGACATATCCTTATTATCAAAAAATAAACGTGGATTTTTGAGTCATTTGCTTAAGACCTCATTTTTAGCAGACTTAATGTTTCTTTTTTTATAGAAATCAACTTAAATCATTAGAAGAGGGCGGATGAGGGTCGATGATTTTTTTTTTGTATAAATAGCATTATCATTGCTTTTACAAAATCAGTACTTCCGTGCGATTCGTAGCACTCACTTGAAAACTGTCTCGCAAAAGTGTTTAAATTCTCTGAACAATTTTTGGCTGCATCTGTGGGCAGTTTATGCTGAGAAAACACCAGCATAACATTACCGAATTTATAAGTAACGTTAACAATATGTATTTCGGCCTAACAATCGCCAATCAAGATAAACAGTGGGTCCCACATAAAGTTTATACAAGTGTCAAAACGGAAGAACAATACTTTTGATCTCACATCGCCTGTGTTATGGAGAGAACCTCAGAACCACACTGAAGACTGTTATTTGTGCTGTTGCAAGACTACAAACTACAATTCAAAAACAAAAAAGGACTTGGTATACCCAACATTGCAATCAGTAACACCCGCTGGACACCGCGATCAGAACGTTGCACCGCCACATTTGGAATCATTGCAAGCTGAAGACAGTGACAGTGATGTCGAAAAGGTACCTCAACTTGATGCTGAATTTGAACCAAGTACAAGTGGAACACAATTATTTTCACAATCAGAACTGAACGACTTAACGAGAGATCTAAAACTGCCAACAGATGTGGCTGAGCTCCTCGGATCAAGACTATCTGAAAAGAATCTGCTTGCTCCTGGTACTTCATTTTCATGGTATCGCAACAGAGAAAAAGATTTTGTACCATATTTTGCTGAAGATCGTGATCTAACATATTGTGAAGATATTTCTGACTTAGTGAAAATGTTTAACATCGAATATGACGCGAACGAATGGAGATTGTTCATAGACTCATCAAAACCAAGTTTGAAAGCAATCCTTTTGTATAATGGCATTAAGCAGGCTTTATTGCCAGTCATCCATCCTGTACATTTGGAGAAATGCTACGATAGCTTGAAAAATGTGTTAGATAAAATAAAGTACGAAGAACACGGTTGGATGATCTGTGGAGTTCTCAAAGTTATAAGTATACTGCTTGGTCAACAAGGTAGCTATACGAAGTACCCTTGCTTTCTCTGCGATTGGGATAAGCCCTAACCAAAGATGAGTCTGCGAACATAATCGTCTGTCAAAACCGACCGGTTTTAGAGCAAAAAAGGCAGGTTTTGCATACGTAAACGGGAGTGAACATAAGTGCCCATACAGCGCATAAGCGAACGTATGTCAAGTCGTATCTCATCACCACTTTACGTACGGACAGCTCATAGCAAAAATTGAGCAAAAGGTTGCTTAATGAGCATGCCACTTTTCTGGCTGTTTGGAAAGTTATGTTTGGATGTAACATATTATGCTTTGCGTGGTTTACCTCGGCGCATATGCGCACGTACGGACGCAGACTCATCACTAGTTGGACCTATAGTCCAAACAGAGGACAACATTGGACGAAGAAAGAGTGGCCACCGAGGAACAAAAAATGATGTGAGAGACAATTTAGTCCCCCGAGAAAAAGTTTTGCTACCCCCTTTACACCTAAAACTGGGGATAATGAAACAGTTTGAAGATTTTCGTATGCAATAGAAGTTTGTGAAGGCGGTGAACGAAGGAGGAGAAGGTTTGAAATATCTGTACCAAATTTTTACATCTCTGTCTGAAGCTAGACTAAAAGAAGGTACTTTCGTTAGTCCGGACATAAGAAAATTAATGAAAGATACAGCTTTCGATGAAAAATTGAGTGAAATTGAGTTAGAAGCCTGGAAATATTTTAAGGAAGTAGTGAGACATTTTCTAGGAAACCACAAGAGTACAAATTATGAGGAAATTGTGGAGAAAATGATTGAAAATTTCGGAAAAATGGGATGTGCGATGAGCATTAAACTTCATTTCCTTAATTCGTATTTGGATTACTTTCCCTGATAACTTGGAAGCTGTAAATGGAGAGCAAGGCGAAAGATTTCACCAGGATTTGAAAGAGATGGAACGTCGCTATCGGGGAAAGTGGAATAAAAGAATGATGGCAGACTATTGTTGGCTGTTAAAGCGAAATGATACAAGTCGGAATTTCAAGCGAAAATCTCACAATCGGAGCTTCGGTGAAAAAAAAGCAAGATACCACAAAAGTATTTGGGTAATATTTTTAATTTATTTATTATTTATTATTGTCCCTCAAATGTATTTCTAATGTTGTAAAGTCATGTAATTGTTTCATAGTTGTAATCAAAAAAAAAACAAAATACTCAAGTAAAGTTGCCTTTTTTCGAATTCACACAAAGGGATTTTAAAAAAAACTGAGGGTGATGGGAAAATTCCACGTACATATTCGTAATCTACGCACCAAAATACCCTAAGATTAGCCTTCAAATCCAAAAGGGGAAAATACGAGTTAAAATTTGCAGACCTGTGTAATTAATGGTAATTCGCATATATTGTTTGAGCTTTAGATGATTTAATTTAGACATCAATGAGAATCACATAATACACAACAAATTTAAATTTTGTACTTATTACTTTATTATTTTATGCATAAATGCCCTGTTGATATATTTGATTAAGAATATGTAAAATTTTTATTAATTTGTATATCTGTACTTGACAGCTTAAAAGGTGTACAATAGAACTGTAAAATAATTTACATAGGACGTTGTTTTCAATTTAATTATCACTTATTTCGATTTTCATTGGCCGAAGGGCGTCAAATGTATCCCCATAAAACTGTTATAGCCCACCCACGTATAAATTCAGTTGAAACTATGATTAAAATACCGTACAACATTTAATTACGATCCACTTTAATTAAAATTTTCCATATTCACAACGAATTTTTCAGTTCAATATCACCATGAAAACTAAACCATCTCATATTTCCGTAACAATTTAAAGTCGTGTAGGTGCTACTTGAAAAAAGTTCAAGAACCAAAAAAAATCCACGTTTTATTGCACAAAATTAAAAACAAGAAAACACAATAGCACCCAGATTTCTCCTTTCAAATATTTACAGAACAGCCAGCCAGCCATCCTTCAATCTGCCCGACCCTTCACGTGGCGCCTTCTCTGACCCAGGACATCACTGAATAAGCTGGCAAGTACGTGTTCAAGTGTTTGTCTTCGAGCACTGGAATTTGCGTAAGTTGGCGTAAAGACATGTTTGATTTCGTACGACCCACGCACTCACCACAGAATTTATGCGAAGAAAGTTCTGCTATTGTTCGGGGTGTCGAGGAATTTTTGCTTGGCGCGCGGGAAATTAAATTTGCTGAAAGGTTTTCTTTTTTTTTTTTTAAAGCGATGAAGATTTTTATCAGCGTGGGTGTCGAGGTTGAAAAATTGCCGTTGATCGAGTGTTTTAAAGTTTTATTTGAGTTTGTTCGTGTCGGTGAAGCGTGAAATTCGATTTGTGTAAACTGATCTCGCTGTAAACTTAAAGAAGGCTGTCGATGTTTCCTCGAATAGAGTGAATGATATTGCCTATCAATGACTTCAGAGAGCAACGGATAAACTTTTTTCGGGAAACGAAAGAGTTGAAATTGAGCCAAATCGGTTCCGTATATAAATTTCCAAAGAAATTTGACCCATGCACTTTTCACCAATTCCACTCACAGCCTCGACTGAATAAATCAATTTTTAACTCTTTCGATTTCGTATTCCACATAAGAGCTAGCGTATCCTCACGTGCAGTATTAATAACTTGAGAAAAGTTCAATTTCCGACAGTATGAAATTTCTCAAGATATCTCTCGCTTGCGGTAGACACTCATTTATTGGGCTCTGTTATGTACAATTTTTGGTGGATGGGCGATAAGAGGATAAAGAAGTTAACCCAGATTCTTATGCATCGATTGCGGCGTAACTTGAACAGAGGCATTCAACACTCAGCCTTTCGCATCTGTCGCCGCAGGTACATCATCAAGAACAGTCAAGCTGAAGCTTGAATTCCCTGCAGCTGCTCCATGAATCACTCATCTTAATGAGTCTTACGGGGTGTTAATGTTTAATGGCTATGAAGCGCATTCTTCTTGAGAGTTATATGAATTCAAAATTAGCTTGATTGACAATATCCATTAAGAGGCACAGTAAACACTTAGCAGGAAACTAAAAGCTGTCGCTGTCGTTCCTAGTCGACAGGCAATTTCGAGTGCGAAGTGGCCGATTTAATGGATTTTTCTCAGTTGGGTTTTCGGTCACAGTTTGCATTGTCTTGGTAATCAGTGTTGAACAGACGAAAATGGTTTTCTTTTGATTTCTGAAATAAACTTTTGAAATTCGCACTACCACACTGAGCCTGGTTTGGACCTCCGGTTCTGTAAAGGAAGAGGAAATAACTTTTGGTAAACTTTTGGTTTATCATGCATACAATCTAGTGTTTTTATCTTTTTAGAAAATACGGTTTGAATAGTACCCGAACTAAGATTAGGTTAGGTTAGGTCTAACTGGCTGACAGAGAGCCACACATAGACCCATTGGTCCTTAGCGATAAATGGACCCGGAGAAGAAAAGTTCAGTCCAAACGGCCATGGAAGGTCCCGGACTTTTTTGCGAACTGAAGTATTTCATTCAGCCTCTGCTCTGCTACATGTGAGAGGTCCAACAGCCAGGGCTCACCGAAGCAGTGCTGCCTGGTTCTCCCAGTACCGGGCAGTGGCACAGAAGGTGTTGGATTGTTTCTGAGACTTCCGGCTCTTGACACTTCCTACAGGTGTCGCTGGTTAGGAGTCCCATTTTCATGGCATGGCAAGACAGTGGCCAGTTATGATACTGACCAGCCTCTTGCAGTAAGTCCGCGTTAATTCAATCAAGTACTTAGTCGCTACGAGATTGTACGACCCCCACATGATTTTGGTTAGCTTGCAGGTCTGAGTTGCACGCCATCTGCACATCGCACCTTGCATCATATTGGAGTTGATTGATTATTTGATTGTTTGGATTGGAGTAGGGATGTCAACCAATTCTGACAGGGGAAGGCTAGACCCGTGCTTGGATAACGCATCCGTCCTCTCGTTTCCTTCAATGCCCTTGTAACCAGGAACCCAGAAAATGTTTACCCTTCTGTTGTTGCCCAGTCTATTAAGGACCCGAATGCAGTCAAGTACACACTTCGATTTGTATGTGTAACACATCAGAGCTTCAAGAGATGTTGACTACCTCACTTGTGGTATCTCTGGCGTCTGCTAGGTCTGCGGCTTTACGTATCGCAAAAACCTCCGCCTGAAAAATACTACAGTGCTAAGAAAGCCTGAAAGTTGCTTTCATAGTTGCACCTGCATTGCACCCACTCCGGCAGCCGTTTTAGAGCTGTCAGTGTAGATGCTAAGAGTTGATGCGCCGATTTGTTGATTCCACTCCTGGCCATCCCCCACAGTCGCCTGATATCCCCGCTTGAAGCACAGAATGTGGACCAAGTAGTCGGTGCTACCTGCGTACCCCCGCTTAATTCTGCTGTGGCCGAAGGATCAGCGTCCCTAACGAAGAGGTCAAGCGGAGTCAGATGAAGCAGGACATTCAGAGCAGACGAAAGAGTCGAGGCTAAGGCATCTGTGGTACAGAGAGCCGCCAGCCGCTGAACTCTGTTCGTCATGCTTGCAAAGGTAGTCTTATTCACACACAACGTTAACAATGTACCCATGGGCGATGTGAATACTATTCTAGATCGAGCATAAAAATAAACGCAAGCAAGAGAGAACTTATATTTTTCAGTTATCTTCGGCGGCTGTGTTTCAGGTGTACAAGCTCCCTAAAGTTGCTCGGGATTCTAAGCTTTTGGCCATCCCATAAAACATCAGAAATGTAAAATACTAAGTGAAAATGGTCAAGTACTTGTAATATTCGATGGTTTCCTTTATTCAACTCGCAACCTCAGATGACTCTTATTAAAGCAACAAAATTATACGGTATTAAGTCCACCCACTTTTAAAAGGTTTAGCGTGTTAATATACTTATCTGTTATTCGATCTTTTTTCGACGGTACGTCGATATGGGTGCTCGTTCCGATAATTAAGTGAGAGTCCATCAAACTATTCGAGCGAAAAAGGAAACGTCAATGTAACATATTTTTACAAAAGTTAATCGTGGTGATACTTTTCTAACAAAATATTGCAAACTACAGTTAGAGTGGAGAAAATTTCGTCCAGAAAACAATAAAGGCTTGCAAATTACACTTATAAGAGCATGAAAAGCAAACTCATACTTATGCGCCCAATGTGGGTTAGATGATTGCATCAATAAATATTTATCTGGTTCGGTTGGGAAATGCCTTTTTTTTTAGCTTTTATAAGTTGGATCGATTTGAATAAACTGAACAGCTCTTCCAGTGAAGTGACTTCAGATAAAGTGATCAGAATATCAAAATTTTTCCATTAAATTAAATTTTGGCGTTAGAATTATAGCAAATTTTCCAAAAAAAAATTTTTATTTAATTCAAATTTTAGTGAAATTTGTATTATTTACTCCAGGAAGAAAATTACCAAATTTTCAGTGGAGAATTAAAAATCCACCTAACGAATTAAACTCCACGATGCTGAATAAAATGGTTGTCATAATAAACGACCAATTGATGCTCAAGCGTCTATCAGTCCGCATTGCTCGAAAAGAATGGAAGAGAGACGTTAGTTAGACGATATTTGAACACCTTTCAGTTAAAGGGCTTAAGAAAGCGAATATCATTTTCAAGAAGTTTTCTTTAGTTTGCTGCTAGAAATGGCAATAGTAATAAGAATAAAATAAAGTTAACTTTCAAGACGTTGCTATTTTAGTAAGCTTGTTTATTATGTAAAATGTGTACGCTTAGTTTAAAAATAATAACTCCCATTGAACTGTGTATTTCTTTTTATTTGAAGATTGAATGCTTCAAAAAATTGATACCGTAATTTTTCCTTCCTTAATCTTCAATTCTATTGAAAACACATGTAGAATACATGCAAAAAAAAGTTGTAATTATGTAATAAAATAAGTAATTGTTTATAATTCCATTCAACTTCCAATAAACTTTCCATTTTTTCACATAAATAAACTTTCAAAACTGTTGATATTTACAGAATTGAAGTTAAAAATAATCATTCATTTATTATTGGAAAGACCCTCTCCCACTCAAAAGGTGTAGCAACGAATCATTGACGTTCTCTGTAGAAATCACTTACAATCTACTAATTGACTTTAAGTTTGGTAAGAACTCAGTTGCTTTGTCGAAATTTCAAAACCCGCCTTCAACTTCCGAATTTTCTTGAAGTGGCCGACTTCATATCAATATGAACGAACGACCTAGAATTCAATTAAACTATACTTTGTTCAGTTTCTATACTCAGATTCAACATACACAAACCAACCATTGAAACTTCCTTAATTACTCAGCAATCAAAGATTGAAATCCAGAACTAACTCAAAGGAGCCCAGAAACCGAGTATATAATCTATAATTAAATACTTTATAATTTTCCTTATCATTTTCATATCATATTGTGTGGGTTGTGTTTGCGTAGAAACAAAATTGATTCATAGGGACGAATTACAGGTTCTATTTCAGATAAAATTCAATTATTGATCTGGGAAGTAAAGCTTTTGCTACGATAGAAATAAGGGTCACATGACAGGACCTTTGTATAGTAGATACATTATAAATGGAATTCAGGCTCCGAACTCTGGGCCTTATAGCCTAACTCTCAATCATTCAATCCTTTCTTCCTCGTTTGATTGAGTTGAACGACCAGTCGGGACTTAGAAACTTTTAACTAAAATGAGTTCATCGATAACATCAAGAGTGCACGTCATTGTCGCCGTCGTCGTTGTCATCATCGTCGTCAGAATGGTTGATGCTACTTGAGTATGTCGTCATAAAGTGTACTTATGTCACGTGTGTCACTTGCCTAAGCATACATTTTGTGTCCCGAATGTCGGAGGAGCCTGTGTGAAAGAGGAATTTGCACAGAGTCTGGAACACTTCTATTTCTGTCACGAGATTTTCTCTAGTATGCAACGAAAAAGGGATGATGATTTGGGTGAATTGATGGAAGCACAAGGAGTATTTGAAACTTTAAAAATTTCTCTAGTACGTTGAAATGGTTGGAAAGGAACGTATGATTGCGGTATAGCGGTGTTGTGGTGTTTGTTCCTGGAGATGGGGTTTTCTGCATCGAATGAGATATTTGGCTTGTTGTAAGTTGCAAAATGGGTTCGGTAATGGTCTTAATTACACTTGAACAATCTTTATGATAATGTATTGAAAATATGAATATTTCACTGAAGTTTAACGTGAGAAATGTTTGGCTTGAGATTTAATATTGGTATTTAGTAATCATTTCAAAGCGATCTTGAGAAAATTCACTACAAGCAAGAGTTGAACTAAAATTTATGGTGCTCAGTGAAGTTGTGAAGTTGAAGTTGTGAATTATTGTGTTTTATTTGTGAGGTCGCAAGTTGTGAAGTTGTGAGGTCTCCGTCCAGCGACCTTTTTTGCTTGCACTCCAACTTTGTTGTCAATGTTGGAGTGTTAGCAAATGTGCGTGCGCTAGAGCTCATGTTCTGTCGGGTTCAGAGTATGTGAGGAATCAGAGTATGTGAGGAATCAAAATCTGTCGCGGGTACCTTTCTTCCTCATTAGCATTTTTGTTCATTGAGCGGGACTCCGTAAGGCCAATCAGGTCCTCTATTTTATTTAAAGTGCCATATGCTCGTCCTGACACTTTCTTCTACTCTCCCGTTTTGCTACTCTTACGCACTCACAATAGTCTTCAACTTGGTCCTCTTCCACAATCTATTGCCATTTTCAAAAATATGGTTCGTAGTAAAATTTTCGATCCTATTTAATTAGTTTTATTTCCTATTCTTGTTTACAATGGATTCTTTCTTTTGTTTTTTGCTCTACTTAATTTTACTTTCTTATTTACTACTTGAATTTTTTTTATATTTTTCTAATTAGTTTTATTTTCTATTTTCTTAATTTTCTTCTATTTTTTTCTACTTAATTTTACTTTATTTAATTTACCACTTTAATTATTTGGTTTTTTACATACTTATATTTATATTTACTCATTTACTTACTATTTTTTATTAGTTCGATTTATTGTAGAATTGGACATTCGTGTTTGCAATGGATTTTTTTTTTCTTTTTCACTTTACTTAATTTTTTTTATTTATATTTTTTATTACTTTATTTTATTTTAACTTTAATTATTTTGTATATTTATGTTTACATATTATCATGTAGTTCTTGTTATTTTATTTTGTTCACGGTATCCAATCTGTAATTGGGCAGTCTTGCCTGTTGTATTGAATACGTACCAAATAAATAAAAAAAAAAAAAATTCTTTGCGCTCTCGCGCAGGCAGATCTATCAACACGGCATATATTACCAGCACGGCATCTTTTGACGCCGTACAGTAGCTACAGGCGATATGCGCAGTTTAATGTCCAGCGTCACTATCGACTTACTGGTCTGGACCTCTGCAGTCGGAATGACAGTCAGTACCATCTATTTTATCAGCATGAAGATTTCTGTCTTCGACAGTGCCATCTGCAGACCACGTTCGGTCAAGTCTAAATTCGGCAAATTCGGCAGCTCCGCAGGTGATTATTGCTGCCATTATTGCTATGCTCGAGGTCCCAAAGCACATCTGTCCATCTTACCAAATTGAAGGCATTTCGGACATCTAGCTTCACCAGCAGAACAATTGGTCAGGTGCTGGGGTATGCTTCCTCGCTCTTGCCCCTGTCTCAATCACTGCTGAGATGGCATTATCTGTTGAATGCCTTTTTCGAAAGCCATGCTGTCTGTCAAACAGATCACCAGCTGATCTAAAAGCTAACAACAGCCCTACCTTCAGCAATCTCCTTTCGTTTATCGATGAGCGCCAGTCGAGCAAGTTTCCATCGCGATAGGAAGACCACCGCCACTAAATACGAATTCTATTAATCCGGTAGTAGCTGTGGTTGACTCTCCACTACAATTTTAAGTGCTTCGTCTGGCATTCCATCAGGGCCCGGGGTCTTCCTGTTTTTCATTCCAGACACAGCGGCGATCAACTCTTCCTACGTAAAGAGAAAAACGTCCCCCCAGTGAACGATGATGCTTCCATTCGTCCTTGACCGTTGCGCCTGGAGCAGCCAGCCGACGATGCGTTCCATGGTTGCAACATTTTTGGGAGTGCTAGACGGTATGCTACCAAGTCTGCGAGTAACCAATTTGTAACCCTCATCGCACGGGTCTAAATTGACCCCTTCGTAAAGAGCCTGCTATTTGTAGAGCTTACTCGTTTTGATGGGTTTGGCCAATTCCTTTTTCGCTGCCGTGTGAGCTGCAGAAAGCTGGGCAACCTGCGGTCTATTTCTGGCCCGCGTTGCTCTGCACCCGCACGCCAAAGTGATGCCTCGCTGTTCAGTGATTTCATCGTTCCATCAGAAAGCCTGCCTTTTTCCATGGAGGGGTTGCCGTTGGGGCATTGATTCGCATGGTCTGCGAATCATATCTATAGCGTTAGAGACAACAGCTTCACTGCGGTCCTAATGGATATATCATATTCTTGGTCGTACTTGTGTTATTACTATCCATTCCCGCAGCTCTGCTCCATTTTCACCTAGCTCAAGAGCTCTGCAAGGTACAATTTCTGGCCAGGTGTTTTTCCTATTGTATATAAATGACCTACCATCATGCGCGCCATCTACAGCATTTGTCTCCATCATATTTGAACCACCCTCGTATTCATCGTTGTTGCGCATAGTGAAGCAATAAAATGATCCAAAACTCGGGCCTCTATCGCTAAGGTCTTTGCAAACATAAATTTTAAAAACAAAGCAATCAAATTTAATATCAATTCTTAGCGCAAATTTCTGAAGTAGTTAATCTTTTTTTTTGTTTTTTTTTTCCAGAAGTAATTTTAGATTTGAGCTTACATTTTAGTCTTATTTTTCATCAACTCTCAAGAAGTACAAAGTTCTAAATCAAATTCATTCAAAAAATATTTGAAAATCTGCAAGAAGTTCTTTTAACCTTCGTTTCCAAAAAAAACATAAACGCATTTTAAAGTTCATCCTGCTAACAAATGTATAATTCTATTTCAGTGTGTGCTTTTCTAAAATATGAAAACAAAATTAAACTTTTTCCCCGCGAAATGTTTATTAATATTCTATAAGCCCCCAAGCCAATCTTGGAATTCATAGAAATTTAATTTTGACTTTTCTTCTCAAATAACATGCATACGATGCTGACTTACCTTTTTCGCAAAAAGGCCCCTCGTATTCCAGATTTCGACATTCACACAGGGGACCTGAGTCGGTAGATATGCAAATGCCACCATGCTGACATGGATCGTGTCTTTCACATGCATCGGTCATATTGCCACCACGTAGTCCCTGTAAAGAAAACACAAAAAGTTAGTAGTATTTGCTTAAAGATAGAAAAGGCAAGTTTGATAAAAATCAGCATCATTAGCAGCAATAGAGCAAGGCCATTTACGTCGTTCATGTTAATTACCACAAAAGCTTTACGTGCATCAAATAAAAATGCGAAATGCTGATTATCCTCGCATACAGTGTTGGAATAGATGATTTAGACGACTTAAAAACATGCATGAAAACACCCTTGACGCCATGAACTGTCCAAGTGTTCTGTTAATTAAGTCTTTATATTTAAAGGATCTAAAGAGAATGGAAATAGTGTTGCGACGCTTTCGTAGCACCAACACACACAATGACTACGAAAGCATCGCAACAACATCATACCAGCAAGGTAACGAAATGACGCGAAAACGAAGAAAAACTCAAACCGACGCGAACTTAACCGCAGCGAAAACATTCAGCAGCATTCAAAATTCAGACAGTTTCCGTAGTGTTCTTGGACACGGACATGAAAACGAAATGTATGTCAGAAGTTGTTCGGTTTTATGGTCGAGCACAGGAATTTTTCCGGTTTTTCGAGATGGTGTATGGTAATGTGATACGACACGGTTTATAGACTTTAAGTGCTGTTTTTCTTCGTTTTCCTTTCCTGATCCTTTTTTTTCGCTTCTTTTGTCATTCATAACCCTTGTGCACACGAGAAATTATGACATTATCATCTTGAGCTTTTGTACGGATCTGTTTGGAAGGAAGCAAGGTGTTCGTTTGAAGTTGTTTTTCGGTTCATTAAACCTATATAGGGGGATAGTAGATAATTTTTTGTAGGTGCTAATGACTCAGTTGGAGATTTTGTGGTGATTGGATGATTTTGGGTGCAGTTAATTTCGTGATTTGATTTGCGCAAGCTACTGCAAAATTATATAGCTTGAAATTTTTTTTCTTTTAAGAATACATAAAATATAACTTTAAAGCTGAAACGCCTGATGTTAGTTAAAATCCAGGGCCGGATCTTCCTCTGGAGCCAATGGAGTAACTGCGCTGGGCGCAGTGGAAAGAATTTTCTAATTATACACTTTCCATTTGAGGAGCAGAACAAATTGTGGAACTTACAGTTTCAAAACTTAATTGAAGCACGTTTGATATGGATTGTTTGAATAATAGAGAATTTAAATTATATGTTTAAGTTCTTTGACTTGAATTTCAAAAAATTCAGCTTAAATTATTTTGTAAAAATAGTTTTTGCTCTCGTGTGTCAATTTTGACTCTATCATTAGTTCAATTTAAAAAAAAAAGTTGTTGCAGTATGACTAAATTAATTTGGGACAACCACGAAATTCGTGGATTTAATCTGCTGAATGCTGTGCTAGATGAACGTGCTGAATCCTGTACTAGATGAACGTTTTCCATCCCTTACGGAATCGGGAGAAAAAAACCTTTCTACGAAACGGGATGATAGACTTTCAAATAATTCTAGTCCATGCTCTTTCGTTCCGATGTCAAGAGAGGTGTGTAATGGTCCACACTGATAAAGAAAATAATTTCAATTATTCTACAGAAAGGCCCCCGTCCAAATTAACACATTCGATTTTATTCAATTCGATGTCACTAAAAATAGGAAGTTTAGTCCACAGCACTACCAAAGATTGTTGGAAAAATGGCAAGACAGCTTTTAGCACATGGCCAGTTTATATTTAATGCAAATGTTTCAACTCAGAAAAGTAGTCATTTATTTTCTAAGACAGGTTATAGGGACTGGGGCCATTTAAGTCGAACTATCAAGGAACATGAAACTAGTGTAGTTTGAGTAATAGAAAGACTTAGAGCTAGAATCGAGGACAGGGAAAACCATAAACAGTATTTTACAAAATCAAATATCAAAGAAAATAGAGCACTTAAACGTTTATTAATTCACGTGCAATTTCTAGCCTCGCAATCTTTAGCGTTTAGAGGAGTTTCAAACGCATTGTATGGGCCTGATAATAGCAATTTTCTCAAGTTAGTGCTGTTGCGGGATTCAATTCAGTTTTAGAGGAACATTTGAGCCAGATCCAAAGTGAAGAAATCCGCAACTAATACTTGGTACAAAATTAAGATTTGAAGCAAAAGATGCGCCTGTTTGAGACACTTAACAAAGGTTTAATTTGTAATTTGATTTTGATGCTTTGGATTAAGGAATTATTTATTTGACGTAACGCTTTGAACAACGAAAAAACTATAATATAATAAAATATTGAATTGTGTGTATCAGATGGGGAAGCTTAAAACTAAGCCGAATCAAATCACATTTCAGCATTGCTCAAAGCTTGAAGAAGCTGAATATCCACATAATGGTTATTCAGATTTAAACGCTGGGAATTTTATGAAGAAATTTCCATGCGTTCAACTTTAATTAAGGAACACAACTCTCCAAATGATACCCTTGAATTCATTTTTAGTAGATACATTGAAGATCATTGAAAATGGTGTTGGCCTTATTCTTCACAGTTACAGCGGGAGAACGATCTTTTTCAAAATTAAAAATGTTAAAGAACTATTTGTAATCTACGATGACGTGAGAAAGATTAGTAAATTTGGCAATTCTATCCATAGAAAATGGTCTTGTCGTCGAACTGCGAAAATTAAAGCTTGCTGCGCTGTGCTCTCAACGAAATAAAATAAAGACTTCTCAGAACAGTAAAATTTCTCACCACAGAATGTGTAATTTTTGTGTATTAAAGCGATGATAAGCACAGCGAATTTCACTCTTGCATAAAAATCTGATTTTTCCATATAATTTATGTCTTAAATATATATTTGAAGCTTATTTTTGTTTGTTTGAATGAACGAATAATTTGATTTTCTTATAAATATTAGAAAAAATATTTCTGCATATTCAAAATGCATAGCTCGAATGAGCAAATGCCTAATTTTTTTATGAAAATTTCATGTTGAGTAACGCTCAGGTAAATGCTAGCAAGTGCTAATAAAAACTTCCTAAGAATTCAAAGTCGTGAAAGAAGGGGTAAAAAAATGAAAATCACAATCTAGAGGGCGTCAAATGTGGTTCTGCGCTGGGCAAAAATATGGCCAGAACCGGCCCTGTTAAAATCGACAGAACTTAGGAGCAGTTGAATTTAATATACATATATTGAATATTTCTTCAAATATTAGCGTATTCAAATGCATATGAACGTATTTTAATTTTCTTAGTTATATTTCACTAATAGTCATTTTGATTCCAAAACACTTCGGTTCTTAGGAATACTCCCCTAGAGAAGTTTGATTCGATAGCTATTATAAAAGCACAAGTTTTTACACAGATAAATATACATCTATAATTTTTGCAACGAGGTGAAACAATTTTAGTAATTTTAAGAAATTATCGGATGAAAATAATATATCCCAATATCATTTTATTTCTACCTTCAGTTAGATATTGGGTTGACAAGAAGGTAAGCAAATATCACACAAATGGCAATAGCTTATATAACCTTTTGCTTTGTCAATTTTCCATCTAATCAAGGGCAAATTATTTTTGCATCAGCCATATACTGAGCTTGTAGATACGGAAAGTACAGCAACGCGTAGGCAGTTCGCATAAGGTTAGGTTTTGAAAGGTGAATGAATTCGATATTTCACAGCTTCTCGGTAAAATATCAATAACTTTTTCCGAGCCCACGTGAATCTCATGCATGCGTAGGTATTATGATTTAATGTGCAAAGAGTATCCATCCATACAGATGTTCTGTACACAGCAAAAGAAGAGGAAGTTTCGTTGTTATAAAGTAGCTTGGTTTTCGGGAAATGTTAATAGAAGAATCTTGGAATTGATAGGATTGCTAAACAGATAAGCTGGGCTTTGAAGCACGTTAGGTAAATGAAATATAATCTATTTTTTTGTATTCAATTTGCCTGAAATAATAATTAAATTTGATGTTCTTTTTGAATTAATACAAAATTGACTTTCGTTAACGGTTCTTTCGAAAATATCAATGTTTTATCTTTGAATAAACTCCAAAGAATGGTTTTGAACGTCAACAAGATTTTGTTTAACTACAGTAGAAACTCGTTATAGGCAACTAATTAATGTCAGCCTAGCTGCCGATTTCGAGGTTTTGTCTATATCATGTATAGAAAATTGTGGAAATATGCTTGGTTTTTGTAGCAATTGAGAGACGCATATAACGCATATACAGTCAGCGGCAAAAGTCATGGCACCTGAGTGCACTTATCGTTTTGCAGATACATATCTTCTAAAATATTAAAGCCATTCCGTTGTGTTTTAGAAATAATAAATATTTATTAATATAGATTATGAATATATAAACCAAATCAAATTTCACAAAATTAATAAAACAAAACAACTTCGTTTATACACAAATTATACTTTTGCCGCGACAAAAGTTATGGTACTTGGTTAGAAAATTGTATCTTTTAATAGCAGTGTATTCAAATTAATATTAAGTTGGATATCCTTTGGATTGTATTACCGCTTTCAAGCGCCTTTACATTGATTGGACTAATTTTAGCGTATATGAATTGTTGATATTAGCCCATTCTTGCCGTATGATGTCCTCCAGTTGTGCTTTCGATGTTATGTCATGTTTCCTTAAGTTTTTTTCGAATTCACTCCAAAGATTCTCCATCGGATTGAGGTCTGGTGACTGAGGAGGTATATCCAGCATAAAAGGAGTGTTATAGATTATCCATTGTTTCACAATGTATGCTGTATGCTTGGGATCATTATCTTGTTGAAAATGATAATCACCACTCAAACCCAATTTTTCCGCACTATTTTGCAAATATTTCTTCAAAATGGCTAGATATCCAAAACGATCCATTGTGCTTTCTACAAACTCCATATTTCCCACACCGTTTGCAGACATGCATCCCCATATCATAACGCAACCGCCACCATGTTTCACTGTAGGATGCAAATGTTTCGGCAGTAAACTTTCGCCTTGTTGACGTCACACTCTTATGCGGCCACCACTTCTAAAAATATTGAATTTCGATTCATCGGAAAAAAATACCTTGTTCCAGAAGTCAGCTGGTGCATTTAAGTATTTTCTGGCGAATTCTAGACGTTTTTTTTATTTCCCTTGTTTATGAATGATTTTTTTTTGCGAACGACACGGCTTCTGAGTCCATTACCTCGTATGACTCTTTGAATACTCCTTGGAGAATTTTTTTTTCCAAATTCAACTGAAGCTGCCTGACTTAGTTCACTTGCAAATATTTTTGGATTAACCTTGACTTTGCGCATTATAATCCGTTTATCATTGTCGGTTAAAACTTGTTTTTAATTCTGTTTTCCATTTCCTTTCGTTTTATTATATTTCTTACTGTTGACTTACTCCTTTGTATATATTCTCAAATTTTCTCATAAGCTTTCCCATCTTTCCTCATATTTAACACAATTATCCTTTCTTCACACGTTGTTTCCTTCCTTGACATCTTTTTTAATCACGAAACACTTTAAACATTGACTGAACCAACATAAAACTTTCTCAAACTAAAATAGATAGACTACCGAATTGATATTTACTTCCAACAGGCTACACAGTTCCTGGAAATTACTCTTATTGAATAAGCAACCCACTGAGTTCCATGATTTTTGTCGCGGCATTTGTGTACTATGCAACAAATTTTACGCTTCATGGACAAACGAAATGCAATATTGAAACTCCGTAAATGGGAAAATATAGCTGCTATTATAAAAATTGTGTTTTGAGTAATTTACTTTAAAAAATTAAAAACCATACTGCATTGTACTTATTGTTTTTCTACACAATTAAAGATGCCATGACTTTTGTCGCTGATTGTACACATAAGTAATTAATCTAAAAAATATATATTTGAGTAAATTTTGGAGTCGAAGAGTTTATGAGTAAATTTTGGAGTCGAAGAGTTTCTGCAGCTAAATCGCGTTGAAGGTTAGACAGAGGAATATTATCTTCTTCATTCCAATCTTCATCATCCATTTTTATTAGTTTTCTGAAAACTTTTTTATGCGGTTGGTTCCCAAATCATCCCACACTTTGGATAAGAAATAGACTGCGTGCTTCAGCGTTACCTTCTTTAAATCATTTTCCGTAGTTTCACTGCTAATCAAATGAGTCAGTAAATATTCTTTGTAGGATTTCTTAGTTAAACGAATGACGTTCTGATCCATTGGCTGAAGTAAAGGAGTACAATTTGGTGGAAAACACATTACTGATATGAAATCATCGTCGCCGCTAATTGTTTTTGCATGGGAAGGAACGTTGTCAATTAGTAATACCGCGTGTGTTGGAAGATTTTTCGATCGAAGATAATTTCGAACATCCGGAACAAATACTTCATGAGACCATTCCACGAATATAATAGTGTTGTGTTACTCATACAAGATGCATGGCAAATGTCCCATTCACATCTACAAAATGTCACATCACCTCAAGCTTCAAATTTGTACCACCTCATTTTTTTTGTCATATTGAGGTGAAGCGATTGACTTGAGGCGCAGCGATTGTAATACTCAATGGAAAATGTATGTACGTGAGACTAGTTTGATTTGTACCACCTCATTTTTTGTCATATTGAGATGCTTTGGTTAATTTTGAAGCGACTGACTTGAGACATTTGAGGCGCAGCGATTGTAATACTCGATGGAAAATGTATGTACGCGAGACTAGTTTGAGTTTGATTTGTACCAACTCATTTTTTGTCATATTGATGTGCTTTGCTCACCTTTTTTTTAGTAGTACAGTATCCTGTTTTACGAGGACTAGGTTGAAGCGATTGACTTGTGGTACTTGAGGCACAGGGATTGCTGTACAAGGCGAAAATGTATGCATGCGAGTTTAGCTTTGAGTTTGATTTGCACGATACTTAAACAAAAAATTTGGTGGTAATTAGCTACCATTTTTGGGGAATTGTTTAGTAGATTAGTAACAGTACTGCTCTCCTTAGCATAAACGTTTTACCTACATTTTTTCATTTTTGAGTTAACGCTCCAAAATATGAAAATCTTATCTTTAAGTATGCTACAATCAATAATGGAAAATCCCCCATCTATAAAAAAACGTTACCAGTACTTAGCATAAATGTTCTATCCTACCGTAGCGGCGGCGTAATGGTATGGGGCTGTATGGCTGCCAGCGGCGCTGGAAACTTATAGATAATTGAAGGAATCCAACATGACACTTCGTTTCAAGTATGACATTGTACCACCTCAAATTTGAAAATGAGTAACTCATACAAATACATATCAATATGACTGACGACCCAATACTAGTATTTTCCAATACTAGTACAGACGTTATCCATGCTGACTTATTGCTTTTGTAATCAACCGGCATCTTAGATGTATTAGGTTTCTCTGACTTTCTAGGTTTGGCTGAATTTCCAATCACTAAAAGTTTAATTTTATGATTTTCGGAAGCATTTGCACAAGCCAGGAAAGTTATTCTTTCTTTTGCCATTTTACGTCCTGATGCTGCAACATATGTTTTATCTGGTAGCATCTTCCAAAAAAGACTGCTTTCATCAGCGTTTTTGGTAATCTGTAAGCTGAGATTAGCGTATGAAGTTTTGAAATTTTTCTACAAATGGTTCCACGGCATCAGTATTGGAGAAAAACTTTTAATGGCCGTATTTCCCGACGTTTTTTAAAATTTCCAAACCATTCATTGCTGGCGCTAAATGTTTTTTTTTTCTCAGAGTCCAAATTGTAGTTTTGAACAGCTTTTTTCTTTAATATTTTACCGGTACCAGGTAGATTCTTTTTGCGCTGTCTCATGAAACACTCAAATAGTTTTGCCTCCATTTGGAGATATTCAGGTTGACGTAACTTCCGTTTATTTCCAATTTTTGATTCAGTTGATCCAACGAAAACTGGAATCTTTACTTCACTGCTTTTAATTCTAGATAGATTCGTTTTGTGAATATTGTATTTTTCGGCAATCAATTCGTATGATTCAAATCGACAAACAGAATCTAGGATTTCTATTTCGTTTTTTTTTTATAGATAACACGTTTCGCCTTTTAGGAGCCATAATTACCTTAATCAACAATAACACTATCATTTATTCTTAATCTAACGATACATGTGTACATACCTTGCTAAATGGTTTCAAATAATAATTTGATTTCCACTTTAGCAGAATCAAAAACATGCACGAATCGCAACGAAACTAACGAAACTGCTTGCACTTGCAAACAGACGTCTTTTTTTTAAGTGAAGAATAGAAAAATGCGTAATTCCAGGAAAAAAATTACACCAAACGGAACAGTGGACCTTTTACTAATGTTCGAAAAAGAACATTAGTATTAAAATCACTTTGGCCAAAAATTCATATATCTATATATATATATATATATATATATATATATATATATATATATATATATATATATATATATATATATATATATATATATATATATATATATATATATATATATATATATATATATATATATATATATATATATATATATATATATATATATTTATATATATATATATATATATATATATATATATATATATATATATATAATCAAAAAATTTCAGTGAAAAAATATCAGGAACGCGCCATTCGATTGAACTGAAGTTTTCAGGATACATTGGTGTATATGCAGAATAGTGCCAAGTCTCCCAAAAAGTTAATAATCTTTGCTCTTTGGCGCCGGCGGCAATTTTAGTGATATGTTTAATATACCTATTATTCCGTACACAAATAATTTTTGCAAAAATAAAGTTGACGAAATAAATTTTGAACGTGTTTTACATGTGAATCGGATAATGTTTTGGAATTTTTTAACCCCATGTGTGCGTAAAAAGAGAACGGGAAAACTTGAAAATTTTTAAATTGCGATAACTTTGGGCAGAGCTATTCAATCATTATGAAATATTCAGGACATATTGGTATTATTTAGTTGTAGACTTGTGTAGCTTTTAATGAGCGTGCTGGCAACCCTGTAGCTAGGGCAGGCACTGAAAGTGAAAACCTCCAAATCATCGTCTCTCTTGAAAAAAATGCCGCTTCTTCAAAAAAGTTCCCCCCTCCCCCTTTGCCATAAAACGGTATCCCTGAGCACCCATCCCAAATCTTCAGAAATGAGCTCGTTGCCTACTCTTTGCCCACTGTTAAACAAGGTAGGATCACTTTTTATCCTGTTAATTGCCTATTCTTGACATGACACGACCAGCCCTACATCCACACCCTTCCCACACCCTACCCACCCCTGCAAACGAACCACCCCGAAATACCCGGTTTTTTAGTTTTTTTTTCTATACCGTCTTATCCCATAAGAGATCAGGGCAAGGTCACGTAATTTCAGGTGCAAATTGGTTTCGAGACGTGTCATATCCCTTTGGCGTTATGCAGCCATAACAGGATTGGTAAAAAACTGATTATTCGGGGATAATCTGCATCGGATTGAGCTCCTATAATGTCAGTAATGAGCGTTTACAGAATTATGCCATGATATTATCGTGCTTTTTCATGCTCCTAGGCCCATGATATGTTACAAAACCTATTTCCACCTGCAATTTGGTTATTTTGTCCTGCTCTTTCGTGGAATATCCCATAAATGATGCCGCAATACAGTTTTGTTTCGGAGAAGAGAGTAGCGAACAGGTCTCCCTACAAGTTTTATGGCAAAGAGGGACGGGGGGTGGGGGGAACTTTTTGGAGTACACTTTCCCACCTACCCTGGAGTCTGGTAGATAAGTTTGTGTACATGTTTTTTTTATGCGCCTCTTAAACATAGAAAAACAAACTCACAAACATGCCAAGTCGTAATCAAAATCGGATAATATTAACATACCGATGAGAATGAGGGTGCTGTTAGTAATAAATGTTTAGATCAATATATCTCAAAAACGGTTATGGTTATAGAAAAAAGCTATATAATCTTTTTTGTTGGAATTTTGCTAAGCTACAAATTCGTCCTACATTGTTTTTCCGGAGACGTAACCGTTACTGAGATATTTAGGAAAGGTCACTTTTGGTGACCTTTGACCCCGTATAAAAAGTGACGCAGCACTCGTATCCATGGGGACTTTTGACATTTTTTTCAGCACGCCAGTACCGAGGTTCACACCAAAATTCAGCTTTCCCCTAATTTTTCCGAAGTTTCGCCTTTTTTATGTCGGATTTCACTGGGCTATGATTTTGAAATGCGTGCAGTTATGTGCCAGTGGTGCCATCTTGAAAAATCACTAAAAAAAGATAACTGCTTTTAGCCCTATAAATTCTGATTCAATTGTTCGATTTTGACGAAATTATACATATTTTATAAATAAATTATACATACAGTAGCTGGATCTTACTTTAAACCACGTTTGGTAGAAATTTGGTTGAAAAATTCGGTTGGAGCTGCCAGCTATGATAATTTTGGTATCTTAAATTTGAAAAAATAAAAATTTGGAAGTGAAAACATTCAAACCATCGAATATCCTAAAAAATGTCTGTTTCTTACAATAAAACCAATCTGTATACAAATCTTATGCTTTATCTACACGTTCAAAGTTAAACTTTGGAAATTTCATGTCGGACAAGAACGGTGACCCTTTCCCAGTTAACCTATATTTTTAGCATCAAAAACTTCTGTTCACGGGAACTCACGAACCAATAATCACATACAGCTGAAATTTACAGAATGCATTGGACTTAGATAGGATCAGATCGAGCGATTTTGAATTATGGGCAACTCTGTGCCAGTGGTGCCATCTTGAAAAATTACAAAGTAAAAAAACTGCTTTTTGCCCTATGAAATGTGAATAAGTTACCAGATTTTCATGAAATTGACACAGTAGCTGAACCTTACTCCAATCTCTGTTTGGTGGAAATTTGGTTGAAAAATTTGATTGGTGCTGCCAGCTTATTTTTGTGTCTTTGGTTTTGAAAATTCGCTCAGGAAAATAAAACTTTTTGCCCTATAACTTCCAGTGCAGTCATGAAATCAATACGAATTTCATACAATTAATGGAACCTACTATAAACATTATTCAGGCCAAATTTGGTTGAAAAGCCATGATAGGGTTGCCAGCTATTGTTGGTTTTGTGTTTAATTGCAATATCTTTACTAAGCGGTTTTATCGTAGAATTTTCAATTGGTAATGATATTGTAGTGACAATAAACAGCAAATGTTAAGCTATTGATTATTTGAAAAAACTCGCTGCAGGTAACCCTAAATTTCTTTATACTCCTATAACTTCGAATGTAATATAACAACGTGAAGCAGATGTGATATATTCTTGGCTTTGATACCGGCGAAAGGTTGCCAGCACGAGTTGGTTGTGCTACTTTTGTATCAATAAATGCTTACAGTTAGTATTCACACCGGAAAGATTTACAATGAAAATAAATAACCGATGTTTCAATTCCCAAAGTAATGCAAATTTTTCGGATCGCAGTCCCAAACACCAACTTCAGTTACAATGCTGCAGGCACTGAGCATTTTCTTCATTGATGTTATATGAGATGCTGCTTTCAAAATTTTGTGAAATAAGCAACTGATAAAATAAATATAATTAATCCGTGTTTTGCTCTCATAAACGTTGAAATTCATGCCAGTGGTAATATCTGAAACCTTCTACCATATGAGTTATAATGCATTCTTGAGACCAAAGTAAAACGTGGCATTTGAAACAGTTTGGCCGTAATAAGCAGCTCATGTGGTGGAATATGCTCTCAAAACATGCACGATTCTTCTACTGTTCTTCGAACATTAGTGTTTCTAGCGGTTGAGGTGCGCTAGAGTTTTTTTATATTTTTTTAATGCATATCTACTTATTTGGAATTACTTTTTGTAGTTTGCTTAATGAATCCAATATCCAGTTGCTTATATTGAGGGGCCCGGTTGAGGTTTAACTGTGTCTGGATCGGAGGATCTCAGTGTGTCATTGACGTCTTGTGACTGATGTGCCCACAAAACATCCTGCATCATGTCGTCATCGACTGACGAGTATTTCAGTCAGGCCTTCCTGCAGATGCTCGCGTTCCCACAAGATTTGTTACAGCCACAAGAAATCATCCGTAAGAGGTGTTGTGGTTGAAGCAGTTTCTTGTTTGAAGGATGTTTCAACCATCAAAATATCGTCTCCATTCTTTTCAAACAAGTGAATTTTCACTGTTCATGGTTGAGGTCGTTCTCCTTCTATTTGGTCCATGAGTTCATTTAGAGAGAACTGACACTCATCAGAGCTCTCTTCCGGGATTGAATAAATTAATTCCATCGCCTGCTGACGATTTCCCCTGAAGATTTGTGTTGGTGGTGCCTGATAAAGTTTTGTTTGACAAAAACGATAATATTTCACATCAAGGGCTACTAAATGTGCGTCTTCAGATATACTCTTTTATATTTAGATAGCCAATTCTTCACCACGTTTTTCAACTGCTTTCAAGATTGTTAAATTGAGATGGATATTTTTCACACTTTCCTTTGAGTAACAAAAAAACTCTTCAGTTATTTTGTTTCCGCAGAGAAAGCAGTGTTCTCTAAAATTGAATAGCTGAGACACTGATCTCGTTGGTATTGATGGTGTCGCACTTCTTTCTCTAAGGCAAACAGCTGCTTGGACCAACTGCGGGCTGTTATATCTCTTCTGACAAGCACTGTGCACAGACATCTCATTAACACCCTTCAATAAACATTCATTTTCTAGGTTTTTAAGATAAACACTGGACACAAAAAGGGGTTTTAGACCCCTTTCCTTTACTAAACGCACTTCGCCTTGACTTAAAGCCTCCTTTACTTTCACTAACAAAAAAAAACCCTTATATTGATTTATTATTTTCTGTACATTCTTTTATAACATTATCTGTGTTTTATTATATTTCTGTTACTAAGATTATTATTTTATATTATTTTCTGCTAAAAAAGTCAAAATTAAAAAAAAAATTGGTAAACTTTGAAAGGCTGTATCTCGGAAACTATCCAGTCTACAGAGATGACTTCGATCTCGAATTGTAGAAATTTTTTTTTACTGAATAAATTTTACTATAAAAGTAGTCCTTTGTGGTATTAGTTGGCAAAAACTAAAATAAGTCGAAAATTTAGCGATTTTTTCGATTCTGACAAGCGTGAGCTCGGTGCTCGAGGTCGCAAACTTAGGTTTTTCATTTGGGGCAACATCGTGAACAAGTCAGCGAAAAATCAGAGCTACCGAATTTAACGCAAGGTCGGATGTGTAAGGTTACATAAATGATCTGTAACTCTCATTTTTGTGAGTAGTGCACTGTTCGCATATGATAATTCCAAAAAATCACCAAGGTTGTTGGCAATGAATCAAGCACTTTTTTTAAACCAGAGTACAGTCACAAAACTAATCGTCTTTGCCTTTTTGTCATTGTTACAAAGGCTATTATTCTGAAGTATTTCATGGCTTGACCATATGAAAAGTATGATAAGTTAAATGAAAGGCTAACGAAATGAGAAGCTTATGACAATCGCACTGCTAAATTATTTGTTTCCTCTCTATCTGGACAAGACACAACTTTCCCTCGAAACAATTGCCCATGTACTGTTTAGATGAAGACTATTTCATATCTTTTTCCCTTTCTACTAGGGCTCCGTTTTAGTATGAAAAAACATCCACACAGCATCATCAAAGCCATTATTCTAATTTACAATTTACAAAGCATAAATTAGGGTAGATAAATCATTTTTGAAAAATATTGAAATTTCGAAAGTCAACAAACACTGGAATTGTGGATGACATTTTTAGCTTGAAAATGTTAAAAGTTATACCGCCTTCACATAAAACGTCATATCTATTGTATTTAAATTGCTCTTCAGGATGATTTCATGATGACATATCACTTAATATCCCAAGTATCTTTTCTCTTATCATCTCTGAATATCTTTTTAAATAAGCGGGTTGAAAGATACCGTAAGAAAAGTTAAACAGTAAGCTAAGCACATTCTATGGTAGGATTTTGTTAATCAGTTAAATGGTATCATGGGAACTGCAGATTTATCACTCCGCAATCATTAAGACAGATCCACCTACAGAATCTGTACTGAAAATAAAGCTTATTAGTTCGTCCTTTCGAATTAAGTGGGATATGTATACCTACACATTTTTCTCTCTCAGAAAATAATGTTTCCAAGTGAAGATACAGGCTGGATTCGTGATCTTTATCGAAGAGTAAGAGTGACCTTTTAAATTATCTAGATTCTTGACTGCTCCGGACGATTTAATTAGATGATTTCAATTTCGATTTTAGACAAACGAAAAGTGTGTCGACACTTTTCACATTCTAGGAAATGTCAAGATAGTAAATGTGAAAGATGATCAAACGAATTAAGTCAATAGTAGTTCGTGCAGCCTATTATTCTTGCTAATTAAGCAAACAATTCTAGTTAAATACCATTCCTCCGAAATAGAATTTCAAAATCCCTGAGCCGACTTACAGATGTGTTTATTTAACGACGTATCTCACAATCAGGACAATGCCAAATGTCTATCAGGTATTTACAATAAAAGATGCTCAACAATGAATTGGAAACGTGCTTCATTATAAGACTCGAATAAATAGATACCGAATTGTTTATCACCCAGTCACAATAATCGAATGCTATTGATGATTTTACATCCATCCATCCGCAGGAAATTCACAATTTTTATTGGCCCTGTTCAGGAATTCCTCGGTAACATCATTTCCGGCCATGAAATTACCGCCAATGTTGTGCAGAAAATAGGCGACGACAACAACAAGTAACAGAAAGGATAGCTGTGCATCTGCGTCATTCCGATGGCGAGAGCTCAACAAGAAAATACTTTCGATTAGATTCGATCATAAGAAAAACTTTGTACATTTCGACTTTTACTTGTCTTGTTGCTTTGCCTTGTTTCAATGTCACAGCTGCGAAAACTTTGGATGCTGGATCGAAACATCGAAGTCAATATTAAACGTGTTGCGGGAAATTCGCACAGACTGAGAAAATATGTTTTGTAAGTTCCAAATTGATTCGACTGGTTTTGTTTTGGTAGCATAAAGTTTCATTTGAATTGGGTTATATGTTGAGAGTCTTATGTGAAGAAGAAGTTTGTATTGAACAAGTGTTTGCCAACTGGAATTTTCGATGTGATTAATTGATATCGCTGGTAAATTGAGTAGTGCCGTGAGTGCATCACTTTACGAGTGGAATTACTCAGTCTCAATGTGGACTGTACATACTTTGTGAACATCGTTTATCCCGAACTTGAAGCCAATGTCACGTAATGTGTCCTGTCTCTGACGAGCTTACATCACAGCAAGCGATATGTCCTTCAAACGGGATAGTTCTAGATGTTACACAGCATCATCGTCATGATTTATTTTTGTGGCTTGATTTAAGGTTTCCGGTTCCTGATGTGTGTGTTTAAATGTTGTATGTAACTGAAGGAAAATGTTTGTAAGTACCAACTTCAATCATACTATATAACACAGCTTAATATAATATAATATCAAGTAAAAAGATTACGCATTGCGCAGCTCCGCCATATTGGAATTCTGTTTCATGACGTCACACGTGACAAACTATTTGAATAAGTGGGTTTAGTTTTATGAAAGCGTTTTTATAATATTTAGTTCTCCACCGCAATTATCTTTTGCGTATATTGTGGCCTCATGGCAAAACGTGTAACACAATCGTTAATTATCGACGTATTTATTTTCGAACGATTAATAGCCATTCATGTCACGTGTGACGTAGGTGCGCACATAAATTCATTTTCGTACGGCGATCAGCGTAATCTTAGTATTCTTTGATTCATATAATATGGTATGAAGTTAAATAATAAAATTTAATACGCTACTACATAGCAAGATTTTCATATCAAATGATGCGTTCTATCATACGAGGCGCTTAGCTTAAGGGTGATCCATAGATATAAAAGAAAACGGATACAAAATGGCTATCCGTGTACCCAGATGTGAGTTCGCCTTTTTTAATACACGCACAGCAGTGGTCGCTCACAAAAATTCCACTCAATGCACCCCTTTCTATCGCACTCCACAACCGAAAAATGTGAGGAATATCAGATCGGTGTAAAAGCGTGCAACGGGCAACACGAAAAGAAATGTCAATGTCAGTTTGATTAATGTCAGTGAATCAAAACATTGACTTAAAATCAAAATTTCTTACTGAAAATTCTGAAATTATTCTGCGTGTACAGTGGAAACATAAATCTACGTGAGTACGCGATAATCTGTGTCGGTTCCGCGAAGAAATTAGCGGTCAAAAATTTCAATATAGTGCGAGAATGAAGTGCCGCGTTTCAGGCTGCAATCATAGTTGCAAGAGTCCTTGGCGGGGAATATCGTATTTTGGGTAAGTGAAAGTAACCTTTAGCATCAATTTCGTCTTCTTTTTGAGAGAAATCATAGTTAATCTCATTTACAAACAACATTTTAATCTTTACTCGCCGTTTGCCGAAAAAGGAATGTCAAATGACATTCAAAATGGCGATCTCTCGTGGTTTTTACATTGGCGTTACCGCATGAACTGTGCAGGGCACACACCCGTACCTCATTCTCACACAAATAAGCAGAAAGCCGAACATTGGACCATTTCTTGCGTTCGATTTCTAATCCATTCTCTCTTATATATGTGAGGCGGCCCCAATATATTTTTCTCACTATTGAAGCTGGTCATGTGCATCTGCATAAAATACTGCTCTTTGTAGCATAAACGCCCTATCTGATGATTTTTTCATTTATAAGTTGGTCCCACATTTGAAATACACATACTCTATTACATCATTCTAGTAAATATGAAAAACCTATCTTTTGTGCAAGTATGTCAAAATGTATAGTGAACATTGCCCTATATATAAAACACGGCTTCCTTCGCGGACGTACTGGAGCTTCAATTTCATTCAAATCGCTCCCCGGAGGACGATATTCACAACAAAGAAGATGTTTCTGAGTCTGTAGACCAAATCCTTGCCTCTACGCCAAGAGAAGACTATCGAATCAGACCAACAAACTTCGAAGAGGTCAAACAACTCATTAGCGGACTCAATAACCGGAAATCACCTGGACCTGATTCAATTAGGAACTTAGGGCTGCCACAGCTCCCCAACAATACAATGACAACAGTTACTGATATTATAAACGCTATCTTTCGAGCGAAGAGCTTCCCTGAGGTCTGGAAAACACCGATTATAGCAGTTGTGCCTAAACCAGGCAAATATCTCCACATTCCACAATATTGGAGACCAATAAGTCTTCTATCCTCCGAAGAAAAAATCTCTGAGCATCTTCTTCTCGACCGGCTTAATGAAATCTTAGAAGAAAAATCCATTATCCCGGAGGTACAATTTGGCCTCAAGCCGATACATTGTACTGAGCTCTAGCTTGCAAAAGTGGTGCAGCATATACGTACAGAGTTCATACAAAAAGAACCAATGTGCTTGATCATGTTTGATGTGGCCAAGGCGTTTGGCAAAGTCTGGCATGCAGGACAAATCATCAAAATGCATACACTTCAAATTCCATTGCCTTTTATACAGCTAATTGCCTCCTTTTGTCAGAATTGACAACCACCTCTCCACAATGCAGACAATAGAAACTGGAGTCTCGCAAGGCTCACGACTCTCCCCGATATTGTATAGCTTATATACAGCAGACATCCCCAGCATGCCCAACACAAAAGTAGGTTTTTTCGCTGACGATACATGTATTTTTTAAACCTCGCAGCATGTAGAAGCTACATCTTCAAACCTGCAAGTCTACATAGACATGTTATTGGAATCTTTCCAGAAATGGAAAATCCAAACAAACGACGAAAAGACGCAAGCTATCTTCGTAACGAGACAACGAAGACAACAACCACCTCAACCAACAGTCGACAACCAGACCATAGACTGAGGGGGTAAATTTTGTGGCAGTGAAGTGGTGAGGAATTTGAAATAGATGACCTAAAACTATTTCCTTAACATGATAGATGGACATTTGAGCTTTGCTTTTAGTGGCTTGTGGCTGGAAATTCTAACCTCTTTTGGAATTTTTTTAAATACAGTATATGTTTGTAGCTAAGCTCGTCTACTTAGTTACTTTGGGTGTTTTAAGGAAAGAGAGCCAAGGGTATAAACTAAAAGAACATTTTTGAATTTTTGATTTCATATGAACCTGCACCGAAATACTCTGCCTACCGCAAAAAAAAAATGGCTGGACGAGGAAAACTGCAGGAAAATCGAAAATTTTCAATATTTTTAGCTGAATTTTTTTTACATCTTTTTGAAATGCTAAACTTTTCTTTGTGTAAATTTCAAATCAAATAGATTTTTGCTTTTTCAAATACAGTTTTTCGTAAAAGTTGTTTTTTTTCCTTCAAGACCTATGTAACCTCTTAAAGCCTACTTTTGAGACCGCTTTGTCATCCAATTTCATGAATTTTAGCCTAATCTTTTGCTCTATATCCTGTAATAGGCTAAATAATGTATTGGATTTATTAGTTTTAATTTTTTAAATAATTTGGCCGTGAAATACTCAGTATTTAGTCGATTCGAGACAAAGATCAGTGCAATGTCCTAGTGAAACGTAACGTATGAAATTGTTTACCTGTATGCAAGATTCCTTTAATTTTTTTTTTAATAAATCACTTTTAATTATTACTTTCCAGTACGAAATTTTTATGTTTAGGCTAATTTATTGTGTTTATATATATTTTATACATCGACGAGTCCAAAAAATTAATGACTAACTTTCTATCTTATCGGACACATTAGCTACCCTTAATAAATTTCCCAAACAAAAGTCACCGACTGAAGTATATCATTAAAGTCAAAACGAATTTTCAAGCAAAATTAATATCACAATCCTTTCACCTTTACGGCTGTGACTTTGAATACAAAATTATGGGAATCTATTTAAGCTTTCGCAACCTGTCCCTTTGTCTGCGAATTTCTTGCACACACACCATATTTCCGTGGGATTGCCTCTGAAAATTAAATTATCCATTCTCTTGACCCGCATTCGAATGAATGAATCTTTTGAACAATACGACTTGCAGATCATTGTCAACACTAAACGACAACAATAATCACACACACACAAACGATAAAAGCAACAAACACCGTCACAACTGTCCGATGGCAAAGAATGACAAGTGCAAGAAGATTTTTCGAGTGATCCTGTAAGTAGAACTCCTGCTGACGCATAAATGCATTTTAATTAAAAACAGTAATGGCATTGGCACGTAACCTTGTATTTGCACGGAAATAGGGAAATGGGGTTACACGTCGGGATGAAAAGAAACAAGAGTGTCGAGCTGACTGAGTGCAGATTTGAAGTGACGTCAAGCAGGCAAATAATGGCAATTCGCAGTTTGCAAACGATACGCTGACATGGTTGTTGTTGTTGTTGCACTTCGTTAATGAAAATCTATTCGTTAGGATGAAATATTGATGAAAGGTCTGAAGAAATTGCTAGAATCTACTTGATTCTATTGTTTAAAAGCTTTTGAATGAAAATATAGCTTTGGTTTGAGGGAATTAAATTTATAAAATTAATTATAAATAGGGTGAGACATCAAATTCTCTTTCAGAAGCTAAAGTGCTTTTGCAAATATATTTGATGTCTTGTTGAGATTGAAATGACTCTACAGGGAAGTGAAGTAGTAACTTTTCATGAAACGGACCAGTGGTGACTCTAGAGCAATGAAAAACTTGAAAACGAGTTTGTTGGCTAGGGACTTTATCATAAGGTCAAGTGTAGCAGTTTTGAAAGCATTCAAATAAAAATATATTAGCTGTGAGTTTCATATATTTTTTTTTTTTACTTTTTTGAATTACAGTTAACTGAAATTTGACAGCTCAGAATTTCTGATTAAGGCAATTACCGAGAACTGTTATCATTTTTTTCAGTTTCAACGCTCATGAAAATGACTAAAATATTTAGAAAAACATGCGGAAAAACCAAATTAAGGAACCGCAATTTATGCTACAATTTTGCATAATATGCTCAGGTATTACTTGTGGAAAAATTTCTTTTCATTTCAAAACAATAGTATTTTGATTAAAAACTATTCTATTTCGAACATATATTGGTATGGCGAAAATTTTTCAAGCATGATTCGCTATTTTTGTTAGTTCTGTTCCCAACACTAGCTTCCTTCTTCCAAGAATTGACATGAATATAACTTCATTTGTGCGATTCTTTTAACCGGACTAAAGCAGATCAACTGTATTCATAACTCAAGCGGACCTTTTAGATCCTTTTTTTGACAATTTATTTATTTATTTATTTACTATTACTATTATTCACCAGATAGAATCCAATTACTGAGTATAGAAAATATAAAATACAAATAATTCACTAACGAAAGAATGAAAAAATGAACAAAATAATAATGAAATGATAATGATACAAAATAAAGAACAATAATAAACAAAATCAAAGTGAACAAGTACAAATTCAAAATAAGAAAAATAGAGAAAAAAAATAAAAAAAGGAAAAAAGACTACATTGAACTAGTAGTAAGCAAAACATTATGTTTAAGAAAAGTTTTAAATCCATATAATGTCGGCGGTAGAGGACCAAACTGTAGATTATTATGTTGCCTCAGTAATCGCAACAGCGGAGAATAAAAAAAGATATCGGTGCGCAAACAGAAGCTCTGATATCAAAAGATATCAGAGCTTCTGTTGTCTAGATTTAACGATGCTCATCTTCTCTAATCGTCAAATCTACGCATCTTTCAGCTCATTATGTTACTTTTCAAATTAATGACGATATACTCACTGAACCTATCTTTGGCAGTCATTATAATTTTAACCTCAAGAAAGTCGACTTTGATACACTGAGTGGAGGGCTGACCGAGTGTGAATAAATTCAATTTGCACGCTTTGTGCTTGTGAGTAACTCTATGCCATTGAAGCGCTATCAATGAACCAAACAAAACTTGCTTAGTGTAACACTTAATATTTCTTGATTTTACTTATATGAATTGATTGATTTTATTTGATTTTATGTCGCTGGACACAAGAGTTGGTTCACAGTGTAATCTCTGATGTCGTTTTTTTCTCTTTGGCGTTACCTGTTAAAAACCTCGATAGCCGTTCGCTCGATTGATTGATTTTTCGTGGGTTAAAGATGTCGAATTTTGAGCCAAAAAAAAACGGCAGCAGAAACCATCGTAAACTCATCAAAAACTACGATGTCAATTTCCCAACTAATGAGACTTGTGCACTCTTGATTAGGAGGTTTCAAACTAGAGATTATTACTTAAAGAACAAAGAACGCACAAATCAACTTACATAATTCCAAAGATGCTGAATTACAGGCGTTGTTGGACGAAGATGGTACCCTAACAGAACAAGATATGGCCGTGAGAGTAAATGTTAGCCGTCAAACTATTTGTAATTGCCTACAGGACATGAGTAGTATTCAAAAGGCAGGTAAATGGGTACCACATAAGCTGAACGACAGACAAGTCTAAAAGCGAAAAAAGCTGTCTGCGAAGTTTTGTTTTCTCAGCATCATAAGAAGATATTTTTACATCGGGTCATAACGAGGGTTAAAAGCTGGATAAACTTTGAGAATGCATAGATCATGGGTTGAAATTAGATGGGTGATAGGTGTTGTGTATAAGAAACTTCTGAAACCATGTCAAACAGTGACTAACGATTGCTACCGATAGCAACTGATCAATTTGAACCATACATTGATGGAAAACGGATCAGATTGGGACAGAAGACGCCGAAAGGTAATCGTGCCGCACGACAACACCCCATCGTTTACAGCAAAATCAACTAAGGATACCATTTTCACACTTGGCTGGCAGCTTTTGCCCCACCCGCCTTACTCATCAAACTTGGCTTCGTTCGACCCTTTCTTGTTTTCGTCAATGATACGTGCGATTTCCACGTAGCGCGTCAGAAATCACACAGATGTCGGAAAATGGCTGGTTCACCTCAAAAGATTAACCATTTTTCTGGAAGGTAAACCACAACTTGTCTGATAGGTGGCAAAAATGTGAAGCAAGCGATGGCAAATACATTGAATAAAATATTTTTTTATATTACTTGGTAACAAAACGGTTTTTATTTGAGAAAAAATTGAGTAATTTAAGCCGCTACACCCGATAATCCATTTCAGGAATATAAAAATTATGGTCCGCAAAGTGTACTGCTTGTGACATCTAGAAGATGACTACGAAGTTTATGAGGAACTACGAAATATATGTGTGTCTGTGAAAACTAATCTGCCAACTCTAACAATATGGCTGGATTCAAATATATGAATAAATATATATAACATTACAAATGTTTTTGAAATTTTTTCATATTCAAAAACGTTTCTACTTTATCCACTCTATCTCTGTCGTATGGTCAATACACTATATTCACTTGACATTTATATGATTATAGCGTAATGCATTAAATTTTCTTAATTGGTGCATTCTAAACCAAATTTCAAAAGATTCTGTCAAATGTGCAGTTATTTCTTTCTCTCCAAAATCATGCTCCATTAATTTTAACTACTCTAAAAATGCAACTCTTATAACCTGTTTTCATTAAGTTCATGACTTCAAAGTGCTATCAAACTCTGATGTGACCAGTACTTTTAGTAACTCAGCACTTGGAACCCTAAAAAAGAGTGCTAAGGAAACCAACGACTTTCGTCTAACAAAGATCCTATTCTGCCCTCTGGTTCAACTGATTTTAAAATATTGATACTTAGTGTGGTTTTCATATTGTAAGAATATGTATGTAGGTTAACGGTTAGGTTAACGTGGCTGCCAATCTTCAGAGGCCTGACGACCAGCACACATAGGCACAGGAGAGGCCCGTTGTGATAGAATATGAAGAATATGTATGTATATACGCAATATATATAATATTGAGTCTGTCCAAAAAAAGATTCTTGATACTGGTTTGATCCTTTTCGCATCCTTCCTTACGAAAGCCACTTACAATTATTGAACGTGAACATGCTTGAAACTACTGGCTGGTTCTCAGCCCACAACAGACAGATTCAGGACAGATTCATTAAAACCACCGGCGAGAATATAATCCACAACCCCAAAAAGTTTTTTGACTTTGTGAATATGAAACGGAAAACAACTGGCTATCCCTCTTCTATGTGTTATAACACCTCAATGTCTTCTTCTCCTCAAGAAATTTGCAACTTTTTCGCAGATAACTTCCAAGAAGTTTTTAATCCAGCAAGTACTTCTTCATCCTGTCATTCCCCAAGAGTAACTAGACCAATTTTCGCTGAGGCTATAACCATTTCCAGAGATGATATTTCTAAAGCTATCTTGGAGCTTGATAGTAAAAAAGGCCCTGGACCTGATCTTCTTCCTCCAATGTTTCTTATTAAATGTGCCGCACAGCTAATCACTCCTCTTCAAATTATATTTAATACATCTCTTTCTTCTGGGTACTTTCCGTCGTATTGGAAATCCTCCTACGTGACACCAATATTCAAAAATGGCGATAGAAGATCAATTCAAAATTATAGAGGTATTGCCATTTTATCAACCATTCCTAAACTCTTCGAAAAAATCATATGTGCTAAACTATCCCCTCTGGTCGATTCTCGACTTAATGAACAGCAGCATGGTTTTAGGAAAGGACGTTCTACCACTACCAACCTAATGGTGCTGGTTTCCCATGTTCTTTGTAAAATGGAGAAAGGTGATCAAATTGACGCAGTCTACACTGACTTTAGCAAAGCATTTGACCGTGTTGACCACTCCATTTTGATTTCTAAGATACAGCAATTCGGAATTGCCGGTTCTCTACTAAAATGGCTTAGCTCTTATCTCCACAACCGCTCACAACATGTGAAATTCCAAGGGCTTATTTCTAAAAAAATTCATGTCAATTCAGGTGTACCTCAAGGTAGTCATCTTGGCCCTTTACTTTTTAATATTTTTATATCAGACTTGTCAGAGGTTTTATCTGATGTGCCTCATCTACTCTATGCGGACGACCTGAAAATTTATTATACTATAAAGTCGTCTTCAGATGCCAGCTTTTTTCAATCAAAACTAAATTCCCTCGAACATTGGTGCAGCGTGAATAACCTACCTCTCAACATCGCAAAGTGTCATGTAATTAGCTTTTCTAGAAAAAGTACGCGCGTACATTATACGTACCTTTTAAGCAATACGGCACTTAGTAGAGTGGACAATATTTTAGACCTCGGTGTGGTGCTCGATGAAAAGCTCCGCTTTAATTTTCATTACGACAAAATGATTTCTCAAGCAAGTAAACGACTTGGCTTCATTAAGCGACGGGCCAGGGAGTTTCAGAACCTTTGGGTTACAAAATCACTTTACACCGCGCTCGTTCGCCCTCTTCTTGAGTATGCTTGCATTATCTGGAACCCAGTTTTCGAAATTCACAGCCAGAGATTTGAATCTATTCAGAAGCAATTCTTGCTATTCGCTCTTAGAGGTCTTTACTATCCAAGTGATTTTAGCAATTTACCGTCGTATGAATTTCGCCTTAGACTTCTAAACTTATTACCTCTTGCATCCAGAAGATTAATGTTATCTGCCTGCTTCAGTTTCGATGTCATTAGAGACGCTGTTAATGTCGACTATATACAGAAAAGATTTGTGCTTAATCAGCCCTTGAGAGTCACTAGATCTCGACGAATGCTAGTTGAATATAAGCATAGCACCGCATATGCTGATAATGAGCCAATTAACAGATGCTGCAAAATATTCAACAGTATGAGCCAACACTTTTCCCCCACGATATCCAAAGTGTCCTTTAAAAATAGAGTTACCAAGGCTCTCTTATCCTAACCTCCCTAGTCTACCGGCCTAGTATCTTCTTATGACTTAGGACTATTTTCATAATTGTTTAATTAGATAATTAATTAAATCCGTTTTTGCGTTTTGCGTATTTAATATTGTGACCTACATGTAAATTAGCTTTGTGTATTTATTTATCGAATGTTTATTTATTTATATTATATTTGTTTGTATTTTATACCTATTTTAAACCTGTTTTTTTTCTTTAAATTTGTCTGGTTTGTTTTTATGTTTTATATTTATTTCATTTATATGTATTATTATTATACCTTGTTTGGTAAATAAATAAATAAATCTATAGAAAATGGATTTGATGGAAAGATTACAATGTATCTAAGAACATTTTTTTTTCACTTTAAATACGATTGAAACAAAGTTCCTTGTATTAATCGTCGATCCAGTTCGATTCATTCAGCACATCCTTAAATATATCTGTTAAGAAATAAATTTCAATACATAGCCTTGCAAATCAATAAGATTTAGAGTTTACAGATTTTTATTCAGATACCAAGAAACATAACAAATATTCCAATAGTAAAAATTACATATAAAGTGACCCACCTTGGGCGCGAAATTCAGTTTCGTAGAAAATGTGTGTATGTGTTCTGTTTTCGAAATTTGAAAGTTTTCATCTAATTTAATGTAACTTGGACTATCTATCCTTTGCAAAAAATTGATTTAATATCATCAATACATGTTCTCAAATCACTTTGTAGATCAAATCAACAATATGGCATAATTTGATTAATTTATTGGGTCAAAATACTGTAAAACAAAATATGTCCTTCTAATTTGCATGATATTTCCTTTGATTTGTAGACTTCATTCACTTATTTTGAATGAAACAATTCACATATAAAACAACATTGGCGATCACTTTTTGACTTAAAGTAAATAAGTGAACTTTTTCTGAATTATCTTCGAACTAGAACACCATTTTTTAACAGGCAATACAATGATTCGTTACATTTTCCACAAAGGACACAGAAAACTTGCTAAATTTGACAATCGTTTAAAATTTCTGTTAGCCGCTAGAGGAGAACACTTGAAATTTCGGGACAGAAAACTCGCCTTTACTGAAACCTAAACAAATGCAAAACTTTTTTTTAATATTTAAATTAACCAAAATTTGTTTGAATTCTTTCATTCAAGTAACAACGTCTTTAATAATAATGATTTTGTCAAAAACTAATAACAAAACCAAATAAATAATACAACTTATTCAAACAGTTTCATCTGAAGTTATTAATATTTTGAACATACTATTCTTTCTTTATTATATTTTGTGGTTTTTGTTAACCTCCCTATAATAAAAGAAAATCATCTTCGATGAAAATGTGCCTGAAAGAAACAGAAACCAAATGTGCCTGTACAAATAAAAGAAAACCTTTCATGGTCCATAGACACGGCAAGCAAAAAAAAAATCAGTGCATTTTCATTACATATCTAGTTGTGCATTTTTTTGAATTTTCTTCTTGCAACAATAACGTGCCCATGCATGCACATATGCACATGTATTTCGAACTCAAATCATGTGTGCTGTTGTGCTTTGTGCGCTTTTCGCTTCTATTATTAGAAACACGCAACACTTACCCTAGCAACTTTTTCCTTGGGAAATTCATTTTGATCGCATGGTCCATCACCGCACTGTAACAAGACAATTTTTTATTTATGAGTATCATAATAATTTTGGATCCTCAGAAAACTTTTTTGTGATCTTCGGAAATAAAACAAATTGTAAAAATTTCGAATTGATAAACAAAGAATATGATTTCGATTTAAAAAAGATGCAACAAGAATTTTTTTTGGGGGAAATTGACTTCTATTAAACGCTGAATCGCCTGGGCTGCACTTTTAATTTCAATCGAAGTTTTCGCGGACGACGTTGATAATTTCTTTTTATTCGTTTTCATGAAAAAAAGCTCATTTTGAAGATACCGTCCCACCATGACTTTTGGCTTTCAATGGCAAAAATTAATACTATAGGTAATTTGAATGGAAAAAAAAATCGATTTATTTTCACTTCTACGGTTTTTTTGACTTTCTGTAGGATGTAGAAAAATGTTTGCTAATTAAAACGCCATTACTTAATAATCACATCATTTTAATTTTGAACAAGGAAACCAAAACCCAAACTTTCATGTTCCAGTAATTTCCGGACATGGTCAAAAAATTATTGAAAAAAAACACAAAGAAAAACAGCCATAGATGAAATGGCGGTTCTTGATGTTAAGACCGTAAATATGTAAATAATCCTCATTTTCCTCAAAAGGTATTTTCCGTGTTCACGGCGTGACCGTAAATTAGCAAACCAGCCGCAAGTACCAGCGACCGGCCATGATTCTAAGCAATTCAGCGGTTGGCTTTCCAAAAACAAAGTCTATTTATATTATCTGGATCCTCTTAAACTTTCCTCGTCTTTCATGAAGTACATGCAAATAGTAGAATTTCGATTATTTGCTCGAGCTACTTTACTGAGAAAAGTTGCCTGTTTTCACCACTCGAAAACGTGGAAATTATCCTGTACGTCTGAAAAAAAAACTTCCAAAACTTAGATTCATGTCCGATATACACGTGCGCTCGCAAGATCTTAGATAGCCACAAATATAATCCCTGTCTGCGTAGTTTTATTACTTTTAGATTATTTTCTAGACATTTATAAAGACACTTCCTTATGGTTTTACGCACGCAACAAGGTTGAGTTTGCTTCCAGCAAAGCAGTTCGAGTCAAAGTTACGCAAATAAACAAATACGTAGAACGTCGAAAAGGTTGAATATTCGGATTTAATTTCGATGTACTTAAAATACACGTGCCTAGATTCAAATAAACGACACTCAAATGAAATAAGTTATTCGTTGCATACCTGTATGAAAGTATACTATGATATGAGAAAGTTTTGAGATGTTTTTGAAATGGTCATGTGAAAACGTGAGTAGGAAAAAAACGTCTGGGAAAATTTTCCATTGAAATAACAATAATGTGGGATGGTCACTATAAGCTATAAGCTATTAAAATTTAATCTTCAACTCAAAAAAGTTGAAAATGCAATTTATTCTGAAAAGTTTGATAAATGTCACAATAAGTAGGAAATTCTAAATTACAATCAATTTTGAATTTTCTATTTAAAATGTTGGTTTGAGTCAAATTAATTCTATAGAGTTTATAAAGATTGAGATTTGACATATTTCCGGCACAATTATGAACTAAAAGGAAATTTACGGACATATCATAAAGCCTTGATGTATTTGCGGCTGCTTTAGAGTAAAAGCTCACACAAATGATGAGAGGAACTCTCATTTTTGTAGGGTTCCTTATTTCAAAGAAAAGCGAAACCAATATCATGGATATGCCGTTAGCTGGTGGAATACATTTGTTGGTGAACTAGTTTTTAGGCATAGTATTCAATGGAAAAAGTTCTTTAGCAGGTTTTTCTCCCGGGAATACTTTTCGCCTACCTTGACATTAGACAATAACCCTTAAGAAGGTGTATAGATAAATTGTATTATGAACAACCTTTTCAATGCCAGTAACATCTAGAAACATCTTCTGTTCTGGCGACCAACTTTTCTGTTGATTTCCTTTTCGTTCTTCTGCATCATAAAAAAGCTTTTTCATTTTCGCAAACAAAAAAATTTGCAACAAGTAAGTTTGGTAAATTTGTTTTAAAATATCGGGGAAATGTCCCTACCTATCAGAAGAGATATATATTTAAAGAAATGAAAACAGCAGTGAGAAGTGAATCACTTTGTCTGAATCTGAGCGTTAGTAGTAGTGAAAGAAAACTATGGGAACATGGGCAAATTTGACAGACATTTCCTCCGCGAGCAGAGTTGGCCATGTGTACGATAGAGATAGAGATAGTAGGCCATTTGACACGTTACAGCCAAAAGCTCGTAGTTGTTAGGTATCGCAGACACTAAAGGGAATATCTGAGGTAGTAATTCTCTCGATTTGTTCTAATTATAGATTTTACACTTGTGGTAAAATAAATTGCTTCACTAAATTTCGTTTATGTATACGCTTATTTAACTTCCTTTAATCTCTCTGTTCTTAGCCCTACCTATGGAGAGATACTCTGTACAATTGATCCAAAGATCAATTGATATATAAGTGGAAGCTCATTGAATGATCCTTATTCTCTGATCGTGAATGCATTCGTTTATTTCTTTCTTTTCGCTCAACTTACAATTATCGCTGTTTCCGCAATCTCACGAACACAAACTGGGAAACCTTCAAACGGGAACCTGTTAACAGTTTAGGTTTTCTCTCTACGATTTATTATGTAGCTCTTGCTTTAGAGCTTTTAAAAGCTCATAAAAGTTTTTAAACGCTCCTGTCAAAGAGTCTGTCCTAAGTCCAACTCCAAGCCGCACTAGTAAAATAAGGAATTGGAATGTCGCAGAAGATATGTAGGGGAACTGTCCATATTGACCCAATTACCTGATTGTAATAAATGCTAAGACGAAAACAAGGACGTTCTGAGACTCAATAAATCATAAGTACGGAAAGTCAAGAAAACTGCTGGCTTAGCACTCTGTCACTCCAAGCTTAGTATGCCAGCCAGCTAGAAAATATACAAGCAACAGCTTGAGAAAAGTGAAATCTAATGGCTGATATTATTTGTTGTCTGTGGATTACGGACGGATAAGAGCTCATCCAGTACTATGGTACGTAAACTGTGCTGGAAATTAAGTGAGATACCTATACCCAGCGCGTGGCTGTTGATTACCTCAAAGTGAGTAGGCTAACTGAAAATGTATGGGCTAACCTGTTTATTCAAGACATCAGAACGATCCCTACTCGATTAATACTCATGTCACCTCAGAGTTAGCATTAGGTTTTTAAGTATCCTGCCGTGAAGACTGAACTTTCCTGGTCAATTCTTTTTAGAGCAGAGGCAGCTCATCATTGCACGAAAAGGAATCAGTGCATCGCTTGCTAAAATTTCTTTACACGAAGAAAAAATAATATAACAATATGTATTGAAATTCAAAACAACTTATTGGATTTTGTATTGGATTTTTGCAAATACTCAAAATCAAAAATATAATCTAACAAAAGTCAATCAATTCTATATGCAAAAAAAAATCGTATTTTCTCACAGCCAAAGGACACTGCTCGGTAACTTTACAGCAACACAATGGAAACCATTGCGTTTTAGCCAAAACGTCAAGTGCCGCGTTTTGCGTACCATATGAACCCAGAACATGCAGCTCATTGCTAAAATATCTTGCATAATTGAAACATTTATGAGATTGATCGTGATCATAATGAAAATCACTGACACAAACTGTTAGAAATCGAATAGCACTGTTAACTTTTCACATATTTCCATGCGCAGAATGAAAATTGATTATACTGTAAAATTATGGAAAAATATTTGTGCTTCCCTGAGTCTTAAAGTCACGAGCCGCCACTGGTGTAGATAGATCTTGGCTGAAGTCAAGTGAGTTGAATTCAAATATACAAAAATCACCCCTAACTCAAAAGACTGAGTATATACTTTAATCGTTGATGCCTCAATTGCCCCAATTGGGACTAGGTTGTGAATACAATACCCAACAATAACTTCTATAAAATAAGAAAATGAATTCTTTGTAACAGGATCATTTGTTTAGCAAACTATTAACTAATTGCAATAAGTGTTGGAAGTGGCCTCCTTCCTTCTCAATACATAACTCTAATCTGCGAACTAATGATTATCTCACTTTACTAAAATTAAAACTATTACTTCTTATAAAGTCACAGGCGGGCTGAATTCTGCTCCAGAAGACTTCTCCCGAGTTCACAACAGAACCGTAGACCACAACTTTTAGGTAAACCAATAAATAAAAATCTAACGGATTAAGATCAGGTTACCGCGGAGGCCAAATAATTGGATCTCCGCGACCTATCCATCGTCCATTGAATTTTTTGTTCAAGTAAGCTCTCACTTCCTGAGAATAATGTGGTGGCGCATCATCGTGCATAAAGTAGATATGCCTTCTCAAGGAGAGAGGGATATTATCGTCCAACATATATTCTAATTCAGTTTCCAAAAATGAAAGATATGTGGTACGTTTCACTGTTGGGATTTCGAAGGTCCCAAGCAAATGATTGTCAACTATCCCACACGAAACATTTATTTTGAATTTTTATAGCGTGTGGATTCTTTGAAGTCCAATTGTGCAAATTATGTGTATTAAAAACACCATCTCTACTAAATGTGGCTTCATAAAATAAATAAATAGCAATTTCGGTGTTATATCCAGCCTCTGCTGACGCATCAAGTGGCAAAATTCAAGTCACCGTGCAGTATCTCCAACTCGTTATGCTTGTACCACAGTATAATGACGGATACAGCTGACTATAATGAAAAGTACGCCAAACCCTCGATTGAGATATTCCAACTCTATGCACTATTCTCCTGGTTTTGGTGTTCGGATCTGCGTTTACCATCCGTAATATTTCGTCTTCTACGTTTTGATGATCCTTTGTTTGTCATCTAAGCCATGGCATATGCGAAACCTTAGGCATATGCGAAATCGTAGGAACAAACGTTATAAGTGAATTAGAGAAAATACTGACGTTAGACCTGCTATTCAGAAAGAGTATAATTAAGTCGCTAAGCAATTTTTAGCAAAGTCTCATGAGGTTTATGATACTTACATTAGGTCAAAAATTCTTCGATTCTGTTAATGTGAAGCGAAAAACTACTGGTTATCCATCGTCAATGTTTCTGAATAATATAACGTCTTCTTCAACTAAAGACATATGTGACCTATTTGCAGATAGTTTTCACAAAGTTTTTAATGCACCAGACCCATCAAACTCACACCTATCTTCCCCTGGTTCAACTCCAACAGCTTTTGTCAACCATTTAGAAATGTCACGTGATGACATACGAAAAGCTATTTTGGAAATCAACTGCAACAATGGTCCTGGGCCCGATCTTCTTCCTCCGATTTTTTATGCAAGTGTGTGGAGCAGCTTATAACTCCCTTGCATATTTTCTTTAGCAGATTACTTTCGTCAGGAGTTTTTCCATCCTGTTGGAAGCTTTCGTATGTCACACCCATATTCAAGAATGGTGATCGACGCTGTATTGAAAATTATAGGGGCATTGCTATTTTGTCTTCGATTCCGAAACTTTTCGAAAAGGTGGTATACGGCAAACTTTCTCCCTTAGTTGATTCCCGTCTGAACGAGCAACAACATGGCTTTAGAAAAGATCGCTCAACTACCACGAATTTGACAATCCTAATCTCAGACGTTCTATGCAAAATGGAAAAAGGTTACCAAATTGACGCAGTCTACATATACTTCAGTATGGCATTTGACAGAGTTGACCATTCTACCTTAATTCTTAAGCTACAGAAAATTGGTATTGCTGGCTCTTTACTTAGATGGCTGACTTCCTACTTTTGCGATCGAACACAATGTGTAAAATTTCTAGGACTTTTATCAAAAAACATTACTGCTACCTCTAGTGTACCACAAGGTAGCCATCTTGGCCCACTTCTTTTCAATGTATTTATTTCCAACCTATCCGGCGTCCTTGTAAACATACCTCATTTACTTTAGGCAGACGATCTCAAAGTTTATCAGACCATTGAATCCAAATTGCATGCCCTCTTTCTCCAATCCAAGCTTGATTCACTTGATCGTTGGTGCAATGTAAACAAGCTTCCTCTCAACCTTGATAAATATCAGGTTATTAGTTTGCCCAGAAAATGCACGGTTACACACAATACGTACTTCCGTGGCAATAATATGCTAGCTCGAGTTGATAACATTACTGACCTCGGTTTTATCTTAGATGAAATACTTCGCATCACTTTACACTACGATAAAATACTTTCTCCTGCAAACAAACAACTAGGCTTCATCAAAAGACGTGCCAAAGAATTTCGTATCCTGTGGGTCACAAGATCTTTATACACTTCACTTGTACGTCCTATTCTCGAATACGCTTGCATTAGCTGGAATCCTGCTTTTGAAACCCACAGTGACAGACTCGAGACAATTTTTACTTTTCACCTTGAGAGAACTGTACAACCCTTATGATTTTAATACCCTACCCCCTTATGAGTTTCGACTGGGTCATTTAAACCTATCAACACTTGCCTCCAGAAGAATTGTTATATCGGCCTGCTTCACATTCGACGACATTAGAGGCGCTATTAATGTAGAATTTCTGAATAATAAAATTTTGATAAATATCCCTGTGAGGAACACCAGGTCTAATCGTTTCCTAAAAAAAATTTCTCATTCAACCACATATGGAGCTAATGAGCCGATAAATAGATGCTGCAGAGTATTCAACAGCATATGGAATTTATATTCCCCTACGATTTCCAAATCATCCTTCAAATCTTCTCTTTTTCATACCATCCATACCCCTAAACCTTAAGCTATAGCTTACATGTCAATGTTTTATTTATTGATTGTTATTTATTAATTTAATTTATTTGTTACTTTTTTAATTTGTTTGTTACTTATTTAACTTGTTTGTTTTTACTTTTTACTTGACTTTACTTTTCCATTTAATTTTTAATTTGATATTTTATATTTGATTTTGTACCTTGTTTGGTGAATAAATAAATAAATAAATAAATCCCATCCATTAGAACCAAATATCCCACGTTTCGTTAAGCGCCTGTCTATATTCTCAAAAGTTCTATGGTGAGGGATTCTCCGATTGGGAAATCTTTGCTGATATAGCCGTCCAGCTAGCCCACTGTCTTTTAAGCCTCGCTATAAATCAAATGAAGATCTGCATATTCTTCGTTTGAAAAAAATATAATGAGAGCTAGAAAATGTGTTACTAGTTTCTGAATTTCTAAGAGTTGATATAACAGTTTGTGAAAGACTTGGATAAATTATCTTTACTTGAAAATTATAAGACTATAGATCACACAAACAATTAATTATTCAGATTCGATTTTTTCTAGATCTCTAAACCAAATATGTCTATCAGTCTAATCGTAACGTAACCTTAACATCTTATTGATACTCCATGGTTTAAAAGCTTCTTTTTAATTAACTTTAAGAGCTAATTGCCTTCTACATTGCTTTTTTTACGATAAGGTCTAATAAGCCGTTCACACTACACTCTAAATCAAGTAGATTTAGAAGCTGTCAAAGTTAATCAGGTAAGCGTTCACACTACCCGAAGTGATTTAGAATGAGGAGATTTAGAGAGCGAACTGTCATTCGAATTTGTGTGTACAATTTTTTTTGCATGAAAGTTGTTCAAAATGGTGCAGAAACATGCAAGAGCATTTTCTTTTCATTTTGTACAACTCACATTTTCCTTTTTTGTCTAATTTTTGCTATATTTGAACGAAATTCGAATGACATTTCGTTGAAATCTACTCTCCCTCTCACGGATGGAATTAAGCACGCTCTGAGAACAATTCAGCCCGGAAAAATTCACAATAGTACCTGATTTGTACTTGTAAATCTACTTGATTAACTCTGTCAGAAGGGGAAAAAAATGTATGGGTAATCAAGTAGATTTAACTTGATTTAGCTCTAAAGCGATCAGCTGATCGAAATCGCCTGATTTAGAGCCTAGTGTGAACGGGCTATAAGAAGTATTCCTCTGTGCGGTCACTCAGATGCTGAAATTGTTGGTCTCCTTGAATACACATAATGACCTCATGTAGAAAATCTGTTGCAGGTAGCGAGACGAAACTTTTTGCGAATAAAAGCCGATATAAAAAACATTGTTAAAAAGAAATAAAATTACATTCTGCAGAAATAAATTTCAAAGATACATGAGTTAATTGTTTGAAATTTTAATGCAAACATTTTTTATCAGCTCACATCAAGGAATCACGTGGTATGTCGCAAGGCACCTTGACTTGAATCACCCTGTATAGTGTGTATATATGAAATGAGCTGTGAATGTGGTTCAAACACCAATATTCTCATCATCATCATTATTTTCGAAATATTTAGCCCTATCTAGATGCTTCAGTTACAACAATTTCATTATTTATTAACAGCTCAATCGCGATCCAGATGCTGACTTTTAAATAACGGAATCACTATGTATTGCTCTTCATTACCTTTGAAAAGGTACCAAATTTGATCGGGCTTAAGATAAATCATCTGGGTTTAAAATCGCTTATCGGATGGTTTCTTTGGAAACACATTTAAACCACTGACGTATATTTTTCCAAACTCATCGTGTTTCAAGAAGTGGTGGAAACAAAAGAAATCAACAGAACGCTATAAAAATATCACAAGTTCGACTATTTGAAAAGAAAAATTTCCCTTCGAAATCCATCATTAGCTGAGTAATCCTGACATCGACCGGAATTCACTAGTCTTAGCATTCGCCATAGAAAACTCTGCAGCAATTATTCCTCTTGTTCAAAGACAGACTTTACTTACACGGACCTTGTAGTAGGTTATGGATTATCGTTGCGTAATAGTGTGTAACCTTTACTCTCCGTTCTCTTATGTTTCGGTAGCTCTGACCTTGAACAGACCGCAAAGTACTATTATCATTAGCAACAACAACATCACAAGTACCGACAACAGCAAGCCTTCATGCAACTCCTCATACATTTGTATGCATAGCTGGAAAAAAGGAATCGATAAAACTACCCTTCTTCTCGACCATCTTACCATGAAAGTACGCAAAATATAGCAGTTACATAGGTGCGCTGTGAGAGCGAGGCATTGTGAAAGGACACACTTGCCAAGTACACAAGGAACTATACAAAAAGAAATGAAATTCGCTTTTATCACGCAATCACATTTTTATTTCACGGCAGGCGAAGAAGAAGAGTTTCTTCAGTCGCGTTCTGTGCTTTTTGCTTCTTTCGAATCGGTTCGAAATCAATTTTTAGTACCGTCAAAGGGAATTGATATAAAGGATTTTGAAATGGAATTTCATGTTTCCCTCGAGGAAATTTCTCTTCTTTTGTACGTCCATTCATATGGGATGGCATTCATTAAAATTCTAATTATATCATCAGAATCGTCTGATTGAATGAAGCTCGAAATCCAACTAAACGGCGCCGGAGATGAGAATGTCAAGGAATAGTCTGAAATTAAGTGAAAGTATCATTGTTTCTTGCAACTGTATGAGTCAAGTACGGTTGTGAAAATGATAAATCGTGTCTCTCACGCCTGATATGTATGTCCATAGCAGTGTCACATGTCGTCTATTTTGAATAATGATGTAATGCGACGTGGCCTGTTGAATATTAATTTTTTCTTAAATAATACATACGAGTACATGCAAATATGTATTACTACTCCAGACCGGAGAATTTGCAGAGGGGATTAGCTTTATGCTCGGGGATTACTTGACATACATTTGCATATTACTGCGTACGTATTCGTGTTCACGTAATTTTTGTAATATGCAATGAATTACTTTTTTGGCGGATGGATTAATGATGTCAAAATACAAAATGAAGTAGTTGAATTGAATGCGTGAATTGTGTGCTAAGCGGTTTTAGGTTGCATTAAATGTTTGATGTGATCGTGACAAAGTTTGGGAGTTTATTTGAGGCAATAAGATTGAAGTTAATATTATTTTCGGTTGTAAAATGAGAAAGTTTAATCCGGATTATCAAGGATTTGATAAACATACATTCTATCTAAATAAGGAGCACAGTTAAAATTGAAACGTCAACAGTTTAGGCTAGGCTATAACGTCTACAGAATTGTCCAGACAAAAAAGCTTACGCCGCAGATAAAATATAGCACTATGACTGCAAGAAGCTATCGGAAGTCGTTTGCACATTGAAATACACTTCGTGGTGTTAATAATTTTATTAAACTGCTACCTTGGTATAAGAATCTTCAGTTAGTCTTAATTTCACTTACTAAGACAAGTGACAAGTGAACTCCGCCGATTGCAAATCTATCTTGTGACAGGAGGAGGAGGGTTTGAGGCCACGATGTAACTCTATCGTCAACAAATTTTGTATAGTTACAGCCTGATGGCTGAGTTACACCTAAGCGTCTCAGGTCATTAGGGAGGTAGCCACGTTGTCAGACCTGCAACATAGTTGTGTGGACTTGTGCATGCGGCAAGTCTCCTGATGTAACTTTCACCGAGGCCTCCATCGAAGTGGTTGAGCGATGTGACGACAACTCATCCTTGTAAAAACTTTCTTCGTCAAGAAACCTGGAACAAATGCCTCGGATAGGACTGATCAACAACAACGACCACGCAAACGTACAGCGGATTATTCTCACGGAACCTGGAATGTACACTCCCTGAACAAACTAGAGGCCGAAAAGGCCCTCCTTCATCAGGTCAAACAGTATAAACTGAACATTACTGCCGTCCAGGAAACGAAAAGGAATTGCACACTATTTTTTACAAGCGGCGAACCGTCGGGCGACAAGGAGTTGGAGTAGCATTCATAGTGAATAAGCAGCTCAAGCCACAAGTTACTGACTTCAAACCATTGAACGAAAGGCTATGTGCAGTTCGCATTAAGGCGCGATTTTTCAACCTTTGGCTCATCAATGTGCACGCTGCCACTGAAGCTAAAGAAGACTCAGTAAAAGACGAGTTTTATGCCTGCCTTGAAACTCTCTTCGACTCACTTCTATCAAACAATGTTAAAATGCTGCTGGAGATTTCAATGTAAAAGTTGGGAATGAAGGGACCACTCGAGGGACCACTGGAGGATACAGCCTCCACAATAAATGCAAAGATAACGGCCAACGTCTAGTCGGCTTCGCCTGCAGCAGGAACTTTGTATGCTCAACTTGCTTTCCGCACCGTCGCATTCATAAGCGGACATGGAAATCTGCAGACGCACATGCCGTCAACCAAATCGACCACGTCCTTATCTGTAAACGATGGACATCAAGTGTGATGGTTGTTCGGACGTACCAAGGAGCTTAATATTCGCGGTTGAAAATTTGCTGAACGAATATACGGCTCAGGCATATACAACCGCGCTTGAGGAAAGAATTTCACCAATGCTGCGCGACTCCAGCAATGTAGATGTCCACTGGTTCTGTGAAGAACCCAAAAATACAATCATAGATGTTGCAGAAAATGTCGTGCGATACAAAGCCCGATGAGCGCGAAATGAATGGTTTGACGAAGAATGCAGAAGCTCATTTGACGCAAATGAGGCCTACAGACAATGGGTCCAACGTGCAACCAGACCCAAAAACGAGAAATATGAATGTATGAGAATATCCAATAGAATAATTAGGTGTACGATAAGGAAATACAGTTCCTGCAAATTAGTGTGAACCTAGCTAGTAAGAGTGCCAGATAAGCGTACAGTTTAGTAAATACTAACAAAAACGGCTACCAATCCAAGACTAGCCTCTCTAAGGACAAAGATGGAAGTATTATCAGCGATACCAAAAGTATTAACAAACGATGGGCGTCCTACTTTGAAGAGTTTCTCAATCCACCATCAAACATCCTGCCAGCAGAAGCTGAGTTCCTTGATGATACTGCTGATCAACCCCCGTCCACAAAACTCCCGATATTAGAAGAAGTTGATCTCGCCTTGCGATCACTGAAAAGGAACAAAGCGCCGGGTGCTGACGAGATACCAGCTGAGTTACTGAAGTTTGGTGGAATTGAATGCTTTAGTCATTGCTATTTTCTTAGAAACATACTGTCTCTATGAAAAATTATATTCCTGCAAATTCCAAGTTGGCGTATGGAAATGCTACTCTCGTAAACTGTCAATGATGGCATCTCTGTACCTTTTGCATTCATCCAACCAATCATTCACGATAGAAAGGCCTTGGAGGTTCTAATGCCAATGAGAGCTTTCGTCTACTCGAATGGGGAACAGGGTCTAACTAGTCATCATTTTGTATTTATTTCTCAGAACATCGATGTAACATCATATTCCGATTGTTTTTTTTTCTTTTATAATGCCAAAGCTCAGGGGATTGCCCTTTGAAGCGAATGCTTGGCGATGGCGGTAGGGAAACACATATGGGAGAAGCCGATATCAATTATTCCATTATTCTTTTAAGTGCCACATTTATTTCTTATTTTCTAAAGCACTAGTATTATGCCTAGTCGCTACTAAAGCTTTTAAAGTGACACTTAATTAATGCAGTGCTGGTGTTATACCCAATCGCCGACTGTTAAGACAACACAAGACGAACAAATACAGCCATGAACACGGCGGGATTCGAACCCGTGGGCAGTAGATCGCTGCTTCGGACTGACGCGTTAGCGAGCTAAGCTGCCGACCACCCCAATAATCACTACTACACCCCAATCAATACTTATTTCTATTTACGCTGAAAACCTCGATACAAAAAACAGTAAAATTTCATAGGTGAGCTTTCCACATCCTTCGTTCGTAGTCAAAGCTCCAGACTACGAGCGACGGATGTGGAAAGTTTGCAGTTTAGGTTAGGTTAGGTAAAGAGAAACTGTTTGAATGTTTTCACTTTCACTTATGGAGAAGATATCTTGTCCATATTAAAACAGGTTCGATTAAGATATGCCAAAAATGTGGTATATCCCGAAAGGATTCAACTTCCTGCGACAGAAAATCGATTGCTTTGAGGTATACAAATTTATTTCTTAGAATGAAACTGAAATGAGACTTCACTTTAATAGGAGAATATATCTAACTATCTAACTTTGAGTAGGTCAAAGGTCAATATCAACTTTTCCAACAGAATTTCAAAATTGTTTGTACAGTTCCTGAAATGTTGCTAGGATATAAGTGCTTAGATTAAACAAGAAGCTTTCAAACATATTTGGGTTTCATTTATGACATATACAAATGTAATTTGATTTTGATTAGAAGTGACTGGCAACAAAAAGTAATATTTGATTGACACTTCGTTGGCAGAGCTATGAGACAAAAGCGATAAGGAAGAACGTTTGAGCGTTTGCTGTTATCTGGCTCTGGATCTGCATTACATTGTAGGTAATATACCTTCTTACGAGTACTGCTTTGCCTCCTCCCCTACGAGTTAATCTATCATTTCTGTAAAAGTGATAGTTCGGGATTCGTAGCCAATGGCTTGGTTCCAAAAATGGCAGCATGGAGTTCGCATTTCACGTAAGGATGGGTATTCAATTTGCTCGATTCATATTGCTTGCTTAAAGGGAGTCCGTGTTGTTGACGATTTGGAGATCGAACAAACTAGACCACTTTCGCCATCATGTCCTTCATTATTGTATGAAGTTCTTCTTGTAACATGGTGATGAACTGACTCATTTGGTTCGGGAAGTTGGCGGGAGTCGCTGATTTAACACTTAGAAGAATTCGTTTAGCCGATGGGTTGCTGATGTTTGTTAGGGGAGGAGATGAACTGGAAAATATTCGAGGGAACCACCATAGCTTGCGGGCTGTTCTTCGCCACAATTAGCACATTTCGGCTTTTTTTCCAGGTCTAGTTTGACCTCATCGAAACTGGCCTCTTAGGATGATTTCAAGGTTTTTTCCTCAGGAAGATACTACGTATGATACAAAACCTTTAGCTCTGTAAAGATCTTGGTGATCTTTCTATGGGCATCAGTGTTTTTAGAAAAAAATTGAATGCCAAGATAAACGCGCTTAGCTGGAACAATTTCTACGCTTCTTTGCTTAGAAACGTGTGCTAACCCTATCCATTCTTTTACTGAAGACTTTGAACTTTTGATATTTTGAAGTGTTGGCTGAGAAGATACACTAGAGGATTAAGTTGACGTTGTCCTTGCATATAAAGGAGGGAAATAATCATTGATGATTTTTATAGCACTAGAAGATGAAGGGAAGGTGTGTTTTATGGTGCTTTCCTCACTTGTAGGGACAATAGTAGACGCTCCTGTGTTTGGTTTGTGGTTGTCTGGTGCCACATGGATGGTAGACATGCTATAAAAGTCGTCTTCTGCGCTGAATGCTTTCTTTCCAGCAGAAATACAAAGCTCTTCTGTATGCGAAGATGAAGCGGACCCCGAAGAAGGTGTTTGCTGCCTTCTTCTCTTTTTATTTGCGGGAAGCTGTGGTTAGAAATCACATTTCTGACAAAAGTTTTGCTGAATTCTTTCAGCAGATCTTCATTCCGTTTTGCGAGCTCTTGATTCACACGGCATTGCTCGGCCAATTCTTGCTGGATTTTTTCAAAGCTGTTCTAACAGCTTGCTGAGTTTTTGTTAATTTGCTCAGTTAAGTCTACATTTGGTGATTCCTGACCGTGCAGCGCACCTCTTCTTAAATAATTATTCTCTTTTGAGTCACTCATTGTGCAGCAAGGTTCAAAATCATCTAAACCTTACGCTGCTATCTTATGCAAACCTACAGCAGAACGCAATGTAGATTTTGCGTATGTTAAAACTATATTTAACTTTAACCGGATGTAGGATAATTTGAACTCACACACACACACACACACACACACACACACACACACACACACACACACACACACACACTAAAACCAATTAAGAGCGCTGAACACAAAACTTTGACTTAAACAAGTATTGAAGAACCATTTGCAGTATGTGTATATCTGGTCGGGACTTTGAATAGACCGTTATACGGAGGAATAAGTTGTAGACGAACATAGTGGGCTCTGACGAAGATGTTTAAGCAAGAGTCCAGTTGGCTGGAGATGAATACCTTGGCTGATGAATATTTTCTGTGTGACACATTATTTGCGTCCTTGGATAAACTTAAAACATCCAGAGTTCGTAGAAAAAGCCAAAACAGGTCACGTGTCTGCTTATCTTGCATTTTTCTCTGGCCCATGTAGAACGCCAAGTGGTATTCAGCCAGGGTGAGTTATGTTGTATTTAAAGCGGCCAGACACTTCTCAAAAAATGTCAACTTTGGTCACAAAAACTGATTGCTTTTTAAAAATATGTTTGGAGTTCTTTTGCATTTCCTCAAATTTTTTGTCCAACTTTGTTGAAAAAAGTCGAGCAAAGTCGAAAGTACTGAAAACTGACTTTCTTCAAGACGGGAGAGTGTTTTCTTTACAAGGTTTTCGAAGCCAGAGGCATACTGACTCTTGGCAGTTATCTCACTTATGTAACTTAGATACCCAAGTTGACAGGATGTAGCATTCTGACTTTTGTTTGAATGATAAAGATCGCTATTTTAAATCAGTGTATGATGTGACCCTCTCGGGTTCCAAAAATTATGGGGAATAGCATATACCCTGCTTAACCGCTAAGAGCTTATTTTCTTTATTTCTGCTATACGTCGCAAGCTTGGCCAAGTAAAACCGAGAGGTTCCAAAAATCCTTGACAGTTTCGCTCCAAAGTTGCCTCAACGAAAACAAATAGGCCAATCTCAGAGTTTGTCTTGACGAAGTATAATAGGGTGGATTTTGCGAGACAACTCTTAACTTGGTCAAAAGCTTTGCTAGCTTCAAGTGGGTATTCTATATTCCAGCTCCATTTTTTTAAGAACCACAGAGATATATGTTATGAAGCTTCTGCACCTCAGTTGTGTGAAGAAGGAGCGATGATATAAGTTGAGCATAGCCAATCATCTACTTTGGTCTTCAAACGCCGTGGGAAGAAAAGCTGTTAAAAATGCTTTAGTGCCTGTCTACGAAAGTTCTTAGTATGTGAATTCGATTGAAATTAGAAGGAACTCACATTACTCAAAATTGCTGTTGAGATTGTGGTCTACAAATCGTTGAATAATGAACAATGTGCTAATTTTTAGAAGTTCAAGCGACCAAAATGTTGTGTTAGATAAAGCAGAATTTCAGTCCGTCTAGGATTTAATAAATTAGCCATTGGAGTATTTGTTGACCATCGTCAAAAAAAGAAACGCATTTGAATTCACGGTATTAATTGCCGACCGGTTGTGTGATGGGGAGCAGAATTACGTGCGGAATCTGAAATGCGCCCGAATTCACAGCTGCAGCTGCAATAAGTGTGTGAGAACGCCACCTATGTTTTAAGCTCGGCCACGTCTGACGGTGTTGCGGAAACAGTTATTTTATCAGCCGGAACTTCGGTGATTTTTTCAGCAGTTTGTACAAGTTTTTCACAGATAGCCTCTTCAACAGGCTTACATAGCTTGTATTTGTACTGGCAGCCACTGTAGACAGAAAGTTCTGAAAATGTCCTCGCCAACTAAATACCCTCGTAACTGCTTCATCTTCCTAAGTAGCAGGAAAGGTTATCAGTCACCCAGGCTGACGTTTTCCAAGAAATGCTTCAGCTTGGAAGAATCACTCGATAATCGCCACAATATAAGGGTCGTCTTGAAGGCCTCATTCTACGTCATCGGGTTCAAGGCTCGCAACCACATCCCTTACCATTGCTGCTGCTTAGCCTGGCGCGGCGGTTGAATGATACTTTATTACGCCTATTGTATAGTGGTTTGATTCTAAATCTGAATTTTTGGATTTTTATACTGCTAGCATGACATGCAAGCTTTAAAAATGAACACAACTGCCAAATCAATTCAAACACTCTTTCCTGCGGTCAATTTTATACCAAATATTGGGACAAATATTAAGTTCATTAAAATGCCACTCTATGTATTCTTTTTTACTGCTTTGTTGTATAGCTTTCATGTGATTCTAACAAAATAAAATTTTGGGGCGATGATAGTAAAAGTTGGCCAATTAATCTAGTTTCATTTTTCAAAATTCCCATACAAAATTTATTTTATTTATTCCAGTAGTAAGCTAAAAAAGTTTGAAAAATTAGATTAGGTTTCAAAGATGCTAAGAGTAATTGCATATAATGCAAGTAAATTCAGACCGAAAAAAATTAGAGAAAAAATACGACTTCATTAATTTCGGAATAGCTCTGTAGCTGAAAATTATGTTTGAAATTTATATATCAACCTTTTTGTCCCCAATCATTTCAACAGTCGCCATCGATATCATGTTTTATCATTATTTAAAAAAGAACTCGCGATCAAATTAATGAAACACAGAAGCATTATTTTAGCATAAATTTCATGAAAATTGATCCTAACGTATTAAATATAGGTTAAGGCTTCATATAAATAGATTCAGACAATAAATTCATCCTACTCCTATCATAAACAGAAACCGATTGTTGACGAGTGTTTCCACAAAAACTTCAAACATCCTTCCGATTTCACTTAAAAGTATCAATGTCACTGGCATCAGAGTACCATATACTTAAGATCCCATACCATTAACGAAAAACAAATATAAAAACTCTCGAACCATATGCGCCATATTCGTGTACTGCATTAAGACGTGCTTCCATTTAGTCGTGTCCCCTTCCCAAAATTTAAAAGATATTGTATTACTGGATAATGAAGTTTATGTCGAGCACAAGACAAGACTTTACCAGCAACTATACAGCAGCTAGTACTCTGTACGGTTCGTAAGAGAGCGAAAGGAATCGATGCGATGGAAACACAAGCAACGGGGCAGCTAAAGGAGTCTCGATGATCGTACTTTTGCGTACACGAAGTAGTCGCCCCGACAAGGTTACAGTACGTACGCCATTGCTAGCATCTTTTGCATATAAAAGAAGGATCTGTCCTTGTTCGGGATTATTGGAAACAATTTGCATAGATATCAAGTGGATGATATCTTGTACTCATACCCTTGCAAGCGTCTGTTGGTTTTTCGACCTATAGCGAGATTTAAGCTAAACAATCTCAGCACTAAGCTAAGCTAACATAAATCTGTTGTTTTCCAAGATGCGAGCTTCAGTGTTGTCAAACTTCGACATTTCCAATAGTTCATTTAATATGTGAACGAAAAATCTAATGCTCAACCAATTCAATCGCAATACCGGTTTCCCTCGCCAAAATGAGAAAAAAAACGCGAAGCATACTTATATGTCCCCAGATAGAAAATTCAAAAAAAAAAATCCATACCAGCACTCGAAACAATATCATCGTATAATTTCTCATACACATCGCACCATCGCAAATGCTTTACGTTGTTCACATTGTCAGTCTGCTGCTAATTTTCGTTTATTGTGCAAACGGATAAAGTCAAGTTATACGAAATGTTCTCGAGATAAAACCGGGGAGTTAGCATGCTATCATTCTATGCAGATTCACAAATAATCATATTGGCGCTACGAAGAGTGGAAATGAACAAGCGAAAAATGGAGAGAAAAATACGCAAGCGATAAGATTTTAATGGACAGGATAAACTGCTTTGAGAATAATCTAAGCGTTATATTCAATGCTTAATTGCAATTTTATTATCCGATTTTCAGATGGATTTACTCTCAAGTTGCCTGGAATTGATGTATTGCTGTTTCGCAATCTCGTTCGATATCGATTGGTTTCGATGGATAGTCCGATGAATTTGAAAGGTTTAAAACAGCGAATAAGCTATTGATGTTTTGAATTATTTTCTGGAGTGAATAATGTTGTTGATTCATTTAATAAGCTTAATTAGCCTTTAGTTTATCAGTTAATGTACCGGTTGAGTATGCTTTGAAGGATTTTTGAAATATTCAAGGAGAGTTCAAGGGCTTTTTTTTAGTTTTTTTCAACTATAAGATCAAGGATATCTATGTACGATAAAAGTATTTTTTCAGACAGCATGTTCAGCATTGTCCATCAAAGTGAGTGAGCTTTTTACATTTTATGCTTTTATACTTTTCAGCATATTATTACTTTTTTATTATTTTTATTAAGAATTAATTACATTTGTGTTACGCGGGTAAATTTTTCATGATCTGTAGTTCAAATTGAAGCTCACAAACTTCTGAATGTTAAACACCAGTGATATTTATTTATTTATTTATTAATCCCTTGCGCTACATATATAATTCCAATGACAGCGTCAAGAAAGCAAAAAACAAAAAAAGAATGAAATATAAAAGAGGAAAAGAAATAACATAAATTATTGAATAATTAGAAACCTAAAATTAGGACTAAGGCAAATAGCAATTCAAGGTACCATTTTCAATACATGCTTGAATTGTAAAAAAGATTGCGGGAGAGGACCAAGCTTAAGGGCATTGTGCGTTCTAGGTAGACGCAGCAAAGGCGAATGGAAATAGACTTCCGTACGTACAAAAGGAACAGAGCAAACCTCAGAAGAACGACTTGGACGACCGGATACACGTCTGGTTATCTGTTAACCGAGATCTATCAAGAAAATGCCTTGGCAAAGTTTGAAAAGGAAACACTCATCGAGGAACAACCTCCGTGATTGCAACGCGGTCATACGAAGGAGGGAAAGATGAAAGGAGTAGGGACAATAGGGGATATTAAATTTATTTATTTATTTATTTATTTAACCACACAAGGTAACAAACAGTAACAAATTTAAACTTAAACTTAAACTATTTTCCCTAAGCTAAATGTCAACAGACTTTATTTTCTGATAGTTAATTCAATATGGCAAGTGAAATAATTTGGACTAAGAATTTAAAACAGTATATAATTTTTTTTTTGAATAAAGGTTTAGAGATATAAGAGGAATAGTAGTTCGAAACATTATTAAATATTTTGCAGCATCTATTTATCGGCTCTCTGTCTCCATAGATAGTGTGATGTTGATGCTCATTGAGGAGACGTGTGTGCCTAATTTGTCTTACAGGATTACTGAAAGTGATTTTGTTACTAAGATACTCTACGTTAACCAAACCTCTAATAACATCAAAGACGAAGCATGAGGATAGTACCGCTCTCCTTGAAGAAAGTGATTTAAGAGATTAAGTCTGTAACTATAAGTTGGAAGACTTTCGAAATCATGTGGATTATAGAGATCTTTCAAGGCAAAAAGCACGAACTGCTTTTGGACAGATTCCAGTTTATTGCTATGAATATCAAAAAAAAGGATTCCAGACGATGCAAGCGTATTCGAGTAGAAGGCGAACTAAAGACATAAACAGAGACCTTGTAACCCATACGTTCTTAAATTCTATCGCACGTCTTTTAATGAATCCTAGCTGCTTGCTAGCTCTAGCAAGAACTCTGTCATACTGAAGATTGAAACGCAGCTTTTTATCCAGGACGACACCGAGATCCACGACACTATCAACATTTTTCAGGAGCTGATTATTCAGGTGATATTCGAAATTAAGAGTAGAGGTCTTGCGGGAAAAACTTATGGCATTTTTCAACGTTAAGAATAAGTTTATTCTGCTCACACCATTGCACCAGTGACTGAAGTTTCAGCTGGAGAAAATTTGCATCTGATTCCGACTGAATAGGGTGATATATTTTCAGATCATCTGCATAAAAAAAGGTGTGAAATGTCGGATAATACCTCCGAGACATCAGAAACAAAAACATTGAACAGAAGCGGCCCTAGATGACTGCCTTGAGGTACCCCAGATGAGACGGTAAATTTTTTAGAAAGACGGCATTGGAATTTAACGTGTTGCGTTCGATCTCGAAGGTAACAATTCAACCAGTTTAGAGGGCTTCCTGAAATGCCAAATTTCTGGAGTTTATGTTTCAAAATGCCATGGTCAACGCGGTTAAAGGCTTTACTGAAGTCAGTGTATACAGTATCGATTTGACGCCCTTTTTCCATATTACAAAGCACATTTGAGACTATTATCATTAGGTTGGAGGTAGTAGACCGGCCTTTTCTGAAGCCATGTTGTTGCTCGTTTAGGAGAGGATCAATAACGATTGTAAGTTTGTTACAAACAATTTTTTCTAACAGCTTAGGTATAGCTGACAAAATGGCAATGCCTCTATAATTTTCTACTGAGCGTTTATCACCACTTTTAAGAATCGGCGTGATATGGGCTGATTTCCAGAAACGCGGAAATGTACCGCATGACAGCGATTTATTGAAAATTATATACAAGGGTGATATGATCGTTTCTGCACACTTAACTAGGAAGCTTGGAGGTAATAGGTCAGGTCCAAGGCCCTTTTTCATATCAAGTTCTCTCATGGCCCTTGAAATGTCTTCTCTGGTTAAATAAAGTTTATTGGCGATGGGCGACTGGTAGATTTCCGAAAGTGGTGATGTGGTAGATGATCCTCTGGCCTGACAAAAAACTTCTTGAAAGTGGTCGGCAAACATATCGCATATTTTTTGTGGATCAGAAGAAACTGAGTTGCATTTGTACATGGACGTGGGATAACCAGAAGATTTTCGCTTAGTGTTCACGAAGTCGAAAAATTTCTTAGGGTTATGAATTATATTTTCGCTGACTATATTTACATAATTTTCATAAGCTTGGTGACATTGTCTTTGAAATTTTTGAGCTATATCACTATATTTTTCCTTGATATCATTGAGAACATTGATATCGGTTTTTATTATCTTATCAAGCTTGTTTCTCTGATTACGTAAACACCTCAGATCTCTATCTAGCCATGGCTCAGACAGTTTGTCTTTTTTCTTTATCTTTTTTCTTTTAAAAAGAAGTGAGCGAGTGAATCTGCGCTGAACAGATTCAATGGCGTCAGATAAATACTGAAAGCGCGGAGACCAGATTTGGCACGCGTATTCTAGAATACTGCGTACGAACGAGACATATAAATGAATACAGGAGGAAATGTTGGTAAACATATACGAAGAACGCAAAACAAATCCAGCAATCCTAGAGGCCCTGGACGTCATATTCATAACATGAACATCAAATCTTAATTTTGAATCAAACACCACACCCAGGTCTCTAAAATGCTGGGCAACTGACAGGGAGATACCAGACAAAGAATAAGAGAACACATGTGGAGTATTTTTATATGCGAAAGACATCTGGTGGCACTTCGAAATGTTCAATGGCAAGAAGTTGTATTGACACCAGAGATTAAGAGCAAACAAGTCAGCTTGCAATTGATGAAAATCGTTCGCAGACTTAATTGCTCTGTATAATTTTAAGTCATCCGCACATAAAAGACAAGGAGAATTGATAACAGAAGGAAAATCATTGACAAACAAGATAAAAAGTAGGGGGCCAAGAATAGAACCTTGAGGAACTCCGGAGTTGAGAAATATAGGAAAAGAAATGGAACCATTAAAAGTAACTCTGCAGAGACGACTATGATGATAAAAGGAAAACCAGGAGAGGAGGGGACCAAAAACACCGAAACCATTAGGTTTAAGGAGCAGCAGGTTATGGTTGACAGAATCAAAAGCCTTCGACAAGTCTGGGTAAATTACATCAACTTGACGTTGACAATCGAAGGCAAAGGCTACAAAATTAGTGAGCTCCATAAGGTTGGTCGATGTAGAGCGACCCTTGATGAAACCGTGCTGCTCAGGAGCAAGTAAGGACTTTAGAGAAGTATAAATTCTATTGTACACAAGATGTTCAAGGATTTTACTGAAACAGCAGAGGAGGGATATAGGACGATAGTTGGAAACAACGGAAGGATCACCACATTTGAAGATTGGGAAAATATTGGCGGATTTCCATAAAGAAGGGAATACACCAGAGGTAAGGCTAATCTTAAAAAGGATAGCTAAAGGAACACAGAGCGATGATGAGAGGGATTTGACAAGGATATTAGGAATACCATCAAGACCGGAACTGGCATTAGAATTTAAGGTATGCAAAAGGATTTCAACTTCCAAAGCAATGGTACTAAACATAGATAATTCAGGAGAGGTACGGAAGACAGTGGGAACTATCGAAGTATTCAGTGGGTTTTTTTTAAAGGAGGAGGAAAAAAGGCAGCAAACAAGTCACAAATAGCCTTAGGAGTGGAAGCAGTAACATCATCAAGAGACATAGATCAGGAACTGAAGAATTAGATTTGAGGGAACGAATGTAGGACCAAAAGGATTTAGATTGATTAGAACAGATTGAAGCCTCAAAGTTATCACGCATTCCCTGCTTGAGCACTATTCTATTATAAAACTATTCTATTATTGTCAAATTTTCTTGCTACTATGTGGTATTAATACGCAAAATTATGCTTTGGTGTACAGAGTCTGGTACTTGGTTTATTTTGATTAATTTCAAATTTAATTTTTTTTTATGGCTGCGAATCTCAACTCGCTTCTTTGTCTCTTTTGCGGTGTAAGTTGTTGCGAAACAGCCTCGCCACCACATCGAATCTGGCGCACCCACAAGTATAACTAATGCAATGCGAAATACAACAGTCGAATGCATTACATTGCCACCCAAAACAAGCTTTGTAGTGCGTTTAATTGTTGCATGTTAAATTGCATTGCGGCGGGTTCACTGGTGTGAGCGCAGCTGATTTGCAACAATACTTGCATCAACTGCATTATCAGGCGAGCGAAACAAAAGATATGTTAGATGCTGGCTATGTATGCTGTGTTGCATTGGAACACAGCTGAGCGACAGATGTCAGTAAAGCATATCGCACACTATTCCGACACGACACGTCACAACACGACACGACAAAAATCTGAGAGAATAAATTGTATGTAATTGTATGAACGCCCGCACACTTGACCAACACGTCACGACACGACAGGACAGCAAAAATTTTTTGTCGTTTGGGATGTTCGAATTTAATCCAATCCGACAAATGATGTACGTCGTTGTAGCGTGTCGTGTCGGTTAAGTGTGCGGGGTTTCATATATCTACATACATTTTATGATGAACGTAAACTGTCGTTCGACATCAACGTACGAATTTGACAGGTATAAATAAAGTCGCGGAAATGGAGGATGAAAGGTTGATTAGTTTGGTCATGGGCTATGAGGAGTTATACAACAGTAGTTCAAACTACTACCATAACATCAGGAGGAAGGAAAACATATGGGAGGAAATTTCAAAGGAAATCGGAAAATCAGGTAAATATTGTGGCAAAAACTTTTCTTTGCACTCAAATAGTTTATGCGAGCGTGAAAATGATTGCGAATAGTGATAGTTGCTTTAAAAAAATTATTTATTTGCAACAAAAGTACATAAAAGTAAATATTTAAGTAAATGTAAAGTAATATAAATTTAATTGTGTCGGTTCTTCAATAAAATTTCTTAGTTACCAACTTAAATTAGACGCTTCGTTTTCCTCTTCTGATCATATCGTTCTGCCAAGATACAGATCCCATTTCAGAATTAAAATATTCTCTGAACTTTTCCCGAATACGCATGGAGACAGTTGTAGAAGATCCTCCTATGCCTGAAATATTTGTTAGTCCTTGTGGTATATCTTCATGGTCATCCATTTCACTCCGGTAGCAAGTGTCATTGTGAAGAAAATTGTGTAGGCAGCATGTTGCCAAAATGACTTTATCTAGATTTTCGGGAGCTATTTGAAGTCGTCGCTGGTAAATACGGAATCTTTTCACTAAAATTCTGAATGCGTTTTCAGAAACGTGTCGAGCTCTGCTGTGCCTATAGTTGTAAACTTTTATTTCATCGTTATTGGATGTTACATTTCCAGGATATGCTACAAGATTAGTTTCAACATATACTTCAACCGACATCACGGAAACAAGCTAAGAGGAAAGTGAAATGACAATATTACCATTACATCCACAAACAGAAATTTTAGATTCTGCCGCCTTAGTCTCTCAACATTCGCAAAACGATTTTGACGATATTGACTCGCTATAAATTCAAGCTTTTTCAACAATTTACTATTTGCAATTTGGTTTTTTTAAATATTTATTGTCCTTTCTTCCAAACAGAGTTAATTAAAAATATTTAAGTTTATATATATGGTCTTTCATTGTACATATCTTAAAGCAACAGCCAGCCTCTCCTCTTTACTTATAGCCCGTCGGAATTTGGTGTCTTTTATTGATAAATCCGTTTCTAAGAAAGAGCATAGCTCGGTAAATTTTTCGAAGCCCATTCGAAAATATTGGAAAAATTTTTTGTCATCTTTTTTTAAATCGTTGAACAAATGATGAAATTCTCCATATTTTTGCCTTTTATTATTGATGGGATGGACCCACATTTTCCTTTCCACCCTATTTTCTTCCTCTAACACTGCTGCGATTACACAAATTTCTTCATCAGAATCGGAACTACTTGTATCGTACATTTTCACTAATTGCTGACAAGCCAGCTATGACTGACGTGCGTTCTGATAGTGACTGTCGGTTCGGTATAGTGTGCGGTGGTCTACCGACTGTCGTACGACATTTTTCTATGTCGTGTCGTGTCGTGACGGAATAGTGTGCGACAAGCTTAACGGCTTGTTATTGGAACTGGAACGTGGCGGCTGTTTGATGCAAGTTTTCCGTTGCTGACTGCTCGGCAGAGGGCAAGTTAATATTCAACTTCAGAAAACAATGGATTCCGAGCTGTCGTCTCGAGTATTTACCTTTATTTATGTTATTGAATCGAAAGTGCAAAGTAGTTTTGTTCGAAAGAGAATATATAAAGTATTGTAGGCGATGCAAATATGCAATTAGAGTTGAAGTGAATAGTGCAGTTTTGATAGGAAATTAAAATTTTCGATTGTTTCTGTCGTGGCTTGGACGAGTTTTCTGGTCATCGATTACCAATTTCAGGGTATGAAAACTGACTGTAACATAATTTATTTATGTCAAGTTTATCTACCTTGACAAGTAAGGTAGGAACGTGGTGCAAGGTCAGAGATTTTTGACTTTCGATTTGATCTCAAGCACCCTTTTATAAGAATCTACAAGCTGCATTGAACTCAATCCGCTGTCTTTTCCGTAACCGTTGTTTGATTTGGAAGATACAAAACCAGCAGAATGGCTCCAAACAAAGGATGCATACTGCCAATGAAAAGGCTAGCAACTATCTAGCAACGCGTGTAAATGTCCCGAAATCGTCGAAAAATCGTGATACTCAATATTCAGTTGGACCGTCGCTGCTGACACTGTTCCTGTTCGTCTTCTGTAGCTTTGCAATACTTCTAATAATTCTAACAAGTCAATTAAATTGTATAGTGCATATTAATAGCAAAGAAGGTAAAAACTCAAACAACAAATCAATAATAACATATAAAAATCGATTAATTTACGTACACATCTTTAAACAGTGTATTTTGTGATTTAAGCAATTTTTTTTTACAGCATGCTCCGTATCGACAACTACAGTCGACCGTTGTCATTTGGATCCACGTGAGTAGAATCACTTAATTTTTTTATTATTTGAGCATTTTTGTTTGTTGAATATTACTTAATAGTTGTGTTGTTTGTATATTTAATTCGATTGGGATTTTTTTGACTATTATATTATATTTGTCATTTTTGTTAATATTTTTGGTTTTCATTTGGAGTTGAGTGATCAAAAATGGGCTACTGAACCCCAAAAACCTGGGGTTGGTGGGTTACCATGGGCGGGCGGGCTCCCTATCCCGTCCTTTATACCTGGTTTTTAATGTTGGTCCACGTTCTTAATACGTGTCTTGACCTGCCCCTTAATGTACCGATCACGAGAAGACAGCAGATTAGGCTAAAATTATGTTGTGATGGTGGCTGTCCACAACTGTTCCGCAACAAAGGAGCGCTAAAAAACCTTTCGCACTCTCTCTGTCCAAAATATGTCACACTATGGCTCAGTTCAATAGCTCTCTAAGAAACTCAAATTAAGAAACTCGGTACTTTCTTGTAAGTAATACTAACTCAGTTTTACTGTGATAAATTCAAGCCGCACTCTCAACTCCAACGGGACGGTATATCAATGGATTGATTTAACTTCTTCGAAAGAGTACATAAATGATTCTTTGACACTGCCATGGCTACATCGTCTGCATTTCACTTCGCCTGATTTTGTCTAGCTTCCTCACCAGAGTATTAACCGTAATTTTACAGCAGGCAAGCACGGACTCCACCTTGAGAACTGTTTGTCTGTCAGAGCATTCCCCAGGTAAGAGGTCACAACTCCGTTCTTGAGGAGTTGCTCTTTAAAAGTTATTGGCAATTTTTTCAGCATACCAAATGCCTCCTCGGCTGCCTCATGCTTAATGCAGTTAAAGCATTTTGAATTTTCAGCAAAGCAGCGAGCGTATATTCCTTAAGAACACAAGATTTCTCAATTTGCTCAATAAGAACGTTTAGAGCAGTTTCAGCAGACTTACCTTTTTTGTAAGCATGCTGTGACGGCAAGGTTAATTAATTAGGAGCGATTGTATTTTTGACGTATCATTCAATGGTGGTTTACAAAATCTTTAGAGCTAAGACAGGTTGAGCTGAGACACCTTCGACGATAGTTCTTAGGTTGGTTGTGAGCAACTTTTTCTGCTATAGTAATAAACATTACTTTTTTCCGCCAGCTGACGGGAACATACGAGGAGTGCCAGCATGCATTATATATATATATATCTTGCAGCCATGGTAGAGTAAATTAGAAGTAAGAAATTTGAAGAGCGATGAGCTGATGCCCTGATCAGCTTAAAGAGCTGCCTACGTTCCGGGATTGTGATTCCCCGGTTAATGTTAGTCCATAAGTATGTCTAGACAATTTGTGTTCGAGGAAGTTCAGACTCCACCAGTGTTCTGGATGCACGCCATCGCTTAAGTACTTAGTTGAAGACTGTACGTGGGCGATTTGACCCATTAAGCTATTCTGTATTGCCATTAGTTTCGGTTAGCTCAAAAGTGAATCAATCAAAGAGAGCCCCTCACTTAAATGATTTTTGTGAGTTAGCACATTTTTACCACTCGAACGCACTCACCATTCAGTCTTTTGTCATCATCAAGAAGCAATTTCACGGAGCGCTGCCAATACATCAGAACCTCAGACACACCTACTGTTAGCATGTCTACCGAATCCGTGTGGTGATTTCGTGCTTATGCCTAGTACTATACTCTTCGCGAAACGAATTCAACGGTCGAATCCAATACAAAAAGAGCTTTTCAATTCGTAAGTTAAGCTCTTTTTGTATGGGATTTGACCGTTGAATTCGTTTCGCGAAGAGTATAGTACTGGGCATTACTCGAAATTCTTTTTACGACCTAGCCTTTGCGCTATTGCGTTTTATGTATGCAGTATTTCACGTCGTTAATGAAATACTGAATTTGCATTTAAAGCAGCTCATGACACAGAGTTAAGAGCAATGAGCTTGTAAATGATCGTGTAACAGTAAATAATCATGCGGACACTGCACAGAGAGGTGCTGTCAATGATATTAAAATATATTAAAAAATTGAAAATTGGATGAGTTTAAGGTCAAATGCGCTAACGCTTAATTGAAATAGATACTTCGCTGCTGAGTTGATCATAAATATACGAAAATTTGCGTGCTCTACACTTTCTGGTGAGAATAAGAGCTGGCTCTTACGATAAGAGACACACAAATCTTCGCAGCTGCCAACACCACATACTTATAGTGTTCATAGGAAAAATCTGTTACATGATCGTCTGACATGTAGGAGGAAACAAACCAAAAAGACCTACTATATATTTTTTCTATGACAGCCATGCTATTTTTATTACAAAAATTGTGAAGAATAAGGACGTTAATGATATTGGATCGTTGGTTAATCTGCATCCATTGGTGAGTAGCCCGCAATCCCGATTTATTAAAGTCCACGGCAATTGGATCAATAAATAAGTTCCCTTCCTGCCTTTAATAAGCCATTGCTGCTTTGGAATAGCGAAGATTAATTTAAAGTACCTCTACTATTACCAATTAGGGCTTATTGCCGGTCCTCCTTGAACGTTATACCATCCTCACCCGCCTCGTCTGCTTCAAGAGTCAGAAGGTCTAGACAGCCACCCAACTTAGAGCCAGTCAACACTTACCCAATCAGCAAAAGAAAACTCTGCCTCTGACTCTTTCTCTGATTTCTGACCTTGACTCCTGAATGAGTGACGGACCCTTTGCTTGAAAAATCTTCAGCTGCTTTGGGTTATACATAATAGTTTCAGAGCTCTTCAATTCAGAAGCCTTAGCTTGATCCCTATTGTACAAGCATAAGACCAGTTTCTCGAGCCCGTACTTCACAATTCCTTTTTGGGCTTCTGAGATTGGCACGCATTCTTTACTTAGAATAAAGAGATAACAATCCCCAACTCAAATCTTTTATTGGAAAATTTAGGCTGAAAAGTCTGATAAAGTCCAGAATTACCTCTGAATCGAAATGGAGCCAAAGAATTCAGGCTCTGCAAAGAGCCAGCGGGGGATTTCATCCTCCAATCCCACCTTCAATTTAACGCCAGGTGAAAGCTCTCCAAGTTCAAAGATTAATTACTTATAAAAGTCGGTAAAGTCGCTACCAACCTGACTTCTTTACACCAAACAGTTCGTAAAGAAGACAAGCTGGTTTTTTTGCAGCTTACAGCAGACCCTTAACATAGTCTGCCAAGCATTTAGCTAGTTTTTTGCCAATAATATTTCGTTCCAGTTACTGGCATCGGCAATAGCTTAGATGAGATACTTTTTAATCGTCTGGTTCAAAAAACGAACTATACATGGAGCGGTCACCATCAGTTTAAATTTCTTGGAAATCTGCCTGCGCTGATTCTTTTGATTGATTCTTTTGCTGTTTCAGGACATAATCCACAGGATTTTGAGGGGCATTTTCTCTTTGTCGGACAAATTTTCGAGACGTATCCCTCCCAACTTCTTTAGAACTTTTAAGGATGACCTTCAAATTACGTTAATCCGTGCGGGGTTGTTAACGTGCTAGTTAACGATCGAGCGGGCTTATTTGTTGAAACCTGTACGATATTCTGGCCTCAAACGGGCTTTTGAACTTACTTTGGGCCAGGTTTTCGGAACCTGAGCCACGAAATCACTTAAAAAAAGAGTAAATGGTGTGCTCAAAAATGTGCTGGAAGCTCGTCAATCAAGCAGCGAGGCAGCCAACAATCTGCAGAGTGGGTTTGTTTGGTTGCTACTGATGGCTCAGCCGTCCTGCTTAATTCCCCACCTGTTGCCGTTGGCGTTAGCCTTACGCTTGACGTATTTTAGATTAATAATTTAATTAATCTATGTTTCCATTTTGCATGGGTAGTTTAGTCAGCTTGATTCCCAGCGTTATCTATGGAAGTGAAAGTTGGCACAATCTCTTATGAATCTCAGAGTGAGATTAGTGTTTATCAGAAGTCTGCTTCAGCCGAACCTTCACCACCAGCAGTATAGCCAACAGATTTAGAACGTACTTTGATGGCTATTATGAGTTTAACGGGACGTGGGTCATTGTATTAGCTCAGAGCCGTTCACCAGCAGATTTGACTCTGTCAGTATCTCACCTGAGGACAACTGGGCCCACAATGCTAACATCGCCAGACCAAAGGCGACGGATAAAAAATTGTGAAGCAAAAATAGAAGAATGAAAAAGGAAACTCGAAAAAAAGTGAAAATCTCAGCGGGCTTTCCCCTACAAGCAATAATATGCCCTGATCATTTTGTAGTGGTCTGATAAATCTGTAGAAAAAAATCACAAATCAAAAGTTTTGCAAATTTTCTTTGCCTGCTGTTAAACACACAGAGACTAAAAGTAGGCAAAGACAACAGTGTACCTTTAGCGTATAGTGCCTGCTAGATTTCAAATTTTTCAAAAAGCTATCATAATCAAGCTCAAAAGGATATCAATTTTCATTCTGCGCACTAATTTCTTCCCCAGTTTATGAAAATGTAATTTAGAACATATTTCACCATGAGTACTACCGAAGAACCACTTTAGTTGAACTTTTTACTGTTACCTTTAAACCTCACTCATACTCAGTTATTTCTGTACATAGTAAATAAGAACAAAATTTATAATACCTTTTCAATGAACTTTAGATCAGAGCCACTCAAAAACCGGCAACATAATCCTCCACAATATGAACACAAAAAGGATTGTATGAGCTTTGGAAAAAGTTACCACTTAAAAATGTATAAAAAAAACTGAGATGCTTTCAACCGACAAAAGGAGTAGGATCTGAATAGTTTATTTCACGCACAAAGAAACTTCAAATCAGTAATGAATTTATGCAATGGCTTTCAGAAATTTTAAATACAATTTTCATGATGAAATTAGATGCGTTATATCATGATATTATTGATGTTGATTTTAAACTAGATGTAATGAAAATTTATGTACGTTACTGAATATTATGATAAATCATATTATAGTCAAAAAATAATTCATAGAATAAACGCCTGGATATTTTCTCTCTCCTTATGAGCAGAAGAGTTTGCTTGTTTTCACCGCTATAGAGTGGTTTGATTCGAAAAAAATACATTCTACTACTATAAAAGCTTTTTTTTGAAAAATTCGAAACTAAATTGTCCATTGATTGCATTTGCATTCACAGTACAATGATACTTGAAACGCATTTCCGTTCGCGAGTCTAGAAATGCATCAAATCTGAAGAGGCATTTGTCCGTGCATTGAACACAGAACGCTTCAATCATAAAAACCCGACTAGTTTTCTGCTACAGTGTATTCTAATAGAGAATGAGTACTTTAAGCCTGAGTACTCACATTTTCAACATTCCATTACATTCTGACGATGACTACGAGCAGATTTTCGCCGATGCAGATCTACTCGTTTCGTGCAAACAGAATATTGCACAATTCGAAATTGAAGTGATTTGCATTCTATTCGAATCCGTTCGAAAACCATAAAATAAACACAAGCTATTGAGCTCGCTTGATATGTAGTGCATTAAGATAGAAAATACTATTTACCTTAATATCCCTTGGCTGTTTCATTTCCTGACGTCGCGACGAGACTCCCGGTTGATCCGCATACACGATGTTTCGAATGGAGCCTCGAAATCGCGGTTCGAATATTACACTGGGTAGGGCTAGTAACGCTAACTTGGTGTTGTACCTGGAATATAGGGAAAAATTTGTTTATTGTAGATATGTGCTATTCGGTTTGAAAAAAATTGCATGCTGTCAAATGAATGAGCATTCAGACATGCAACGACAAGTAAATGGAAATGAAATGCAATTTTCCTATTTTTCTTCGGTACACTCTGGATTGGAACAGAAATATATGGTATTGTAAAATAAGTTTTGATGTAGCTCATGTTTTCACCAATTGGAAGCTTTAAGGTAGAACTATAATGCAATTAAGTGAACTTAAGTGAGCGCCGAAACTGAACGAAAATTCACTCAATTGAAGTCGATCGGTTAATTTGCCCATAATAGAATTAAGTGAAGCTTCATGAAGCTGCCGCCAGAGTGGCGAATATGAATTTGAATTTGCATATTGCATTTGTGCAATGTATTTGAATAGGATTTTGCTGCAATTGAAATATAGTTGTCTTCATAACTTGATAGCTCTGTTGCAAGAAATCGTAGAAAATTGTTGCTGAGCTGAAACTCGGCACTTTGCTGTAGATTATTAGATCTATAAAGATGGGCTTGGTGCAGGCTCTTAATTTGTACTTATATTCAAATAAGTGTACGAAAGAAATGTTTTTTGAGCAATATTGGTATGCGACCGGAATATATTTCATCAACAAGGTCTTTGCTGCTGAAGATTAAAATTCAATAGTTTACAACGAATCAAGCGTAAATAAAAGTTAATGATTTCCAACTGCAAGTGGTCACATCAGTCAAATATGCATTGTGTGCTGGTGTCTGATGAAAATCAGTTCATACTTTCGAAACCACTTAGTCAAATAAAAATTTTCAATGTAAATAAAAAAAAAATATTTCAATTTTAATCATCCCGCAAAAACAATTCCAATTTGATTCGGCTTCGGAGGCTTATTCCGCAAAACGATCGAGTTTCCCGTATCAATATTCTCTGCTTTGATAAGCTTTAGAGACGATATACGTTATCTATGCTGATTTATAGACAAGAAGGGAACCATGATCACAATTAAATAACCTTTACAAATAAAAATCTGTTCGCGTACTACGATTAATTGCAATTAATTGCAATGAAGCCGTTTTTGTACTCCGTTTCACTGAAAACTGAAAAATTCCCCTCTTTCAGTAAATTTTAGTAGGGTCTGAGCTACTGAAAAATACTGAAAACCGTCAAATGGTTTTTGGCGTAATGTTATTATGAAGGACGAATATTTTGGTGGCGATAATTTATCACCGCTTAGGATGACTTTATAATCACTATTGTTCTCCCCAATACCGACAACTGACACTTTTGTTTGTCAATTTTCAGGAAATGCAATGAGAGCGTTTTCGTACTTTTCATGAATTTCCCCCACCGCATGATTCAGGAAAATTCAGTAAAATTCAGTGACTGAAAGTACACGAACAGACCTAAAATATTAAAATATTTCACATACCTATTATTGCTTCTACAATACCGCATGCGAACGATCATTACTTCTACCTCCTGCAAAAATAGCAAGGGATCCACGAAAACATATTCAAATAATTTACGTGCCTTCTATTGGTCGTAGTCGTTACACAAACCTCCTGTCAAATTTACTTAATTGATGTACGGTCCCAGTCGTACGCCACTTAAGTGGCCCAAATTGAACGAAACTTAACGAAACGGCAGATAAGTACATTATGGGTATGCCGCTTGTTTTCTATGCAACCGTACTGTCACTTAAGCTACTTAAAGTTCACTTAATTGCATTATAGTTCTACCTTTAAGGTAGAACTATAATGCAATTAAGTGAACTTAAGTGAGCGCTGAAACTGAACGAAAATTCACTCAATTGAAGTCGATCGGTTAATTTGCCCATAATAGAATTAAGTGAAGCTTCATGAAGCTGCCGCCAGAGTGGCGAATATGAGTTTGAATTTGCAGGCATATGAGATGAACTGACGTAAGCGTTTACGCAATATTTTTGAATAGGATTTTGCTGCAATTGAAATATAGTTGTCTTCATAGCTTGCTAGCCTTGTTCCTTGAAATCGTAGGAAATTGTAGCTGAGCTGCACCTCGGCACTTTGCTGTAGATTATTAGATCTATAAAGATGGGCTTGGTGCAGGCTCTTAATTTGTACTTATATTCAAATAAGTGTACGAAAGAAATGTTTTTTTGAGCAATATTGGTATGCGACCGGAATATATTTCATCAACAAGGTCTTTGCTGCTGAAGATTAAAATTCAATAGTGGACAGCTGAAGCATGGTGTGTGGTTATTCTTTGAATGAAAAAAGCTGTGTGATGGCATTTTAAGTAGTTTGTGTACTTTTTTTTAAAAGTGAGTAATTTAAAGATACAACTAAATAAAATACTATATAATTTATTATTTCGTATGTACGTTCATTTATTATTTCGTATGTTGTTCAACGTGTTTTCTCTTTGAAAGTATATTTGATACTCATTATTCCTACCTCCTGTAAAAATAGCATTTAAATGATCGACGAAAAAATATTTTAGATACCTGTTATTCTCTTTACAATGTCGCGCAGGATCATATTCGAGACATCTAATTACTACTTCCTATATTGTAAACTGTCAATGAACTGTTCAACAATAAGAAGTCTAATTGGAATTGTTTTTGCGGGATGATTAAAATTGAAAAAAAAAAAATATTTACATTGAAAATTTTTATTTGACAAAGTGGTTTCGAGAGTATGCACTGATTCTCATCAGACACCAGCACACAGTGCATACTTGACTGAAGTGACCACTTGCAGTTGGAAATCATTAACTTTTATTTAGGCTAGTTGTGACATCTCCGACTTATATCCATCGCAATAATTTACTCATAAAGGTTATCGATTTGTGATCATTGTTCCCTTCTTGTCTATAAATCAGCATAGACAACGTATATCGTCTCTGAAGCTTATCAAAGCAGAGGATATTGATACGGAAAACTCGATCGTTTTGCGGAATAAGCCTCCGAAGCCGAATCAAGCGTAAATAAAAAGGTATGTTCTTGTACTTCAGCAAACTGCAGTAGTAACAGAATTTGGCAGCTGGCTTCTTTTTGCTGCGAAATTTGGCTTGCATTTGGCTTGCAGTAAAAGTACGAAAACGACTTGCTGCGAATCTATTTTAATATATTATAATAGATTCAAGTACGGGAACAGACCTAAAGTTAATGATTTCCAACTGCAAGTGGTCACATCAGTCAAGTATGCACTGTGTGCTGGTGTCTGATGAGAATCAGTGCATACTTTCGAAACCACTTTGTCAAATAAAAATTTTCAATGTAAATAAAAAAAAATATTTCAATTATAATCATTCCGCAAAAACAATTCCAATTTGATTTGGCTTTGGAGGCTTATTCCGCAAAACGATCGAGTTTCCCGTATCAATATTCTCTGCATTGATAAGCTTCAGAGACGATATACGTTGTCTATGCTGATTTATGGACTAGAAGGGAACCATGATCACAATTAAATAACATTTACAAATAAAAGGACTGTTCGCGTGCTACGATTAATTGCAATGAAGCCGTTTTTGTACTCCGATTTACTAAAAACTGCACATTTCCTCTCTTTCAGTAAATTTCAGTAGGGTCTGAGCTACTGAAAAATACTGAAAACTGTCAAATGGTTTTTGGCGTAATGTTATTATGAAGGACGAATATTTTGGTGGCGATAATTTATCACCGCTCAAGATGACTTTATAATCACTATTGTTCTCCCGAAAACCGATAACTGATACTTTTGTTTGGCAATTTTCAGGAAATGCAATGAGAGCGTTTTCGTACTTTTCATGAATTTCCCCCCACCGCATGATTCAGGAAAATTCAGTAAAATTCAGTGACTGAAAGTACACGAACAGACCTAAAATATTCAAATATTTCACATACCTATTATTCCTTCTACAATACCGCATACCAACGATCATTACTTCTACCTCCTGCAAAAATAGCAAGCGATCCACGAAAATATATTCAAATAATTTACGTGCCTTCTATTGGTCCTAGTCGTTACACAAACCTCCTGTCAAATTTACTTAATTGATGTACGGTCCCAGTCGTACGCCACTTAAGTGGCCCGAATTGAACGAAACTTAACGAAACGGCAGATAAGTACATTATATGTATGCCGCTTGTTTTCTAAGCAACCGTACTGTCACTTAAGCTACTTAAAGTTCACTTAATTGCATTATAGTTCTACCTTTAGTTTGCAGCAATCAGCTTACTATAGCTTTCATACGGGACAATGATCGATCTTTTTCGACTATATGCCTAGTACTATACTCTTCGCGAAACGAATTCAACGGCCGAATCCCATGCAAAAAGAGCTTTTCAATTCGTCAGTAAAGCTCTTTTTGTATGGGATTTGACAGTTGAATTCGTTTCGCGAAGAGTATAGTACTAGGCAATACTACGAAATCATAAAATGAGTTACTGGAAGTTCTTAGATGAAACTCAGTAGTACCTATGAATGTTAAGCAAAGTTTGAAGATGTGTCTATGCTTCAGAAAATTGAGTTCTTAGTTTAACAGTTGGAATAAATAAGTATGTATACCAAAAATATACCGAATTTAGGTTTATTTTCGTACGTACCGCAAACATTAATTTCCTGATTTTGATTTAAAATTTGGAGTAGGTCTAACATAAACAACTTAAATTCCGTTGATTATAGTTTGGTTTTTGAAAAATTAATCTAATTGTATTTTGTAGATTCATGTGAGTGTGGATGATTTATTTTTTTAACCAATTTTTATTAAAATAAGAAATTATGTTGAATAACTGCTTGATATTTTTTGGCGTCCAGCGTGGGTTTGTTTGAAAAAACCTTCTTATGAGCTCTTTCGAAGCGAAAAAAATCAACAGGGCCCTAAAAGCCATGATATGAACTGGCGAAAACAATTTTGGTATTTAACGATGCCATAGAAATATAGAAATGGTATTTAACGATGCCATAGAAATTTAATAAATTCGGGATTTTCGTTTAAGGTGATCAAAACAAAAACTTGCGTTCCGATAAAATTACAAAATCTCTAGAAAATACGTTTGCTCGTAAGATAGATGCCCGACAAAAGTCTGTGAGCCAATTCACAGAGTCGTAACTATAAGTGCAGATTCGATTGCGAGTACTCGACGAACGTAAACATGTTGGTTTATATTTTAAGTTTAAATGTTGAAAACCTACAAATATCGTGCACATTCGTATCGGTTCTGAGTGTTTAATAGTACACCCAAATGAATTGAAGTACCGTTAGTGAATATTGCATCGTGGACAACCATATTTAAGTGCTTTTGTAATAATATTGGCACATAACGTTTTTGAGTGATCACAAGCAATCAGTTTAACCAATATTTCAACTCAGTGCACGCTAGAGAAATCAAATAGATGAATCAGATTTTAAAATTTATTTCTATAATAATTTTATTTCTATGAAATAAAAGAAAAAAAGCTGAAAACTTTGGTGTCATCGGATAAAGACGAATAAATTGCGGAGAAAACTCTAGCAAAGAAAGTTCCAGCGCTCGTGAAGGAGAATTGAGCACTGTTAAAAAATATAAATTATGTACGTTGGCAAACGGCATTCTTCATGGCCATCGACCAACACCAAGGCGTAAATAGTAACGTCGAAAAATCTTGACCAAACGGTTATCATCTATTAGCCGTCGATCACACCCAAAGCAGTAAATTGATACGAACAACCACGAATTCAACTTTTTAGCGCACCGTTATGCCAAAAATTATTCATGAGTAAAGATGCAGGCAATAGTTTCTCTCGCTACAGCGCAAACATTAACAAACTCCCCCCCATCTCAACCCCCCAACGAGAATCTGAAAGGGCCTATAGCGTGTATAATCTGACTCATCCCTCGCCTACACAGGGTCATTTAGCCAGCGGACAACAATTTTGAAGTTTTGGCGTAGTACCTTGACCCAAACGACATGTAAATATCGTACTTTCTCATCCGTTAAGACCGGGTACTGAGTAATTTGGTAACGGCTGAAAATTTCAGACCCCAGTTCACTCTTCGTTGCGCCTCTCTAACCTGTTTCGGTGCTAACTACTTTTAAAGTTCAGTTCATTCTCTGGTAGAGATTTGCTTAAGAGAAAATAAGACACAAGAAAAGGTTGCAGTGATTGAACTACCGAAATTTCGAAAAATATGTAGGTAACCATCGTCCATTGCTGTGTGAAAACACCTGGTGATTGCAAAAAAATTGAAGACACTAAGCACGAATACCTCAACTTAGTTGAGCTTAATGGTAAACTATTCAACTATCATTGATGCCCAGTACATAAAAAAATAGTTGACAGGATCAACCAGAAGTGTCTTTTTCAGAAGAAACGGCAACAATTTGTGACGTTGAGTATCCTAAACTACATGTGAAGTGACAACCCTTAGTTGGAGGCACTGTTTCCAATGGCTCTGTTGCTGAGCGTCCTCTCACTTTTAAGAGGCTCCCTCCTGCTGATATTAATCTTGGACTGATAATTGACTTTGTTGGTGACTAGAATTGATGCCACGGAGCTAGTTTACTTCTTTTAAGAAGTTGATGACTCTTCTGAAATAATCAGGTTGACGTGGTCACTTTTAATAGTGATTTAATCATCTCCTGAATGCATTGAAATTGGATCTTGCAATAATAACCGACACCGAACTTTCAGAATTCCATAGGGTCAGTTTCAGCGGGTTTGCCACTGCCTTTGAAGACCAAAATGGTAGTTCGGCACTGCTGATTATAAGTTACTTGTATATCGCGGTTATTATTGAACCCGTGGCGAAAACAACGGATCAAAGGTTAATCTTGGTCGCAACTCTGTACATTCAATGATGATTATCTCTATCAATGAGACCATTATCCAGAATAAAACTTCCACTTAGCACACTACCTTTTTATATTCTTTATTGTTACTGCACCATATACTGTGGAGTTTTTTTTTGTACAGTTGGAGGTCCTTTGTATGAAACAATATTAAAACATCGTTCAGAGCAGAATTTCGTTTTTTTTGTCGTAATAATATTCGTTTCTAACTTGTCAAAGACATTCATGTGTCCTATATTTCTCAATTACCTCCAATGAAAAATCATAGTCAGAAGTATTTATTGTGTTGAATTATTCGATTGAATTAAATAAGCACAGAAACAGTCAATGAGAATCAGATTGTCGCAAGTCAGCGTGCGCTAAACGGTGCGCTAAACAACAAATAACTAATTTTAAATAACAAATTTTAACTCATCTTACGCTTTATCACTATTCTATTTCAAATTTTGTATCAAGCCACAATTTACTTTCATGAAGGAATGAATTACTTTTTAGTTAAAAGGTAGCAGTAATTGAGCTTGAAATAATGTGAATCGATTGAAAATTGAAAGTGAATTTCACCAAATAACTTCAATGCAAGTTTTCATATTCAAGCGAAACAATTGGTCCTCGTTGAAATGCTCATTTATAATTTCAGATTTAAGAATTCAAGTGATAAATATAGATTAAAGAGTCAAATAAAAAAAACGGCTATTTTAGAAAACAGTTTTCTATCAAAATATAATAGTATTATAACATAAATACATTATGGATGAAATTGCCATGCTACAAAGTCTTCCATCTGGCCTCTGCCATGCCAATTGCTCTTAATTCCATCACATTAGTAGTTTGCCTCTTCTATTAGCTAGTTCGTCCCGTTCTTGAAACAATTTAATCAATTAAAACTGTCACAGTTTCGAAATTACTGCAACTGCACTCTCCCAACAAGCAACGTAACCAAACTTGACTTTCACACTGACACATAGTCATGAAACGAAAGAGCTATTGAATTGTTTTTCTCCGAAACTGTGAAGGTAAAATTTATTTCATGGGAACTAGAAAGCAACCCTCTTTGACCCTGTGCCCTTTAGTAACAAAAAACCTTGCTGCTGCCACTCAAGGTCAATAGTACATAATTGCTGAAAAGGTCATAGTGGTTTTTAGTGAAAAAGTCGAAGCATATTTAACGGAATCATATGTTTTCATTTCGGACAGAAACGATAGTAATTTAAATTAGTCTCGACACGCCATTTTGATAGCCTAACGTGTCGCGGTGGCAAAAAAGGATTATGACCATAGTTTGAAGTGCTCAATTTTTTCAATTCTAATTAAAGCAAGGTGAATGAAAACCGGAAACGAAATCCTTTGGTTTACAAGAAATTTTCAAGTCCATGCTGTCTAAAGTACCTTAGAATGTAAAAGATAGATCTTATACCATTGTGTTAAGTCTTCACTTATTCTTGCCTCCCTTTGTATCAATCCACTTTACTACGGAAAGGATGAAGTTCGCAACGATTGTTCAATAAAGTCGCTCTTCGAAACAAATATTTTCGAGAGCTATCACAACTTTCGCATGTACATTCTTCGAATCTGTTGAAACGACCCAACCAAGCCTGAAGTGTTGGCAGACATCAACTGGAATTTTAATGAGAACCAAATCAAGTCAAGTTAAGCCAAATGACGACCAAGTTCAAGTGTCGTCGTTCTGAAGGATATGAAAACTATGTCTTAAATTACAATGCTCGAAAATGCTTTTGTGGTGTGACCTCTTCGTTGACTTCGCATTCCGTCATTATCGTTGATGATGACGACATAGCTTTCCACGCCATTGTCGTCACTTTTCCGCATGAAATCCAGACATTATGTCGATATTCGGATAATAATAGATTTGTGTTTCGCTAGCTGAGTCAGGCTAAATGTGTAATCTCAGGTAGACTATGCGGTCATGAGTCCTTCAGAGTATCTAATTTTCGATAGCTCCAGGTAAAGCCGTAATTGAATTCATTCATAATTAAATATGTTCCGTGACCTGATATGTACAAGTTAGAAATGGCGAATTGTAGGCGTTTATTGTTTTATTTGCGTTTTCTGTTATGAGAAAATTTCCATTTTGTATTTATGCATGACCTTTTGTAGTTGGTTTTTGATCATATTTTTTTTTTTTTGGTTGGTTAATGATGGTTTAATATTTCTGTGTACTTTTCTTTGCATTTGGTTTTTTGCATTTGCGTTTGACTAATTTAAGCTAAACAAGCTGTTAGGAGCCAGATCCTGGTGAGCTTCACTCTGACAGTCAATAATTAATCAACGTTGTTCAGCCTATTGAAAAATATACTAGGTGTATTTGTTATTATGCGAAAGTTTATTTTGTAAATAGAATAAGAAAAAAACCAGATCAGTGTTAGATATTTTGCTTCTCACTCCCAAATTGAAGTCATTACGGACCATAGAAGTCATTACGGACCATATAGTCCAAAGCAAGACAGCCAGGGCTTAAGGGTGCCCAGCAAAATGATATCGGTTTACGGTAGGCATGATGGGTGTGGCCAAAACCAGACTCCGGTTGTAACGTCGACTACGATAACCCACCAACCATCAAAAAATTTTTTAATGTTATTCATGTTAATAACATCGCATCCAATCTTTGGGAGATTAAATTAGTCGCAGATTAAACAAGATGTATTGTTGCACCAACATAAATCATATTTCACCCTATCAATGCCAGAAATAACGAGAAAAATTGATTCTAAATATCTCCATACAAAACATATAATATGTCTCATAGAACGGAAAAATCCCATGGAAACGGCGGATAAAAAACTCATAGAAACTAAGAAACCAACAAATTTTCCATAGGGCGAAAGAAATTGAGAAAGGCCTAGAAGCATGCAATCCGCACGACCAATGTGGAAATGCCCAAAGAAGTATAAATATATGCGATGTGAGTCTTTCGGAAAACACAGTTCGTCTACAGCCGCCGTGACGATCACATCGTACAACGTACTTGTAATTAGGAGGATTTTGAAAACAGCAATTTTAATTGCCACCACACAGCCGACAATCAGCCGAAAGATTTACGATCAGCGCCGAACAATTAAGACAACGAAGAGAGTTAACAAGTGACTTAATGAGGGCAAAACCGCAAGAAAGCGATGAAAATACCGGAGGACACACGTTGGAGAGTATTTTCATCCGAAAACGATTGAAAAATCCTGGCAGCTGACGACGAAACCTTTTATAATTACTCCGACAACGAAGCTTGCGAATCGGACGTAGACTTCGACAGCAACTCAAGTGAGGATGAAGATTAGGTACCGTCAAGAGGAAAAGACAAGACAATATTTGAGCTTACGGCTCAGATAAGTCAAATAAACCAACGGATGGGGGAGATCGTGCAATAGCTAAAAGAGTACCAGAAACAATTGGTAGGACAGAGAAAACAGAACGCCGAGCTATTTCGACAAAACTAGCTAATGCACCAACTGTTGCAAGTAAATAGCTCACCGCTATCGACAGTACCATCAAAACGAAAAGAGGAACCGATCAGCACCGCAACAAAACCCAGTGAGAGGGGAAGTTCACCAATAGAGCGGCCTCTATTCTTCTGCAGGAAAACACTTTGAGAGAGAGTTTCTCGCCCTGCCAACACCGAAAAAGCCAACACCTGTGGTCTTGGCAAAGCCAACCTCCCCACGAAGTAGCAAACAAGCGAGCGAACCAGATGCTCAAGAGAAAGAAATTGTGATGCTCCCCTTATCCATAACAGAACAATGCAGACGCATTGGAAACAATAACAATTCCTGTTATGGAAAGAGGGAGTTCTTGTTGTTCCCAACACTTCAGCATTGTTCTGGTATAGATAGGGGGAGCAAAAAAACACGCCTAATATCTACCTAATCCTACGAGAATAAGGATCCTAAAGTAGTCGATCTACGAAGGAGCGATTAAGAGACTTGAGGCGTGTTTTTTTCCTCCCCTTATCTATAACAGAACAATGCAGACGCATTAGGAACAACAACAACTCCCCCTTTCCATAACAGAAGTTGTTGTTGTTTCCAATGCGTCTGCACTGGTTAGCATTGTTCTGTTATCGATAAGGGAAGCAAAAAAACGCACCTATTGTTTCTAACAAAAGCGTGTTCAACATTAGTAAATTATAAGTAATTTTTAAGATTGGACACTGGGGTAATTGAAACAAGACTCAAATTTCAGGAAAACTTTATTTGTCCTGATGAAAGGTATCCTGTAAATTCGCAAAGAAACAGCAAGAATTTAAAAAAAAATAGGAAGTTCTAGTTTGGTGCTGTGATGGGTTCAAGGTGTGATTATGTTTTAGATGAAAGTGTATTTGGCTTGCTAAGTATGAAATACTTCATGCTACGACAACAAGCAAAATATTCCAAATTATTCTACAAATTTTCTTTAAATATCATCCCACTATTCAGCCCATTGTCAAATGCTATCATATCGGAAAAATCGCCTGTTCACAATTTAAATCATGTCACGTACTTAACATTATTCGATCTCCAAATTCACATAGCTTACATGATTTATTGGAGCTTTGTATCAAATAGCAGCTACAAAAATGAACTAAATCTTTCTAAGTTTCACCCATTCATCCATGCATTAAAATTTTTTTTATACAATCTTTGAAACCTACTTATATAAAAACGTCGTTATGACGTTGACAGGCAATGAGAAGTAGAACGGATAACAGAATTTCCTACGAGCGGATAATAGAGAATAAATAACAAATCCATGAAATCACGCCGAAAAGCGAACAAGGAAAATCTTCATGGATAATGTTGGCTAAAAGAGCCACCAAACGTTGCAAGAAGAAGAAAAATGCCAAAAAGAAAATAATATCGATCCCACCCAGGTCTACCGTGAAATGAAATGAAAGTTTAAGTTATCCGATGAGCCCTAAATCGAGCTTTCAGTTTTTCATGGGACATTATACCTTTGCTTTGATTCTAGGCATACAATTTTTTTTTCGATGTCGGCTTTATTTGCACAGGATATGAGAAAGATAATGGGTAGAAATGTGATGATAAGTTATTATCTCATGGCAAAAGAATTCAGATGTATAATTAATTTTAGAGTGCTTGTGTACTTAGCTAATGTTCGATACAAATGAACTTTTTTCATGGACGCCCTGAGATATTCTTAACATTTTACTAGATGGTGGAAGAAAATTTGATGGAGTGTTGATTCAATTTTGTGGGCCTTGGTGGAAGATTCAATTGCCCATAGCTATGGCTACATTCGACAACTAAACATGGAATTCATATATGAATCCGTTATAATTAAAAATCCGTTTTTTATATTTGCAAATACAATCAAAAAAGGTTCACAAATGGGTCTATTCAGTTTTTGCTTTTGTTGTTTAATTTGAATTTTTTTCCCACGCTTTTGATTTTTGAATCCACCTACATTTGTTGAACGGTTAGATAAACAAAACTTTACTTGATTATGTTTTAGATAAACCACATTAAATTTTAATTAAGGTAGACTATTAAAAACTGAGAACATACCACGGAGTCCGTTAATTTTAATTTATGACATCCAAAAATGGAATAACTTTAGCCAAAAGGCGACTGCAAATGTGAATTTTACCCTTATTTCTATCATTAATGTAAAAAACCAATCCAAAATTTATCAACGTATCATTTAAGCACAGTTATTAGTGAGTATGACATCTAACTCTTGTTCTTTAACTTAAAAATGAATCGCGCCCAGTGTGGGCAATAATTTGAGCTGCTTTCCAAAGGAAACTAAAAACACAATTATTAGACAAACTATAGCTCATAGTTAAGATTATGCTCAGCAAGAGCAAACGATAGCTTAGAGCATTAATGAATATGTTGAATATTTTTCATAAACTAGAAACAAATAAGTAGAAAAATCAGACTAGTTGGATTATTTGAACCGAAATAACTAAAGTCTTTAATCAAAATATATCCTAATGCTTACCCAGCCTGATTCAAATGTATATTACCTTGAATCAACGAAATAAACAAGCCTTTAGCAATAGAAAAATCATTCATTTTCATTAGCACGCGACCAACATAGCTCATTTTCGGATTTGTTTTGATATTGCTTCTGATCCGATATTTTTACGCATGAAATGAACAAATTACTTTTATCTCATGCATCCTCTAGGCATTCCAATATTATGTTCCTTCAAGTAACACGCAACAAACAATCTTCGTATCCAAATCGATTTTCATTTTCTCATGGGAGATGGATAGCCAGCAAAATCATCACTAGCTCAATAGAATTCATCTAGGTTTTACTATAGAATTGCCGGAAGCTATCCGGGGATTAACTTTTCGTCAGATCTACTAAAACAGCTAATAATATCATATTTTTCTATACCATAAGAACGCCCACAATCTAATATGTATCTATGAATACTAAAATGAAAGCTGCCAGTTATGCTTAAGTCTATGTAATTTATCCTCTTCGAGCTAATTACGGCTTAGAATCAGATATATTTTTTCCTCCATTTTTTTGTTTGTGTCGCATCACAAGAGATATGCGTCCAAAGCAGCGATGAAATAAATATAATTATATCTTCCTTGTTATTTACGAAAAATAACAAGCAATCTTGTTCCTATATCGAAAACCTTGTGAAGCAAGGATGATATTAAGTTTGTTTATTTCTAAATATCAAGGTATACAGTTGGAAAATATTCTCATCTGCGTTTCAGTTTTTCAGCAAATATTCATCTGAGATAAAACCGGTAAAAAGTTTTGCAGGAAAATCACTTGATTCTGGATTGAAAATAAAACTTAAAGCATTTAAGTGACTTTCGGCGAGTGGTTTTCATCTGTGGTAACCCTAAAATTCAAGTATAAAAGTTTCCTATTTTGAAATGAGGTCAAATACACCCTGAATCAGATATACCGGCCCATACTAATTGTAATATCTGCTTGTCTGATTCAAGTTCAGTGAAATGGAAAAAAAACATACCGTTTGCTGTATGGGACACAAGAACTTAATTTGTGACGCGACACAAAAATTTTAGCTTGTGAGAAAATAAGAGAATATAATTTAGATTCATTTCATTTGAAAGACACAAATAATAATTTAATACGTAATATGGTTTTTTTTAGAACTCAAAACTGATGCAGATAAATTTAGTAGTCTTACAATTTTAAATTGAAGAATAATTTAAAAAAAAAAAAAATTTGGCGCATCAGAGCCGCTAGAAAACTGATTTTCGAAGAAATTATCTTTGGGTGACTTAAAAATATAAAAAATAAAATTTTTTTACCCAAAGTTACAAAAATCATTTGTCAACACAATCACAAATCATGAAAATGCTCAGTGCTGCCAACACTTTCCCAACGAAGCAGCAATAAGTCAAACGTTTCAGCGATTAAACGATGTTTGAGGCTGCTATCCGAAAAACATTAGTCCCTTATTTTTATTGTGCTTTTCTAGATGATAAGAATATCGATATTCTCTTTCTCAGCGAATCTTGGCTTAGAGAAGACGACGTACTGAACAATTCTAACTACCATATAATTAGAAACTGCAGAAAGGATGCAATTGGTGGTGGCGTAGCATTATTTCTTAAAAAAGGCATGAAGTTTCAACGATTATATAATCTACCCACCCAAATTATTGAAACGGTTGCAGTGTACATCGAAGAAACCAACATCACTGCTATTTCAGTTTACTTCAGTGGCACTAAATTGAATTCCCACAAAATAAAGCAGTTCTATAACGATCTGAAATTGCTCTTTTTATTGAAAACAAATTACATTATCGGTGGTGACCTAAATGCCCGACACCGGCATTGGAACTGTTTGAAATCCAACAAGGTCGGAAAAATCTTGTTTGAGCTATCATTAGGGAAAAACACTTTTATACATACCCCCGATGGTCCAACCTGTTTCCCTCCAAGAGGAAATCCCTCAACTCTTGATCTTATTATAACTAACAGCAATGTTCCCTTGTCGCAGCCTTCAGTAATTAACGAACTATCCTCTATTCACCTGCCGGTTTAATTTGACATATACAAAACACTTAAAGCTTTCGACCTTTTCCTGCTTCAATAACAACAAAACCTCTTGGGTTGCTTATCGTATTCCTGGAAGATGATATTAACCTTAACGATTATGACCTCTCGAAAATTGTAAACGCCTCCCAAATTGGCAGTCTAATCTCTAACAACTTCACCCCCACTTCAAAGCGAGTGATTTCCAAATTTCATATAGACAACGCCACTGCTGCTTTAATCAAACACCGCAATGACCCTCGTAGGCAGTGGCAAAGAACTCGTTGTCCTCAATTAAAGGCCCACCTAAACACTCTGAACATCCAAATACGTAAAACATTTTTTGAAATTCGTAATAAACGGTGGAATGACTTACTATGCACACAGGCACCTGGGTCAAATCGTCTCTGGAAATTGCTCAAGCTACTGAAGAACAAAAAACTTATGCTTCCTCCGTTGCTTCTTCCTAATGGCGATGTTGCTTACACTGAAAGAGAAAAAGCGGATGCACTTGCTGACTCCTTTCAAAGCTCACACAAGCTTACGCTTCTCTGCAGTAACCCCGACACCAGTCTCCAAGTATACCTTGAAATCGCCAAACTATTAGAAGCCAGAACCCATTTCCAACCTAGTGACTTTTGCTCTCCTGCAGAAACAAGATCCCATCTCAAAAGCTTGAAATTGAAATCCGCGCCTGGTGAAGACAGCTTGCCGAACGTCCTTTTTAAAAACCTTCCTAGGAAGGCCATAATTTTAGCTACACTAATTTTTAACTGCTGCTTAAAGCTACGATACTTTCCTTCTGCTTGGAAAAACGCAATCGTCATTTCAATTTTGAAGCCAGGTAAAAATCCTAAACTCCCCAGTAGCTACATCCCTATCAGCTTACTTCCTTCCTTTAGTAAACTTTTCGAAAAAGTTATCCTTTCCCGTATTCGAAAAGAACTCGAAGCTACCTCCACTATTCCGGATTTTCAATTCGGCTTTCAACCTGGTATGTCTACCACTCAGAGTTGTTCACCACATTAATGATAAGTTCATATCAAAACGCTCAACTGGTCTCATAGCGCTTGATATTGAAAAAGCCTTTTGACACAGTATGACATGACGGCCTAGTTTTCAAACTTATTAAATGCTCACTGCCTACTTACTTATGCAGAATTGTCCATTCCTTTTTAGACTCGCGCACTTTTAATGTAAAGACACTTAGATTATCAAAAAAATGTAGTTTACCTGCCGGAGTTCCCCAATGCTTAGTCCTTAGTCCCACTCTGTATAATGTTTTCATGTCTGACCTCGAAAAATCACCACTTTGCAGCTTTACCATGTCTGCTGACGACACTGCAACCTTCGCCAGCGAAGCTGACCCAGCGTTGATAATTAACAATCTCCAGGAGCAATTATCTCTCGTTGATCAATTTTGTAAAAGGTGGAAGATTAAAATAAACTCAAACAAAACTCAAGCAATTTTCTTCACAAAAAAACGTGCACGAAAAAACCTATCGAATCCACAAATAAATGCTCTTGAATCAACTGTTAATTGGTCAAAAGACATTAATTATCTTGGAATCCATCTAGACTCAAAATTAACGTTTCACCCGCACACTGAAGGCATCAAATCTAAAATATTGAAAAGCATACGCTCCTTATAGTAGGGGAGCCGGGATGCTAAATTTGCAGTTACTAAAGCGTCATCGGGACCTATTGGATTGTGAAGATAAGGCTCTAAAATGAAGAAAAGTTTATGTCAAGTTTTCCATTTTAGTGAGAGGGAGAGCGTGTAAAAATTTTCAAAACTGTAAAAAAAAACAGTCACATGGAAATACTCGAGCGCGTCAGATATTCACAGTGTATACGCGCTTTGTATTTCTGATAACCGATAGATATTAATCTGACGATTAACTATTGGGGGATGGCCGTAAAAAGAGGTAAAGAAACAAAAACAAAAAAAGTTATTCGAGCGTGTCAGATATTCAGAGGGAATGTAAAGTGCGTTCAAATTGTCAGATTATTGAGATACACTCTTTTCTGGATGTACTTAACTTACTTTGTCTTAATCTGACGCGCTCGAGTTTTTCTGAGGATCAATTTTTTTTTACTAATCTGACGGGCTACCCTCAACGCACCCCCCTATATTAAGGGCTCATATATGGTAGGCTACATTACAGGGTGCAAGGATTCTCCCCATATTATTTTCTGACGCGCTCGAGTAACGCGCAAAATCCCCGCTTGGGCTCCCCTACTATTATACCCACTTATCAACAGGAAGTCTAAGCTGTCACTACCCAATAAACTGCTAATATACAAATCCGCGATGCAGCCTATTATCCTATACGGTTGTCCAATATGGATTAGCTGTGCAGCTTCTCATGTTAACCGGCTTCAAATACTCCAAAATAAATGCCTAAAAATCATATTGAACAAATCCTACTACTTCTCCACCACTCGCCTGCGCAAGTTGGCAAAAGTCAATAAAATCAAGTCTAGAGCTCTTACTCTGCAACAAAAGTTTCTTTATAAATGTGCACGTTCGTCTAACGCACTAATTGCATTCTTGAATCGTGCATAAGGTAGTGTAATCTCCAATACATTTCCTTAACCTAGTTTGTAATCCCTAGTTGTAGAAACTATCCTAAGTTTAGTTTAAGTTTTTTAGTAGGTTTTAAGCTAATTTTGCCTAATCTGAGATAACTTGTAATTCTATACACAATTAATCATTTCTAAATTTATATCTATTAGTAACTTAGCTGTAAAGACATTGTCTAAACTCTAGATTTAACTCAAACACTGTAAATATTTCTAAATCCGTTCGATCAATAAAATAAAGCTATTATTAAATTAAATTAAATCCGCATTTTTACGCAGCAGACCTTTTTTCGTCAAAAACCGGAAGGCTCGTAATTTTACTCGCTTTACTGAAATTCTCATATGTATGACACCATTTTGAATTTTAACTTAAATGCTAGTGAGCGAATTCTCGCTTGGAGAAGCTTTTATTAAAATTGTAAAATCATGGGCTTTTAGTTGAATCTTGAAACTAAAAGCGTTTCACATAGATCAAAAGTACTTGCCTTGTCTTCCCAAGTGAAATAAATCCAAAAATATGCATTATAGTCCCTACCCCAACATTTGATGCTCAGCTCCATTGAAATATTACTTACCCCGGAGTATTCAGGATCATTTGAATCCGTGACCAAGTTTACATTTCAAGGTTACTATATTCCATGCCAGGCAACCATTACGAAGACCATTACACATTTCATGCACCAGTTCTAATTTACACGTCCTGCAGGGTCACATAAATTCTTATTATGACAATAAATTTGCATACAATAGCATTTAATGCAAATAAACTTATTCGCTTGTTTGAGTTGCAGTGTGAGAATGAATAGAAAGTTTGCGAAATTCATATTCATTTGGCTGTATGGACACCAGCAGCGACATTTCTAACTACAAAGAACAACGAATAGTATTTGAAGACAAAGTATGACTGTTTGTTTCCCCCACAACACTTGAGGTAAATAAATGCAAGCCTAGGTACTATGTCAGGCTCTCTGTGAGAATTTGTACCATTCAACTGATAGCGCCATTAATTTCAACAAAACCACACTAAAACTTGCTTGGGATCAACATTTCGAAATAAGAGTTTCATGCGATGCCTATCGGTAATCGGGCTCGCTCCTAAATGGTCTGAAAACGAAAAGCGAGTTGCGCGTCTATATTATCGACGAATCAATAATAATAACGATAGTTTAGTGCTGACATTAAGAGCAGACTGTGCTATCGAACGCTATATTCTTTTGATGTGTCTTCGAAAATCCTTCAAGGCTATTATGTCTACGGGAATTTCGATATTGCTTTCATCCGCATCGATTCTCAGACACCTATATTGTATACTCCCATTTGAACGCATGGTATGTCTTCGATTTTTTCAAAGGCAACAATAGTAATCCTTCGTGAACACCAACATCGAATACATTCAGTCGTAAATGGCTGTTATCATCGATGCTTATGGCATCAAACGAATAGCTTAACTATATGTTGTTACAACGATAACAATAAAAATTCGTATTAGATGTAGATGGAACAGTTTGACGTGAAAGTGAATGAACTGTTTGATTTTTACTTCTTTGTCTTCTTTTTTTTGTTCGGGAAAAGGTATAAAAAAGTTTGAGATTGTCTCGATAATAACTGCTTTGGTCATGTGAATTAAATAGAGAGTACATTCATTTGACAAATTACTCAAATTGAAACTAGTTGAGTATTTGCTACATGTTTCTGTACGATTAAATTTTTTTTTGGGTACAAAGTGCATAATATCAGTCCAACGGGAATTTTTCAAATACATGAATCAAAGAAATTTGCAACGAAAATGTGATATCTGGCAAGTAAAATGGGCTGCCAAATGCCAAATGCTAAAACGAGAAGACATTTGAATATTCTTTTTAATGATTTCAGATAGAGAGACAGGTTTACTACTGATCAAAGTATGTTTTGAATGCAACAAAACTCCAGCGCATCTAAACCGCTAGAAACACTAATGTTCGATGAACAGTAGAAGAATCGTGCAGATTCTGAGTGCATATTCTACCAAACGTGCTCCAACCTGTTTCGATTGCAAAAACACTTTGATCTTAACAATGCATTTAAACTCATAGGGTGGAAAGGATTTCAGGAATTTCAATATTTACGAAAGCCAAACACTGCAAAACTTTGAAAGCAGCATAACATAACATAAACAAAAAAAATGCTCAGTGCTTGCAACACTTTACCAGCACTGCAACTAAAAGTCGCCCACAATTGCCTCACGTCAAAATCAAATAACCCTATCGATCTCGATTTTATCTGATGATTTCGTCGGAAGTTACAGGGACAGAAAGATGTGTAGGATGAAAAAAGGAAACATGTTTGGGACCGAAAAATTCCTAGAACTTAGAAAATTTAAACATTGGTAATTTATATTCATTGTAAATGTGCGCGATATGAATACTTAATGTAAGCATTTATTGATACGAAAATAGCAAAAAACGCCTCGGCTTGCAACCCTTCTCAAGCATCAAAGCCAAAAATATATCACACCTGCCTCACATTGAAATCAACCTACTCTGCGAATTTTGTTTTGATCCGATGACTGTATTGGAAGTTATAGGGATACCAAGAAATTTAGGGTTACCAGTCGCAAAAGTTTTCAAATTTTCGAAAACTCAATATTTGTTGTTCATTGTCACTACAAAATCATTACCGTTTGAAAACTTTACGATAGAATCGCTTAGTAAAGATACTGCAAATAAACACAAAATCAACAATAGCTGGCAACCCTATCATGGTTTATTTACCAGATTCCTTCTAATAATGCCTACATTAAGTTCCAAATATCATAAGAAATTCGTTTTGATTTCATCACTGCACTGGAAGTTAAAGGGCAAAAAGCTTTACTGTCCTGAGCGAATTTTCAAAAGCCAAGACACCATAATTACCATAGCTGGCAGCACCAACCGAATTTTTAATTAAATTTTTATCAAACGTGAATTAGAGCAAGGTTCAGCTACTGTGTTAATTTCATGAAAATCTGGTAACTGAATCAGAATTCATAGGGCAAAAAACAGTTTTTTCTTTATAATTTTTCAAGATGGCACCACTGGCACAGAGTTACCCGCATTTTCACATCGCTTCTATCAAACCTGGTCTTCTTCAACACCAATGTATTCTGTGAATTTTATTCATATCTGTTAATTGGATTGTGAGTTCTCGTGAACAGAAGTTTCTGATGCTTAATATATAGGTAAATTAGAGGAGGGTTGCCGTTCTTGTCCGATGTGAAATTTCAAAAGTTTTCCTTTGATTGTATAGACAAAGCATAAGATTTCTATATGAGTTGGTTTCACTGTAAACGACGAAAATTTTTCATTAGAGTCGATGGTTTGAAGGTTTTCACTTTCAACGCCTGCCGTAGCTGCAGGGTTGCCAGCACGTTCATAAAAAACCACACGTGTCTACAACTTAGTAACAACAATATGATCTGGTAATCTAATCAAAAGTTATCGCAATTCAAACATTTTCAAATTTTCCCAATCTCATTTCCGGCGCCTAGCGCACACATAGGGTTAAAAATTTCAAAAAATTATCATATTCACAATTAGATCACGTTCAAAATTCTTTCCATAAACTTGCAAAAGTTATGTGTTGACAGAAAAACAGGTACAGTAGTTCCTCGACTTACGTCGGAGTTAGGTTCCGAAAATTTGCGGCGTAAGTCGAATACAACGTAATTCGAGGGTAGAAGGAACCTCAGGCGATAAATGTATGAACTTTCATTCTTTGAATAGGCAGGTATTTATTTTTTAAGTTTGTACATAATTAATTTTTTTTTAAGAAATTCGTGGGGTTTGGCAACAAGTAGCAACTGGAATACGTATTTATAAAACTTACGAAGAAGAAAATAGACGGCTTTCTTTAAATATGTACAAATATGTTCATATTTGACGTAAAGCACTAAAAAGCAACACATTAATTGAATGATACATAACACAGAAGAATAGTCTCTATTTCTACTGTTTGTGGGCTGACTGGTTTACTGGTGAAAAAGGTCGAAATTTGCGTTTGGGACAAAGTTTGTTTTCTTTTTTCTTCGAGCAACTGCTTTGTAATCGTTGACAGAAGTGTTGACTTCTTTTGAAATTTCTCCATTTCTTAATTTTTCGGGTCCATTTTTTTAACATTTTGATATATATGATTAGTAACGCTTTAGGAGAAAGATTATTGGCTTCCAAATATTGATATATTGTCGGACAGAAACATTGATCAAACCAATCGCGAAACATATTAGAAGTAACCCAGGTGTTTTTGTTGCACCTCTAAATAACTGGTAGGTTTTCCTTGCATACATTTTTGAATGTCCTTGGATTTTTTGATTGATAAACAACAAGAGGTTTCTGTTTAAAATCACCTGATGCATTCCCTCCAAGAAGCAAAGTAATCCTGGATTGTTCTGCCTTAAAGCCAGGAGCTCTTCTTTCTTCAATCGAAAGAAATGTTATTGAGAGCATGCATTTCCAATACAAGCCTCTCTCGACAACATTAAACAAGGGATTACTGTATATTTAAAATATCACTAAAATGGCCGCCGGCGCCAAAGGGTTACAGATTATTATCTTTTTGTGAAACTTGGCACTGTTTTGCATATACACCAATGTATCCTGAAAATTCCAGTTCAATCGGATGGCACGTTCCTGAGATTTTATCACTGAAATTTTTTGATGATATATATATATATATATATATATATATATATATTGGGTGTACAAATAAGTTTCCGGCCTTTTTAGATAGATGTCGTTAGTATCACTGTTTGCATTTTATTCAATCGGGCAACACATGTGTTTTGGAGGTTAGGTGTCAAGCTTCAATAATTACTGGTGACATTTTTTCAAAGCGTAAACTACAGTTATTTTCATGTAATTGAAAATGTCGAATTTTGTGCCAACAAAACAACATTTGCGGGAAGTTTTACTTCATTATTTTTTTTTGAAGAAAAGTGCAGCGGAAACAAATCGTTTGCTTATGGAAGTTTACGGAGAACATGTTCCATCGAAAACAACATGCAAAGATTGGTTTCAACGATTCAAAGTTGGTGATTTTGACGTAAGAGACAAAGAACGTGAAGGGAGACCGAGAAAATTTGAAGATACAGAATTGGAAGAACTGCTTGATGTGGACCCTTGTCAGACTGAAAAACAATTGGCAGAACAGTTGAATATCACCCAACAATGTGTTTCGCAACGTCTGCATGCAATGGGATTGGTTCAGAAGCTGGGAAATTGGGTGCCACACAAATTGACAGAAAGGAATATGGAACGTCGGAAAACCATGTGCGAGTTGTTGCTTGAACGACAACAAAGGAAGGGGTTTTTGCATCGGATCATCACTGGGGATGAAAAATGGATCCGGTGTGACAATCCAAAGCGCAAACCAGCGTGGGGCAAGCCAGGTGAACCAGGGCCATCCACGCCAAAAGCAAATATCCATGGTTCGAAGGTAATGCTTTGTATCTGGTGGGATATGAAGGGTATCGTTTATTATGAGCTGCTAAAAGAGCGTGAAACCATTACGGGACAAGTTTATCGACGACAACTGATGGCTTTAAAGCAATCTTTAGCTGCAAAACGACCGGAATGGGACAAAAAGCACGATAAGATTATTTTGCAACACGACAACGCTAGGCCACATGTTGCTGTACCTGTCAAAAATTACTTGGACAGGCACAACTGGGAAATTCTACCCCACCCGCCGTATTCACCAGACATTGCTCCCTCGGACTACCACTTGTTCCGGTCGATGCAATCAGCCCTGGCACAGCAGCACTTCACTTCATATGAAAACGTCAAAAAATGGGTCGATGACTGGATCGCCTCGAAACCACCAGACTTCTTCCTTCGTGGAATCCGTTTATTGCCTGAACGATGGACGAAGGTTATAGCTTCCGAAGGAGCATACTTTGAATAAAGCATTCTTTTATTTTCTACACAAACTAATTTCTTTTATTTCAGTAAAAAAGGCCGGAAACTTATTTGTACACCCAATATATATATATATATATATATATATATATATATATATATATATATATATATATATATATATATATATATATATATATATATATATATATATATATATATATATATATATATATATATATATATATATTTATTAATTTTTGGCCAAATTGATTTTAATACGAACGCTCTTCTTCGAACTTTAGTAAAAATCAATTATACTTTTTCTTCAAATACCCTTTCAACAATTTAATACAAGTTTTGCTGTGTTTTGGTGGTTTTGAGGAACATTTAGGAAATCTCGAAAATGAAGCATTAACCTTATGTGGGACAATGAAAGGACAAACTTTGAATCGTCCAGAATAGAGCAAGGAATAATGGTGGGTATCGCTTTTCGGAGTGGGGGCATGCTCTGGAGTCAACGCTTCTTATAAACGTGGTTGAAGTTACTGCGTACACTATTGTAGCTTAATACTGTCGGCTTATTTGATAGGTGAGAAGAAAAATAACAGGGTCAATTGAATTTCTTCAAAAGATCAACTATTACCATCATGATATTATTGACAAAATGCCAAAAACTGGGTCACCCAGCAACTCTTTCCTATCTTTTCAAAGCAACGCAATCGTACAAAGCTATAAAACTGCCTTTCATTAAAACCTAAAATGACTTCAGCTTTTCATCTAATTAAATCAAAAAATTCTCGCACCACCAATAGCAAAAGATTATAAGGGTCTTCACCGATCTGATGAAACAATTTTTCGTAATTTATCAGTTCCTTTCTGTGTCGTTTGCCAACATGATGTGATCTGTCGTCAACAGTATGAAAACATCTTATACTCAAACGCACAAACAAACAACACTTAACAGAGGAAAATTATTCAACTTTATTTTCTTCTACCATATCTCTATCATTATCACTCTAACGTTACTTTTTCTCTCAATTCATCATTCTTACGATGATTCCTAATTGGCAAAAGTTTCATAAACAAGTACCGAAACCGTAGTGGAAATACCCAAAATATTGTTTCCATAAGAGGCTTAGTGGCCGGGCGAGTGAAATCAAGCCAAAACGAATGCTATTTCCCATCCGTTATCTTTTTCTGCATTTATTATTTTTCATTTTAATTAAGAGCACGTTTCGTGTGTTGTGTTTCGTTCGCACGAAATTCAATTTGTAATTGGTTGGAAGACGAGATGGAAGAGAAACTTATTTTTTCTTCGATGGCAGGAAGATGTAAACTTTGTAATTTAGTGAAGTTGAATTTCTATTACGACGTAATGAAATGAAAGCTGAAAATTAACGGCACGAAATGAAGCAAATAAAAAGGTGTTTTATTTCAAAGTGGAAACAATTGGAATGAAGAATTTTTTTTTTTGATTGAGTGTTAAAAGACTATGAATGTTTAAAGAGTTTTTTTAATCTCGTGAATATTGCTTGAAAAGAAAAGGAATAGCTCACAACAACGATAACTTCCAATCGAAAGATATAACATAGTCTAGGAATAGGTTAAAAATTATATTCATAAAATCGCCCTGTTTAATAATGCGCAAAGACCAAAAATAATAAAAAGTAAAATGAAATAAACAAGAAAAAAATTAAATATGTCAAAAATAAATGTAATCGAAGCTCTTGAGGCTGGCTTGCATTTGGAGACTAATTTCTCTTGCTACAATAAAATTTTTGAAAAAAACTCCAGCCGTTGTGCACATTTAATGATACTGTTATCTATAGTTATTGATAATAACGTTATATAATTTGAAAAAAAAAACATGCGAGCTAGCATACCAAAGTAATACAGCAGTTACATTTAGAGTTTCTTTAGACAAGCTGAACAAATTAATTTTAGTCTAGATGTAGTGGAAAACAAATTATTTGAATTCGTTTTAACAGATTCGATACGTTTCTTTTTTGACACCGCAGACACGTTTCCCAAATTGTGCATGCGTCCTCGAGGTCTATTCTACCTAAACCATAGAACTATTTGTTTTGGTTGCTTCTAAAGGTTTTAAAACAGTATCACATTCAACTTTTATACACGTTTGGAATTCAGATTGTGTGCTTCGTTTCTTCAAAAGGAATTTTTTGATAGAATTATTAGGATACATAATATATCGCTGAAATGTCGGCTGTCGTAAATAAGTGCCAAAAATAACTAATCTTTGCTGAGACCTAGACATATTTGAAAAATACATCGATGCATTTCGAAAATATCTGCTCGATTTCCCATCGGACACAGCATTGAGTCGCTCCTTGGTGCAGGGGGTGATTCAAGGCTTCCGATAGCAGTTGGAGACTTTGCAGGAGAATTAGAAACGATTGTTACATTTGTTAATGCAATAAAGATAACTTCTCCTTAAGCCTTCAACGTTTGACGTAAGCGCTCCTTCAGTTATTCGACATCATCAACCACGTACCACCGTAGAGAGCAGGTGACCTTCCACGGTAGCTGGTATCGTGAGTTGAAATTAAAATTTTCATGGAGAGATTTATCACTTGATTTGAATTTTCCTATTGTTTCTATACCATTTCGGAGTCAAATTCATAGATTACATACAAATTCACAATATTTGTAAGTCTGTTTCATATTTTTTCGAATCAGATTTGTAAATTTTCGATAACTATTCATAAGTTTTCGAGCCAAATTCATAATTTTTTGTAGTCAAATTCCTAATTTTTTCGCTTCAACTTCATAATTTGTTTGAGCTAAGCTCATGCGTTCTTAAAGTAAGTACATATATTGCGTATCAAATTCACAAAAAAGCAAAGAATTCAATTCAATAAACGACGAATTTGACTCAAAAAATTATGAATATTATTCTAAAACGAAAGAATTGGTATCGAAAACCTACGAATTTGATTTTAAAAATATAAACAACACTCGAAAATATTGTGAATTTGTAGAAAGTCAATTTTTACTTCAAAGGATCAATCCGAAAACCGCTTTTGCACCCGACTTTCGTGAGCTCATTAGGAATCGCAAAAATTGACCCTCTAAAACCCTTAATTTATTTATTTCCTTAATAATTTATTTTCATTCAATTAAATAATAACAAAAATACATAGTGCACTCTGTGACATAATATACTGCCAGTGTCAAATTTACTTAGTATCACTTACAAAAAACGTTTTCCAAAAATTAAAATTGATGAAATATTAAAAACTAAGTTAATTAATTAATTAGCTGAGGAATTCGCAAAAAGGAATAAATTGAGAGATTAACTGAGAGATTCACAAAAACTCACAACTAGCTAATGATTATTGCTGACAAAAAATACAAGCTATTCAGCGATAGTACGAATTAAAACATTTAGTAATATTAAAGATGGATTAATTTGCAGATAAAAAAAAGATTTGAGGCCCGACTTGTTCCTTAATTTATTAGGTAATTTATTAAACAAAATCGGACCAATCGTCTGCAATTTTTTGATTTGACGCAAGGTGCCACAGTATAAAATATATTCCAAAATGGATAAACAACAGCTTTTCTTGTTGCAAAGCAACCAATACTAATAAAATATATTTTCTTCATCTTGAAAACATATAAGCTTTGCAAGGGCAAGATCTATAGTGCTTGTAAAATTGGAAATAAAATGGTAAATCGAACTACAATTTGTGGTCTGATATACTTATAAGAACTTCCTCGTCAGAACAGATGACCATATTGGATTCTAGATATAAACTACGGCTTATAATATTTCGAACATTACGTGCATTCAAAGTTTTTCGCACTTAAGGGGAATGAAAAATTTTATTTTAGTTTTAATAATTTTATGAATCCTGTATTGTTTTTATAAAAATCCTTTTATAAGATGGCAAGGGTGCATATTTTCCTAATACGACCTTTATGCAAAATTCTGTCAATAATATTTTTATGACTACTTCTCTTTGGGAGGACACGCAGTCGGTATTTTTGGTCTTGCTTTTTATCTGTTGAGAGCTCTATTCAATTCAATTTACAGTCAGCTACATCAGTAGTCAATCCACATAAATATCAGGACTAAATTTCCTCAGGCACTAATCATAATTTCGATATCGTTCTGGAAAGTTCGAAAAACTGCCTTGATGTACCAAAACGTCCGGAATTTTCCGTGGAGACGTGTTTGGTGGTTTGCACTCTTCGTAAAAAAGGATATAATTAGCAAATTGCAGCTCGTTTCAAAATATCAAAGAGCAATCTTTGGGCAATTATTAAGAAATCGACAGTTCTGTGAACAGAAATCGTTCCGGAAGGGAAAGGAAGACGTCTGTAAGGCACGACCAAGTTAAAAGCTGTCAAAAGCAAACAGAACAGGCATCTAACGGCACCTGAAATAACAAATCAGTTCAACAGGATCGTTCAAATCTTACATCTGTTTCAACTGTAAAAAGACGTCCGAAAGAAGCTGGTCTGTCAGGAAAAGAAGCAGCAAAGAAACTTTCCGTTAGGCTTGCAATTAAGAAAAATCATTTGAATTGCGCGAAAGCGCACAAATATTGGACTTTGGATAATAGGTCCGTTGGACTAACGAGTCTAAATTATATATAATAAATAAATTATTATAAATAAATTATAAATAAATTATATATAATACTTCTTCGTCAACGTACCGGAGAGCGGATGCTGAGTAGCTGCATCGTGCTTCAGTTAAACATGGATGAGGAAACGTGATGGTTTGGGGATGTTTCGGTGGAGGATCCACATGCTACTTTATGAGAATTAACGAAATGTTAGAAATTCAAAATAACACCGTGTGGCCCTCACAGGTCCTCACACTGAAGCCATCACTTATCCAAAGTCACTCCAGAGTCCTCAAAATTGCTAGACACACCTGCAGAAGTTGCATCAACCGTGTCCACTTGCTGGAATCGCAGGAAACTAGGGCACGACTATTTGGAGGGGAGATGAATTTTATACTGTGGATGCAGACAATTTGACACTTATAAAATTGATCGCGCCCTTACCACAAAACCAGCGTCAAAGAGCGCCAAACAAGGCTTTGAACCTCCTGATATTAGCTCAGCAACCCACGTTGGGCGCCATTTGTTGAAATGTGCTGAAAGGTGGTTTAGCAGGGCAGAGCAGCCCAGACAGATAGGACGCTAAGAATAAAAAGAACAGCTAAAGGCATGACGACTTAGCGAATAACTAAAAACGAATAATTGCTCTGGACCAAGTTAGCCCAAATACAACGGTTTCTAGGGCATTCTGCTCCTTGGGCATACTTTTTTTTTCTACTTGTGCTCATTTTATAAGGCAACATGAACCTCTGGCAGGGACCTTTATTTAGCTTTGGACCAGCTGAGATACCTTGGCAATCGCTTTCAGCAAACCGATATAATTTACCAGAAACTATGTGTCACTTGTTATTTTAAAATCATGCTCTAACAAATATTCTGAAATCACGTTTAAGTTCCGAAATACTACAAAATGTTACTTTATCAAATACCAGAAACTCATCTAGAAATAAATCATACGTTTTAAACATTATCTGAAAATTGTTTGTAATAATACACGAAATAAATCACGTACTTCTCCAAAATTCCCAAACACATACATATGTATATATGTTCGTAGGCACAAAATGTTTAATGCAACACAAACCTGGAAGGTTTCCAAGAAAATATTATTATTCGTATGATTATCATGAGAATTTTTTTTTTTTTTGCAGAACAATAGTCATAAAAGCCTATTAGGTGAATTAAAACTGTAAAACAAGACGACTTCATTATTTTCCAAAGGTCAGATCATGGTTGAGTGCAAATCGGATGTACGATAAACATTAAACATAGCTGAACATTCGAATACGAAATGTTTTGCATTGTGTCACGTTTGCGCCAGAGAAAATTCCGAAGTAGTTATGCCATATTATAAGTTTGAAAGAAATATGTATTTTTGGGTAGATGAGGTAATACAACAATGACTTGTATTGTTTTCGGCAAGGAGCTTGGAGCGAAAGCAATTTTTTTTCAGTTTTTTTTTTGTATGAATTTCAAGAGTAGTATAGAATAAATTGGAAAATATGAGCCAAACAAGCTTTGATTTCATGGAATCAGATACGTTTGCTTGAGTGTTTATAAACTTGAGTGAGTTAATTGGATCCTTACGACATACCAGCTAAAGTGAGTTGGCATTTTCACCTTAATTAGGCCCGAAATGCATGATGATATATCAACAAAATTAATTGTTGTCGGCAAAAATGCATTTATTCTTCAATCACTCATCAAACATGAAAAGTTTTTTTTGTCATCTGACAATAATCGATATAATTTGTGATATAACTTGATACAAAAACCCAACGTGTCCAAATATGATTCTACTGCGTACCGTATCATTTTTTGACGGCAAGGAACCGTCAAATAATCGACTGACTGCGTTGCGTTTTTTTATGTCTTATTTTGATACAGAACTAAGATACGTTTGTTGCACCCACTGATACACAACGGTGATACAATACGCAAAGATGCATCATATAGATACCGACCTTAAAATGTCAACAAAGTACTTTGAAAACTCTAGGAAAGTAAACATCATTTCATCGGAACTGCTAATTACAAAACGGTATATTGGCTTGCTTAAAAATATCATTCGAAACTTTACAAAAGCGAAAGTATTCAATTTTGTCGTGAATGCATCATCCTGCCGTAATAACAGATTTGTTCCTCTGGTCTTTGTAAAAGCGAAGAGCTCAGAGCTAATTTAGATCCCAAATATCTGTCTATCTGCCCATCTCATTTACGGTGCGCTACGCAAATCCTATCTTCCAGTTTCGCATCAGCCGTGAATCTTTCTTCTCTGCACTTTCGGGCTTTTCTATGCTGTTCGGGCTGTATAATCAAACAGAAGATCCTCAACGTAATGCTGCAGCAATTTTCGAACTGCCGTTTAGAACATTTTAATCACATGTTTGAATCTTTCAATGCTCCTACTAACTCTTCCTATCCGAAGCATCTTTCCAATGAACTTCTTCAGGTAAAGAAATCTTTAATATCTAATCTGAAGTGTGCGATTTCTCTTTTAAGTAAAAGCTACGTAATAGCTGACTGTGGAGTTATTTTACTTAAAAATTTGCGTGGTAGCAACCGAAAGACACCATTCTATTCTGAGTTGAATTTTTGGCAAAGATATGTAAAAAGAAATGCTGAAATAAAAATCGTTCGTCTGATGGTGAAAATTAATCTTCACTAAAAATTTAAATTTAAGTATCTCTTTTCAATATACAAATGAAAGCAACATTTCTCTATGTAACTCAAAAAGGGAATCTCGCTTGAGTTGCACAGTTGCCTTTGGATGTGCTTTCCATTACCTGAATTTCATTTGCGTTTGGGCTAAATGCTGTTTGCTTAATCATAAAACCAATAGGAACACGCTAAGTAAACAATTCACTCTACATATGTACATAGCGACGAAATCATGTCATTAATCTTGATCCAAGTATTCGATCAAATTGTTTCCGCAAAATCGAAATGAGTTTAGGGCTTAAATCAATAGCTGCCTTATGTACATATATTTGACCTTATTTCATTGACACACTTTTACGAAACGTGCTTTCATTCATATACAGCTTACGCACAAATATTTTTTTCTTCTTTGGTTCAAGATCGTCATCATCAGAAAATCATTTACTCGAACATTTACAAAAGTCGACTAAATATAAACAACAAAATCAGCGCAACGTGTTTATGAGTACACACGATAAATATTAAAGCAAGCGTTCACTGCAGGAGTAGTTTCACAGGATAATGTATTTACGTTGATTGTGAGGACAATTTTCAAAATTTTTTCTATGTTCGAAAGGATTTAATATAATATTTAGCGACCAGAAACATTCTCAAGGCTAGAAAATAAATTAGAATATGAACTCGCTCTTTTAAATATTATATATCAATTTTAATAAACCCGACAAAAATCCTTATGCAGGCAAACCTAAAATGTCTGTCAAATACATCTAAAACAATAAAATCTAAAACTGCATTTAAATAACAATTAGTACTTAAATCTTTCATTTAAACTTATTTCTGTGGTATTTTCATAAGGATGAGCAATAGATGGCGTCGATACTGATGAATTCATATTATCTTTAGAAATTACCAATGATACGCGTCACAATTTCATAACAATCTGATTATCAGTTTGTACTTTGACAGCTTTTTACTAATCTTCGAAGAACATTGCATATATAAATATTTATATATAGATATAGATATATATATATATATATATATATATATATATATATATATATATATATATATATATATATATATATATATATATATATATAATTTAAAAAATTCAGTGACTATATCTCAAGAACGCGCCATCCGATTAAGCTGAAATTTTCAGGATACATGACTGTATATGCAGAATAGATCCAGGTCTCACCAAATGTTAATAATCTGTAATCTTCAGGCGCCGGCGGCCATTTTAGTGATATTTTTGATGTCTATTACTCTATCAAAAAGTAGTTTTCAAAAAATCGAAGTTTGCAAAATTAATTTCGAATAAAGCTTTGATAAGGGTTTGGAAATATTTGACCCTTTGTGTGCGCTAGGTGCCTAAAATAGATTCAGAAAATTTGAAATTTTTTGAATTGCGATAACTTTTTACAGAGCTATGGAATCATTACAAAATTTACAGAACATATTCATAGGCGCGCCGTAGGGGGGGCCAGGGGGGCCCGGGGGGGCCGGGACCCCCCCAGACCCTAGGTTGGCCCCTCCCAGAAAAATAAATACTTCCAACAGCAGACACTTAAATTTTCGCCTCTTAGGTTTTTGTGGTTACAGCAAGAGTTGAGAAGTGCAGTAGTGTAAGCCTATACCAAAGCATACACACTACTTATAAGATAGAGACTGTGTTATTTGCGGTATTAATTACGATGTTATGAAACTCATTTTGAGAAATGGACGGCAATATTTAATTTAAAAAAGCGCCTCGCCAATCATCCTTTTTTTATTAAGATTATCTGTTCATTCTTACTAGGCAATATACAGGTATTTAGATAATAACACTTTTATAAACTGGCGTTTTATGCAATTATGTTTTTCACAAAACATACTCTAAGTATTAAAATGGTAGGCAATAAGGTAATTAACGTAGGATACAATTTTCGAAGTCATTTGGAGAATAGAAATGGCATCCCTGCCACTTTTATGCTATTTATGACCTACTTAGTTTACACTCAGGTTAAATGTTTGTGAATTTTATTATAATTTCATAACTTCATCGGAAGTTAGAAGACATAGCACTTCAATTTCACCGAGCGTTTTTTCATAGTGACACAGCTGCCACATGGTTCTTATCATATTCATTGAACTTTTGTCAGACCTTTATCTTTTTATCCGGTCGCGAGATACCGTAAACGCCAGTTCCAGGTGCTAAAAATATAAATAATTCGGGGCGATTTTTGTGCGATTGGGAATTTTACAAGTTTACATTTGAGTGTATAAATATAGTATCAAACTTATCAATCATTTGCATTTTATTCTAACAGCCGTGTAAAAGATTTGTGTTCACGCACTTATGGTAGCTACAAGGTAGCCCAGACATTATTTAAAAACGACAGAAACTTATTTTTTATGCCCATTGATGAGTCTTGCAAGTTTTGTGATTATCTGATAATTGGGTGTGAAGTTATCATAATGCAAAATTTTCCATAGAATTTCGACTGTCGCCGAAAATACACCAAAATTTCAGCTCGATCAAACTTTGCGATCCGGATATGAAAATTCTACTAGTGCTTGGAAGACAGTAAATGATATGGTGCTTGAACAGTCTTGGAATATTGTCAAGATGAACCGAAATTATTTGGAAAAGGCTATCGACCTTACGACGTGTCTCAGTCGCCAAAGACGTGCTTTCAGAGGACATGATGAAAGTGGTACCAGTGATAACCGTGATTTTTTTTTGGAATGTTGTGAATTATTCGCGATGCATGATTCAACTTTTGAAAAACATTTTAAAAACAAGGTTGCAAACTACTGTAGTGGCAAAACACAAAATGAATTAATGAAAATAATTGCTGAAATCGTTCGTGAGGACAATACAGCTGAAATAAAAGAGTGCGGACTGATATCCATTATGGCAGTCGAAGCAAGGGTCCACAAAAGGAACAACTCTCCGTGGTTGTCAGATTTGCTAAAGAGCTAGCTGTTGAAGAAAGTTTCTCAAGCTTTGTAGACTGTTTAGAAGCTAGAAATGCCTCGTAGTTAGCAGATATAATTTTGATCCTGTTAGACAGCTATGGACTTAGCGAATTGCCTGTTATTTGACAGTCTTATGATGGTGTTAGTGTCATATCAGGACAAAAAAGTGATGTGCAAATCTTAATTTAGATGAAAAACCCTATAGCCACATTTGTACACTGTCTAACTCATAAAATTATCCTTGTGGTGATGAACACATTTTTCACAATCGAAACGTGTACATCCTTTTTCAATGCCATCGAATCCCTACACTTTTCGAAGCCATCACAACAAAAATTGTTGAAGCAGCTTGAAGAGGCAGTTGGTCAAAATACAAGGCGTGGAATGAGAAGTTTAAGCTCGACTCGTTAGTCAATGAGATTTCACAATTGCAAATATGTGATCGAAGGCTATGGGACCATGAAAGAGGCCTTAGAAAAAGAAATGAATGAGGGAAAATACAACGACTCAGTTTATTCATTGGGGATCTTTTATTCAATCAGTAATCCTAAATTTTTAGTAATTCTTTTCATCTTTCACTATGTTTTTTTTATAACGAACATTTTAAGCACATATTTCTAAACTAAAAATACAACTCTTAGAGATGGGATAGATCTAGCGAATGGAACAGTGAAAACACTACTAAGTGAGCGATTAGACTTGTACTTAGTTTAGGAAAAAATTAAATCTTTTGCAGAGAAGAACTGTTTGGATCTCACATTTCCCAGAAGATAGCGAAAACGGAAAACAGCAAAAAGCACTAGTAGTTAGGGTGCAGTTAGGGCTACAAACCAAATGGCTCGAAAAGAGTAAGTTACAGCACTTTTCATCTTGCCAAATTATTTTTGCTTTTTCTAGGTTTTCTAGCTTATTTTTTTGAAGTAAGAGATCATTTCCTTCCTTCTAAGCTTAATATATTCCAATTTCTTCAAAGATATTTTGAAGCTAAGCTATCTTGTACTTCAAGTATAAGTTGAAATATATTTAGCTTCTAAACGAACAAATATTCTTATATTTCCAATTATTTCCATTCTATTCCCATATAATTCACACAAGCTTTCTTTCTTAGCGGTCATAGATAATTCATGTGTAGTTCATACCTACCATTCACATTATATGCATGTGGTAGTAGCTCATACGTATTCACAGACAAGAAGTTTATTTGATAATGCATTATGCATTAGCAAATAACAAAAAATAAATCAACAAATATATAATGTATTAGTAAATTATATAAGTTTTATGAACAGTACGTGTACCTTACGGAAGACAAAATCATCGCATGTTTTGAACCTTTCGGTTCCTGGCCCCTGCCAGATTTTAGGCCACGGCCCGCCTATGAACATATTACTGTAACAAAGTTCTATATTTATATGGTTTTGCATGCTGCAGCTGCGGCAGGCACTGAAAGTCAAAACTTTCAAACCATCAACTATCCTGAAAGATTTTCGCTTTTGAGAAAAAACGCAACGCATATACGAATCTTATGCTTTGTATATAGAGTCAAAGTAAAACTTTGGAAATTTCACGCCAGACAAGAATGATAACACTTCTCCAATTCACCTATATTTTTAGCAGCAAATGCTTCTGTTCACGGGAACTCACGACCCAATAATCATATGGGGCATTTCACGTGAAGCGGACAACGAAAAAAAATCGAGGTTCTGGATTTCGTTCATATTGTGCATAATGGTACTTCTAGAAGATATGAATGTGGGTGCACAAGTTTTTGTTTCTATGAGGTTTAGTTGCCGAGTTATGGGCTTCTGAATAATTGACGAAATTGATAAAAGGTTTTTTCGGAAGCGGATTCTGAGATTCAAAATAAAATCTAAAAAACATTAAACATGATGATTGGTATAGAAAATTAGCTGTTCTTTTTAATTTTGAAATTAGATTTGAAAAACAAATTTTGTTTCCTGTGTGGAACCGGAAGTAAACACTTTAACTCGTAATTTGAATAATTTGGACCAGGTTAATTTTGTTTATTTTTGTAACAAAACAAAGCTTAAAGTGTACTTATTTTATGATAAAAGTTTTAGAATGGGATGGCCAGTAGTTTAGGAGGTAGGTGAATTTCAATACATAAAAGTCGCATGGGGCGTGGTACCGAGAGCTTGCTTAGCGCAGCTAGTTGGCTTGAAAACAAAAATTGATTTGAAATGTGATTAGTAGCGCCATCTCTTGTTTGAAAAAGGTTTTATTTTCCCATAAAAACCTAATTAAAATATATGACGCATATATAATATATTTGACACCAAACCAATTCAAATTTTCCGTTATTTTTCGAGTTATTGTTCAACGCTTGCAATGACTATTACTTTCGCTGATAAGCTAAAGAGTCTTAATTATGTGCATTATGTCTCCGTTTGGCTATCGATGTTTCAATCCATTTGATTTGAAATTTCATCGGAAGCCTAATGACCTAAAAAAAATTCCAAGAATGTTAGCAGAAAATAAATTATGTTGAATCTGCAGGAAAAAACTTATCGTAGGAACACCTCTTGTTATTAAAAAAAAGAACTAGTTTAAGAAACGAGAGTAAAATTGTAAAAATAGTGAAGTAAATTCATTTGCCCATACACAAGTACCTTTTTTTCACTAAGTAAATCAGCATTAGCAATTTTTAATATTTTATCTTCTATATGTAAGTGATGCAAGTGATATATAATAGTTTTACTACAAATATTTTGCTTTCACATTCACTTGCTATCATTATCAAGCTCCCGGTACCACGCCCTATGCGACTTTTATGTATTGAAATTCACCTACCTCCTAAACTACTGGCCATCCCATTCTAAAACTTTTATCATAAAATAAGTACACTTTAAGCTTTGTTTTGTTACAAAAATAAACAAAATTAACCTGGTCCAAATTATTCAAATTACGAGTTAAAGTGTTTACTTCCGGTTCCATACAGGAAACAAAATTTGTTTTTCAAATCTAATTTCAAAATTAAAAAGAACAGCTAATTTTCTATACCAATCATCATGTTTAATGTTTTTTAGATTTTATTTTGAATCTCAGAACCCGCTTCCAAAAAAACCTTTTATCAATTTCGTCAATTATTCAGAAGCCCATAACTCGGCAACTAAACCTCATAGAAACAAAAACTTGTGCACCCACATTCATATCTTCTAGAAGTACCATTATGCACAATTTGAACGAAATCCAGAACCTCGATTTTTTTTCGTTGTCCGCTTCACGTGAAATGCCCCATATACAGTTGAAATTTACAGTGCCTTAAGTAGACCCAGGTCAATTTGGGCAACTCAGTGCCAGTGGTGCCATCTTGAAAAATCACTAAGAGAAATAACTGCTCTGGGCCTTATACATTCTGATTCAGTCACCAGATTTTGACGAATTTCACACAGTAGCTGAATCCTACAAAATTCGGTAATTATGGTAGTTGTAGTGTCTTCAATTTTAAAAATTTGCTCAGGAAAAGAAAGGTCTTTGCCTTATAGCTTCCAGTGTAGTCATGGAACCATAACGAAATTCATATGACAAATTGAACGTATTGTAGACAATACTCAACAGAAATTTATTTGGATAAAAATGATAGGGTTGCCAGCTATGGCTGCTTTTGTATTTTTTTACATACCTTTAGTAAGCGATTTTATCAAAAATCATAGTGTATTCAAATCATAGTGATCTTGTAGTGAAAATATACAATAAATGTTACGTTTGAAAAAATTGGAAAACTTTTACGGGCGGCAACCCCAAATTTCTTTTTAACCCTATAATTTCCAACGCAGTCATCGGATCAATGCGAAATTCGCAGAGTAGTTTGACTTCAAAGTGAGTGAGAGTGACTTCAAATTCGGTGCTAGCAAAAGGCTGCCAGCACGAGGCGTTTTTGTTGTTTTTGTATTAACAAATGTTTACAAAAAATATTCACATTGCAAATATTTGCAATGACAATAAGTAAACAATGTTTAAATTTTCTAAGGTCTGGAAATTTTTCCAAACACCTTTCGGTCGCTGTAACTTTCGATGAAGTCATCAAAATTAAATTGGCTTAGGATCTATTATTACTTAGGGTGTCCTTAAGTAGCTAGTGGTAGAATACACACTCAAAATCTGCACAAACCCTCTACTGTTCTTCGAACATTAGTGTTTCCAGCGTTTTTGATGCGCTAGGGGTTTTAAATTTTGAACTGTAGGAATTTCGTGAGATAGTAATATTTTTCTAGCCAGATCTGTATTCTTTGAGTGGATTTTGTTTTTATTATTTAAATCACTTTATTGTGCTTGTAATTTCAATTTCACTATCGTAGATAAAATCAGAAGGTTATCGCAATTACTGGGTTTTAGCAGAACATTTTTCCGCTGTTCCTTTTTTTCGTTAAAGGTTTCTGCATATTCCCAGAAACAGCAACGGCTTCCTGACTAGCAGCCATCAGCCAACGCTGTTTCACGATGTATCTAATCACTGTGACTCTTTTATTATTGTGTAGCCTGTAATTCGAATAATGCAACGGTTTATTACATGTCATCTTCATGCATCTGTTCTGGGGGTGATCTGTGATTTGGCTTTGTGGTATTCTGCGAATGTGCCCTACACGGGAGCTCCGTAAAAAAAACCACAGGTTGCATTAGCTGCATATATATTGGGATTTTGCTCCGGGTCTACCGTTTTGACCTACTGCTGATAAGTAAGTAGAGTGTACTCTGCACATATGCGAATTTTATACAGACACTGCCGGTACGTTTGTGGTAGGTCAGTTTTTTTTTGTTTAAATGTTGAGATTCTAGAGGGCAAGATAGAAATAGTCCATTTTTTTTTTCATTAAAAAAATTATTTTAGTCTTAGCGGTCTTAATTTTAATTTTCTATAAATGGAAGAATTCTTTTAGCCGCCTCAACTGGTCTTCAGGGTCTTTGGCAGAAGAACAATGCTTGTATTATCTGCGAATGTGGCGAGTTCGCTATTAAGGTCAGTTGGAATGTCAGCTATGTATATATTGAAAACTATTTGGATGAGAAAGGGTCCTTGCGGTACACCAGCAGGTACTTGTTCTGAGAAAGATTGATTACTTTTAATTTTGAAAATGAATTTTCAACTTTTCTGAAAAGATTCTTCACGAGATAGGGTGGCATAGAAAAATTAGTTAGTTTACATATGAGCTCGTCGTGTCAAACGTTGTTAAACATATTTAGGTAGGAAGAAAGTATTTTATGGAAGCTTTTCGGAAGCATTGGTTTAATTTTGAAATTCAAATCTTCATGGCAGCTTGCGTTACGGATAAAAAGTCTGCTGCACAATACTTCTTATCTTCGAACGCTATTCTGATGTCTGACACGATTCGATGGATCTGTTGGATGGTGCTGTGATGACTCCGAAGTCCGAATTGGTGCTCTTTCCCTGCATCTTCAAGTATTGGAAGTAGATTTCTAAGTAGAACTTTTTTGAAAACAATGGAGACGCAGGACAAAAGACTAGTAGGTCTGAATGACTTAACTTGGGAAGAGTTTTTACCAGGCTTGGAAACCATTATGATCTCAATTGTTTTCCAAGTGTCAGGGATGTATCCGATTCGAAAAATAACGTTTAAGAGACTAGACAGCCAAAAGAATACGATCGGTGGCAACTGTTTGAGCATAGCATTAGTGATAAGATCAAAACCCGTAGACATTTTTGAAGAGGTTCCATGGATAATAAATAATATTTTCCACTTCCTTAGCCGAAGTTCTGATTGACTGTGACTCCTGAGCATTGGTAATAGGTGGAATGTCGCATATTGCCGTAGGTGTGAAAACTTGTTCTAGGTGAACTGCGAAGGTGGTGGCATTCTCAGCGTCACTTTTGGCCCATTGCCCGATCGCATTTCTCCGTAGAGTGTCCCTGATTAATACTTTTGTTGACCGTCTTCAACAGCGAATAGTCGGCAGTTTTTGTGGGACCGAGGTATTCTTAGAACGAATGGAACTTAAGCTCGTCCTTCACAAGTGCCAGCCTGAGCTTCCTAGAAGCTTTGTTGAATCGTGCTTTAGTGTGGGGTGATCTATGCAGCTGTCAATTTCTTCGTGCTTGTCTTTTTTGCTGTACTTGATTAATGAAGGTAATTGTTTTTCCGAGCTAAGGAATGCGAATTAATTTGAAGTGCTGCTCTGTCGAATGCCGCCAAGACATACTCGTCAGAAAGAATAGCTGCAGAGTTGACTTCTTCCGGTGATTAGAGTGGTGCTCTTAAAAATGATGAGCCAGTGAGGTATCGTCTAAATGTGTTCCCGTTGATTTTAATGAGATGTGTACGCTTACCGCATGCAAATTGGGGTGTCATGTCAAGAGTGATGATCACAGGAGAGTGATCTGACGACACATCAAAAATTGCTTCTGATTTTACGGAGTTCGGAGGTATTCCCTTCAAAATTGCGAAGTCAATAAGGTCCGGAGTTTTGCTAATGGCCAACGGTCAATAATTTGGATGGCCAGTTGAAATATGTCTCAAGCCATTGGTTTGTAGTATAGCCATTGGTATAGTAGCCCCTAGGAGTAATCAGTTGAGACCCCCAAAACGAGACAAATCGATGATCGGCTCGTGTAGACAAATCGCTGTTGCTTGGATATAGTCTTAGCTAAGTTCTTCTAAACAATGATGGAGCATATGTTTTTTTCAATGAGCATTGCAGACCCGCCTCTAGCCTTGCGATTTAGGATTTTGGTGTCGTAGAAAATATGTCTTGAGATTTCAAAATTATTTTTTTTTTCGTGAGGTGGGTTTCCGATATAAGGAACACACCAATGTCGTGAGATTATATAAAATATGCTATTTCTGCTTTATGCTGGACAACGCCATTCGCATTCCAGTGGGCGATCCTGTATGAATTAATTTGCTATTGATGAGAAATTGGAGTAACATATTTTGGTTGTTGAGTAGCTCTTGCATCATATTACTCATCGTCATCATGAATCGATTCATATTGTCTAACAGGGTTGGCAAAATAGCAGAAAGATCGTGGTTGAAGTTGCTCTGAGCAGTGGTTTCAACAGCGCCATGTGCGGTTAGTTTGACTGCATCGAAATATTTGCTGCCAAGAGTTATTGGACATGACAGTGCATAAGTCTCTGGCCTTAGAACGAGTCTATTGGCTGTAATATTTAGAACATGTTGAGTGCCGTTTTGAGGTACAATAATCTTTATTTTTAATGATTGGAAAACTGGGCAACCTCTGTAGTTACCGGTATGGTTGCTGCCACAGTTGCAACATTTCTTAATTGCAGGATGTTGTTTGCTCTTGTCACACTGCAACAAAGGTCTTGGGCCTGATCTTCTTCCTCCGATCTTCTTGCGCAAGTGTGTAGAGCAGCTTATAAATCCCCTGCATATTTTCTTTAATAGATGACTTTCGTCGGGAATTTTCCCATTCTGTTGGAAGCTTTCGTATGTCACACCCATATTCAAAAATGGTGATCGACGCTGTATCCAAAATTATAGGGGCATTGCCATTTTGTCTTCGATTCCGAAACTTTTCAAAAAGGTTGTATACGATAAACTTTCTCGACTTGTTGATTCCCGTTTGAACGAGCAACAACATGGCTTTAGAAAAGGTCGCTCAACTACCACGAATTTGACAATCCTAATCTCTGACGTTCTATGCAAAATGGAAAAAGGATACCAAATTGACGCAGTCTACGCTGACTTCAGTAAGGCGTTTGACAGAGTTGACCATTCTACCTTGATTCTAAAGCTTCAGAAATTCGGTATTGCCGGGTTTTTACTCAGCTGGCTGACTTCCTACCTTCGCGATCGAACACAATGTGTAAAATTTCAAGGATTTTTATCGAAAAACGTTAGTGCTTCCTCTGGGGTACCCCAAGGTAGCCATCTTGGCCCACTTCTTTTTAATATATTTATTTCCGACTTATCTGACATCCTAGCAGGCATACCTCATTTACTCTATGCAGACGATCTCAAACTTTATCAGACTATTGAATCGAAATCGGATGCCTCCTTTCTCCAATCCAAGCTTAATTCACTTGATCAGTGGTGCAATATAAACAAGCTCTCCCTCAATATCAACAAATGCCAAGTTATTAGTTTTTCCAGGAAATGCACGGTCACACACAATACGTACTTCCTCGGCAATAATATGCTGACCCGAGTTGATAACATTGCTGACCTCGGTGTTATCTTAGATGAAAAACTCCGCTTCACCTTGCACTTTGATAAAATGCTTTCTCGTGCGAACAAACAGCTAGGTTTCATCAAAAGACGTGCCAAAGAATTCCGTAGTCTGTGGGTCACAAGATCCTTATACACTTCACTTGTACGTCCTATTCTCGAATACGCTTGCATTAGCTGGAATCCCGCTTTTGAAACCCACAGTGACAGACTCGAGTCAATACAAAAACAATTTTTACTTTTCGCTTTGAGAGAACTGTACAACCCTTATGATTTTAATAGCCTACCTCCTTATGAGTTTCGACTGGGTCACTTAAATCTATCAACACTAGCCTCCAGAAGAATAATGATATCGGCCTGCTTCATATTCGACGTCATTAGAGGCACTATTAATGTAGAATTCCTGAATAGTAAAATTTCGTTAAATATCCCTGTGAGGAACACCAAGTCCAATCGTTTCCTAAAAGAATATTCACATTCGACGATATATGCAGCAAATGAGCCAATAAATAGATGCTGCAGAATATTCAACAGCATAAGTTATTTATATGCCCCTACGATTTCCAAATCATCCTTCAAATCCTCTCTTTTGCATGTCATCCATACCCCTAAACCTTAAGCCATAGCTTATATGTCAATGTTTTTATTTATTGATTGTTATTTATTAATCTATTTGTTACTTTTTTCATTTGTTTGTTACTTATTTAACTTGTTTGTTTTTACTTTTTACTTGACTTTACTTTTTCATTTTATTTTTTAATTTGTTATTTTATATCTGATTTTGTACCTTGTTTGGTGAATAAATAAAATAAAATAAATCAACAACATCGATATCAGATTATATGCCTTTCATTAAGACCACAAACTCTGCAACTTTTTAGTTGGTATGTATAATACTGACAACGCTGAGAATCTAGTTCTTTTGTCACCCTTCTGAACGTTTCTTCCGAACAAACTTGAATTTTGGTCTCGGTGACGTTGCCATGTTTCAGCGGTGTAACATGAAAGTGGTTTTTACCCGCGATTGATACCAACATATTGACTATATCAACCAACATATTGACATATCGCCTTTTTTCTTAGTCAAAAAACAAAATCATGGTATTATTAAGTACATGTTATTTTCAAATTAAAACAAATACATTAAAATAGCGACTAGTGTATGAATTTTAAAACGGTATCCAAAAATGAATGCAACTCCAACGCTTTGGTTATTCATCCGGTAGGGCAAACGATAGCCCACAAATCCATTGATTCATTGTAAGCTTTTCAGCTTTGTAAATTTTGGCGCTTTAAAAGCAAAGATTCGTTAGACTATACAATCTTGTATCAGTCAAATGCGTGTTTCTCACTTTTACTTCTATGGTTTTGGCTTAGTCTTCATTTATTCAAATATTTTCCTCTTCATCAAAATAATAATCAAAGCTTTGCGTCTGAGATTGATCAAGAAATTTATGGAGGAAATATTATTGAGGGCAATTCGAGATATGTTGTGTAATGTAAGCTTCAGTTTATTTAAAAAAAAACTCATAAATATTGAGTATATATAAATATGTCTATTTTTTCCTTATTGAATATGGCCGCGAGCCATAATTTTGATATGTTTCATGCCATTATACATCTGTTTACTTCAATTCGTAATGAACCGAAAAATCATAAAGACATATATAAATCATCATAACAAACTTCTATTTCATTTAAACACAACAACCAAGAAATACCTTCAAAAAAAATTTTTTTTTGCTGTGATATTTACGAAGTATTCCCAACAATTGTTCCAAATACTATCACATAGTATCCTCTAATCTATTTCGCTACTACTTTGTTTTGCTTCATTTACGTCACGCGCAACACACACACATGCCCACAAAAAGTACAAGTTATTATCTAACTCGAAAAGTTTGTTCAGTCTCTGTCAGACAACGAACGGGATTCGAAATTGAATCGGAAAGACACGACCATCATCAATCAAATTGAGGAACAATTAAATTAATTCATTTGGATCCCGTGTATACTGACACATTAATGGAGTGAAATCATCCTTGACAATGACGAGTTGCTGTGTGTGTGGAAAGCGGCTACTAAGGCTCAAGCGACGATATTAGCTTCTAAACGCAAGCTCGTATGCATTAAGCTCCCGGTAGTTATTTTATTGTTCTGGCAAGTCATCTGCAGCGTGATTGAAACAAGGCTTTGTATTTTGGAAAATCAATAAACAAATCATTGTTTACAAATTGCAAGTAACTCCACACATTGTTACAAAACATAGAAAAACCATTTTTTTAGGAAAGTTACTTTTACCAGGAATCAACTCCTGATTTCTCATATCTGTTTCAATCATTCAGATTTTTGCATATTCGTTTAGCTTTGTTTGCGTACTTTCGAAAACATTTATCGATTTTACTCGATTAAGCTTACAATAAATTTAGCGGAAAATCCAGAGAAATCGGCGAACATTTTTCAGCTTGATGGCAGTCATTATCCTTGCTCTCGTTGTAAATTCATCGAATCCCTGGGTACTCTTCTCCTGAAACGCCACAAGCGTAACCTTCACATGCAAACGGAAAAGCATTGAGTCCTTTGTAAAAATTGTAGCTTGATTTTCGTCTGATGTTTCCTAAACACAAATTTTTCGGTATTTTAATAATCAGATAATAAACGCATAAATTAACGAAAAGATTTCTCGTTCCGAAGATAATAAATCAACCTTGACTCATGCGTCACGTTACATTCACGTTCAGCGTTTCATTTCCTCATTAGAAAACAGCTATGATTCCGCCAGAAACCCGAATTGTGAAGTCGTCCTTCACCTCATATTTTATCTGTGCCCTGCGTCTTTTCTAGCGCATTCTGAACCTTGTATGTGTACTCATGTATGTACGATTGTGTGTTTCGCTATCGTATCGGTGTAATTGTGTGTTTGCCAAGCAAGTGGTGTGAATATGAAGGAAACGAACCCGAAAACATTTGGTGGAGTTTTTATGGGATGAAGGCGTGGAGACGTTCGACGACGACTACGACGACGAGGAGAATTGAACCGTCTTCCCGGGTAAATGTTTGAATACGTGAACCCAAACAAAATTCCATCAAAAGAAAATGGTTTTCAGTTCCCCAAGGTAACGGATGCGCTCAAGAAACTGCTATGTAGCAATTTAGCAATGCTTTTCGGGAAAATTTTCAACTGACGCGAACTAACGCAAAGAAGGTGCAGGCGAATCGATTGGGGAGCAGGAGGTTCGGTTCGAAACGAGCGTATTGCCTTTCACCTCAGGATTTAGTCAGTGTATGAGAGTTCAATGTTGCTTGGAACGATTTCAATTTCGAGTGTTTTATTAGCTACTGTTTTCGGTGGATTTGTGATGGATTTTAACGATGTGACTGACATTCTGGGCCTACTGTAACGTTATATTTTATTCATTTGCTTATTGGAGTCGTTTGTTGTCGTGGGAGTTTGTGTATGTCAAATAGACGCTTTTACTGTTTTCGCTTTGTTAGACACAAAATATTCATAAGTAACAGTTTATTCACTGCTGGGATACTTTTGATTTTTGTTTCGAGATGAAATATGCATGGAAACGGCGTAAATGTCTATAGAGCATTAATTTGTCTCAATGTTCTTGTGTGGGAGATGGATGAACATAAGAGGTCTGTCCGGAGAGTATCTGACAACTAGTCGTGGTACTTTTAAAAATGGGTTCGAACAACTGATACAGTAGGTAGTTGTGGGGACAATATTATCAATTTGTCTAGTCCTGTTTGGCATTGTTTAATCTCTTCAGTTGGTCCTGAGACAGTGAATAGTTAGGTTGTGCTCTGTGTAGTTGGCGTATTTTTTATTTTTTACAATGACAGAAAGAAACGAACAGCGATATTTCATCAATTTTCGCTAGAAACTTGGCCATTCTTTTGGCGAAAACTGTTCGTATGATTCAAAGAGCATTTAATGAAGAAGCCTTGGGTGAAACTCAACTGTGATATAAACGTTTCAAAGAAGGTCGGGATTCAGTTGAAAGTGATCCGAGGCTTGGCCGACCTTCATCGAGTAGAAACAGTCAAAACATCGAACTTGTGAGATCAGCTATTCATTATGATCGTCGATTGACTTTAGGAGAGTCAGAAGGCAACACAAACTATTATTTCTGAAACTTTAACGGGAGACCTTGGAATGAAGTGAGTGTCAGCAAATTCTGAAATTTGGATTCTGATGCAACAACTAAAAGGATTTTCGTGATCAGATTTACCAGGACTGTCTTGAAACGTGTGACACCGATAAAAGATTGCTTAAAGAGATCATAACTGGTGATGAATCTTGGATTTATTGTTGCAACCCTGAAACGAAAGCTCAATCCAGCCATTGGAAGACACCTGCATTTCCGCGAGCAAAAAGAGCACGCCAAAGTCGAAGCAACTTTGCGACAAAGTTGATAGTTTTTTTTCGATTATCAGGGTGTCGTTCACCATGAATACGCTCCTACAGGACAAACAGTAAACAAAGAGTGCTACCGTGATGCGTTTCGACGGCTTAGAGAAGCAGCGAGAAAGAAATGGTGGTAGCTATTCGAGAGTGGCGTAGGTTGATCCACCACGACAATACACCAGCCCATGCTTCACGGCTTGCGCAAGGTTTCTTGACGAAACACCAAGACACTCAAGTAACCCAGCCCTGATATGGTGGACTTTTCGCTCTTCCCAAAACTAAAATCGCACAGATTTCAATCTGTAGGAGAGATTAAAGGATATTCAACGAAGGAATTGAAAGCGATCCCGAAAAAAGAGTTTTCTCGATGCTTTGAGTAGTGGAAACATGGCTGGAATAGGTGTGTGTTCTCAAGGAGAGTATTTTGAAGGTTAAGTTTGTTATGTGCTTAGATATTTGTAAAATCGGATACTTTCGGGACCGACCTCTTGCTATCATTTGATATTTGGCGAGATGTTTGAAATTAACCAATTTATTTTAGTATAGTTTATATATTATTGAAAAAGACTGGAAGCTCCGAGTCGATTTTTAAATATATATTGCTTATTGATCAAACTTTGAACTATTACAATCCTGGAGAAATTTCGCTCATATGTATTTTTGCTTTCGCAGCTCAGAAATAAGTTGAACAACTTTGTGATCATTTTAGTGCTCCAAATCAGACGTCATTAAAGGTTAGATTTAGAACAGGAAAATAATAGCAATCAAGTGATTCAAAAAAGATATATGAGATATGTGAAAGTCTTTACATAGTTTTCTCAATTAATACCACCATTAAAAAAATGCACTGCAGAAAAACTCGCAGGCCTTTAATAACTTCATTCAATACTCTTTAAATATAGTCTCTACAAAAAGGAACCCATTTTTAGGCATTGCAACCTTTTAAAGAGAAAACGTCAAATCTATTGAAACAGTTATCAGTAAACGAACTGGAACCTACTTTTGATAAGTAGTTTTTTCTAGCCAGGTTTGTTAGTTTATAGACAGACATTGATTGTGAGGCCTCAAATATATTCAAAAAATTATTTTACATGAAAAATTAATTTAATTAAACTATACGTTGATGTTTTTTTTTTGACAATAAAATCGTTCTTTTGAAAAAAAACTTTGCATTTTGGCATAGTTCAGATCTTTGGCACATAAATTCTTGTAGCCAACTTCGACTTGGCCGATGTTTTTTGCAGTATTACTTGGTAGTTTTGATGGTAAGAGCGTTACTTTTTTACGTATCGAGTTTTACTAGCTATCTTCTATTCCTTTAGTTATTCTATACTCAGACCCAATTAGCGTACAACACTCGTCTACCTCATTAGTTTTTTCGCCTATAGAGCACCATTTTTTAAGGGGTAAAAAGAAATTCGAAGTTTTTTCCACCATGGCAAGCGTGAATTGAAAATATATAAAGCAGGGATATCTGACTCACCAAAGTTATAGATGCTGTCGTTCTGAGCATGGGTTCATAATGAGTGGCGTCTCTGATTTGAATCCAGGTGAGAACGGCGGACCAAGTATCGAGCTTTGCGGTAACCCAGTTTTAAGTAAGTACTTGCGTGAAATCAGGGTGTAAGTAAGGCGTGAGGCTACTCATTTTAGGCTCGCTGAAAATTTTATTGGGAATATGAATTCTCTACCCCCTCCTGTCCCAAAAGCCCGGTATGGGCTATAGCGGGACAACTTTGCATTGCTTTGCTTTGATTTTTGGCACATTTGATATATCTCAAGTGAGATACCGATAGTTGAAAAATGATATTTTTTCGAGAAAGCAATCAAATATGGGAACGGAGGGCGCAAGTCATTTTTAGTGTGCATATAATTTAGTGCCAGATGGATTTAATGGAGCTCATTAATGCACTAATTAAATATTTTCCGTCACCTAAAACGAAGATGTTAGGCAACGAAAATTTAGAATGAATTTAATTTCAGGAAAATTCTAACACTACTCGGCTAATATCAGGAAACTACTTCTTTGCAATAATTTGCAATTACCCACATACTCTAGATGTGAGCTCTATAGGTCATGTAAATAAGATGTTAAATTATATAACAAAAGGTTATTCAATAATACAAAAAATTTCAATATTAAAGTACTGTTCGGAAACTTTTTGACATTTTTTCTTGGAATTTTTGCGTAATTTTGTCTCCTATTTAAAATGACAGTTGAATTTGTTTACTTTGTTTTGTTAACAAACTTTATCGAGGATAAATAAATAATTTTTAATAAGAGAAAAGTGGCTCCATTTAGTCAGTCCGCTGTCATGGCGGACAGTGGACAGTCACAAAGACAGCGGACTGCCACACGGGGGTTGGGTGCAAAATCTCGTATTAAAATATATCGCTTACAAAATTCCGGTTACAAAATCTCGTATTACAACATCCTGTAATACAAAATCCCGTAAGACAAAATCCCGTAACACAAAATCTCGTATTACCAAATCCTGTAATACAAAATCTCGATTCATTCCGCTATATTTTTTATTGTAGCTAGATATTGTAGCTAAAACGACGATAAAGAATATTAATGGAGGAGGATTAGTACCCATGAAGAAGCAAAATTTGACAAAGTACCAAAAAATTAAAAAAATTATAAGAAAAAAGATCTGAAACTGAAAAAGTCGATTATTTGCAAAGAATCGCGTATAGTATGTCTTTATGTTGAAATTTATTCCTAAATAAAACTTTACTCACTATGTTTTTGTTGTTTCATTATGTGAATAGGTTTCATACGGGATTTCGCTCCACAAGATTTTGAGTTTCGGGATTTTGACGCTCGGGACTTTGAGTTTCGAAACACCTACTGTATTCGTTCAAATGGTCAAAGTCGAAAACTTGATCATGCCTAACTAAGCCTGCTGCCAAATGTATGATTTTTGTCGACCGATTTTCGATACCAGTATTTTTTGGGCTAATCTAAAACAGACGATCATGAAATCAATGCCAAATATCAACAAATACATAAATTTTTATTTTCATTCAAATATGCCCACAATGGGCGCTCTATATTTCGACTTTTTTTCTTCATGATTTATAGATTTTTGGAGGTTTCGAATATGTTTTTAGAATTCTGAGAAGAAAAAAAGATCTTCAGTAGCATCAAATCAATGTATCCAACCATATTCATGAATCAAATTAAATTTTCCCGCTTGTTAATAATCACTTCAAATTCTGTGAAAATCTTGTCTAAGTACGATCTCTTCGTGGCGTAATATAAAATTCTCTCAAATTTAGTCATGTGGCTCTTGTTCCTATTACTTTATAATCGAAGGCCACTTGGCCTCTACTAATTTTCACTTGTCTGCCAGGCGAAATATTGATTTATATTAATATACCAGTTGGACATAGTTCACTGTCCTTTTGATTGCATATGCTCGTAGGTTCGAGCCGGGCATCGTAGACGCTTCATTTGAATGAAGTGACGTTGGCAGCAAAACAAGGCATGCATTGCAAATTTATATCTATTTATTAGGTTCAGTCCAGAGCCATTGGGCGATGATAGTATCGATTAGCATCGCTACCAAAAAAAAACAACAAAAACATGGCAATAGAAACAACTACGATACATACCAGTTTGGCATTCCTCCAATGTACACATCGGAATTGGTTGCGAATTTTCCAAATTGAAATTCTTTGCCCCGCGACGTTCGACTCTGCGGGACTCCATCAACGACAAGCGTGGTCTGGTCATCGTTGCGGAGAACCTGAAAAAGGAAAATGAGAGATGAGCGTGATGAGTTAGTGTGCACGAAATGATGATGGAAATTGCGTTCATGTTGTTAGTTCAGTTTTGAATTGCCAATATATTTCCGATTATTTTTCGGTGCTCGTTTGTTGATTGCGAGGAAAACAGTTGATTTGATTCATGTACAAGAGAACACTTGATTGGTCGAAATTTATGATTAGGACACGTAGTATTAAGTTTATTCATTTTTGTCTTTATTCAAATTGATGTTCGATGAACACTTTTTTGTTATGTTTTTTATGATTAATCTAAATATTTACGTACTCGTATTTTAGCTTTTCCATAGTTCTTATCTGTGCTTAATTAAATTAAACTTTGTTGATTAGGTGCAATCAACTTTACTGACAATAGTTTTATGGAATTTTGTCGCTAATGTCAAACACAAAGCCGGTGGTCACCAGAGTTATTAATAGATATTTTCAAGTGCCCTTAAACACACCTTCCATTGCCTGGTCGTTCGTAAAGGATACTCTTTCAAACAATTTGCTTATATTTTTATACATATATATACCTATATATAACTTGAAAACCCAAAATAAATTTTTATTTAAATCATAGCATACAATTCCCTTGTCAACCCTTAAACAACCGTCATGGTCTAGAAAAATAACTGGCAGTACCATTATCAAATATTTATCAAGCAATTTAAACCGGCAAAATAACTAAAAATAGGGTCACAATAAGAGCTGGAATTATTATCAGACAAAGACAATGTAGTGAAATCCTTTCCATTCGATCACGAAACGAAGCCAGTTGTCCGGCCGACGAAGCAACCAGAATAAAATATTCAAATGTAAGAGAAAAAGTTCGGGTGCAAGAAGAAGTCATGCAAGTAATCGATCACGGTTAATTATGCATTTTGATTGCAGAAAAACGACTGTACGCTGCATTGCACTGAAGTTGCATGCCATTTCATTAGACCTACCAGTCTGGACATATTCTAGTGTGCACGGTGGCTACAAACATATCATCCTGACGGCAATTTGAAAGGGGTGGTTGTTCCCAGCATGCGACATGCTAATGTGCATGCATCGGAAAGAAATTTTTCAGTGAGATCTAGAAATTGTTCTGCGACTGAAACATGAAATCGAATCGAAATTGTAAAGCGCAAATGAATTTCTAGTGAGGCTAGTGAGGAAAATTGAGTAAAGGAGATATGAAAGTCTTGTACCAAGTGGAGCCATCGTTTCAACTTGATGATTTGCTGAAGATTTCAAATTTGTTTGTTAGGAACACAACCAACCCTCTTCTTATTAATAGAAATAACCATCCCTCGACAGTAGACTTCCCCACTTTGAAGTGATAATACATCAGAAGCAAATGTTGATCGCTCTTGCTATTTTGCGGAAAATATAAACTTTCCCGTAGTGCAGCTAAAGATATCAAATTTGTGTTGTATCGAATTGCAGCAAAACTTCATAATACTCAGTGCACATTAAACTGACATTTTTAGCTTACTTCATCATAACCAAGCAGCATTATCCGCAGTGAATTTAAACAAAACAGCATAAAACAATCGTGATTACTTCCTTCTTCATAAGAAGACACTCTACCCTAAACATCATGCTCTCAGACCAAAATAATGACATAGTTTAGCGCTGAGATTATTTGTATTGTTTAAAGAATTCCTTTTCCAAGTATGCAAACATTCAGCATCATCACCGTTGCGGAACACGACTGCCGTAGAAACGTTTATGAAAGAACATTTCCAGGTCTCTGTTTCCTTCCTGAGTAATGGGTCATTTAAAACGATGTATGTTCCCAGATTTTCACTACTGCAGCAGCTGCTCCTACTTCTGACGTACTAAATTGGTGAAGGTTGACGAACTTCTAGATGATGGTTCATTCCACTCACTTTTTCAACAACACAAAAATTCAACTTAAGCAGCAATTAGAATTTGCAACGGGGAAACATTTGTTTAACGTGTAGGTTCATATGTAAGCATATGCTCATGTAACCGTTGTGGGATGATAAGCATTTTATTCCGTTTTTGCTTACTTTCAAGGAATAAAATGGTAGACGAACCATGCTGCGATGAAAGTGAAAAAAATGCAGGATAAAATCCGTAGCATATTTGTTGAGATAAATGAAATTTGAAATTATGAGGCTTTTTATACCATTTTAATATTTGAAGTGTTAATTATGCGCCAGCTTGAATTGCCTACAGTGAGACTTTTTTGAAGAAAGAAACCATTGTTTTTTGCCTCTCAAACTTCGACATCTTACGAAAGCTATCACATGCTTTTCCAGACGACTGAACATATTTTCGCAAGGTCTAATCGCGCATTATTTTTAAACACTTCAAATTGAATTTGGAAATTGAAACTGATTATAAACTGTTGAGCAAAAATTTAAGCGAATTACAACAAGTATATTTCTGTTGATCATTAAAAACTGTCCCCGCTAAAAATTTCATATCTCCGGAGATCAATGGACGAAGAACGGTGGTTTTCTGGAGCAAGTGCTGCGGCATCCTCATTTTTTATTTGTCTATGATGACACAGCCATTTTTCACTAGTCTGTGAGTTGCCTGATTTGAGGATGAGTTTTGCATCCATTGATCATCGGGATTCTCAGAATATCCATACCATGATTAGCATGTATGTTATTTTTGCTACTTATTGCGAGTGGATATGTCAATTCTTTCTTCTTTCAAATCTTTTTTATGTCAACGTTCCGCACGTACCAGGAAATTTTAAAGATTTTCCACACAGCGAGATTTCGGCAGGTCCGTAATTTGTCTCTTTGGTCTTCGTCTCTTTGCTTTTGAGATCAAAGCAAAGACCATACTTCCATATACACCTTGGCATTACTAATAGTTCCAGATGCAAGCTGACGCTTGCATTGCAAAGTTTTACATTTTTAGCATAAATATACGCACAATATTTTGACATTCGCGTGCTATTTGTTTTCTTTACAGTGACTTGAAAATGTTGCCTACGGCAAAAAAAAAAACGGAATTATACCGTGAACATTTTCGTGCCATGATTTATTACAACTTTCGACATAGACGAACTCGGCAAGAGTACAACAATCAACTCCATTCGACTTTTGATGATAAAGCTCCACATATTGCCACCGACAAATTTTGTGAAGGTCATCGAAAATCAGCCGCAATTGCCGTAAACATCGAAAATAATGTTCATAAAAATAAATTCTTTCCGAAATAGACCTCATTTTTCATTTAAATGATCAAAACTCATTGCAAATCTGAATATACGAGTATAAGGTTTTGAAAATTTCCCAGAATTTGTTCCGCAAAAAATCGCCGATTAACCCGTTAAAATCATCCACCTCAGGGCTTTCACCGACAAAAAGCCGATCGGTTAACGGCTAACCGTTCACCGGTGAATAAAATTAGTTTTCCAACCCTAGTACTTTGTACGAGATCCCTACGACCTTAGCTATATACCTGGTGGTCACTCTTTGATCTACCAACACAACATCTTCGACTTTTTTCACGTTATCTTCAGTGAGGAACGTGGATGTACGTCCTTCGTGGTGTTCAGCGTCAGTGGCTTTTCTTCACAACTTAAACTTTCTGGCCAAGCGTCTAACGGTTGAATATGGAGGAGCAGAATCCCTTAATGTGTCCATAAAGTCGTTGCTTATATATTTCGTAGACATTTTTCATTTCAACAAAGGTACTTAGTGACAGCTCTAATTTCCTTTTACTCAATTTTGGTGTTCTCTCTTCGACGGTTCGTATTCAAAAGAATGTACCTCTCTAGAATCATGGCCAATTTATATGCTGACTTAAAGGGTATATGAGGTTGATTTTTTTTTGTGAGCAGGAAATAGCCGATTATCGCTATTTTAGGATCACCCCTTGTAGGTTAATTTCAATAAAGAACTCGCTTGGTTGAACAAGAATTCAAAACTTTTACATTTTTGCTACTAGTCTTCCGTTTGGCACGAAGGCCTTCTTTTAAATTTGATCAAGTTTGGATTCCCAAAAGAGGCTAGCCGCAAGCTTTCTTACCAACAGAGAATACTATGTCAGCGTTAATGGAGCAGATTCTCTCACAGAGCCTGGGATATCAGAAGTGCCACAAGGTTCTGTCACTGGACCAGTTTTTTATACCATATTCACTGCTGACCTACCTATCGTAGTAGGCCAACCTCAAGTTCAAATCCTCCAATATGCCGATGACACGCTCTTATTCGCGTCAAGCCAAGACCCGCTCAAAGCAGCGAAGAACCTGGAATACTACCTTGTAGAACTAAGTCAAACCAAACAGCAGTAAGACTCAGCTATGTGTATTTCGCAATCCTTCCAAGTATCGGGGATCTCAAACTATCCGCAACAAGGCCAAAAAAACTCGCTGTCTCGTTCGGAGCATCTAAGATTACTCCTAGTTCATCTCTAAAGTACCTCGGAATCGATTTCCAGGAATTTTAAAAGTTTAATCCCTTTGTGCGGCGAAAAATCAAAGCTGCCAAATCTGCATTTCAACGCATCCGACCTTTTTTCACCAAAAATATGAGCATGACCACCAAAGCTAAATCCATTTGATCCTTATTCGACCCATCCTGACTTATGCATCCCCATCCTGGATTACGTGCTCAAAGATTGTCATGACCGAAGCGGAGATGTTCGAAGGAAGAATCCTCCGCTTTTGCACTGGCAGGTTCTACAGCCCGGTAACTAATAAGTAGCCGCAGAATCTTCTCATATATCAGGAGTCATGTTTGAAGCCACTTAGGGACCATGTTGTGGTATTAACGACACGATTCTACAAACAGACAAACAGACGGACATGAGAACGGACTGATTTGGTCACTAGGGCGTACAGGTGGTTCTAATGAGCCATTTATGCGCCCCGCGAAGATAGCAGTGCAGCGGCGGCTCACGAATGCGCTGTTCACCTACACAGGCCACCCGACGAACAGAAGGGGTTAGACTTAAGACCTAGGTTAAGATTTAGGTCTAATTAGGCTAAGTTAGTTATAATCAGGTATAAATTAAATCGTACTTTTAGCGTAAAGTAGTTTTTAAGAAAAGCATTGGCAGTGCTGCAGTGTAAGGAAAAACCCAACCAGAGCCAAGCAGTGTAAAAAAAAACACAACCAGAGCCAGCAGGCTAAAATAGTGTGGCCGCTAGATTGTAAGTTTTCTTGTTAATTCAACTTTAAGTTAGGCTAAGAAAGTAGGATTAATTTAAAATAAAATATTCAATTCAATTCAATTCACGATTTCTCTACCCAAGAGTTTTTGGCGGTAAATATATTTCGCCTATAATAACTGATTTAGTAAAGAAGTTTAAAGCTAGTGGCTTCCGAAATATTATATGTATATACTGAAACGACAGCTGTCACTAAATTACTATTGAAATAAACTACAATAGGTGCGTGTTTTTGCAACCTAGCAGAGCAGGTTAACGTAGGGTTGCAAAAAAACGATCCAGAGCAGAAAATCGCATTGTTCGAAAATGTTGTTGCATTCGCTGAACTTTTGCTTGGATTGGTTGTTAAATTAGAATAATCCATAGAAAAAAACCTGAATGAAATCTTAAATAGATTTTAATCGAAATCAGACATGAAACTTGCATATGAAACAATCTACAATGTAATGTGCATCGAAACACTCAAAACCAGTCAGCACACTACACGATTTGATGTAAAATAATTGAAAATGGCAGAGTGCTATGCAAATTCATTCAATTCAAACTGCCGATTTCAGCAGTGGTATGAACCGTTTAGAACACTCTTACTTTTATCAGCACACTCTACATGTAAACCCATAAACTACTACTGCTTAACATTTTTTGATTCAGTGACGCCATAAGTGCAGGATTTTTGTTGTTATATTCAATATGCTTAACAAAATTTGATCTGCTCGGGTGTGCAAAAAAACGCACCTAATATTGTGTTGGCCAGTGTTTTTGCAGTGTCAGTTACATAAGCAAATCTTTGTTCCACTCTAAAATGGCATTTGGTGCATTAAGCCATTGATTAATGGTTCAACTAAAACTAAAACCCAAACTTGGAAAATTCACTTCCACTCATCCTATAACTGATTTGCCTCAAATTTATTCGACTCAAAGTCATGCTACAGTCAATCTTAATTCAAGAAGCTCATTGATACTGACTTTGACTCAAAGCATTTGACTATACGTGTGAACAAGTTATAGCAGCCGAATGGCTCATTAAACTCATTTTTGTGAGACATCTCAACCTAGCTCAACCTAAACCAGCTCATTAAACACAACTTATATTTAGCTGAAGTGTCAAATAATCGAATTGTCGCATATCACACTTTTAATCAAAGCATCCAAATTAATAAAACGTCAACTTATGTAGCCAAATCAGCAGCATCTATACTCAATTAACCTAAGAAATTCCTCCTCACATATGTACGAGTTGCGCGAGTTATCGCAACAATTAAACCTAATTGCAATCATAAAACAATCTTTCCATACATCTTACATAATCCGTAGCTGTTTAGATGTCCTTCGCAGGCAACCAAGAAATTTAAGACCGGCTTCGTGCAAGGGCAATGCCTGTTTGTTTGATGGACACTTGGATACTTTAATAACGCTAACCTACATTTACGGGCAACCAAAGTAGGAGCAATTTCAGCTCATTTAAGTCAATTATCGCTTTTCGGTTGCCTCACATGCTGAACGCAAGCCATCGTATTTGTGAAGTGAAATGAAATAGTACTGGTTCGGCCGTTAGTAGGTACTATGCGATTCCGGAGCTGGTGCAGGATAATTGTTTGGGTCATAAGGGAGCAATCATTCAAGCAAGGGATACCTTCCGGACATCGTACGAGCACATGTTTGTTGATAAGTGGTGGGTTTCTAAGGTTGGTGTACTGTCAAATACACGAACTGGTTGAATTTACTACACAATAGGACCAAGTGTTGCCATTCGAAGCTGAATTTCAGCAACCATATTTATTTAAATAATACTTAAGCAGAGAACCGATACGTAATAACTATACCGAGGGTAAAGTTCTCATTATTGCCACTATTAACAAAATCACCCTTAACAATTAAATTATAATTAAAAAGAAAGATAGGGAAATTATTTAAATTTATGTTCAGACACGTCATTTTCGCTGCTTCGATTCGCGAATTTTTTTTTCAATGCAATAATACAAAAATTAATAATTTAAATGATAGATCACTGAGCGATAATGCTCACGTTCTTCTTCTGCAAAAAATAGTCACGTGCATAACGTGAAATACTTACTCAGCATGTAATTACTTAAGTACTTCCTTTAATTCAACAATTTCACGAAATACCTTTATCCTCTGCTACTAAGCCCTTTTAATCGAAAAGTTCAATTAAACATCACTCTAAATACAGTGTTAAAAAATTAAAAACCATAAATGTCAGTAGCACGTTGAAAAATATCCTATCGAAAACATTTCTTTCGCACTTGAAAGGACATGCGTAGGTGAGAGCGTGTACATACAAACGCGTAGGTGTAATTTGATTACAGTAAATGCTATGTAGGTGGCGTATTTATTAAACTGTACATGACGAAGAATGATCAACAAATCTTCAGGCATTCACAGGAATTATGAATGTAATCAAAGTATGCTTATGACGGCTTAGAACTGCGGTTGTAGGTGACATGGTACTCTAAAGTTCTGTTAATTATACCAGTTATCGTGATTGAGTGACATACACTTTTTATGAAAATTTGTTAGCTTCGATTATTAACTTTCAAAAAACTATGAAATTCATTCTAAATCGACAATTGTTTTTACAGTTTTGCGGTGAAGAAGGGAAATACATGACTGCCAGACATTTAAATAAATTATGATTAAAAGTTATGAAAAAAATACAAGTAATTATGAAACGAATAAAGTTTTTGACAATTCTTTCAGCGCGTTGACAGTTACTCTCAGAAATTAATCAAACGAGACCTAGAATACTTTCGAATTGTGCTACACATTTAAATTTTGCTCAATTTACTTCCTTGTCCACATGTAAAAAATCATTGCATGTAAAACTTTAAATTACTAAAATATTTCATTTCAATTTTACCGCTAGTACCACATTTCATTTGTTTGTGGTTAATGTGTTGAATTAAACGACAAGTACACTAATATCTTTGTGTAATCATTTGTTTTGAAAATAATTCATTGATGTATTTACATATATTTATTAATATATCAACGCAAAACCAACCAAAAATAATGCCCGTTTCCTGATTATATTTCCGGTAATATTCCATTTAGGATATGCTTTTAGGTTATTGTGTGGTATCATGAAATTATTGTGTGGATGGGTAATGTAACGGAAGCAAAGTAAATACCCATATACAGGATATTTTTTTCAATCTGAAAACGGATGCCAGTACCATAATTATTTTAAAAGCACGGAAATATTAGAGTTCACATGATTGGTTGTTTAATTGGAATAAAGCCATGTTGCAAATGTAATTTTGAAATTATGTTACTTTTGCACAGGAACAATTCGTTAAAAGAGAAATAATCATTGATAAAAACAAGCAGCAAAGGAAGAAGTGGCGTAGAGGGTAAATACTTTTGACAAGGATAATGCGGATGCTTTTGTTTATTTATTTATCTTTTGTTTTACATCTGTAGAGCATTTGACCAGTGATGCCAATTTAGCTACATTGTAGCTAGATTTAGCTACAAAAAGAACCTGTTCAGCTACGAAATTTTTCATTTAGCTATTGGCAACAAATTTAGCTTCTAATTTATAGATAATAGAAAATTTTAATTTCTGTTTTGATTGCATTAATTTTGACTAGTTTATTAATATTTAAAAAACTCAGTGCTTGAAAATAATTTCCTCAAATTCTAAGGTAATCGCTAATGCTTTGGTTAGTTCAATAGTACTACTACTATGTACTATGTCTTTCTGGACATAGAACAATAATAATCTTCTACGAATAGTTTTATTTCTTTTGTTCGGTGCGAAGAAAAACCGAGAGTTTTAACTCATTAAGAATAAACTAAAATAGGTAAGACAAACGAAATATGTTTAATATACATAGAATACACATTGTCTGCCTAAATTTTAAGACAAGAACCGAAAAATTCAAGCGTAGACATAAAGTAACAATAAAACGTAGACAAAATGTTCGCACAAAACCCTAGAAGACATTAGGAATCATGCTCAGTAGTAAAACCAAACGTTAAAATTGAGTTAGCTATGTTTTTTTTTCATTTCGTAGAGTTTTTCAACACAGCGAAAAATAAAGACTATATTTTTTCCGTTGGGAGCAGCACCTGAAAAACAACATCGGCAACAAATAAAGCTACAATGTATATTTTCGTTGTGAGCCGTTGCGCGTTAAGATCAATTGACCATTTGAGTGAGATGTGTAAAAAACTGGCAGTTGAGCCCAAAGATTGGAGCAAGTGTAGGGTTCATCGATCAAAAACCGCGCCATAGTGAAAAACGCTGTTTCCATACTTCAAATCGGATTTAAAGGCAGATATTGATAGCTCTTTTTCTAGTATTTTAATTGACAAGTTTGCGGATATTCAGTAAAAACTTATGACAACTTACTTGGCTTTGCTTGAGCTAGAAAGTAAAACTGCTGAAAGTATTACTACTGCCATAAACACGTGCTTAGAAAACTACAACCTAAACATTACAAATATGATACGCAAGTGCTATGGTCGGAGTCAATAACGGTGTATTTCAAAAATTAAGTCGCCAAAATCCTTTTTTAATATTAATAAGACGTGCTTGTCATTCCGTTCAAGTTTCAGTTTCTGCAGCTGCATGACCATTTCTTCCCTAAACGTTAGAGTTTTTCCTTGCAGAAATTGATAATTGATTCTCTAAATTCCCTTGAAGATGATGCGGAGTGCATAAACGAGGTGGTGGTCAATAAAGGGATCAATATCAAGGATCATTAGCCAATAGTTAGGGTTCATCAGAAGAATGTTATTTAGCAAAAATGATTTACAAAGAGTATAACAATTATAAAACCTATTACAGCCCATTTAAAAGGATGCTTCTATCATGAATAATAAAATAGACAGTAATTCTGTTGAGCTCACTAAGCTCTTTAACGATTTTTATACTATTTTATACTGTTAAAATAATTAACTACTGATTATCCTATGTACATCCAATATTTTTCCATATGAATTATATTATATAATATTATATAAATTAATAATACTGTTTTCCAAATAAAACTGTTATACTATAATACTGTTTTCCTAATAAAACTGTTTTCCAGAACCTCGAATTCTTTTATTGTTGGAGTTAGCTGCACTTTTTATTTACAATGAGAATGTTTTAGCTATTTTTGGCTATGTTTTGACCAAATTCTAGCTACAACGGCTGTAAAAAAGTTGGCAACACTGCCCTTGTTATATTCATGGAGACTTTATTAATAGTCTCTCTTCGAACTGAAACAGACAATTGAAATTAGAGAATCAAGCGAGCAACATTGAACTAAATTTATGCAAACTTGCCATAACAAGTTTGCGCTCACTTGCTTCAAATCAATTTTTATTGTTCAAAAACGAAAAAAAATGGTTAAAAAATTTTCTTATGTTTATTCATTAAGCATATCTTTATCATACGACGTGCAAAAATTTATTTATTTCGTTTTTACAGTTTTTAAAATAACGGTACTTTTGCCAGAAAACACAAGGTGAAAAAAGTCTGCGTTCAGTTTTTAAGCGATGAAATGTTAATTCGAATATAACATATAATGCAGTATAAACACAATATGGGACATTGTTAAGGTGACAAGGGAACTACGAAAACTAGATGGACACGAGATCATTATCATTAGGGCAACTGTGTATCGCCATTACTTAGGATGGCTAAAGCTGTGTATTGTATTGAGCAGACAAAATATACTCAAAATACGACACATTAACGATTAATAAGCCTCTTAACGTTAGTTAAAGGTAATCCGTTTTTAAATGCTAGGTTAGGTTGTAAAGAGGGTTGCCGGCTACATGGCTAGCATTAGGCCGCCAGTTTGGGGCCCGTAGAGCTGCCAAATGACTACTTCGCCAAGCTGAACCAGCTGACTCCACGTAATGGTACCAGCCACCTCTGCTAACTCCTGAAAGTGATAAGAACAAAAAATCTTGAGGCGTTTATTTTTTAATCGCTGAGAATGTGCTCGATGGTATCCTCTTCCATATCGCACTTCTTGCATAAATTACTGGATTGCATTTCGTTTGCATGAGATGCGGTAAGGCAGCGTCCTGTGAGCAAGCTGACCATTGCTCTCAAGCAGTTTATACTGAGCTTGAGCAGTTTTCTGATTTTGCTTAGATCAGGTGATGGCAATAATGTCCAGGCCACCCTGCAGTCCGTCCTGTTCTCCCATTCGGACTTTAGCTTGGCCCATATAGCAGCATCTAGTTTGCTTGTGGTGTCAGCAATTGACTGGTACAGTGATGCCGGTGCTATTACTAGCTCCTGAACCATTCCTCGTCAATCCATCGGCTTTTTTGTTGCCTTTGACCCCACTATGCCCTGGCACCCACATAATCCGGATAAGAATATTTATTTATTTATTTCAACCAAACAAGGCGTACAAAAAAACACTTACAATTAATATATAACAATTTATATAAATTTTTACAATACACAATTGTGAAAGAATTTCACAAATATAACCATCTTTGGAAAGGGCATTCATGATGTGAGCACCTTAGTCAGAGCAGTTTTAAACCTAGATCGGGAAATGGTTGGGGAATAGTGTTTTGAGAAGTTACTGAATATTTTGCAACATCTATTGATTGGCTCATTGTTGGCGTAAACTGTGTGGTGTCGGTATTCATTCAGTAAACGTACCTTACTGATTCGTTGAAGGTGATTTTATTGGACAGGGACACAGTATTGATCAAGCCCCTAATAACATCAAAAGTAAAGCAGGACTTGACATGGTGGGAACTTTTCGGAGTACACTTTTCCACCTACCCTGGAGTATGCTAGATAAGTTTGTGTGCATGTTTTTTTTTCATGCGCCTCTTAAACATCGAAAAACAAACTCACAAACATGCCAAGTCGTAATCAAAATCGGATAATATCAACATGCCGATGAGAATGAGGGTGCTGTTAGTAACAAATGTTTAGATCAATATATCTCAAAAACGGTTATGGTTACAGGAAAAAGTTATACAATCTTTTTTGTTGGAAATTTTTTAAGCTACAAATTCGTCATACAATGTTTTTCTGAAGACGTGACCGTTACTGAGATATTTAGGAAATGTCACTTTTGGTGACCTCTGACCCCGTATAAAGAGTGACGCAGCACTCGGATCGATAGGGACTTTTGACATTTTGTTCAACACGCCAGTACCAAGGTTCACACCAAAATTCAGCTTTCCCCTAATTTTTCCGAAGTTTCGCCTTTTTTATGTCGGATTTCACATGGCTATTAGGCAATGCTGATAGTATTGCAATACCTCTGTAATTATCAATTGACCCCCTATCACCACATTTAAAAATGGGGGTCAGATGGGATGATTTCCAGAAAGAAGGGAAAACCCCACAAGAAAGTAATTTGTTGAAAATTAAATACACGGGTAAGATAAGCGACTCCATGCGTTTGAGTATGAAACTAGCAGGTAGCAAGTCAGGACCAGGACCTTTGTTGACATTAATATCTTTAGCCGGAATTACATGCTCGCCGAGTAATGCCAAATGAAGACAAGGTGAGTGTGTAAACGGTCTCCTTGTCTAGTCTCGGCTGTGTTTTTCATGGCAAGCATGCGTGTGTAAATGGTTTGCTCGTCGGCTCTTGTTTGTTTTACGAAGGGATAATGATCCTTTTACTGCTGTGCCTGAGTGTTTATGACCGTCTCGTCCGAGTTCGAAGCCGCTGGAAGCGAAGTCGGTTTTATGCATCAAGTCAAAGGGATTCGAGAGGGTAGCATGTGCTCATTTAAATTTTCGAATTTTTCGCCGGGACTTCAAACATGTGTTTGCGTGTCCCAGATTGAAATAACTCAACGCACACCAGGCAGTTGCAATAGCCACAGCCCGTACCTCAGTCATCGTTCACTGAACTGAACAAAACAGCTCACAACTGTCGAAAGATGCAAAGTGCAATATCCTAAGTAAACAATTCACCCTATGAAAGGTGCATGGTGTATGGTCCGTGTTGTACGGTGCAATATCCTAAGTAAACAATACACCCTATGTCTTGTTGAGTCTCGTCCAATGTCTTGTTGAGTCTTGTTTACTCTTGTACCCGAGACGCTCGTTCCAATGTATAAATCGGGCATTTGATGGCCTTTGCAATCTCCTCTCTAGTTAAATACATTTCACAGATGATATTTGGTGGGAATGTTTGAGAGAGTAGAGTGTTAGACATGCTTGTACATGAACAAAATACTTCCTGGAAATGCTCAGCGAACAGGTCACAAACTTCGTGAGGACATGATAAACAAAAGTTCTTTTTGTACATCGAAGTAGGGTGGCCCGAAGTTTTCCGTTTGGTGTTCACGAAATCAAAAAACTTTTTAGGATCATGAATTATATTTTCGCCCATGATATTAACATAACGCTCATACGCTTCACGGGATTTCGTCAGGAATTCTTCAATTCATTATGCTTATCCTTGATATCATCTCTGACATCAGTGCTGGTTGTAATTACTTTGTAAAGTTTATTTCTTTGATTCCGCAAATACCTTAGATTGCTATCAAGTCATGATTCAGATATCTTGTCTTTTCTCTTAATCTTTGGGGTGAAGTTTTCAACGGCGTCAAAAACCAGCTCATAAAATAATGATGCAGCGTCATCTAATTCTAGCGTTGAAAAATTACTAGCCCAGTCAATTCTGAGAAGACAATCCGTAATGCTCTTATAATCAGCATTGCGAAAGCTATATGCAATAGAGTTGTTGTAAGTTAGGGAAGTGAACATATCAGATGTAGATAACAACTCAACTGTGAACGCAGAGTGGTGAAGAGTGTTGCCAAAAAAATGTTCTGCATCAACAGTTGAGTTAGCCACTACATCGTCGTAGCTATTAGTAAATATGAGATCTATTCAATTTCCATTTTGGTTAGGTGTCGGAGCTATTTGCTGCAAATCATTACCATAAAATGTACTAACTAGATTGAAATCGCTGGAGTCAAGAAGATTAAAAGGAATAAGATGATTAAAAGTCTCAGCAGCCGTAAATTTTAAATTTGGGCGATTGAAATCACCGAGAATTATAATTTTATCCTCCTCATTAAGAGATGAAACTAAGGTGTAGATCACTACGCATACATCTTATAAACGGCTTCGTCTGAACCTGGTGGGATGTAGAATATTCCGATGTAAATTTTATGCCTTGCCTTTTCACTGAAAGCCACTCTGCAAGTGTTAACAGTTTTTGAAGAACATCTGTAAGATTGGCTGCCTCGCTGTCGACGCAAATCATCGTTGGTTTGGTTGATGTACCGCTAATGGACTCAACTGCCATGAGTATAGCATACATTTCAGATTGAAAGGCAGTTGCATGATCCAACAGTTTACACCACAGGTGAAGGTTCAAATCCGTGGCAAAGATGGCCGATCCATCTTCTGTGTACGTTTTTGACCCGTCCGTGTAAAAACAGCCGCCACCATTGGCAGTAGCTCCCTTTTTCTTCCAGTCTGTTCTTCTGGGTATCTTAGCCTGAAAATTCCTGCCAAGATGTATTATTTTGATCATGTGGTCCCTGTCTTTTGCAACGAGCTCAAATCTTCTGCGGCATTCTGTAAGAATACCGCTATGGCCCCACTGATTTGAATCGTTCTACATGCGGGAACTTTTAGCGCGTATTGCTACTAAGCTTGCGCTTCTAAAGATGAATCGATCCAGTGGTTTAAGTCCCAGAACCATTTCCAACCCAGTCGTTGGGGCAGTTCTTAGAGCGCCCGTAATGCATATTTCAACTAATCTTTACAGCCTTGTTAGCTCCTTGATGTAGGTTTCACTCTCCGCTGCTGTCCAACACACGATTGCTCCATACACCAAAATCGGCCTGACTACACATCTGAATATGTAGTAGGCCACTCTAGTTTTCAGAACCCAGGTATTGAAATAGATAGTATTAACCCAGTATTCCATTAAGGACAGGTGAGACAATATCATCGGCATACGCTATCACCTCAAAGCCACTGGTTCGTAAATTCTGCAGGATTCCAGTTCCGGCTATCTTCTAGGCTTTGGCCTCCAAACAAGTGACTTCGATTTGCCTGCTTTTGAGCAAGCATAATGGCCATGTCGCCAGAGTTTGATCCACTCCATATCAAACCAAGGCATCGATGATACTCGCGACAGTGACATTGTTAAAGTAGTTAATGTCTAAGAGGGCTCCCAACGTCAATTCCTTTTGCTGTAACGACTTTTATATTGTACCGAAAATTTGTGTAGAGTCGTTTCTACTGATCTGGCCATAAGATACGCGTGCTGATCAACACAGACTCTCGCAACATCAATCGGGATCTTGATGTGCAAATCCACAAGCCTCTCTTTTGTTTTAAACAGGAACGATGTCCTTCGCGTAATGATGATTCAATCTACCAGGTTGTGGAATGAAAACCACCCTAGTTTTTGTCCATTGCTCGGGTACTACCCCGAGGCGTAATAACACGCAGCAGGATGGGGATAATGGTCCTGTCTGCTTTTTGAAGCATGATAGGCGATATCTCATCAATCTCTGTAGCTTAGTAAGGTCGGAATGTGCATGTAGCCCATTCAATCTTAACCCCATCAACGACTTCTATGATCAACTGCTCAGACGATCGGTGGGTTGCTCGATTTTAAATGCTAAGTATAAATGAGAATTTTAGACAACATTAAATATTAGACTGGCAGACTCATATAAAAATGCTCAAAATCTCCAATTAATAACTACCAAGAAATCGATTTATATCTAAATTACAAAGTGACATTCTTTTAGTATTATGGACGATACGGGTAATTTGAATTGTATTTGAATACATTTCCAAAACAAATTATTCGTGCGTTTTTATTGAACTCACCAATTGCCCGTGATACCTAGAACTTAATTTGCACCCGTTCAGAGTAAGCTTCATACAAAGTATTTTAGCAAACATCCTAAATTATAATATTTTCAAAGCAAAGTAACTTTACAAACTGTTTTTACATGGAAAAACTAATAACACGTACTACCCATTTCCAACAAACATTCCGAAAACAAACATTTTTCGTGATAAATGCCTCCTCATATTTTAATGTGAAATCCTTCTCTCGCTTTGCATCCTCAAGAGCTTTACCGAGACACAAACTAAAATCTTCTTATTCCCGTCGAGCTTCTTAAGTGCTCATACTTGGAAATGATGTGACAAAACAGTAAGAGACAAAAGGTACTACTTCACATGACAATGGGGTGGTTGTTCTCGTTCCTCCGGAGAGCATCGACACCAATACAAAGCCCGACGTGTACGAGTACCGCATGCATATCCATCGAATAGAGTTAATCCCGAAACGGTAAAAAGTGGATCGCACGTGCCTAATGGTGTGAACCGAATATCCTGTCCTGTTTCGTAGCAAAAGGAGAACGATTGCTGCTTGGTGCAGACTTGAAAGTTTTCTCGCACCTAAATCTCGTGATACATTCGTTCTCGTAGTAGTGCACAAGACGATTGTAGAAACTATTCGACTCCCAATACCGTGAAATCACGGCTGGCCGTACTATTTTTCTCACTCACCTGAACTTTATGCCAATGTCCGTCGTGTAAATCCCGACCAACCGTAATGATTTGCGCGCCGCCTCCCAAGTTGTATCGAAGACGCAGGGCTCCTTCGACCAACTTCAATTCGAAAAAATCGTAGGTTCCGCCATCATCGGTGTACAGGACGAGTCCGTTCGGTTGTTCTGTTTTGAATTCGAGCTCGAGCGATCCGTTCAGACCCGTGTACCATTTGCGAAATTGCGCAAATGAGTTTTTCGAGCCGTCCAGGACGAAACCGTGACAGGTAGTTAGAATTGAGATAAAGCTAGTGAGTATGAGTATAGCTACAACTGATTTATTAAAGGTCCTAGTTGCGTACGGTTTCGGCCGCTCGAGTAGCATTTCGGGTGTGCGGATTCTACTCCGAGTACTGTCAAAGTTCCTAAATGTCTTATCACTGACGTTTCGTCGAATGGCCTTCGACCCTGCTCTGTCCTTGCAGCTAATACTTGTAATCGCCATTTTGCCGAATACTACGGATACTACGCGCGACAATCGATACGGTACACTTTTCCGGATTATGTATCTCTACCCACTAGAACTACACTCGATCGTAAAATTAATTAGCATAAATGAAAAATCACTTGGCAATTGATTCCCGACCAGATTCACTTCGCGACCGAGGCAAGAGCGGGCACATGTAGAAAGGGCACGCTTTCATTCACCTTTCAGCTTAGCGATTTTGCAGTTGACTGTAAAAGCTTCCCTTTTTCTTTGAAGTAATTTTCTTTGAAAATGCATTTTTCTTTGATATACTCATGCAAAAACTTTTCTAATCACTTTCAAGAGCACTTTGACGTTGCGATTGAAACTTTTGCGTTTTCCGCATACAAAATTTAGATATTTGCTTTTTATGTTACATTTTCAGCGAACGAAAGCTCTCCGCATCGAATTGAATTCTTCACGTTCACACAAAATTTACTACCAACACCAGATAGGCAAGATACTATTCACTGAATTTTCGATTTCGGATACAGAATTTCAATCACAAACCGTTCGTTTCAAACATTTTCACTGAACTAGAATTGCGACAATTCGATTGGGAAACGTTGCAGAGTTCAAAAACCCACACTTTAGTCACTTCAAAGTGCAGAAGAGCTGATCTATCTTATTGAATTTTTGGCCTTGGTATCCCTAGCCCGTCCGCACTACAATGTCGTATCTCTTCTGCATCCGTAACGAAACTCGACTGCACTCGGTCCTTAATGCGGGATCCTCGTAATGCTATTCTGTCGTCCTCCAGTATTTTACACATCTACAACACACAATGGCACAATTCACCAACACATTGTTAGCATTCAGATAGAATTTGACCGGACACACATTCGTGGTGGTTGTACTGTTTAGTATAACCGTGGAAGTAACTTAGTTTTGCGCAAGCCACGTTTCATCACGTAAAGACAACTTCTCTAGCCGAAATACATGTAGGGTTGGCGGCTTGAAGAACTTGGTTGAAAATCAGAAAGTTAATACGAAATAGATGCAATTTTTTTGACTAAATATTTTTATTAAATTATGTCTAGGCGTAAAAATATTTTAAGATTTTTTACTTCAAAGATAAGTATTGTATCTTTTAAAGCGGTTGGGAGGGCCCTGTTTTTAAAGCAAACTCGATATGATATTCTCAAATCCTAATTCAGCTTCGAAATCTGGTAGGATAAAATATAAAAGAAGGCAATCTACTCGATGTAACAGTTTTTTATGCAAAAATCAAACAGCTCATTCACAACAGTCAGCAATTTCGTCTTGGCGATCCATCTCAATTTTGAATGGAATATGTACAGAAGGGTCTCAAAAATTAGCCCACTGCTTATTGCAGTTTGAAACTTCAGAATCTATTTCCACCATTAGCTAGAGTAAGCTTCAAACCGTTACGAACTGGCTAATATTTTGACAATTTCCACAATCCAATGTCAAAATTTCTTCAGCATCCTGTTTCAGTAGCAGTACATTGGCTCCCTACAGCAACTTATCCGACCGTTGCGCATGACTCCATCGATCCGCAATTTTTAGTATTTTCTCTTAGGCGTAGAAGAGATTACGCGAAACGATAAAGCTCGCCGTGACTTGTGTGGGGAGACTAATGGGGTGTCTTGATACGGTACAGTAACTGTTCGCGCTCCGTCATCCCTATTAAAAACGATATGAATGACAGCGAGCTTTTATATTCAAATTAGGACTCCATAAACTACGCTCGCTTCGAATTGTGCGATAACCATCTTCGACTAATTCCTTTCCGTCAATTATTAACCTTCGTTCTGGCTCGTGAAAAATTGGAGTATGCCGTTAACTGAGTTATCTTTGATTATGGTCTATGAAATTTTTGTATCTTTTATGGAGATTGGCGAGCTGCGGCATGCCGGATTGTGCGTGAACGGGGTAAATACAGTTTTACGTGTTACAAGGGAGCAATCATTGGCTTACTCACAAATGATTTTCTCTTTTTGCAAAGGTGTATACCACTCAAATACCTATTGTTGATGAATTCAAGTAGTAGTTTGTGTATGAGATACAATCGAAATAACACTATTAAGTAATAGAACGCTGTTAAGAGTGATTTTTCTGCAGCCATAAGAACATATATATTATGTACGTATATGCACATTTAAAGCTTGAAAATCGTCTGAAATATTTGTTGACAATTAGGTAAATCGTATATTTAAGGCATGAAAACTTTTTATACAAATTTATTTTAACTAATATAAAGTTATTAATATATGTACAGAGATGCACAGCAAACGCAAAGAATAACAAAAAGAGTGAAGCAAAGCATTTTCAAGTCGGATTTGTTTTGCATTTTACACACATTTCAAGTAATTTGTTTTGTGATTCATTTTTTTGTATTTAAAAATTTCAGAAATCATCATCCATATAAAACCTGGCTTAACTACTAGTTTTTAGACCCATGCTTTTTCGTTATACTTCTTTCTATTTTCAAGGTTTAGCAAAAGAGTATGTTCTCAATAGAATTGGAATAAACTGAGGTACGGTCTTGTTTACCGAAGCATGTTCAAACGAAATTACTCAGCATAGAAAAGTGAAATCCATCTGCTAAAATAAAGCAAACTTGACCTACAGCACCCTATTTTAGGATAGGCAATCAATTGAAATTGGTAGAGATTGCACTTACATATCAAAATTTTTCTCAAGTGAAGTAACTAGTTTCTAGCCTAACTTTTCCACTAATTTGACCCAGTTAGTTTACGTCGTACTGGTCGTAAAAATGTGGAGAGGCTCTTGAAGTGAATGATTTTCTTGAATGGCAAAAAATGGCACATCTGAGAGAGTAAATGGTTGATACGTGGAATATTCTAGGCTTCGTTGAATTGAAAAGTACCTAAACATATTTAAAATGCCATAGATCATGCGTATTTATGATAAATAAATCACATTTCAGTCATTGAAAAATGGCGCCCAGTGTGGGTAAAGTGAAGAATAATTTTTTGTGGGTTTAAAAGCTACCATTAACGATCAAATTTTCTTCGCTTTAAGCTTAGCTGTGGCAAATAATTTCTGGAAAATCTTTTCATTTAATTGCGATAACTGAACGCACTGAATGGGCTTCCAAATACGACTCAGCTCTCAACACATTAAACTCAGCTATCTGGACTAAAATCAAAGAAGAGACCATAAAATGCACAGAAAAACATGGGTACAGATTAATAAAAAAGACATAGATAAAGAAACAGAGGCACAGACAAATTAAAAGAAGAACAAAAGAAAAAGATTAGACGCAGCTGAATAAAAAGAGGGCAGAAGAATGAAAAGGCACACATATAAGAACAAGGGTAGAGAAAAAAGAGTTACTGGAAATAAAAAGATTAAGTTGGTAAGAGAAGAATGGAAAAAATTCAAAAAAAAGTTTGGATTTACTTTATTTCATCTAATGACTCTTATTGAAATTATAAGTGTTTTGTATAAGCTTTGTTATCCCATTTTACCAATTTGTTGATTCCGCATGTGCAGAATTTCTCTCTTTTTTTCTATCTTCAGGACCACATCACCAGATTTTCTTTTGATTTTTTGCCTGTTTTTATAGGCTATAGAATGGGCAAGAAATTAACAGAATGAATGCTTCTCGCCGAGATGTTTGAATTTTGCAGTTTGTGTGTAATTGTCTGAATGAAGAGAGAAGTGGCTGGCTAATGTAAGCACTCAGACCAAAAAAGCCAATTGTACTCACAAATTACGCCAGCTTACCATTGGTTACCAGATTTTGTAATAGAATTCAGGATACTGATTTTTTATTTATATTGAAAATTTTATTTGACAAAGTGGTTTCGAAAGTATGCACTGATTCTCATCAGACACCAGCTCACAGTGCATACTTGACTGATGTGACCACTTGCAGTTGAAAATCATTAATTTTTATTTACGCTAGCTGTGACAAATTTTAACATTTCCGACTCATATCCATCGATATAATTTACTTGTAAAGGCTATTGAATTGTGATCATGGTTCCCTTTTTGTCTATAAATCAACATAGACAACGTATATCGTCTCTAAAGCTTATCAAAGCACAGAATACTTGATACGGGAAATTCGATTGTTTTGCGGAATAAGCCTCCGAAAGCAAAATGAGAATCAGTGCATACTTTCGAAACCACTTAGCCAAATAAAATTTTCAAAATAAATAAAAATTTTTCAATTTTAATCAACCCGCAAAACCAAATCCAAGTTGATTCTGCTTTCGGAAGCTTATTCCGCAAATCGAACGAATTTCCCGTATCAATTATTCTCTGCTTTGATAAGCTTTAGAGACAATATACGTTGTCTATGCTGATTTATAGACAAGAAGGGAACCATGATCACAATACCTTTACAAGATATTTCAATATTTCCATTTTTAATAGTTGTTAACTGATCGACCCGCTGAAGTAGTAGTCGCTATTGTCGCTAAAAGCGACTGGTTATTGACACTGTCAGTTGTCATTTCAGTGTTTGCAACAAGGGGAAAGAGACTCTCGTCTGCATACATGCCAGATCCCAGCCGAAGCATTGGAATCGAGCATTTGCAAAGAAAATGCTCCGTAGAGTCAACCTCTTCTTAGCCGGATGGCCAAAAGTATGCATATGTCCTCCAAGGCATGGGCAGCGTAAGTTAAGGTAATTATAGGGGCATTTCACGTGAAGCGGAAAACAAAAAAAAGTCGAGGTTCTGGATTTCGTTCATATTGCGCATAATGGTACTTCCAGAGGATAAAAACGTGGGTACACAATTTTTGGTTTCTATGAGGTTTAGTTGCCGAGTTATGGGCTTTTGAAAAATGGATGAAATTGATGAAAGGGTTTTTTGGAAACGGATTCTAGGATTCAAAAAAAAAAAACTAAAAAACCTCAAAAATACTGATTGGTGTAGAAAATTAGCTGTTCTTTTTAATTTTGAAATTAGATTTGAAAACCGGAAGTAAAAATTAGTGTGAAACCGGAAGTAACAATTTCAACACGTTTTTTGAATAATTTGGACCAGGTTAATTTTGCTTATATTTATAACAAAACAAAGCTTAAAGTATTCTTATTTTATCATAAAAGTTTTAGAATGGGACTGCCAGTAGTTTAAGAGGCAGGTGAATTTCAATACACACAAGTCGCATGGGGCGTGGTACCGAGAGCTTGCTTACGACAGCTAGTTGGCTCAAAAACAAAAATTGATATTGAAATAGGATTAGTAGCGCCATCTTTTAGTTGAAAAAGGATGAAAAAGGTTGAAAAAGGTTGAAAAAGGTCATAAAAACCTATTTAATATATATGATGGCCATATATATTATGCCAAGCCATTTCCAATTTTCCGTTAATTTTTGGGTTATTGTTCAGCACTTGCAGTCACGATTACTTTCGTTGATAAGTTAAAGAGTCTTGATTGTGAGTTTTATGTCTCCGTGCGGCTGTCGGTGTTTCAATCCTTTCGATTGGAAATTTCATCAGAAGGCTAAAGACCTAAAAAAAATTCCAAAAATGCCATCTTATATGTACGTTTGAGGAAGCTGCAGAAATAAAATGATCGTAGAAACACCTCCAGTAATAAATAAAAGAATCAGTTTAAGAAACAAGAATAAAATTGTAAAAATTGTGAAATAAATTCATTTTCCATCAACAAGTAGCTTTTTTTTCCATTGAGTAAATTAGCATTAGCAATTTATAGTATTTTATCTTCTTTATGTAATTGATATAAGTGATATATTATAGTTTTACTACAAATGTTTTGTTTTCACCCTCACTAGCTGTCCTAATCAAGCTCCCGGTACCACGCTTCATACGACTTATGTGTATTGAAATTCACCTACCTCTTAAACTACTAGCCATTCCATTCTAAAACTTTTATGATAAAATTAGAATACTTTAAGCTTTGTTATAAAAATAAACAAAATTAACCTGGTCCAAACTACTCAAAAAACGATTTGAAATTGTTACTTCCGGTTTCACACAAATTTTGACTTCCGGTCTTCAAATCTAATTTCAAAATCAAAAAGAATAGTTAATTTTCTACACCAATCAGTATTTTTGTAGTTTTTTAGATTTTTTTGAATCCGCTTCCAAAAAAACCATTCATCAATTTCATCCATTTTTCAAAAGCCCATAACTCGGCAGCTAAGCCTCATAGAAACCAAAAATTGTGTATCCACGTTCTTATTCTTTAGGAGTACCATTATGCTCAATATGAACGAAATCCAGAACTTCGATTTTTTTTCATTGTCCGCTTCACGTGAAATGCCCCTATAGGTAATTTCATTGAATACAACGACAATCGCTGCCGCAGTGAAGTTACAGCGGCAGCGGTTTTTGTTGTATTGAATGAAATTACCGATACTTACCTTAACTTACCATGTAAAAAAAAAACATAAGAGCCAGCAGGCCAAAATAATATAGCCGCTAGACTTTAGATTATCATTGCTAATTATACTTTAAGCTAGTCTAAGAATGTACAACAAAAATGAAATAAAAATCTTCTTCAATCAAAAATCAATCAAAAAAACCTTAACCTACCCTGCGCAAGAGGGCAAAAAACGAACCTATTATATAACTGGGAGGGTGACATAGCTGAAAAACTGCATACAATAAACAAAACAAAAATCTAAACCTTCTTCAGACGGGTTTTATCACTAAAAACCACATCAACAAGACTCAACGTAGTAAGTTATAAATAAATATCCTACCTCAATGATTGGTTCAATAAAACAATTAATTATTCCTAATTATATGTTTGCAAACTGAAATCGATTTACTTCCATTTCCTGACACAAACCTGGAAAAAAACACGAAATATTTTTACATTTGCATGTCCTCTGTACAATTTTCATGTTCTCGGAAACGTTACGTATTACAATGTATGTGGTATCGTCTCTCGATATCAAAAACCCAATGCCTGAAACCTATTATTTGTACGTTCACGATATTTATGTATTTTTAAATGTCCTGTATGCTTGCATTGAACAAAATATTTCGCGGTTGGTTGCAGACCACGGAAAATAAATACTGAGTGAATTTTCATGTAACAGATTGAATTTTGAAGGTTGATTGAATACTGACTGACTTGAGCGCATGGAAATATGAGGTTTTCAAAGGTTTACGCTTTTAAAGGATGTTTTTGTATAATTCAAAAGATTTAATGGCGATTCTGTTAGTTAACTTTTTAGGAAAAAAATCGAGCGGAAATTTATGTAATGGGTATTATATGACCTAATAAAATAATTAATTAGTGGAAAATGGAATTATAGTCGCAAAGCTCTACGAGACAATTGAATACGACAACTTTAATTTGAGAAATAGCTTCTACGCATCATATCAGTCGAAATATATAATTGATTTCGTAATAAATACCGTTAAAGTTTCGCTATGGATGTAGCTGTTTTTCTAATTAAAATTTTATGTAAACATTAATTTACAATACAAACAAAAAGGACCTTAATTTCCACATAAACCTTTTTTTCATCCTTTTCATTTACATTCAATTGTCGTTAGTTTCGAATTCGCAATTATGAGTAAGATCTGGTCCAGGCATCTTTTGCCATTTGTACCATCTTCTATCAAATATACATAGTACTAAATGATCGTAGCTATAAGAACAGCTTTTGCTAATTAAAAAACTACCGAGTATTGAATCAGAAGTTTGCTTTATTCTCTACTGTGAAATTAGCACTTTAGACTCGCTTTAATCCCACTTAATTAATGCTAGCTTATTAGCGTCAACTTTAAAATTTAAGTTCATTATTATTGGCAATGAGTTAAAAATACGAATCGTACCGTTCATTAAGGGGTTAGTCCACTGTTAAACTGCTCCAAATGAACTTTTTTTTAAACAGCTACCAAAAAAAAACTATTCAAGATATCGATTTGAAATTTTACATTCATCTTTATTGAAGTTTAAAGTTAACAGTTTCATTGGAAAAAATTATAAGAAAGCAACCGACCGCCCCAATGGACCCCCGCAGCACCGCCGAAAAAAAAGCAAATTGCGCCTCGTAAATTCCTGGACCAAATAAGCATCTTTGAACAAATTACCAACAATATTTCATTAGTTTTGAGTATAAAGGACTGCACGGGCCTAAATTTAGAACAAAAAAGTTTTTTTGACGATTTGGGAAACATTTTTTTGATTGAAAAAAACGCGAAAATCTGAATAACCAAGGTTCAAAAGTATACCAAATTTTTTTAATCGCTTTAGGGCTCTAAATTTAGGCCCGTGCAGTCCTTTATATTCAAAACTAATGAAATATTTTTGGTAGTTTGTTCACAGATGCTTAGTTTGGCCAGGAATTTACGAGGCGAAATTTGCTTTTTTTTCAGCGGTGCTGCGGCGATCCATTGGAGCCGGTCGCCATTTTGTTTTCTTATAATTTTTTCCAAAGAAAATGTTAACTTTAAACTTCAATAAAGATGAATGTAAAATTTCAAATCAATATCTTTAATAGTTTTTTTTGGTAGCTGTTTAAAAAAAAAGTTCATTTGGAGCAGTTTAACAGTGGACTAACCCCTTAAGAGCTAAATAGCCAGGAATGAAATAATTAGAAATGAAATTTTATGTGTACATGAGCTAGATATAACAAATTTGAAATTATCTATCGCACAATATGGACCATTCTATTCAAGTATCAAAATGTTTTCACAAACGCCAACTACATATCAAAAATAATTTGCAACGATCCAACGACATTCTAAGTCCACATATTCTGTTTGATCCAGTTCGGCTTCAACTGTTATGTTCATTCGTCGGGAAAGTTTGGCTTACATGCAAACTTCAATTTTCTTTTATGCAGGAACATTGTCCAACATACAATCACCATCGTATCTAATTCGCAAAACTTTTCTCGTTTCGGATAGTTCATAGAAGAATAGGTTTGAGCGGTACATGACAAATAATTGTCTATGTGCACACAGTTTTTTGTATGAACATCAATGAATTTAATACGGTTGCCAGGAAATGAATTAACTCAACCTGTTCTATCATTTGTACTCAAAGCGTGGACAAATTTTGAAGGAAAATTCAATTTAATGGGTGTATCTTGTTTTTTTTTGTGTTTTGTTGCAAGCACTACCGTAACATATATAATATCTTGGAAATAATTTTTAACGCTTTTATGGATGAAGTAAAAATTCGAATAGCAAAAAACACAACCGTTTTATTTCACAAAAAGTTTTTATTAGATTTAGCTACGAATTCGGTCATGACGTTTTTACATCCTACAATGCCGAGAAAGTAAAGGATTTCAAAAATAAATTATCCTTAGATTTTCAACATGATTCTTTAAATAATTTCGGAGCTTACGAATTAAATAGCAAGATTTATGTTTCAATTTGGTTCACTCAGCCTGAGATCTTCACACAGAGATTTGTGTTTTATTTTTATCTGGCTGAATGTTTCATTTGAGAAAGTGTTTTCTTGGTGTTTCACAGCTTTGAGCACATTTATACATGGGAAAACTAAAAAAATATTACTGTCTGTTTTGGACAATGGTTTGGCACAATAGAATAGCGACAACAGCAGCGTACATGAAAAAAGGGTACAGCGATACAAATTACTGACATTTCTGCACTAATGAAACAATCAACCTTGTTACCAGCTACAACTAAATTTTAATTTAATGAAAGATCACTAGGTTAGCTTTCTTTGAAAAAAATTATTTCGGAACTAAAATTACTAAGACCGATGTTGGATAGCGGCGCATTATCCATTAGGCGATTAAATTTCAATGATTCCACATTTAAATTTACCACAATTCATTTAATTGGTTTATTCTTAATTTATTGTCTCAAATTGTTAAATTGTTTATATTACATCAACTAATCATTACATATATTACTTCAACAAAATTTTCCTAAGTTCCAGCTATTAGTATTTGAAAGTTTAACAGATCTGAAGCTGAAAAATATGAGATAAAATACTTTAGATTTGGAAAAAGGAAACATTTCTTTTCCTAGCACCATTTCGTTCCTTCCAAAACTGTATATGCAAAACTCGAATATTGCTCAAACCTCTATTTATCGTTTCATCACCTCGAGGATATGTTGCTCTCTTTACAATTGACATTAGCCAAGCACTAGAGAATATGTGAATGTACATCTCAGCTTGCGCTAAGCTTGAGCACTAAGATATGCTAACTGTGTCTGAATGTTCTGAACATTTAATAACTTGTAAATTATATCTTTAAGCATAAACAATGGGCTTGATAAAACAAGAACGCGCTAAGTGTCTCTTAGGACGATTCGAATTTTTCGCGCCCAATGTGGGAAAACGTATCGCCAAACACTTATTCTTTTGAACATGGTCTCATCCTGTTTTTGAGCCTATACTCTGGTTTTTTTTTTCGAAAAGTTTGGAATACGCTCAGTTACAACCCAATTTTTATTCGTTGCTAATTTCTTGAAATAATCTACTCGCTAATTATTGCCTTCTATGCCACGGTATTCTTACAGTCATTTGTTTGATCAGGAATTTGGAAGTGACCTAACATACTTACAAACTCAGTCGCTACAATCCAAATATTTTTATTCGCTAACCCTAATTTACTGAAGCGATTTAACAATATGATTATCTCAACATATTAAACTTTGAAACTGACTTATTTCCAATTTTAGTTTTGGAATTTAACTACGAGAACTAAACTTAAATTTTATGCAATCAGCTGTATTTGCCAGCTGATTCAAATTTCCTATCATAAAACTTTTAATTCTTTCTTCACTGAAACTGAATAGATTCAAATAATTTCCAGTAAAGTTTGTAAAAAAAAATTGCAAAAACAAAAATGTGTCTTTATTTTTCATTCAATAAGTTTTCTCTATATCATCTCTTAGTCAGGTTGTTTTCTTCTAAAAAAAATTGAGCAAGGATAAAAAAGCAATTTTAAAATCATGTCGATAGACTAAATTTTTTTATTTTACTATTGTTATGTTATTTTCCAGAAATTTTTTGGAGTATCCTATAAATCCGCACCTGCTTTAAATAAACTGACGTCCCCAGTTTTGTTTTCGTCAATATTTATCCTCAATAACACTTCTCAATATTTGGTTTAATTACGATTTCTGAAAACGATGAAAACTGCTACGTCATCAATGTAACCTACCTAGAGTACATTGCCTCGCTAATCAAGACGCAAGAGGCTGTGATACGCAGCATTCTAAAAGTTTGATCCGAAAATGGACCCTGGTACTGCTCCGTGAGTATTATTTTTCGCCTGATATATCAGCTGGCAACTTTTCAGGTAATCTGGAAACCTGACTAAAAGATAAGCTTCTACCTGAAAATGTCACTCAAAAGCGTTTAGTACATCTGTCTATCTTGTTGAATTAAAACTTTCTTAATATCAAACTTCATTTAGAATAAAATGGGTCTGACCTGATGGCATACGGCTTAGAAGCACGTTGCTTCGCAGGCTATTTCATGGATAGCTCTCCAACAGCAACTCGGAACACATATTGATTTTTTGAAATAAACTACTAGGACTACAAGAAACAAAAAATATTCAAAGTGGCCGTTTTTGGCTCTTAAACAACTTTTTAATCTGCTTATCCAGTCATCTAAATTAGCAAATACTTGTTTTAAATGTCGTTTAAGGCTCTCTATATTTAGATGTCATGTACTGTTCCATGTTCCTTAAATCCACCCGAAGTTTGTAGTTCAAAGATTTCTAATCTGAGCTTCCAAACGGACACACTAACACCCTTACAAATTCAGGAACATTGCTTTCCAACCATTGCTCTGCAATGCAGGCTTTATGCGTCGGAACAGAATCCTGTTGGAAAACCCAGTGACGATTGTTGTGCAACTTTTATGCTAGATAATGTCCTCGCGGTATCTATTTTGGAACCTCTTGGGCTTCTCTGAATCTTCATGGCTCTATTTTTCCCAATTTTTCATCCACCATGAAATCTTTTTCATTACTAAACAAGGTTTATTGACGTTTGCTGTTGACGTACTACTGCCGCAGCTACTAACATCTTGTAGTCCTAAGTATTTTTCAACTGCTCTCTCAGCAAATATCCTGACAGAGCCGATTTTATCAGACGAAAAATACTTCTGGTGGAGATGTTAATCTCCTGAGCCATTGTTCGTTGCTTACGAAGTGGATTTTGACGAATTCGATCCTCGATGCTTTTAACGACAGCAAAAGTACGTACGTCAAGATTAAACCCGGGGTTTATCTCCAATGTTCTGGGTCTCGTTGAATCTTTGGATCGCATGATAACCAAATCTTCACATTATTTTCAATGGTCGCTGCAAGTTGCAAATCTCATTTGCAGCCCACTCCACCTTAACACGTGACCGAACAAACTTAAAATATACATCTATTGTCAACAACAGTAAGACGCATCTAAATATATCAACTGCAGAACCGACGTTCATGAACCACAGTATTTCGCATACGTTCAATTTTCTGACAGAACTTATGGCACGACTCAGAGTGATAGGATTAAGTTCACAAATCATTTTTTTCTCGTTTGAAGTAAAGGAATACAGGCAAGCCTCATTTACGTCGTTTTCCGGACTGGAAAAACGCGGGAAAACCAAAACGACGTAAATCGAATCCAACAGAAATGTAGTCCATGAAAATGGAGACCATGTCTCGTAGAATGATTTTTTATTAACAAAAAGCAACATTTAAAGTTCTTTGCAAACTCCAAGGCATTTATTTACACCCTCGCAAAATACTCTAAATCTCCCTTTATCCGGATCGCAAGACTCAAAGATATTTACTGATTGATAGAAAAAGTTGAAGACTTTTGACATTTTTGCTAATGTTAATGCGCCTCTCTGGTCTTCAACATGCGTTGTTCGGATTCTGATGACCGCTCAAATATTCTAAAAGTTCTTTGGTTGATAGAGGTTGTTCATTAGAAGTTACAGATTCTTCCACATCATTTTTGGAAAACATTTTCAGACAACTTTTTCTTCTTCGGATAGCTACTGGCATCTGGATTCTTGAACAATTCTATCGGTGGATCCTCGTTATGCGCCACTTCCTTGATTATTGTACAGTTGTACATTACAGGTAGCAATAATGAAGAACGAAGGAAATTCCCACAAATGTTCATGCACAAAACAAAAATATCGAAATTTTGACGACGTAAATTGAAATTTTGCCGACGTAAATCGAAACTCGGGATTAAAAAGTAAGACAACTTAAATCGAAACGACGTAAATCGAGGCGACGTAAATCGAGGCCCGCCGGTATTTGGAGTCAAAAAGCTCAATTAGCCGCAATAAACACACTCAGATAAATCCTAAAGAATCTTCAAAACAAATTTAAATACAATGAACATTTCTGCAAAAAAAACCACCACTAAAACACCACTATTTCGCCGGGCAAGACATTCATCTTTCGCGGGGCAAGACATTCATTTGCTATTTCGCTGGGCAAGACATCAATTGGTTTCTATTTATTCGAAAATCCACTTAAGTCAATTTAAGCTGACTTAATTTCATTATAGTTCAGCTTAAGGGTAGAGAGAAAGGTGATATATAGTTTCATTCACAAGTTTACAATTAATACAAGGATGGAGTGATTAGTTCTACTGCTCGCTTCACCCTGGATTTAACTTAGGTATATCAGGTCATAGCTTGGTGTGTGGTCTGTTAAATGATGTGGCCCTACTAAAACTGATGGCTCTTTAAAAATATACTCAGCTAATCTTTGTTTGACATTTTATATTCGCCCCAGTTTTCAGGCATTGAAAGGGATTTTTTTTACGTAATCAAATATTTAAATTTATTTAACATAGAAAAATAGGAATGTATAAATAATCGCAAAATAAAATAACTGTAATAATTAAAGTGTCCGACCAGGTCGTATTAGCTATGAAATATGTCCACGTCCACGGTTACAAAAGAAATGGCAATCTAGATCTAGCCGAATTCCTGAGAAAGAAAACGTTGTTCATTTCCCACATTGCCGCCGTTTCCCCCAGCTCCCGAATCATGTTGAAACCTGTAGTCGCTTATGCCACCATTAGTCCTTTAATGCAGCGTCTTAAAATGAGTTATCTTTGTACTCTGTGAGCGAATCTACGTCATCGGTGAGATTGCTACTACACCAAAGCTTCATGTTGTTCGGACGGGTTTCGGTGTTCCGGAGATCTTAGCGTTCACTTTACTTTTTCATCTGGTTTCTATCAAATCTTTTAGAGTTGATAACAGGATTAAGGCCAAGAAATTTGGGTCAAATCTTTAAACCCGTTCTAAACTGCATTATTCTGGTTATATTTTCTTCTGACACTTTTAAGTTGTTGATGCAGTTCTCTTATAACTGAATGAATTCGCTCCATCTGCCTTTATACACTAGGTGCTCCAACCATTATATAATGGGTAGTTATTTACAAAAATCACGGAAATTGGACCAAATATGCTCAAACTAAAAAATTAGATCATTACGGTCAATAAGTAAAAATTTAGTTACATAAAATTATTAAAAGCTTTCAAGTAATTGACCATTTATTTAAAAATAAACCAATTATGAAATGAATGTTTTTGGTTATAAATATTTGTTTGTCATCGATTTTTTTTAGAAAACTAAAATAATATCGTTCCTTTAGCAATCCCTGCAGTTTGCGAACGCACATATGTTACTATATCGTGGCTAACTTCATTTGAGAAAATGTATGCGGCTATAAAAGGAATTTAGTAACAGAAAAGCTTTTTAAGCTTAAAAAGCCTGTCTATACGTTGATGTCCATAATCTGAAGTTTTGTTTTCATCCAAGACCAAAGGACATGCTTGACGAAAGCAAAAACCTACAAACTTGACGAATTGTTGTCGAAAAATGAATTCAAAGCTATTTGCACATATTGAATGAGCTTTACTTTTTCTTTTAGTAACAAAAAAGAAAACTCTTAGTACAACAACTAATTAGGCTTTGAAAGAAAAAGTAGCTTTAACTCTTAAATTCCACAAGAAATTTAAACTTTTATTAAATGGAATTATTCAATTTTACAAATTAAACTAATTGAAAACCTTGTTTGACAATATATTCACAGCTCAAAGTAAATGTCAACTACTTGCGGAAATATGATGAACGACTGATATTATCAAGGTCTTATTTATTATGTTTTCTGCTAAGATTTAATTTGATGTTTCATGATTTCAGCTTAAATCGCATTTAAATGCGTCGTATCTTAGTCTCTGGGATTGAAATAATATGCCCAATCGTGAAAAGTCTTAAATTAGCCTTGCTGTTTTGAAATATACATTCCGAATCCAATATTTAGTGCTTGTAACAGTTATTTCTCTGGATGAAAATTATCTCACAAGACTATATCGGGAACAATCAATTCAACTTACACAAGCCATAAAATCGCATATAAAGCTTGAATAACATAAATATGATACAACTTTTATGCGAATCGAAACGATTCATATAACTACTACATCTTTCATAATCACTCGTCAGCATTTCAGTGACTCACAAAATTTCTCATTTCCTCATAAGAGTGAACATGCATCTATCTATACCTGTATTTAAATCTGTCGCATAAAGCGGATATGCTAAGTTGTTCACAAGCAACGAGTATAGGGCTTCATTTACCAAAGCAAAACTCTCGGTAAGAACATAAAAGCTATATATATAATACAATGTACACTGAGAGACACCTGTCACAGTATCTCATTTTCATTCAATCAAAGGATGAAGTGCGAATTGTCTTCAGCAGATACTTACTTTCATCGCAGAGAGTAATAAAACTTTTTAAATGTGAACTTGAAACAATTTGCGTTTGCAAAATAGGTGGAAAATTAGCATATTTTTAAAAGTAAGCTAAAATAACTTCAAACTATTTTTTTTTATGAACATTCTACTATCAAAACACATTAAATTGAAATTTCAACTTTTTTATAAAAAAGTTTGCTTTTTGTAGCATGGTTTCATTTCAATGTCATGCGAACATTTTTAACATGAAACTTAACAAAATCTTTTCATGCTAAAAAATAATCAAATTATGTTTACATTTTATATTCTTTCCATATAAAATACAAAATTATCAAAATATGTAACAAAACAATACTTCAATTTCGAAATAGCATTTGCATCTCAAGCAAAAGTGAAGATTTTCTCACGTCCAAAACACTACTATGACGTCCAAAACACTACTCGATCATGTGATCATAAAACATCCAAACATGAGTGAACGCCTTTAACTCCGCGTATTATAGGCGCTCTGGTTGATAATGGAGTGTCACGCTATTTGGCATCTATAGTCGTCAACTACTTCAAGGAAAGAACCTTACGCTACGACTGAGACGAAGGACCCAACTCTACCTAGTAACGGCGGGATTACCTCAGGGATCTGTTCTTGGCCCCTTACTTTGGAACGTAATGTGGGATACTAAGGCTACGAGTACCCAGAAATGTGGTGGTGGTAGGCTTCGCCGATGATATTGTCATCGTGATTCCAACCTATCACCATGAAGAAGTCCAAATTGACGCAATCGAAGCAATCTGGGCGATTAAATCATGGGTTAGTTGCGCTGGGCTCAAACTAGCCGACCATAAGACGGAAACGGTACTAATCACGAAGCGGAGGAAACTACCAGTAGTACGAATAAAGGTTGGTGACTGTATAATTACCTCGCAGCCTGCTATAAAATACCTAGGCGTAACTATCGACAGCAAACTGAGCTTCAAACCTCATCTGGGGAAAGCTGGTAAGAAGGCATCCGTTGTCGGTTCAGCACTCGCTAGAATGCTACCCAATATTGGCGGCCCGAAGCAAAGCCCAAGGCTTTTGATTCCAAGAGTGGTGACTTCTATTCTAATGTACGCAGCACCAGTGTGGGCACCTGCGCTAAACATAAAATCGAATCGCCGAAAAATGCAAGCAGCGTACTGACTGATAGCAATTCGAACTTGCTGCGCCTTTCGAACAACGTCCTATGAGGCAACGTGTGTTATAGCCAGTATGCTGCATATCGAAATTATTGCGAATGAAGCGCTTCGACTCTATAAAAACGAAGTACGGACAGTAAGCACGCAGAAGATTCAAAGACTAGTGTCAATGGCAGAGTAGCTGCGAAGATTCCAAAAACGGGCTTTGGACGTACAAATTAATCCCCAACGTTGCGCAATGCGCTTTAAGAAGCCACGGAGAAACAAGCTATGACCAAGCCCAATTCTTGAGCGGACATAGTGGTTTCCGGTATTATCTGCACCGCTTTGGACTCGACACCTCACCGGACTGTCCAGCCTGCAAAAATGCGGAACACGTTATGTTCAGCTGTCCCCGCTTTGATGTATGTAAAAGTAGCCTAGAGGCGGAACTAGGCACTAGGATATCAGCGGTAAATATCGTAAACTGCATGCTGAAATCCCAAACTGCGTGGAATATAAAAACACTTAAAAATATTCACCGCAAACTGCGTGACGCGGAAAGGGACAGAAAGAAGGAAGAAGAAAGGATGCGTAGAAGCAATTAATGGCTAATTCACCCCCACCCCGTGGGGAGTGTGGAAGAAGAAGGAGGTGGTTTTCGTCGGTAAAAATCCGGCATGTTCCAGGGCAGGAACCCTGAAGCATCTTCTAGAAGATATCCACCTTCCAACAACGGGTTTTTCAAATTAGGTCCTCCGTTGTCTTACAAAGGTTACACCTTTCAAATAAGGTCCTCCGTTGTCTTTGATGTACCATTTGCCCGTACTGAAACTTACTTTCATTTTCCTGTTTTGCGCCTATTACGTACCCATAATGGCCTCCAACTTGGTCCTATTCCGCACTCTATTGCCACCTTTAAAAGAAATGTTCGCAACACCATTTTTGCTGATGTCTAATCTTATTTATCTTTTTTGTCATTCGATTCTTGTTTTTCGTATCTTAATTTTCTCAATTTTTTAGTACTAAACTATTCTATTTGTAATTGGGCTTTTTGCCCGTTAATGGATTACTTAAATAAATAAATAAAATAAATAAATAAAAAATGATGATGACTGGCCCGGCTTAGAACATAAAGTAATCAATTTATTTATCAAAAATTTCGTCAAAGCTAAAATACGGCCTCCAAAAATTTTGATGAGCAGAACCAATTATAAAGATTTCTTAAGGAACTTCATAGATAGTCTTCGAGGGTCTCCAACTTCCGACTTTGATGAGCTGATTGAGAAGATAACCGAAGATAAGGCAAAAGCAACACTAACGAAACAAGTTCGTGTGCAAGTACATACAATCTTGGATCACTAAGAATGTAATTGATGCTTCAAATTGAAAACGAATTGCTTACAAAAAACACAAAGCAGATCCAAACTCCACGTCCAAATAGCAGATCTATTTAACTATGAAGAAAGAATCGAATCGAGCTATCATGGAGGCCAAAAAACATTTCTACAAGAATAAGTTTGAAACTTCAGCCGGGAATACCTTCAGATATTGGCAACTAGTAAATGAGCTCTTGTCTAAACAACAAAACAAATCATCAACGTGCATAAATGTAACATCCATTACAGACCCCGAAGAAGTACCACAGCAGTTAAACAACTTCTTCGCTACCATTGGAACACTAGTCACCGAGCAACTGCAACTTTCATCACGCTCGAGTTTTCATATTGAGCCTAATATGTTCATTTCAATTCACTTACGTCCCACTGATCCTGTTGAAATATCTGAAATAATCGACAGCCTTAAATCAAAGGTTTCTCCTGGTCTGGATAGTATAACATCGGAGGATATTAAATTGCTGAAAAATCATAACCTGGAGCTTCTAACTACATTAATAAATAGACGCTTAGCAGCTGGCACATTCCCCGATCGCCTTAAACTAGCGAAAATGACTCCAATTTTCAAAGGTGGTGATCCAGCAGAGCCATAAAATTATCGTCCAACAGCTGTCACAAGTGTCCTAAGTAAAATATTTGAAAGAGCCATTCAAAAACAATTGCTGCAATTTATTAAGGCTAACTTAGTTTTGAAACCAGTTCAGCATGGATTTCAAGAAAACAGTAGTGCACTAGCAGCAACATTAGATGCTGTACATTTTATCAACAATGGATTGGATAGGGGCGACTATGTAGCGGCAATCTTCGTGAATCTGAAAAAGGTCTTTGACATTATTAACCATGACATCCTGCTTTAAAGGCTCGAATTATACGGAATCCATCACAATTTCAAGCTGTTGATAAAGAATTATCTCTTCAACAGGCGTATTATTACAACCAAAAATATGCATAAAAGTCAGGAATGCACTTTAAACATCGGCGTTCCTCAAGGGTCGATCCTTGGGCCATTACTGTTCATTAACAGCGTACAGGAGATTTATCTGATGGAAAAAATAGTTTTATTTGCTGATGACACACTACTTCTGTATTCCCGTAAAAATGAATCAATTCTCCAGCAAAATATAAATGATGACCTAGGAAAATATTGGAATTGGCTCCAACAAAGTAAATTAATTATTAACATCCAAAAAAACGAAATATTTAATATTCTAACAAAAAAACAATTCGTCAGATCTCGGTGGGACGTAAAATAAAGCAATATAAACTGAGTTTTTGCCCATTGAAACGCGGATAAATATATACATAAAGTAGCGCCTATGATAGGAATCGTAAAAAATATGATATTTTATCTCTCAACATCAAACTTGACATATTAAATGCTTTTATTTTGTCGAACATCTCTTATGGAGCAGTTTTGTGCAAGCAAATATCGAAACAAAATGCCAACTCTGACTCCAAGTTTACATGTGTATCGTGAAACAGGACTACTAAGCATACAACAAATAATGTGTCTTGAACAAGGAAAGCTAATATTTAAGATACTTAACAAAAAACTCAAATGGCCGTATGTTGTAACAGGATGTAAAATTATATTTAAGCGAATTTTTAAAATAACTTAAATACTGCTTTGGTTTTCAGTAATTCAGTTTGACATTGATACAAATAAAAGACAGTCAATTGTATTTTGAACTGTACATCTGTCAATTGTCCCTCATGTTTGAAGTAATATCTAAAAGGTAAGCCGTTTCAAGCCATATTAACAAGGAGATTAATATTTTTGAGAGACGAAAATTATCCTACCGTGTACTAAGAGAAAATATGTTTTCCACTTCAATCTATGGAGCTGTCATCGGACCATAAAAAAGGCTCCACAGCAGTGATAGTGTAGCAAGAATTGCTGCAGATTACATTTTTGAAAGACATGACAAAAACTAATCTATCTACTCGTAGTTTGACAAAAACACGATTGATTCAAACGCCATGTTATATTGAATGTCAACACTATATTCCATCGACTATCTTCCAGCCGGTGTTTCACAAAAGAATTCAATTTGCTCAAAAACTGATTCAAACCAAAAACTTTTTCCTTGTCTGCTTCGTTTCGCAAATTGTTTTGATGGCAGGACGAACTATATGAAAGTTCAGATAATGGATTTTTTAACGAACTATCCGTTTTCGAAAATTTTCATGTCCTTTACTGCAAGTGTTCTGATTAAATGTTCATTTTAAACCATTGAAAAGCTTCATGACAGCCTAAGAAAATTTATTAATGATTCAGAAGTTTTTCTTGTTATTAACAACCTAAATTTTAACATCCATTTTGTCGTTAAAATAGAATATTCTTACCTAAGCTTTAATTTTTTCACAGCTATATTTCACATCCAAAAATATTCAGTTTCTCAAATGCTTTAACAACTAAGGAAACTTTTCAGGGAAGCTCACAGCGAAGTTTTCGAGTGTACGTGCTGAAACGTGAAAGGAGTTTGGCAAAATGAAAAACTTTCAGTCTCCGGAATTTTTAATTAAGTTCGTTCACTGAATTTGTATATTGATTTATGGAGTGTGACGGCACTAGAGTTGTTATCTTTTGATTATACGGCATAAGCTTTTTATTATGAGGTAGCCATGTACATAATGTATTCTTTTGTGGTGATTTCAGGACACCTTTGAACTATTCAAAGTTGTGTTTCGTAACTCGTGAACTATTATTTTATGAGATTATTATATTATACGATGACATAATTTATTAAAAAACTATGCATAGAACTTCTGCGATGTGGAAATAATATTTTACATCGTACAGCGAGAACAAAAAACATTTGAGTTGAATAGAATCTGTATTTATTTTAAAGTGGAGATAAAAAAAAATTTACTTGAATGATCGAACACTATGAACTTCGGTGGGTCATCAGGATTTTATGTTAGTTGTTGTTCACTTTCTGCGAAGCTGCTCAACAATATTAAACTCTCATATGATATCAGATTATGTTTACACAACAAATATTCACATGCTCAAATAGTCACGTGCAAAATTAGCTGAAACTGAGCAAAAAAAAAAAAATGACCAGGACATTGCAAACAAAAAACATTCAAATACTCATTGAGGATAGGTTTACAAACAACTTTATCCTTTTTGATACCACAATAATATAAATATATGCACGTCATCCGTGTCCTTAGCAACAAATTCTATTTGTTTTACGCTTTTTCAGCCTTCTGGAATGTTTCGATTCGATTTTTGAAATTCTTAAAATGCATGTAAACGTTCAGTTAAAACGCTATTTTCTTCTATACATAGTACGGAGCAAATAAAATGATTGATTGTGGGAAATATAAGTGTAGGCCAGTTTTCGACGATAAATGGAATTTTCAGAACAAAAAACAATTGGGAAATATGTTTATTCAAAAAATTTTGTATTATTTTTATAACTAGTAAAAAGGCATTCGCAAATGTTTAACATTCGGTGCATTATCTCATTTGTTTGTTTGCGTTGAAACTTTTCCTATTCCCAACTTCATCGGTCAGGAGTCATAAGGTGCCCTTGTCATAAGGTGCCCTGTAAACCAAAATTGAATGAGTTTTCGATTTGAAAAGTTGCGTTGAAAAGATAAATGAAAATTGCATGGTAGTGGATATAAATATTTGTATGACAGAAAATTTAAAGTGATAACCGTTTCCACTCCTCGAATTTGTGAGTTTTGCCTGAAACACAATTCAAGTGCTGGCTCCGTTTTAATAGTCCAAGAATTTTTCGCCAATTCTATCGTTCACATTTTGAATTTAGAAATGAGTTCTCTAAATGAGAACAGTTGTCCTTACAAACAACAGGAACTGAGTTTTACTAGACCTAGTACTTTCGGCATTGTGACTCCCTCTTCTCTGAGCGTGAAAATTCTTGAGCCTATCTGATCCTTTAAGCTTAGTACTGTGTTCGATTTCACGTGAAATTTTCATAAGAAATTTCACGTGAAATCATTTTCGGTGAAAATTTAGCTAAAAAAAATAAGCAAGAGTTGTACTCAGTTTTTAGCATGAAAAGTTGCTTTTAAGTTGCTTTCGCTTTGAAAATATAGATGGCATTGATACATGTCACCAATCACTTCACGTTAATTTAGCTTGTGCAGTTCATTCTTTTGGGCTATAAAGTGACATTTGGTGTTTGAATTTAAAAATTGAATAGTGCAAATGTTTATCCAGTAAGAGAATCGATCGAAAATTGAAATTCTTGATATTTTATCCGTGAGGAATGAGCAGTGTCTCTGCTTTTCTTCATTGCCAAAATTTTCGCTCCAATGAATGAGCAGATAATGGAGAAATGACAAAATTTAGCTTCACGATTAACTCAGTACCAGCCTTTACCCAAAATTGAAATTGTATAATAATCTGAGCTAGTGGTGCAGTACCGTGACCTGAAGTTCATGTCAGTATTGCATTTTCTCACCCGTAAAGACCGGAAACTGAGTAAGTCGGTAGCGACTGAATATTTCAGACCCCATTCCGGGCTCTTCATTGCGCAATTCGAACCTGTCCAGGAACTAGCACCTCTATTTCAAACACAGTCCATTCTCTGACAGAAAATCCGCAACAAAGAAAAGCTGCAGTGTTTTAACTGCCAAAATTTTAAACATGGTACAGGCAACTGCATCACATTGCGATTGCAACAAAAAATGGAAAAAGCACAATCTGCATGCGTCAACTGTGGTCTAAATGGCCACCCAGCCAACTACCGTGGATGGCTGGCTTGCAAAGAGATAATGGCCAGGATTGACGAAAAGAATATTCGTGAAATATTCGAAATTTTCAGAATACATGTGTAAAATAGGTCCAAGCTTCAGTTAATGTCAGTTATTGCTAACCTTTTGACGCCGGTGGCCATTTTAGTGATATTTCAAGCACCCTTCTAATTCTATTAGCAAATCAAATTTCAAAAATAAGCATCAAAATGAATTTTAAATATGTTAACATGTGTATGATAACATTTTAAATTTTTTTAGCCCTATATGTGTGTTAGATGCCCGCTAGAAGTGATGGAAAACTGAAAAGAATCAATCGCTGCAATTGTCCTCACGGTAGTTATATAAACTAAATCGGATTTGATACTAAAACGTAACTTATGTACTGCACTTGAAATACATTTTAGCCCGATATCTCAATTGTTAAGTGTTTTACTTGAATACAAAATTGTAATATTCTCATTCAAAATACCTTCTGTTTCGTTATACCAATTTCATGACACAAAATTTTTAGAAAAACGGTACGGGATGAAACCAGAAAAATAACCGATATACGCATATAAAAATTATATGGTGTTAAAAGTTCACATTGGTTTTTGTATGCCTATGCCAAAATTAACACTATGCCTTCCTAAAAATGTTATCACAAAACTAATCAATCGAAAGTAATACAATTGTATATTTATACAATTGTAATAGCAATTGTAAAAGTAATACAATTGTGCTTGAAAGTATTAAACTGTTCTGTTCAACATATATTTTTGAAAGTCATTGCATAGGTCGACCGGAATTTCAGATATTTCGCGCCAACTTACATACCTTATTTTGTTTTATTTTCTTTAAACATACTTGAAATAGGCACTGCGATTCACAAGTTATCAATCCAAAAAACGATCAATAAAGGTAGAATTTTTCTTGCTTTTAAATCTGACTTTTAATTATTTCAGATTCCAAGCTACATAAATTTTGCATTTTTTTTTGAAGCGACAAACAACTACATCGCCATTGTCCCAAATCAACACGGTTTTGTGTCCCTAATAGTGTAATACTGCGTCTTTCGAAATGATAAATGCCCTTGTCTTTTTTTTGTCTCATGTTTCAACTTTTATCGCCTAAACTGTGGTATGGTTTCAAAAAAGCACAACCACAATTTCTATATCATCAAAGAAACATCAAAGAAAATAGTTTCTCAAAAAATATTTTATTTTGAATCAATCGGTCTGTTTTGAGAGACAATGGAGAATTTAGAAAATTTTTTTAGCTCATATGCAAAAAAAAATCATTGAAATTAATTGTCAACACATTTATTATGTAAAGTACACATCGGTTTTGAAAAAAATTAATCTAAAATGAAAATGAAACCAAATCAAAACCCAAACAAATTTCATGTCACTCAGCTGTCTAATAAAAATCTCAGCAATCATTCTTATAGTCTGTCTCTTCATTTAAATGATATTTATTTTTCTTTTTCTTGAGAACACTTGTTGATGCATTCATTAAATATTAATAAGAACTGATGTGGAATATTTAATATTTTCATGAAAAAAAGCTTTATTTTCAGTGGATATTTTGGTTTTTTATCTAACTTCAGCTAGTTTGATATGATCAAGAACAAATTTTTTCAACTAAATAATAATATATTCCTTATGATTTTTGGTGCTGCAATATTCAAACCTTCATGGCATCAAAATTTTGTTTTGATAGAAACTCGTTGCTGTACTATACTGCCCTGATTCGCATAAACGTTGTATCTATATTTTAGCGCTTTCGATACATTCAATGATTTATGTTTTGATTTGTACTGAAAATATATGGAAAGTGCAGTTTTCAATATTGATTTTAACATACTTCCACAGAAGATAGGTTTTTCAGATTTTGCAGAATGATGTGATAGAGTATGTAGTTTTCGAGTCCGGTGTTAACTCAAAAATGACAAAAATGTAGATAGAACGTTTATGCGAATCAGGGCAGTATACAGCAACGAGTTTCTATCAAAACAAATAACAAAATTATTCAGCAGTAACAAAAAAATACAATATGGATTACAAAGATTTGAAAAAAAAAAATTTTAATTTATTCCCTCGTCCTCATGGAACAATTACCATGTATTTCAAGTTTTTTACTAATTGGTGTCTACATGTTCCTTTGCAATGTTTTTTTATTGCAGTAACGCACTTCATTCATAAACTTGCTAAGAAAGCTTTCACGTCAAAGAATGACTATTGAAATTGAATTAGACTGATTCAGAGCATGGGTTGTTGACAGGGACCACACCAAATCAGCTAAGCACGATAAAATGTCGGGTAAAAGTATGAAATTCGGGTATTTACGGCTATTATAACCAGGTCATATGCACTAAGGAACAGTTTTGATAGCTAAAAATTTACGAACAACAGCGCATGTATTACTTGAAATATGAGGAAATTGGAAAAAGCTTGGAAATTCCCATCCGATTTGAAATAAGAAGTAATACTTCAGTACCATTGTAATATTTTGATTGGAATCTCTACAACTACAACATATGTACTACTACTGCAGTATAGATATTACTTTTAAGTATTTTATGTAATTATATCTTGTATAGATAATGTCGAACGAAAGCTGCCACAATATTTGGAGAACTTGAAACATTCCAGAAGTCGTTCAAACAGTAAAAAAGTTAGGCGCCCAACGTGGGCTTCACTCTTCAAGGCATATTTTGCTTGAATCGAACAAATATTTAAGTTTCCACAATTTGGTTGGCTCTAAGAAATTAAACTTTAAAAACCTAATGAGTGATCATTTTAACTATTTATAAGATTTTTAAGGCTAGAAATATCTTTGCTCACTCGTAAATTCTCCAATTTTCTACCTAAATTATATGATTTACAATTCACTAATTTAGTTTTGGTTCAAATTCAGTACTGATCATCTATTACTTGTCTAAATTATTGGGTGTATAGATATAATCACCAAACTCAAATCTATTTAAGACCTCATTACCGCCTTTCTTCATTAACTAATTCCTGGCTATGCTAGGTCTGAAGCTCAATGTATCTTAGCCAGTTCCCCTACCACTTACTCAACTCTTCACTCTGAAGCTAAATACAAACTTCAATTTGACGAAACTCAACGGCAATCAAGCTTTTCTTCGTTAAGAAATAACCTAGTTGCCTACATTGGCGCGAGAATACAAGTTACCGTGTTGTTGTGGTGATAATCCATCCGAGTTCCTGACACGATGTTGAACGATACCGGGACGAAAAGGACGAGCGGGTGAGGCTAGTCGTTCGTAAGGGTTTTCGGGATGACTTCGGTATAGATTGAGGATCTGAAACCTGAAAACATCTCCGGTCCAGCCGACAGATGATAGCATGGTAACCAAGCTTGCAGACTTGTTCGCTTCAGGATTCATTCAGTAGAGCTTCGGCCGCCGACGATTTAAGGTGTGTCACAAGGATAAACGAAACGTGCTTACACTGTCTGCTTGCATATTTGTGGTCCATTCATAAAATTTTGGGAGGTGACAGCCAAGTCGTCATCGTTTTGTCGCGTCGCAAAGGAGTGAAGTTTAAAAATCGTCTGGGGATTTCGATGTAGGTCAATCATTTCGAAAAGAGCGAATTGTTGTTTTGTAAAATCGGTAATATTTTAGTGTACATCGTTTGAACTCCGATTGACGGGCACGAACGAATACCTTTAAAATGTTCTCCATTCAGTGTGCTTGTAAAATTTAAAAGCGGAACAAATCGGTTTTTTAATTGTCGGTCTACTATAACACTACGATTTAAGTGATATTCGGAGTGAAGTTGGTGTGTCTTTGGAAACGTTTATAAAGTCCATTGAAACTGTTCGAATTTTAAAGTTGTCCAGTGAATCGATTGACTTTCGATATCAAAATGTTTTCGATGTGCTCAAAACCGAGACCAATAACGCCTCCCAGTATCGTTCAACACAGCTCGCAGCTTGGTGAGTTATATATTAGTAACGGTATCTAAATGAGAGTTCATGCTCTGACCCACCCTAGAATCTGTACCTTATCAAGGGACTAACCTCTTATTACGTTGTTCGTACAAGCACAACAGAAACGTGAGTGTGCGAAGAACAGGAATGATGAAATGACTGAAAATCAAACTGAAAACGTTTCGCTCGGGGCTGTATAGCATTGTTTTCCTTGCCAATCCCGGCTCAGTAAATAGAACTGTAATTACATCACAGTTCTTTGTTTTTATCTGATTTAACTAAAAGTTGAAACCGAAATATAATGACACACATTGTATGGTTGTATTTTGTGATTTAGCTAAAATATACAAAAATGTAAGGAAATCCTATTGGAGGCAAAAAGGTTCTGATGAATAAAAGGTGGTAGAAGGATTAGATTTTGATGAAATTATAATTGGATGCGCGCCATTTGATTGACGACTTGAATTTTTGATTAAGTTACATGTCATGCTCACTTATGCGTGATACAAAATGAAAAGCACGTGCAGGTTTGGTTTTTTGGAACAATGTAATACATACTAACAATGATTGAGGGGTGAGCGAAGAAAAATCATATGCCTGTAAATTTTCAGATAAATTTAAACAAAAGTAATGTTTTTTTCTCTCAAACTGTTTTACGTCTTCTAAGATTTATCTCGACTTTCTTTCGAAGTTATTTCAAATCATATCAAAAAATGGTGTAGATAATTAAATATAAAACCTCTGATTTCTGCTTCAAATTCAAATCGATTTTAAGCACTTTAAGTAGTATATTTTGTTAAGATTTACTCTGATGCTACTTCGGGTCCATGTAGCTTGTTAAGTTTGTTGATTAAGTTATTGTTTCGGTAGTTTTGAGCATCTAACAAAATGCTTTAAGATTATATGGGATAACATTATGAAATTTTAAGAGTTAATTAAAATCCAAGCAATATTATAAGATCTCTACAATACTCGAAATTCATGGGAATTTCAAGGATATACAAATTTCAAGGAAACTAAATTCAAGCGCATTTAGCTTAAAATAACATGTTTTCATGTTATTTGATTCAGAGTGAAATATTTCAAGTGGTGATTAACAAGTCAGACGTATATTTGAATAAACTGAAAGCTTGGGATGTGAAGTGCTATAACAATAGTCCTTGATGAATTTCAATAGACATTTGAATCACACTGAATAACAGAAGACTAATCGGCAGTAACTCATATAAATACTTTATAATCATTTTTCCACAGATATATGGTACTTAAATGGCTTTAAATTCTACAGTATATATATATATATATATATATATATATATATATATATATATATATATATATATATATATATATATATATATATATATATATATATATATATATATATATATATATATATATATATATATAAGAAAAAAAAACATTTTCTAGTTTCATTGTGGTACTTCCGTAAATTCGGTCCTTTCATCTGACAAACTAGCTTTTCGGCTTTCAATTCGCACACAAAAACATTATTTACAAATGTGTTCTGTATCGCAAAAAAAAAAAGGTTTCTTATCTCCAACAGGGCCAACTAACACCCGCTCTGGGATAAGTCGGTGTGCCTGTAGGAGTAAGTTGGCATATCTGAAGAAAGATGGGAGCTAGTTGACAAAACAAAGTTTAGTTTAAAAAAGTTATTTTTTTTACCAAAATATCATGAGCTGGTAAAACATTATCAGGCAAACATTGAAAAGCATTTCAAAATCAAAAACTAGCTAAAAAAAAAATACTTCTGTCAAATGGTTTGCGATTTGTGGCTGCAGTGAAACGGAAATGAGTACAACAGCGCTGTTATCTTCGAGTATATTAAAGGCCTAATAAGTTGAGAATAATGATTATCGTCGCTGCTTCGAACATCTTGTAAAATGATTCATATGTTTAGCAAACTTGATAAAATTAGATAAAAACCATAAAACATTCCTGACAGGTTGGGCAGAAGTAGCGGCTTTCAGTTCTGTTTTTTTTTCAATTGATATCAGTCTACCTTTAAATATATTGGTTTGATTTGTGTATATTTGGATGTTGTATTGATTATTATCTTCCTTACATTCCTCGTCACCTCTTTTTTGCCAGCGAAACAGTTATTTTAAAGCACCGTTTTTAACACGAGTGTTTTCGCTTTTATTCAAAGTTCAGTGTCCTTGTGTTTAAATTGAGTTACTTGGAATTTTGAAGAATAAGTACTTGTATATACTTGTATGTACTTAAGTATGTGGAAGGAAATTTGTTCATCCCTGCAATCAACCAGTTTTCGACAATATTTTTCTGTGATTCCACGAGAAAAATCTTTAAAGATATTATAGCTGGTATATTACTTTTGTCCCTTGTTGTGGTGGCCATTTTTTCTTCGAGTAGTATTGAAATCAATAAATTTGTCCTAAAATGAAATGTTTATCTTCGTGATCTATTACAGGAATCAATTTCGTAATGGATCTTCAGACATAAGTATTGGAAAATCATCTGAAATTTATTTCAACACCCACGCTGGGCGCTAACATTTTTTAACATATTGAAGACGATTTCAATTTTATCATTCGAATAATTTTCAAATAGATTTGCATGCAAGATTTGCAACTACTTTTTCAAAACATTTTACAATTTTGAAATCCAGTTTCCGTGAACAACTTCAACTTTTACTCAAGTATAAAACATAAATCTAGAAGACAAAGAAAAAGTTGTTCATTACATAAAGAATCCTTATTGGCTTCACATTTATGGCAAAGAAATCTTACCAGAAATGGAAGCTGTATAGCAAATTTTGATTAGAATTTTAATTTGAAATGTGTATTGTTTCATTCATTTTTCATTTTTCTCATTAAATCGTCGTCAAGTAGCTTCATAGAATATTAGTTTTCTCATTAAATTGAACCAGTGATTAATTTGAAATTCTTATCAATACTAAAGATACATTTTAAATTGACTATAGTATTTAATTGCCTGAAATATTTCTTCACGAATCCATATCAGGTCAAACTAATATCTATGTCATTGGCATGACTCAGATTATACAAGTTGGGTCATCTAGAGGGGTTTTTTTTAAATCATATGTTATTTTGACAATGAACGTTGTTTTACACTTAAACTTGTAAAACTTTATGTGTGTAATATCCTCGCAGGACGAAATGAACACACTAACCCTTGAACAAAGTTTGAAAATACTGAAAAATTACTTATAAAAACCATTCCTGTGCAGCTCCCAAACAATTTTCAAAAATTAGTTTGACCGAAATCAAACCAGCTTTCTCTGGTATAAGCAAATATGTGACCGAAATTCGTCAAACAGACTTGCTAGCAGACACAGACATGTTTCCTGTGCTCTAAGGGTATGTACACTCGAGAAAACTGAATGAAAAAATGAGCGAGCCAATCTCACAACATAATCTTGACACAGGTCGCACCAACTCAAAATTAATTGCACTATCCTTAGAGATCCTTTAGATGACCCAACTCATTTATCATGATTCTCTTTCAAAGCTGATTGAACCGTTTACATGAATCAACTCAATACTCGGTTTTTGGGTCATTATTTCTCTGAGCACTTTAAGAATTGAATCAAAGTTTGGAACTCTGATGGCATCTAGCAGCACAAATGAGAAAAAATATTACAAAACTGTCGCAAAATATTCAAAACGAAAACTTCACACAACCGAAAATTCACACGCAAGTGAGGATGAGCGAAAAAAACGTCAAAGAGCTAATGAGATGCATCAACGTCCCCACCTCCTTCCTCTTTACCCCCGCATTCTAAAAAATCGAGTTGAATTGAACCATGTAAAAGACCTATTAAGAGAATCATGCCCAAATATCTTGGATTTTTCAAGCACAAAGTCCAGACTCGCGGATTGAAGGCTACTGAAGATCAGGATTGATCGAGGATTTCCGTGCAAACCCAAGAGCAGCTCCAAGATAACGTCGACTTCGGTCGAAGAATTATATTTTCTTACAATGCGTATTTCTATCTTGGCGGCTATGTTAACCAACACGTTTTTGGAGTGGTGGCATCATTAGCTCACTTGCCTTCGAAAATGAATTTGGCAACGCCGTTGTTGTCAATTTAAAACACCACAGAAGATAATACAGAAAATAATTTATAATAATATTAAAAAAAAAAACCCCTAGCGCATCATAAGAGCTAGAAACACTAATGTTCGATTGAGTATGTATTTTACCACTAGCTACTTAAGGGGGGGAGTAGGGTTAGTTCGTGTAAAAAAAAGGCACATTTTTGTGATTTTTTTTTAGATGAAATAGTTGAAATCTATTTATTAAAACCAATAATACATTACAGTATAACATTTGAAGAATGTTTTGTGAAATTTTCATGAAAAAATATTAAAAAATACGGCAATGGCAGCAATTCTTCTGGAGCGTCTCGGGAAAAAGTTGAATTGCGGTGCCCATCATAACTCGGTGCCGGGTCATCTGAAATCCTAAAATCAAACGTATTTCGTTAGATAATCGCTTTCCCCAGGTAACATTGGGAGGGTTTATTGAAATTTCAATTTTTCATTTTTTGGGAGCACTTTGAAAATCGGTTAATTTGTTATTGTAAAATTAAAAATATAAACAAATTCGAAAAAAAAACTCTTCAGCGTTACCTTGTTAATTATGTAGAGAAATAGTGTTCAAAACTTCAAAAAGATCGATGCAGTAGTTTTGGAGTTATGATGGGCACCGGCTTTGAAAACGTGAGTTGTGGGGAAAACGCTTTAAAGTTTTGAACACTAAAAAATTTGGGATGAAACGTTTATAAGCGAGATCTATCGGCTAACTTCACACTGAATGATCAGTGTCAGGTCCATAAAGGATGTTGCTATCATCCACAATGTCTAGAGCATCTTTTTGCTCCTGTCTACGATGAATCCTGCCTTTTTTTATTTGCTTCTTTTTTTAGTCGGCCTTCTTTTTTAGTCGAATGAACATTTATTTTTCCATCACATTTTATGCATTTCACTACCGTTGCAATTGTTGAAAAGGCTAATACAATTTTTTTAGGTCGATATAATCTCGCACTAGCTGTTGCTCTATCAGACCTTGTAACTTTTTTCGGCATTTTAGCACAAAACTGAACGAACATGGAGCTAAAATTTTGCGAAAATCGGAAAGTGCGTGTACGTGTACATAGAACGTTTACTGTCACACTAAATTATATACTCTACATTGACTAAAGTTATAAATAAAATAATATAAAGCTATTATTGACTAAAGTTAACACGTTTGTACTCGTTTTTAAATTTCTAGAAAGAAAGATAGGGGTAGCTTTTAAGGTATTCTATAGAAATCGAACCAGCTGCCTGGTAACAATAGCGCGCTCGAGTCAGGTAGGTATAAAAATCCGACAGGTATAAAAATAGTCATAGCTTCGTCAATTTTGCTTTGATCGACTTGAAATTTAGACACAACATTCTTGAGATATTAGTCATTCTTTTACAATAAAAAATAAAATCGAAAAAATAATTTAAAAACCCTACTCTCCCCTTAAGGCCACTGCTACGTAAGATCAATACATTCTAAGTAGTAATAGACCTTAAAACAATTTAATTTCGATGATATCATCAAAAATTACAGCGATAGAAAGATGATTGGGGCTGCCATCCGAAAAATTGCCAGACCTTAGAAAATTTAAGCATTGTTTACTTATTTTTATTATCGCGATAAAAAAATGCCTCGTACTGGCAGCCCTTTGCTCACATTGAAGTCAACCTACTATGTGAATTTCGTATCAATCCGATGACTGCATTGGAAGTTATAGAGATACAAAAAAGTTTAGGGCTACCAAACGCAAAAGTTTCAAAATTTTCTAGATCGTAATATTTGTTGTTCATTTTCACTACAAGATCACTACGATTTGAAAATCTTATTATAAAATAGCTTACAAAAGATATGGCAAAAAGTACGAAATCAACCCAAGCTGGCAACTCTATCATTCTTTTTGAAATTAAATTTCTACTGAGTATTGTCTACAATAATTTCAATTTGCCTTATGAGTTTCGTTATAATTCCATGCCTGCACTGGAAGCTATAGGGCAAAAAGCTTTATTTTCCTGCGTGAATTTTCAAAATTGCAGACACAAAAATTACCATAGCTGGCAACTCCAACCCAATTCATCAACCAAATTTTTATCAAACGTGTTATTATTATATATAAAATTTTGTCCAAATGTGGTGACTGAATCAGAATTTATAGGGCCGAAAGCAGTTATTTTTCTTAGTATTTTTTCAAGATGACACCACTGGCACAAGATTGCCTAAATTTCAAAATCACTTCTATCAGAGCTGGTCCTATTTAAGGCCAATACATTTTGCAAATTTCAACTGTATCTAATTCTTGGGTCGTGAGTTCCCGTGAACAAAGATTTTTGATGCTTAAAATATAGTTAAATTGGAGAAGGGCTGCCGTTCTTGTCCGAAATGGAATTTCCAAAGTTATGCTTTGACTGTGCAGACGGATCATAAGATTTGTATATGAGTTGTTTTTTTTTAAATCGAAAATATTTCAGAAGATGCGATGTTTTGACGTTTTTCACTTTCAGCGTCTGCCGTTTATACAAAACGTCACGTTTATACAAAACTCCATAAGTATACAATTTAGTAGCATTAATATGGCTCTGTAAGTTTTGTAATGATTCAATAGCTTTATCAAAAATTATCGCAATTCAAAAAATTTCAAATTTCCCCGATCTTATTTTAGGCACCTAGCGCACACACAGGGTTAAAAATTTCCATCATCATCATCGGGGCACTACAGCCCGAATCGAGCCTTAGCCTCCTTAATTCTTCGCCTCCATTCGTCTCGGTTCAGTGACCGCGTCCTCCAGTTCGGTGCTCCCAAAAGTGACCTGCTGTCAGCCTCTATAGAATCCTCCCAGCGCTTGCGTGGCTTACCGACTGGCCTGCCTCCGCTCGCTCGGCCCTTGAGAGATCGTTTGGGGATTCGATTATCGCTCATTCGTTCGACGTGGCCAGCCCATTGTAGTTTTTGGAGTCGTATGACGGTAGAGACTTCCGGCTCGTCATATATGGAATACAGCTCGTTGTTGTATTAGATTCGCCATCCATCTTCTTCCCGTATTGGACCGAGGATCCTTCGCAATACCCTTCACTCAAACGTATTCAAGGCTTTTTCAGATGCCTGCGTCAGCGTTCAGGTTTCGCTTCCGTAGCATAGCACAGGTCTGATAATTGTTTTATAGATGCGAAGCTTCGTATTCCTGTGTACGCATCGAGATTTCAAAGTGGTAACCACCGAAAAGAATGTCTTATTGGCTAATTGAATCCGTCGTTTGATTTCGTCAAGTTCATTCCCATCCTTCGAGAGGTTCGTCCCTAGGTACACGAAGTTGTCAACGTTTTCAACGTTATAGTCCCCTATTGTTATGTTTTGTCTTATTGGCGTCCTTTTCCTTGATTGAGTCATAACTTTTGTTTTTTGTTCGTTAATTTGCAGACTAACTTCCTTGGCGGTTTCGTCTAGAGCTACAAATACTTCCTTGGCGTCGTTGAACGAACGTGACATAATGTTGATGTCATCAGCGTAAGCTACTAGCTGTGTCGACTTAAATAATAGAGTTCCTCTCGTGTCAACGGGGATTTTCCTGATGACGTACTCAAGCGCTAAGTTAAAGAGTACCGGAGCTAATCCATCCCCTTGTTTTAGCCCTGTATTCGGCGAAAACGATTCAGTCATATTATTCTGAATCAGCACTTGTGACGTGGAGTCGGTCATGGTCATTTTCACAAGGCGTACCAACTTTACTGGAATTCCGAACTGCAGCATGATGTTATATAATGCAGTTCGGTTGATGCTGTCGTACGCTTGTTTGAAGTCGACGAATATTTGATGGACATCAATGTTGAATTCCCAGTATTTTTCCAAAATTTGTTTGACTGTAAATATTTGGTCAGTTGTCGATCTTCCACGTCTGAAACCACCTTGATATTCACCAACAATTTTCTCAGCGTGATGGGAAATCCTTAACTCTAAAATTTTTGTCAAGAGCTTGTACGACGTACAAAGTAGTGATATGCCCCTGTAGTTTTTGCATCGCAGTTTATCTCCTTTCTTGTGAATGGGACATATAACGCTTTTTCGCCACTCATCCGGTATCGTTTCTTGTTGCCAGATGCCTGTCACCAATCCATGGATTGCCTTTAAAACGGAAATCGCGCCTGTCTTCCATAACATTATCAAATATTTTTTGAAAACACGTTCAAAACTCATTTCGCAAACTTAGTTTTTAATGAAAACTATATTTTGATAGAATAATAGGCATATCGAACATTAGTAATAACTTTGGCTATCTTCAGTTTCAGAAGTCGAGTCGTGTAATAGTCGCACGTTTGCAATTCACGTAATCAGCCATTTTCGCGGTATCAATTGGTCATACCAGGGCTGCGATTTTACGCCGTTAGAATTTTTTTCTGGGTACCGTGAAAGATCGATGTTAAACCAACAATCCAACAATGATTCATAACCCTAAACTATTTGTGAGAAATAGTCTAGAACATTCGAAAAAATTTACTAAAAAATTGAGTTAGCCAGATGGGTTCTACCAGATCAGCCAAGGCAACCATTTTTCGTAACTAATCTGATGTTGTTTTGGTCGACATAGCGAGAATTTTTGAAAACTACTTAGCGGCTTTGATCTAACAATACATTTAAAAAGAAACCGCTGAATGGACCACCCATATTTTTTGTAACTTACAACTGTATAATTTTATACAAAATTACAGTTTTATATATTTCAGAGCAAATTTTATAAAGGTCTACATAGAAAAGGAAATATGTATTCAAGAGTTGGAGCATAATCACAGTTACTATTATCTCTTCGCGGTGTATCCGAGTCAGACCGTTTCCGGATTTGTGCTGAAAGAAAAAAGTTCCTCCCAAAAAATCTACGTACTAATAGAACCATCTCAATTAAACTCCCAAATAATCCCCCTTAAAACTTTTAGTTCCGGATGAGTCTAGTAGTTTGATCCTTGTGAAACTCTTACTCATCAGCTTTTGAAAAACATGAAAAAATATTAACAGCTCTCGAAACTTTTACACTTCTCGAATATTCATACTTGTAGCTGCTACTCTCAAAAAATCTTCTTGACAACACGACCAAAGGTCTATAATATCGTAACGATGTCGTCGTCGCCGACAACGACGGACTTCCTTCATTAATATTAAGCAAACTCATGCCCATCCCAATTTCATCTCACACAATTTTCGACCCTTAGCCACTCCGCCTTTGCAATCAAAAGCGAAATCATCCTGTCATAAAACGAAGAAAGCAATATTAAGTTTGCAAGTTTACAGTATAAGAAAATCTCAATAATATATTAAATTATCATATTTACGAGTGGCAACGGACGAATGGGCTGAATGAAATTTTCCAGAATTGAAACTTCTTCATTCGGTATCTATCTCCTTTACACAAATAATTCACGGAGAAATAAAAAAAAAACACTCGGTGGCTGCTTTGTGGCAATGCTTTTGAAGCATTAAGTACTTAGGAAAATGTTGAAATCGAAAAAAAATCACCCGAAATCGCATTGGAAAATTTTCGCTCGTAATCTCTCGAATACGCTTTTCGTTGAACGGAGAAGCATCACAAGAGACTGCAGCTCTGAACGGTGATTTGGAAGCGACTAAACAAAAAAAAAACACTAAATTAAATCCAATACTAGAACTGGGATATCCACAGCACGAAATCCACATCAATCCAATGTTTAGTTACAAACGAGCCAGGCCATCAACAGGATAAAGGATGATTTCGTGAGTGCTATCATTAAGATCGACCTCGGCGACCTCATCGTTCGAGATATACCGAAAAAATATGATTAAGAGGAAGTACAGTGGCATAATCACATTGCAGGATTGGATGAAAGTATCTTATTTGCCTAGTCTGGTAGATAAAAGTAAGTCTCGGAAATCGGAATTACCAATGCCTGCAGGAGTGGTATTCCAATGAATTCCAATGCATCAGACATTGCAGCGTACATTAGTAACTATTCTGCCACTAATGTATATTGGCTAAGAAAAGCCTTCTTCGGTCGAGCTAAGCACGAATCAGATAGAAATCGAATATTATGGGTGGCAAATATGCAAATAAAATTCGGTTGAAAATCATTGAGGATGTGGTGATGCGTCTTTGGAAATCTGAGAATTAATTAAAATTCAATTATAATATCGAGCTTGAACAGATTGAAACACTTCGTAGGAAAATCATGAATCTCTCTTAAAATGAGAATACTGTGCATCTGACTTAAAAACAATAATTCAGGGTCAAACATTTCGCAGACTAGGAAAATTTATGCGATATCATTTCGATGGAATATTGATAAGAACATGATTTTTTGATTAAAATTCGAGCCAGTTTTCTTTGGATTTTGTTTCTCGATTCAATCCAGTTTATATGAGTGAAAAATTTTGACAAGAATTCAGTCGTCTATTCACAGGATCCTTTATTTTCACTCAATATTTTCAACATCAAATATAACGTCAAGGTTAAAAAATGTATTCAAGTTCAATCATAAGGACCTACGCTCTTTGCCCAAACAATAATTCAAGCTAATAGCTGTGATCCCAAACAGGTCCATATAATACAGAACGTCACATCAAATATAGAGCTTTTTTACTTCCAGTATGTTCCACAAAAACGTGTCTTAAAAAGCATTAAAAACCCAACAATTAATTGTTTTTCAATTAATATCTTAAAATATACATTATTATTATATTATGCATGCAAATTATCTCAATCGCCCTTATCATTCATAATTGCTTCACATTTTCTGTGACAACTTTGCTTCAATTTTTGAGCATAATCCACACTAAAATGTCGCTAAATATATTTCAAGGTGCGTCTAAGTTGCCGCGTACTGAATATTTTTTCCCCATTTAGTTTAAGCTTCATCAGCGACAACACATTTTCGATAGGACTCGCATTCGGACTCTGTGATGGCCACTCCAAAGTTTATATCCCATTTTCCTCCTTACAAAATGTGAAAAAGAGGTGAATTCGATGCTTGGGATCATTATCCTCTTGTAGAATCATGTTATCGTTCTCAATTCCATATAATTTCTCTGCAAAACTCAGTAAACCTTTTTGATACAAAGTGTGCATCCAAGTTTCTAGTGAAAGTAATCAACTTTCCGAACCCGTTTCCTGAGAATCAGCCATTAACATGCACCTTTGCTGGATGTTTAGCTGTACACTGCAACAAATTTTCTCCATTTTCTGTCCAAATTTTGAGACTCGAGTCACTTTTCTAACAGGTTTTGCTCTGGGCTGCCTTAGACTAAGCGTTGGGTTTTTCCGAAACATCTCACAAATCACTTTATCAGCCCTTATCGAAGTACCTCTAGTAAGGCTTCTACCTGGCTTATCATCCAAATTCCCACATTCTTTATACTACTTTTTCACAAACGAAAAATATGCTTTCGTATATTTTGCTGCATCTTTTACACTCATTTTAGGACCTTTGCGATGTGTAACTAAAAATACAATTTCAAAACGCTTCTTTTACGCGGCAGTCATGTTTTAAATATGTTTTCTTCACGAAAGTTCAAACCATAGTGACAAAATTAATTAGGTGCGAAATTGGTAAAAGTATATTAAGAGCAATTTACTGTTATGTGCAAACACAGAGGAAAAAGTAACATGAGTCACATTTTTGTGGAACACACTATATATTCTTGTTTTTGTCACTAGTTCTACACGTATGTATGTTTGTGCCAACTTCTGTTACCTGATCTTCTTTAAAATTCATCCAAATAATTTTTCAACAAACCCATAAATTTATTTTGAAAATGGTACGCACTTGCAGTTTCGTACACTCCGTGTAGATGCACCCTTAGCATTTTAGAATTTGCCAAAAATTGTTCCTAACTTTGCTAACAGCTGTAACGGAAACATTCTATCAACTTATTCTCCGAAAAATTGTATATGATCTTCACGGGTTTCAACAGAAATAAAGTGCTGATTTACAGAGATACAGTGCTGATTATTTTCAACTTTTACTAACTCCGTAAAAGTTGAAGATATAGATCATTCTATGAACGAAAAATTTCTCCATTTAGCCAAAATTTATCTTCCTTATTGTGTGGAACAGCATTTGTGGCATATTAAATATCAAAATTTAGTAACCGACTTCGAACAGGAGAATCAAAGTTTTATCCGGAATTACACCCAATTTGATAAGATTGCTTGCGTAGAAATGAAAAGACAATGTGGTTTTTGCAACCCACTCTTGGCTAGAATGCATATTTTAAAATCGAAGCTGGCAGTAAACATTTCAAAAACAGACGAATACACCCCTTAAAATACCTATGCAGCTTTTGTCCCAAAACATGTAAAGGAATAGATATTCAAGACTTAGATGATGAGTGGTGAAAGCTTCCAATTTTTCCACGATTGCCGATTGACAATGAAATTTGTTGCTTTTATTATAATTTGGGTAAAATTCATAGATGAAGCTGGAAAACAAGATTTTGCTGTCCTGTCCTGTTAAATTTTCTTTGTTTGCCTTATTCAAACGCTGATTGTGAACGGATTTTTCGAAAATTAATTTAATCAAAACGAAAAATAGGAATAAAATGAATATTAACAATATTAACGTCAGAATGGAACCACTTGTATGATATTAACCCTCCAGAAAGTATGTATAAAAATTGTAATCAAGATATTTACAAATAGGTAGGTACTTGCCTACTCTGTATACACAGCTTATTGTACTTGCATGGAAGTAAAAAAGTGTGTGTATCAATTTATGTTTTTCGTATAGGAAAAAAAATCTTAAAAAATGTTGTTAGTTATAAAGTAGTTCCTCGCATAAATTATAGTTTTTGACTGAAAACCCACCTTTTCTCTCTCAATCATTATTTTGTTTTTGCTAAAAGCTAGACTATTTTTGTAGCCGCGTTCTCTTTCTTTGTTGCTCACAAGTTGCATGATGATAAACATGGCCCCTAATAAAACTATATTATAATTAACGAATAAAAGAATCATATTCATGGAGAAAACGAATGTTCTATCAAAAACTTCAGTATTTAGGTTTACACAAATACAAAGTAATGGTGTACGGTAAAAACGTGAAAATCAGGTAATTTTTGAACATTTGTACGGTAATTCAAGCCAGAAGACCTGGCAACCCTGTTTCTGTTTATTTTCCATCAAATTTTTGATAGAATAAGACTATAGAAAAAAATATAACTATAAAAAATCTTAATTTAACAGCAAATTTGCATACTAACGTTTAGTTTCTGATATTTTTTTAAAAAATATTAGGTGCAAATTAAATTACCCAATCCAAAAACTAAAAGCTTATTGTGAATAGTGTAAAATTTTGAGCAAGGTATAGTTTATTTTGATTGTATCATAACTTGGGAGAAAACTGTTTTCCTTGATAGAAAATTGAGTTCGATGGTGATTTTATGGTATACATTTAAAAAAATTCGGCCCACCTGATGAAGCCTATGAAAGTCCTTGAATTTCATTTTGATACTGAAAAACTAACCACCTCATCCAAAAACCCCATGATAGTAAACATATGTTATTTTATTTTAAAGACATTATGATCAAGCAAGCATTTAAATAGTACAAATATGAATCTCTTTTTTCATACTCTGAAAAATATCGAAGACAAAAATCATACAGTTGACGGTAGTGCACTAATGAAAAAGCATGTCTTTACTTCTTCATTTTATTTTATTTAGATCAACCAAACAAGCCATACAAAAAAAAACACTGACACAATTTGAATATATTTTAAATGTTGATGAAATATACACAACAAAAATTTTAAAAATATAACCACGTTTGGTAATGAATTGGATGAGCCATTCATGACGTGAGCACCTTAGTCAGAGCGGATTTAAACCAGCTTCAAACCTAGGTTTAGGAAGCTCGAAGAAATTGATGAAGCTAAACATTTTTTCACAAATCCTCAACCACATTTTATCCTGAGTAATAAAACAAGCGAATCCAAGAAAGTAAAAAAAACATGGACTTCTGCACAAAATTATTCAGCTTCACAGTAATCTATTTAATAAATGGCCTTTTCCGCATCTATCAGCCCCTGTGTGTATAATAATACCTTGAACAAATCAATCAATTCTTTAATCATATTGACCAGGTTGCAACATTTCTGAAGAAGTAACTTCAATTACCGGCCAAACAAAATAAAAAAAAAAATTATTTTACTTCTACGGTTTTAGCTATAGCAACGATTTATAGGCGGGGGCTTTGTCGTGGTGAAACAAGAGTTTTTTCAGCGCAAAATGAGGTCGTTTTGTTTTCACCTTCCTTTTTACTACATCCCTTAAACGGTGTAGTAACCCTACAAAATATTCTCCAGTGATAGTTTTCCCCTTCTGAAGGTAGTCAATGAAGATGATTCCTTTTGCATGCCAAAAGTTGTTTTTGCCTTTTTGGGGGTCGGTACACTTGCTCCAGTCCATTGTTTCGATTGCTGTTTCATCTTGGACGTGTAGTGATGAACCCAAGTTTCAGCCACAGCTATAAATTTTTGCAAAAACTCGCTGTAATTTCGCTTGTAGGTCGAGACAGTTTACCGGCCTATTTACGTTCGAGCGTTAGCAAACGAGGCACTCACTTTGCACAGAGATTGCTCATGCACAAATGCTCATGTGAAATATTGCGCCACGTTCAGTTGATTTCCCAGCAGTCTCAGCTATCTCGCTTACTTGCAATCACTTTTTATCACGAGGTTATGCATTTTTTCCATCATTTCGGGAATTGTGACCTCAACGGGGCGTTCTGAATGTGGTGCATAATCAATGCTCGTACGGCCATTTTTAAATTCTGGAACTTACTGTTTCACAGTTGGATACATGTTACCCGTTATTTTCACCGCCCGCGATTTTACCCCTTTTATTCACGTCCGAAGTCAAAGGGGGCAGTTTCGGTTGGCTATGCTCACTGGAAAAGGATGAGTCCGGGCGCCATTCGCTTCACTAGATACCGAAACTGCTGGCGACCGACCCACCGCTCCGAAGCGAGAAGAGAACGGCGGTTGGGAACCAATCTTGTTCCTCCTTATAAGGATTCCGTAACACTATATTAAAAATCCGTAGATCGACACTACGGACGCGATGCACAACCACTCACAGATCATAATAGAAATTTGTGAACGCACTTTGCTTTTCGATGATACCGATGAATTTATTACAAAAGAAATCTCCTATCTTAATCTAAATCGATATCACGCACTTAAAATTCTCCTATATTCATATATATCGGTCTCATGCACTTAAAATAACTTAATGAAATTCTAACAAAAAAAATAATGCGCACACTAACGACTTTGATCTGCTACGCTGATTCGTTGGGGCCCTTGCGTCGACTTCACTCCTACAATCGCTAATTTTGCCTCCTTGGCCTGTAGTAGCGTTCCAATCCGGTTGTCGAGTTTCTCTCTGGTCGTTCCAAGTTATCATTCGCCTTTCGACTCGTAATCTTTCTTCCAATTATTTCTAATTTCCAGCACTTCTCCCGTTGACTCCGTCAGTTTCTTGGCCAGTTCCGTCCCACCAAAAAAAGAAACAAAGGTTTGACTATCAGGATTTTGTCGCTTCTTCCTTGGACATCCGTCTACTTACCGGGTTCGCAGCAAAAGAGACCAATTCTGCACTTCCCGGTGCCCAGGAAAATTTTGGCGGCAGCGGGATTTTCAAACCCGTTCATTGTACTCAACTGAGTTCATTCTCACCTAACAGGGTGTTGGATTTCCATTTCACCACAAGATCCACTTTGGGATAATCTCACCTCAGATTCCGTCCGTCAGTTGACATCTCGTAACATTTCTCGATGCCAACACACCGTCTGACTCCTCGACAATTTACTAAAGATTAATTCGGACGTAGTAATTCGAATCCTACTTCGTCGACCTCGGCTATTCATTCCTGTGGGTGAAGGTAAGTAGTGTCGCTTTTTTTTCCCTGTGAATTCATACAACGATTGATCGGTTTGGCCGCGGAAATTTGTGTGCCAAAAGAAAGTCATCATCGTCATTGCTGCGTTCTGCTGATATTCTTTTCCGGGTCTTCCAGGTTTGTTTCTTTAGACGATATATTGTAATTAGCACTAGTGCTACTGTAGTGCATGAAGCTAGTAGTCTTTGCCGCCGCCTCGGGTCTGCTCCTCGGTCGCGACATAACCACTGTCTGGGGCGACTGTCCCAAGTCAGTCGAAATTCGGTCGATTGTTGACGTAGGTCCGGGTTTGTCAACCCGCGTATCACGGACCATCTCGGGCTATATTGAAACAACCCAAGTCGCGCGTTTAATTTTGGGTTAGTTGATGTCTGGTGTCTCGTTGATGTCGCGATGATTGTGATGTAGTTTGTATGATGATCGTGCTGTTGTTTGTATGTCCTATTGTGTTTTTGATGTTCGTTTGCGTCGCCGCGTTAGTGTAATGTTCGTTTCAGTTGTATTGTCATTAACTTTCTATCTACCGTGCCTAACTACAACCTAGTCTTATGTAATACTAAAACTAATTTTAACACATAAAGTAGTATCTGGTGGTTTGTGCATGGCTAATGCGGCCCAATGTCCATCGTTCTCACATCTTAGAGGACAGTAGAAATTATTTTTTTTTAGCTACTAACCTTCCTCAAAATACGCGAACTGTAACATACAATGGAGACGAATCTCTCTGAGTTTAACCCATTTCTTCTTTAATTTGAAGTGGTCTTAGGCCTTTTAAATAGAAGTATTTAATAAACGCGTGTTTTTTCCGATTTTCACTTAAGCACTTAACACAACTTAAACAATAGGCTACCAAACGAGTACTAAAAAAGCAATTGACCTGAAATTTAGCCTGCAAGCTTGCCACGAATAGTGCTATCAAATATTTTTTTTTTTTTTTTTGAGTACTAATTCCTGTTTTACGAGGAAAAGGTTGGCTTATAACGATTCGCATCAGCCATCGTGTTCGACATCACCCGTACATTGGGTTAAAATACTCCTTCAATCTAATACTTCGCTACTCATTCTAGGTTTCATTAAACTTTACTTAGTTACTCTAGATGTTTCTATTTACTGACTATAATTACTTATAATTAAATTATTTACAAGGCTCAGATATTTTCAACTTATACAAGGAAGCGTTAAAATCTACTTTATCTATTTACATTACATTGTTTACAAATTCAAATCAACCAATTCTAGAAACCTTCCTAATTCAGTGATGTGCTTTATGTTATTTACCATCAGTATCGAGTCTACTTTATTGTAGTGTTGGAAAATTTCAAACTCCACTCTCTGGTTACTAAATGCCTGACAGTGAAAAATTTGGTGATCTAGATCATCTATTAGTTCACATCGAGAACATTTCGGACTGTCTATAGTTTTCATTCTGAATAATTGTAAATTACTGTAGCATTTGTTGGTTATTAATCTATTTAACTGTTTTACTGTTTTACTTTTCAATTTCAAGTTCTTAAACCAAAACCTACTTCTTCCACTTAGGTATGCTTTATTCCAGGTGCATTGTTTATACTTCCCTACTTCCCTTCTATAATTTTCTCTGTTCTCATTGATAATTAAATCACTAATTTGCTCTATTGCTTCATCTGCCTCAAAATTATTATTGTAGATTTCTCCCTCCATCATTCCTACTTTCGCTCCCTCATCTACTTTGTTCATATCATCTATTCCACAGTGCCCTGGTATCCATATCACTTCTATTTCCTTATTAGGTATTTCCCTACATACTTTGTAAATGTCATTAATGACTTTTTTATTGAGAACATTCTCTTTGATTTCTAAGCATGCTCCATTTGAGTCTGTTAAGATCATCACTTTCTCAGGATTTAATTTGCATGCATTTAACGCAAGAAAAATCCCTATCAATTCCGCATTGACTACTGAGCCCTCCTGACTTAAACTGAACTTTTTGACTTGATTACTTCTCTGCATCAAGAATGCACATCCCCTTCCTAGACATGATTTTGCTCCATCTGTTATAATGATGATTTTATTAGATGCTGTCGCTTTGCCAATTAATTCTTCATACTTACTCCTTATCATTACCTTATCATTCAGACTAATACTTTTGAACGGACCATTTTGCTTAGGAACTATTTTTATATTTCTCGGTCTATCTAATTGTTCTACCACTTCTACTCTATTTATTATATTTCTAAATTTATGATATAATTGATAATATCTAGCTTTGGATTTCATTGAAATTATTTCTTTAAAGACTTCATTTTCAGTCATTTTTATTTTAATTATTTCCTTTGCTAACCTAAACTGAGCCCTGCAGTTGGTTGGGACTTCGTTCGCCATATCAAATGCAATTATGTTGGGAGTCTGTTTCATTAATCCTAGGCATCTTTTAATCACTCCAGCTTTCAGGCTGTCTATTCTTTTTAGCAAATAATCTGGCGCATCATATAGGCTTGACACGTGGCTCTCTAATTTCGCTCTGATAAAGGACTTATAAAGTACTATACTCTTTTCTGGTGGGAGCCCACTCTTCACCCCTGTGACTCTCTTTACCATGCTAATTTCCGGCTTAACTTGTTCTATCTTATTTAGTATAAAGTCTTTCTCCGAACTATTGTTTTTAATGATTTTTCCAAGAAACTTAACTTCATTTACCCACTCCACTTCTCTGTCCTCAATTTTTATTCTACTTGTATAGTATGCGTTTCTATTCAAAATAATCCCTTTGCATTTCTCCGCATTTAGTGGTAATTTTAAATTTCTAGCTCCTTCCGCAAACAAATCCATACTTCTTTGCAGTTCGTTATAGCAACTATTCTTATTCCTGTTGGTAGCTATGATTACAAAATCATCTGCGTATTGAATTATCTTAATATTATTACTAATTACTTTGTGCAAAACCGCCGTATACAAATTGAATATCAGAGGGCTTAATACATCCCCCTGTGGGATACCATTTTTAACCGCCACATTCGCCTCTCCTAGCATTATGCTTCTATTCACAAGGAACGCGAGAATCCACCAACTATATACTTCCGGTACCTTTAGTTCGAACATAGTGTCCTTTAATACTTTAAGGTCAACCCCTTCGTATGCGTTCGAAATGTCTAGCGTTACCATCATCACATTTTGATGTTTCGCTTTAGCTTGGTTAATCCAGAGGTCTACCATGTTGAGACATGTACTAATTGATCTGTTCTTTTGGTACGCATGTGAGTTTCTTGGGATTTTATTCATTAATTCTTTATTCTCTACTAATCTGTTTTTAATAATTCTGTTTATTACTTTTACCATTACATTTAATAAGGAAATCGGCCTGTAGTTTATCAACTCATTTGGGTTTTTCTGTGGTTTAAGTATAGGGGAGACCCTTATCTTTAACAATTCTGATAGGTTTGTATGATAGTTCACAGTATCATTCAACGCATCTACCAATTTTTCTTTACTTGTTGAATTCATAGCTCTTAGCATTTCATACGTGATTAGATCAGGCCCAGGTGCTGACTTTCTTTTATGTCTTTCCAAGACTTCTTCTACTTCCCCTATTTTTAAGTCCATCAACTCTGATGGTTTCCTAAGTTCATTTATATTTAAGCTATCTTGGTGACTTTTGTTTTTAATCATTGTTAAATAGGTTAAGTTATTTTTTTTGTCCCAACCAGATGAATTGCTTATCTTTCCTATTTTCTTGATGTTGTTTATAAATCTCCAAAATTCTTTGATATTATCTCCTTTGGCCAGCTCCATGATTTTGTTTATCCAGCTTTCTCTCCTGAGCTTTTTTACTTCCTCATTCCACTTCGTCACGGCTCTATGATAATCATAGAAATCATCCATAAGCCTACTCTGTTTGTACCTTTTCAGGAGATCCTTTTTCTTATACCATAATACCTTAATCTCTTCATTCCACCATAATTTGTTTGTATGCTTAAACTTGGTACCCTTTACTTGATTATTCACTACTATTGCTTGAAAATCATTACTAATTTGACTTAAATTACCTTGAAACGTAAACTGGTTGATTTCTTCCAAAATTTTCTTTGATATCTTATTAATTCTATTATCTTTGCTTAATTTTGCCTTGAATGTAAAAACTATGGCTTTGTGATTGCTTTTACTAACTAGATTATTCAGTGTGTTCCATCTTAATTTGGTAGGCAAAAAATTGCCAAGAGTGACGTCCGGTGCTGATGACCCTCCCTGTCCTTGGATCCTTTTATTTGAAAAGGTCCTATTTCCATTATTATAGAATATCAAGCTAAATTCATTCATTAGTTTCCGCAATTTATTCCCTCTCGCATTGTTTATGAGGTCACCCCAACACATACTCCTAGCATTAAAGTCTCCTCCCATGATAAAGATGGACTTATGCGCAGTTATTAAAATTTTTTTTAATTCATCATAGAAGAAATCACTAACAATGTCCGGTGGACAATAAACAGAATAAATACTTAAATTATTTTTAAGGTTAATGGTTTTAATACCCACTGCTTCTACCTTAGTATCCAGAAAGATCTCCTGAAATTTGATCTCCTTTCTGATGAGAATACACACACCCCCTCCCCTTTTATCCTTTCTATTTTTAGCTACAATATTATATCCAATCACGTTTATATTACTATTATTCTCTTCTGTAATCCAAGTCTCCGAAATCAAAGCTATGTCAAAATGCTCATTATTCAAGTAAAACTCCAAACTACTTTTATTTTTATAAATTCCCTGTATATTCAATTGCAGTATTTTCATTTTGGTTTGTTACTATATTCTCATTTTTCCTCATTAGATTTATCAAAAAGTCTACTATACTATTGGAAATTGATTCCCTCTCTAATATTATCTTCTCTATTTCCTTATTTTTCATAATACTAGTAAGAAATTTTTCAAGCTCACTGGTTATCTGATAATTTTTATTCTCATGTACTGGTTTAACTCTTGATTCTTTTTTTCCTTCTTCCACCTTTTTATCTTGTCTCTCTGATTCACTTGCTTTCCCTATTTTCTTAAAACCCATATCTCTGTTTTTATACTTTAGTACTTCAGAAAATTTCTTTTTGATAAATGTACTATTGCTTTCTTTATCCACATCTCTTGTTGATCCATCTTTTTTATTCTTTAGCTCTGGATACTCACTTAGATCAACCTCATCTAAACCACTAAATCTATTAATCTTGTTCACGTAATCTTTTGCTTCAACATAGTTAACATTCCTTTTAGCTGCTATTTCCATAATTAGTTCCTCCTCTCTCCACTTAGGGCATCTCTTGTCTGTTGAAAAATGTTCATTAGAATTGCATAAGATGCATTTAACCATGTTACATGTTCCTTCGCAATTATTCTCACCACATCTCAGACATCTTTTAATTTCGTTATTGCAGTACTTCGTGATATGACCTAGCCTCCCACATTTATAACATTGTTTGGGCTTCGTTATATAGTATTCAACCCCCATTCTTAGGTATTCTACGTATACGTAATCAGGTACGTCCTCTCCTTCAAATATACATTTTATTGTTAGTGACGGTATGAATTTTGATAAATCGTTCCTGTCTCTCATTGCCATCCTTTCCACACTTCTAATCTTCATATTCTTTATCCTATTTCCAAACTTGTTACTTGGCACTCCCATCTGAATTATTTTTTCTAAATTAAAGTTTAGCGGGACATTTCTAATTATCCCGTACCTGAATAGGAAGTTGTTAGGAATGTACCCACTACAGCCATATTTCCTCAGGATCTTGCTATCTAATAGATTATTCGCATCCTCCGCCTGTTTGAACTCTATTTTGATCTTATTAAAGCCTATTTTAACAACTTTCTGAATGTTTTTGATATTTTCACCGCTTGTCATTGTATAGAATGTCATGTCATCTAACCTGACTCTACCTCCTTCATCATTTTTCCTTTCAACAATCACTGGGTAAGTTTTCTTTGAATTTCTAACATATCTGTTTGATTCTCTATCTGGCCTCATACTTTCCCGCTTATCTACCATCTCAATGCTACTCATCGTTTCTTTATCATTTTGATCTAGCGGATTTCCTACATTAACCACCATGCTTTCTACCACATGTTCCATACACCTAACCTCACTATTTTCTGAATCCGGGACCACCTGCTTTGGTGTTGTCCTAGACAAAACATTGATCTCTTCCTCCCCTTTCTTTCTCTTTACCCTTGGTTTGGAGTCCCCTTCTTCAGGGTTCTCCTCCATTATAACTTACTCAATCCTTTAGCCTCTAGGTCTATATAATCCTCACTAATTAATTACCTTTCCCCAATCTTCCTCTTCTACCTCACTCAAATCTACGAATCTTACCAGAGCCTGGCCCTTGATATTTCCAACACTTTCACCCACGAAAAAATAAATTCATCCGAGGTTAATACTAGACACCCCGAAAAGCACACCACTTCACAATTTCAAATTTTTAGGTTATCTTTACAGCTATTCTAATTATCAAAATTGCTGATGCGACTTATCTCTCCTAGGTTCCAAATTGGAAAAGGTATCAAATATTTAAGCACTGCTAGCGACATGCCTGATTAGCCGGAAACTTTTTCCCTCACCTTCGAAGAGCCTAGGCATAAAAAGAAACTCCTACTGAGGATTTTGAGTTAGATATTTTAGACTTCACCTCTTAATTTACATAAATAGTGATAATAAAGCTTTTAATTTACATAAATAGTGATAATAAGACAAAATTGTTTTCCAAGCGTGCACCAATTGGATCATTATATAATAGACACAGCAAAAATTTCCAATGAATACTTCTTTAAAAAAAATGCTCGAAATTGCACTGAAATTATGTAGCAAACGATAAGAAAACCATAAAATAGTTATTACCTGAATGAAGAGATAAAAAAATCACGAATATATAATTTTTGGATTTTAATACATAAAACAACGCCACAATCTGCACACCGTACTTCAAGCGATCGGACAAAAGTGACTACTTCATTATCTCACCGGCAGCGCATTAGCATTTTCCTTGATGGCACATCAAAAAATCCTTCCGGCAATCCGGAGTATTCATCAAATTTATAATGGTAAAACACACAAAAGCGACCACCATCACCCCGACAATAACCGTTCCATCCAACTTTTCTGCTCGCCTGCGTTGCAAATTAAGAATTAACGAAAATGTCGGCGTAAATTGCGGTGGTTGCGGTAACGGTGCCAAGATTGCCATTTAAACTGATGGGTTCATTGTAACGTTCCGTGTCGTGGTATAATCCAATATAAATCTCCTTGGGACTCTTAAATTTTAATGAAGCAGAAAACTTATGTATGTTTATTTTTCGCGAAATACCTATCATGAATATCAGGACAGCGAGAACGTATTGTGTTCGTATGAATGAATATATAGCCAGGCATTGAACCATCCACATTCAAAACGTCTGGCTTGCCCGCAAAAGACTCAACCATAGGTGCTCCGAAGCCATGTCGCACTTTAAGCAATAATTAAATTCCTCTTCTACCTGCGCTTTGTTCCAGTTTCGACAGTTTCCGAGAGCTAGTCTTATGAAGTGAAAGTAATAACGGCATTGATAGATTTATCTGAACGTAAATTCTAAGAGAAGAGCTCACGAGTCTGGCACGTGTCCGTGGTTCAACAATCTCGCCAAGTCGCGTTTAAGAAAGTGGTTTGGCATTGATTGTTGTTCTTGACAGAAGAGGTAATACCTGGAATTGATTCGATGGAAGAACTGAATACTTCAAAGTGAATTATAAAAGCATTTTGGTGAAATTGTTCCCAAATCAGTTTGGGCATGAATAGAAGGATTTCGAATCTTACGAAATCTTGGAAATGTTTATCTCTTTAAACCTTGTCACATGCTATAGTTGGTTACCAGAGCATAATGTCTTGTTGTGTCTACATAAATATCGATTACAGAATTTCGACAGCATTCTCGATGGACCGATTTGGAGCCAAAATTTGCAAGGTTGTGTGCAGGGCCGAATTTAAGTATGGGCAACTGCTCAGGGCGGCAAATATTTGGAAGGAGTGGAAGGGTGGCAAATTTTCAAAAAGGTTCATATTATCTAAAACTTTCAATTTTTGCTACAAAAATACAAACTAATCTTAGAAAATCAGCAAAAGCTGAATCAATTATGCGTCTCTTGAAAAGAACAAAGAACTATTTACAGCTCAGCAGTTTTGTGTATTGAATCAGAAATACTCTGTTCTTTAGACTTAGAAAACCTAATGCTGCAATTCGCTAATACAAAATTTAGGCGAGTATTTATCTTTTAAACTATAGAGGGTGGAGGGAGGTCGGATTTTTCTATTCACCATCGAAATGTAGTTCATCAAAATGGAATAATCCGATGGTCCTCCATCACCTGCGCCTTCACCTCCCTACCCGCACTTTTAAACGATCAAAACGGTGTCATTTTATGGCCCGTCGATCATCTAGACAGCACGTTTCCTTGAAATGCTCCCAATCTTTAATGTATGCAGAAACATTCTAGGCAATGTTTTGGTGTTACCAGGCGAATGTCGCTTTACAAAGTTTGTGCGTTGTTTGTCTTTGCTTATAAGTATTGATTCGAGTTAGAGGGGGTAGTACCGGTTAGAATGCTAAAAAAACAGCCTAACTTTCAATATTTTTTTTCAGCTCCTTTAGTATGGTAAAATTTTAAAATTTGCATGGATAAAATACACAAGATGGAAACTACAAAAAAAAAAATTTTATTATTTTTTCATTTTTCTACTTGTTTACAGAGGGCGCCAAAGTTGATGTCTCGAAAAATGCCTCGTCATGCTACGGACAGATAACCTAAAAAATCAAACCGCATTTTAAAGAGGAATATTTCTTACGTGGTAATCTATCACAATATTTTAAAAATATGACAAAAAAAAATTGCGGTTGTTTGAAATTTTTTTTCGAAAAATCTATTTTTTTTTTCACTTTGTTTCGCTTGCCAAATTTTTTTGGGTGGACTTTTGGCCTTTATTGTGGTAGGTTACCAGACAAAATACTTGAATAAAGAAACACACCAAATTTGATTTAAATCGGTTCGGCCAATCTGGAGAATAAGTGTCCGCAGTTTGAAAAAACATCATTTCGAGAAAAACGCGTTTAAACTTTTTTCCATTTATTTATTGAATATTATTCCAAAAATAAATTTTTGTCACTTGCAATTGCTCAGTTTTCAATCTCTGAACCAAACATAAGTGCTCCTGAGCCCTCCCTCCTAAGCTAGTTGCTCTTGCAGTGCAAAAAAGACGCGCTTCCTTTGACGCTGCCTTTGCCGCTTTTTCCTCCTGACTTATGCGTTCTTCATCTTTTTTCTCGCAGTAATTAAAAGAAGCGGTGTACCGTAAACTGCCGTAACTTTTCAATTTTTGAGAATATCTTAATAAAATATTGAGACGTGATTTCTGAAGGTATAATAAATTTTAAAAATGCAAAATATAAAAAAAGGATTTTTTCAAAACTATAACCGGACTACCCCCTTAAACAAGATACGAATATTTATATTTTTGGGCATAATTCGCCATTGCGACGAGTTTCTCGATTTTAAGAGGAGCAGTTTTTTACTGGATGTGTAAATATCCGTGTAAATCACGACACCTTGATTTTAAGGTGTCCTGGAACGATTTATAAGCAAGTTTGGCACCATAAGCGGCTAAAAATCAGGTGCACATTTAAAGTTTTTTTTGCATATTCTCTTACATCTCCTCCGCCACATGTCATCAGACTCGAGAACAAATTAATACTTTTGAGACAAACAGTCATTGATTGGCTAAGTTTTTGTCGGGAAATGTGCTGTTTTTGGAACAGCACGAAGAAAAGCTAAATCGGCGGTCCCAGGACTATTTTTGAGATCGACGAATGCACGCTGGGCAAACGGAAAAATTATCGCGGTCAGCTTGTAATGGGCCAATGGGTTTTTGGAGGTATTTTCCGTGAGGTAAGAGAAGCGTTTGTGGTTCCCGTTGACACGCGAGACAGGAAAACGTTATTGGCAGCTACCAGAGAAAATATTGCTGATGGCACGGCCATATATTCAGATTGTTGGTGTGCATATGACCGTCTGGAACAGACAGGCAATTGACATCTAACAGTGTATCACTCGCTGAATTTTATCGATCCGTTGACTGGCGCCCACACTCAAAACATTGAGAAGTTCTTGAAATATTTGCGAGGTGGCGTGCCCCGGTTTCTGCGTAAAAAAGCCCATTGGTCAGGTTACATAGCCGCATTTTAATTTAAGCGCCATTTTGGCTATAACAACGTAATCATAATCCACAATTTCATAAAATGTAATAGAGCTATACTTATTTGAGAATACCAAGTAAATTTTTTCATCTTTTAATGTTTATTTTAAATTTTTATCGATTTGTTTGAAACTAGGTACAGTGAAATATTGTTTTTATTTGTTATTATGATTGCCAATAAATTATTGTCACTATTAATTACATTTTTTACGTTTTACATATACTTTTAACATCTCTGTACTTTCCACTACATCGACTGCTGATTGTTTGTAAACGGGAGCGGGGAGGTGGAGTTGAATTTTAAATTGGAAAAATAAGAAACAAAATTAATTTTTTACCCTCACCCCCTGTACTCTAACATACTTCTTCGCCCCCACCCGAAAACACCTTTATACTGCTAAGCAGGTTCAGCCCTATTAACTCCACCCTTTTTCAGACGGGCGGGTGAAAATGAGGAAGGGTGCCAATTTCACAACTGCCCAGGGGCGGCAAGAAGATCAAATCCGGCCCTGGTTGTGCGTATTTAGGCAGTTTGACTCTTGTTAGCTAAACGAATACATACTTGTCATTCAAAATATATGAAGAATAATTAAGAGCAAATCTATTCTAAACAAATCTATACTAATTTACTTATCTATTCAAATTAGTGAAATTATTACATTGATTTTGCTTAGAATGTCATTAATACCTTATCATAAATTTACCATTTCAAATTCATCTTGAACTCTTGCATTGAAACGGCAAACACATGTTTGATTCAAAAAACTAAAACCCATACCTATGCGATACAAAACTATTCATCACAGGCAAGCCTACGTTTCAAATCCGTTGGTATTTTACATTTTCCCAACAACAACAACTCAATCATTTCCATCACAGGCTGTGCATAAAATGAAAAACTGACGATAATCAAAATGAAGTCCTTATACAGCCAATTAAGCCCTTCGAAACAAGTCAAGCTGCTGATCCAGGGTATAGTTCATTCGGTCCCTAATTTAGCAAGAGTTGAGGCAATCTATACGCGTGCCAAATGATCCTTCAAAGCAACTAATTCGCATAAGCCAGGCAACCGGTTAGCTATTCAGCTCTCTGGTTCTAACCTAACCATATCCGGGAAACAGGTCATATGATGAAATTTGAAATATACCAACTTACATACTCGTACATACATATGCTGTCCCTCCCGCCGAAACTTATCTGCCCACGTCGCGCAGCTCGTATTGATTTCTTTCCCGAATCTTGAGCACTGCCTCACATCATTTTCGCTTTCCCGGCTTCAAGTTCTCCACGGACCAAACAACTCGAATACTCACGTACACTATGCCGTTTGGGAATGGGCCCGGCACAGGAGAACGGGTCGAAATCGAAAGCTTCCAGCATGACCTGAAAACTCATTCCAGCGTGAACATTATGGAATATGAGCTAGTAGGTGGGCGATAGACAAGCCCGCATGCATCTGATGAAAACGCATTACAAATGTCCTTGTCAGGCGCTCCGGCACTCGACCGTCGATTTTATTGCATAATATTTCTGAACAGTGAAAGGATGGTGGATGGCTCTTTTCGTAAATGTTTCCAGCAAAGGCAATGGAGCTGATGACCTATTTTTACAGTGCATAATATGCTTTGTCTTACTGGGTGAGTCCATTGCTAAGGCTTGAGAAGGATGTGCTCATATTATTTTCAGGTATGATCATGAAACATTACAAAAAATGCAACAAGCATTCGTCGGGGTACTAATGAAACCTGCTAAATGTAAACAGTAGCTAATGATATATAATCCTACCCTTATTTTCATGAAACACAAGCTAATAAAATTTAGAAAGCACAAATGAATTATTTGCCTGTGGACTGTTTAAAATTCCATAAGTCTTAATTACATGGGGCGGGAAAAGTAAGTTCGACTATCTGAAAATTCCGTAATGAGAGTAATGGGTTTTGTAGCGGAAATGAACAGGTTACCTTGACCATTTCGAAATTTATTTTTTTCTGAGATTTATCCGGCTCAGATAAATATAAAAAAAACACCTGGTGGGTGGATGATTTGGAAAAATAATGCGTATGTAAATAAGCTAGACAATATTTTGGGCCTTAACATTTAATTTTAAACAGTTCTCAACGATCTACAATTTGTGGTCTGAATTTGTTCAATTTGTCCTAGATTAACGGGTAGCCTATTTAAATCTTATATGTCTGTTTTGTGTAGTTTTAGCATGAGCTCTTTTCTATAATTACTATAGATTTCTTTAGGTTAGGTTGGGTTACCACACATAGGCACAAGAGAGGCCCGTTGTGATGCCTCAATAATTCGTGACTCTATTCTACACACTGAACTCGGGAAACCATCTGCTTCCCTTGACAAAACTCGCTATCTCCTTTAAATTGACCAGGGACAACTTGGTCAGGTTTGAGAAAAAGGGATCACTAATTGCCGCCAACCTTCTCCTTGCCAATGCCAGGCACTGACACAAGAGGTGGAGGACGGACTTCTTCTCATCCTCTGAGCCATATTGCTATATTTGAAATTGATGTTGGTGATTTAGTGAAGACCGTAGAATCATCTTTTCTTCCTTAAAGAAGCAACATTGTCCCCTTTTACGGTTCAGTATCAAATCACACACTGTCACACACAATACCACCACTTGTTTCCGCTCCAGCCTCTTGGTAGTGGAAATCATAGCTAAATCAACAGAAAACCTCCCTATCAACGAACATTCTGAAAAATTTTCCCTATTTAGAAAACAAATGTAGATTTCTAGTAAATTTTATGCTTTGTCTGCAGAGCTACATAAATTAAAATTTTTGAATTTTCTCTTTGCACAAGAACGGAATTTGTCTTCGCGGAAACTCGCAACCCTTTAATCAGATCAATATGAAATCTACAGATTGCATTGGTCTTAAATAGGAATAGATTTAGTAGAAGTTACTTTGAAATGTGGGGGCCCGGTAGCTCTGTGCGCTTAGGCGTCAGGCCGATAAGCAGCGTGCTACGGGGCCTGCGGGTTGGAATCCCGCCAGTGCCATGGCTGTAAGTGTGAATGCGTGTGATTATCTATGAGTGTGGCAAATGGGCCAAAACTGATAGCCTAATGCTGACCGCGTTCCCGGCGGCCATCTTCATTAACCTAACCTAACCTACTTTGAATTGTGGGAAACCTTGCGGCAGTGGTGCCATTTTGAAAAATCGCTAAGAAAAAAATTAGGATATAGCTGCAGGCTATGGTGATTTTTGTCCCTTGAAAGTTGAAAATTCGTTCATCAAAATAAAGCTTTTTCCCTATATTTGATGAACTAGGTAGACTTGGTACCTTGCTACCGTAGGTCTCATGCTCCTTCTTATTGGGAATACCGATGACATCCGTGAAATTGGCCATCAGGCAAAAATACATTGAGGACGCTAGGAACTCGTGGGTAGATGAATCATCCTGTGCGATAATAAGGCAGTCCTGGTTCTCCATAAATGCGCATCGCATCAGGCAGCTATTAGCTCTAACTCTAAAACTAAGCACTATGCTTTGTACTGTGGGTGGTCTTAGGACCGCATAGGATGGCATGCGCAACGATTTCTCGCAAGGTTCAACGACCTCTGTCGGAGTTGTGGCTCTGAGGAAGAGGATGGATCCGTCCGCCATCTCATGTGCCAGTTCCCGGCTTTGGCAAAGAGAAGGGTAGTCGGACTTGGTGCAACTTTTTTCTCAAATTTGACCGAACTGTTCCTGGTCAATTTAAAGCGGTTAGTGCGGCCCATCAAATGAAGCAGGTGGTTTCCTGACTTTAGCGAATCAGAGAGAGTCAACAAACGATTGCGGCATCACAACGGGCCTCTCTTGTGCCTAAGTGCGTCGCTTGGCAGGCCTCTGTCGACTGGCAGCCACTCTAACCTAACCTAATCTAGCCACTAAAGTTTCCAGTGCATATAGAAGATGGATTTTCTGGCAAGTCAAGATTGGTAGGAATTCGTTGAAAAATTTAGATAGGGTTTGTTTGTTTATTTTTTTATTTGGTTCGTATTCAATACAACAGGCAAACTGCCCAGTTACAGTTTGGATACAGTGGAAAAAATAAAATAACAAGACTAAATAAGAATATATAAATATAACAACATTCCAACTTCAGATGCTCGAAGTGGGCGCTCTTAATGGTTTCTCGAGCCACCAGAAGAAGAGACAGCTATGTTCACTGAGTTATTTTTATATCTTCATACTGCATATCCTTGACAGTATATTGGCCCCCATTTCTTAAGGCAATCACATTTGAAATGCCCCTTTCTCACAATTCCAGCATTACAGAGGTCCATTCATTGCCGGTTTTCTATTTATTTCTGTTCTTCGATTGTGAAGTTAAATTATAGGCCAAAGAATCCTCTCGCGTCCACTTACCAGCCAGAAAAAGAGCCTGTTTAACTTCCTTATTGTGCAATCTTTGGAAGAAGGTATCATTTTCCGTTTTATTTTGATGCTCCGGATCTGACAAAGGAAATGACAAAAGCGTCAGACGCTCAATAACCTAAAACAGCTTTTGTGACATTTCTCCTGGTTTCTGGGTTCGCATTGTTATCTGTGAGCTATGTACCTCTTTCAAGTTATCCTTACCGTATGTCTCTGGAGCGTTAGTGAGGCTGGGATAACTGGAGTAATTTTCAACTGCGGTGTCTAGTGAACTTCCGCTGTAGTCGTATGTTGGCGATTATTCCAACAATTGTGTTCTGCTACAGCTTCAAACTGCTTCTTGTAAATATTCCGTGAAGATAACCTATAAAAAATTGATGGTTTCAGCCAATTGTTGCCACTAGCTTCGGTCTGAATAATGGGAGCTATTTTTGTTTTAACCGGCTACAGGTCCGATTTCAGTTCATTAATATCTTACTCGACTCTTATAATCTACTGCTTTACTTCCAAAGTTTCAGTGTCTAGATAATGTTTCAATTTTGAAGCCTCGCTGTCTCACTGGTGTTTTACTTCCACAGCTTAAGTTTCCAATTGCTGTTGTACTTTTTGTTTCATTTTTGTTAATTGTAGCTCGTTTTTATAGCCTGCCAGTCAAACTGTTTCTTAATATCCAGAGCTTGATATTTCATATTCACAGTCTGTTGATCTAAATTTTGGTCGAGTTTCATGGCTTGTTGTTGCATGTGGAAAGCTACTTTGAATAGTAAATCCATTATAAAATTATTTTTCTCGTTTATTTGTTCTTCCTGAGCGTGATCCTAGCTCGTTTCCTTGTCTGGAAATTCGAAAGCTACCGGATCGATCCTTCGCTCTCAAAGTCTTCCATAGCAGTGGCGGCTCGTCAGGGTGGGCCCGGCCCGCGTGATTACACTTACTAGCTTCGATATTATTTTTTGTTTTTGTAAGTCTCACCATTTCATTCGAAATTCGCTGGTATTCCCAATAGTCACCAAGTCCAAAATTGCTCACTTGTTAATCAGCTCACAAGCTTTTGTGTCGGCTGAAAACTTCTAATCAATTCACAAACGCAAACGAATTCCACTTCTGACACCAATTATTATATTTAAAAACTAAAAAGTGAAACAATACTCCGCCCTTAATGAAATCTTAATACTTTTACAAAGTAAATGAACTTCCAATATATTTCAAATGAATTGAAATACAGCTCTTTATCATGATTTCAATTCGATTCTACACGTATTCAGCTTCACATTCAAAAGCTTTAAGAAGTGAAATAAGAAGTGAATAAGGCAAGATAAAAAAATATAATACATCGAATCAATTTCTACCTTAAAAAACTTATCATCTTCGCTCATGAATATTTTTCACGTTCGAAAATAGTTACCTTGAAGCCTACAGCAAAACACAACCACTTACACGCAGCAGTCTTGCGACGGAGCCAATAAATAAAAATTTCCTCCGAACATCATCGAAATGTATAAAACTTTTACGCACTCAGGAACCATCTGCTAAACCGACGAAATTTGAAAATCATTACGTATGGATGGGAGGCAAGCACTGCTATTATATTTCTCGTTGTGTGAATGTGTCACAGTATCTCAGCACAGTGCTTTGTAATTGAAATCCTTACGCAATATGTTATCATAGTCTCCTCCGCTAGCTTGCGGAACGGCAAGGCGCCTGGTTTTCATTCACGCCGAAACTGTCGAATAGCGTCATCATCATCGGCTCGAAAGCTGGCCTATTGATGTTTATGAACTTACTGACAACTTAGAGAGCACGCACTATATACACGCAAAGTACATACAAGTCGTACGCTTTGCTCACGGAAAATGTTTAGGTCCTGGAAAATTGGATCCGGGGATCCTACTATCGTAAATAATCGTTGCGCACCAGTTGGTATCGGAAAAGATCTCGTGGCAGGTGTTGAATGGCCACGTGTTGCTAATAAACATAAGAATGCCGGAGACTTCACTTTCGGTCTTTTTAAAGGTTCGTTCCACTGATTTGTTGATGCGAACGAGTGAATTGGCAGGTCCGAATGGGATTCGATTTTGTCGGCTGCGTATTCATTGCTGTTAGGAAAAATTGACGGTTGGCGAAAATTGGAGAATACTGACGTCATGCATGACACTTTAGGACTCAAGTTTTGATATGACAGTGGGTGGGATGTAAATAATATCAGGTTCCATTGACAATGTATTTCTGCTTTGAATGTGAATAATTTTCCAGACCTATTTGATGTTATTCTGACACGTTTCAGTATCTGTTCCCAGGACAGTAAATTGCAGGATAATATTTGAAAAGCTTGTTGAATTGTATCTTACCATAGACACAGCCTGACATTTATTCGGTCATATCTCAACGGTTTGTTCGTTCTTAGCCTGTTCGAGTTAATTCACTGAATCACTAAGCTTGGGACCTAGTTGATTAAATCTGAAATAAATTTTTCCATTTAATGGAATAATAGAAAACAAAACGATTGAAACCAGCGACCGACTATTGAAAGCGTATTTAACCATCATCATAACTTCGGTAATAACAACTGTCGCCACTCGAAAACATTGTGTTCTTTCATCTCATTGCGGTAAGGATGGTATTACAATCGCCAGAACTGGGTCACGTAGATTGTTACTGCACAAGCTCTTACAATTCCGATGAAGGTCAACCGTACTTCTAGTATCATTCCAGATGTACATTCATCTCACTTTCCACCACTCTCACCATTCCTCGATTAATTCACCTCGGTCCGGCAAGTGTTTTCCTGGGGCCACGTACTGACCGCTCCGTCGCGTCGTTTCGTGTTTACTCTTGCGCTGACCCAATTCAATTATTAATTCCATTGACCGCCATCGATGAGATCACAAATTGCAAAATGATAAAACTGATCGATAATATATCGAAAATAATGGTTTTGAAGACCATAGAGAAAACGTTTCTAATGTATGCAAGTAGGAAGGACATCGTGAAGTCGCAGTCGACTAGCGGGAAGATGTTTGATAATAGCGAAAGTATCATGCAATTTGTGGGCTGAAATCGAGTTTTCTTATGTTTGTCGGTGAAAGATGGTTTGTTCAAACTGTGATGCAGAAGACTAGGCAAATGCAGCATGACCATGTCATTTACTGAGCTTGGAAATTCCTTGTCTTATTTAAATCAATAAATAACAGTGGAAGTAGTCGGCTGCAGCGAAAAACATAATTGAGTTAGATAAATAGAAACGGGGGTATTCGATCTACTTGATAATTTTTTTTCGAAAATTATTAAACAATGAATTAAAAAATTTATATTAACCTAGTTCCCTCAAAATAATAATAACTGAAAGCTTCAACACAGCCCGTCCTACACTTTTCAGCCATTTTTTATGGATAAAACAAGGTCTGCGGAACCTTTCATCAATCGCTTTAAAGTGTTCACTTGACAAAAATCAGATGAATTGCTGGCCAGCAGCAATTGAGTGACCAAAACAGAGTATCTCAGATGCATTTGAACGCCAGAATCCCAGCGAAAGATCTCTTTTTCTTTGCTTTTTACGTTTCCCAGAAATTTTCCATTTACCACTTGAAAGCTCAATTTCCTTCGGTAGAGAGAGATTGAGATTGCCGACTAATGGTACCTAGCATTAAGCCCAGAATTCCATTAAAACTGCCATCGACAGTATTGCGGCACTCTATTCGCTATTTTCGTGGAGAGGAAGTGAAAATCGATAGACTGTGAACTAACCGAGATAAAAACAATGTAATTTCGTTAATGTTGAGAAAATGTTAAGAGGAAAGAACGAATCTAAGAGCGGAAGGTTGGATTTCGTTTGCAAGAAATAGACTAGATGATTTAAGTTTTATTGTTTACTTTCGATGATGTTTTAAACTTTATTTGGCGCGGTTTTGGTATTCATTCTTCGATTTATTTTTAATTCCGTTTTTTTAGTGCAATTTTATGGCTTAGAATTAATGATCTACTAATTAGAAAGCGGATGTTGTAAAGTGTAATGTTTTTATACCATTTGGCAATTATCGAAAAATTTGTTAGGGTTCGAAATTTTCGATGGCTTATAAAGCTTAAAGGAACTTTTCGGCGAAAATGGAAGAAAAAAATGTGCATGTAATTTTCAGAAAGTTTAATATCACACAACGGAGAAAAAAGATATTATTTGTCGAAAAAATTGCCTTTCTGACAAAACTGCAATTAAAATGGACGGAAAAGGAAATCAAATGCATATGATGTTTCTGTTTTTGATGAAATGAATCTTTGCTGATCAATTTTGGGTCACTATTTTGATCATTTGGGGTGGTTTCTCCTCAGGAGACCTGCAACTTTATTGCTGACCATTTTGGTTCGCGGGGCAAGACATTCATTTGCTATTTCGTTTGCTGACCATTTTTATCATATCGATTGCCGCGTCCGACTCAAACAATTTTTGCTGAGGATATGAACATATCGAGAAATGAGTTATTTCCTGCCATTGTGGAACTTGCCAGTAAAAAGGGCCCTGGACCTGACCTTCTTCTTCATTCGTTTTTGATTAAGTGTGTAAAACAACTGATCTCGCCGCTTTATATTATGTTCAATAATTTTTCCTGCTATGGGTTACTTCCATCGTATTGAAAATCTTCTTATATTACACCAATTTATAAATGTGGTGATAGACGTTTTATTCAAAATCATAGAGGCATCGCCAGTCTATCCGCTATTTGAAAAAATGATCTACAGCATACTTTCTTCTCTAGCAGCATGGACCACTAATCTTATGGTGCTTGTTTCTGATGTATTATGCCAAATGGAGGAAGCCCAAGCTGCAGCAGTTGGAAATCGCAGAATCTTTACCAAAATAAGTTAGCTTCTACCTCCACGATTGCTTTCAATTCGTGAAATTCCAAGGTCATATTTCTAAGAAAGTCCACGTTAAATCTGGTGAACCTCAAAGAAGTCATCTAGGCCTTCTTCTTTTGAATATTTTTTTATATCAGACCTGTCGGAGGTTTTATCTGACATTCCTCATTTACTATATATGTGGACGACCTCAAGATTTACCATGTCATCAGGCCACCATCTGACGCTTCCTTTTTTCAGTCAAAACTGAACTCTTTAGATCCTTGGAACTTCTCAAACAAGCTTCTCCCACAAAATTACACGCGTTCATTATACGAACCTCATCAGCAACACTGCGCTTAGTAGGGTTGACAAAATTCTAGATCTCGGTGTCATCCTGGATGAAAAACTCCGCTTCAGTCTATTACGATAAAGTGCTTTCCCGAGCAAATAAACAACTTGGCGTCATTAAGAGACATGCCAAAGAATTTCAGAATCTCTGAATTACTAAATCCTAATATATATTTCATTCGTGCGTCCTCTTCTTGAATATGCGTACACTATCTGGAACCCGGCTTTCGAAATTCTCAGCCAAAGGTTTGAGTCTGTTCTGAAGCAGTTGTTACTTTTTGCTCTGAGAGATACTTTCCACCCTGATAATTTCAGCAATCTACCGCCATACGAATAATGCCTTAAATGTATTAACTTGTTACCCCTTGTGTCGAGAAAATTAATGTTATCTGCTTACTTAAGCTTCGATGTCATCAGGAATGGAATTGAATTACAAAAAAATTTTCATTTTATTTTAGTTGTACATTCTTAACCTAGCTTAAAGTTTAATTAGCTGGGATAACTTAAAATCTAGTGCCTATACTATTTTGGCCTCCTAGATTTTATCGTTTTTTTAAATATATATATATATATATATATATATATATATATATATATATATATATATATATATATATATTATATATATATATATATATATATATATATATATATATATATATATATATATATATATATATATATATATATATATATTTATACAGTTTTTATCTTATACTTTAATAATACTACTCAGCCTGTAACAGTACTGGGGTTACCTGGGCAACTCTTGACTTAAAATTTACCTTACACCACAATTGAGTTTTAATCTATATCTAATTATAACTAACCTAACCTAATTAGACCTAAAAGTGTCTTCCATCCCGACGCTTGATCAAGGAGAAAACTCTTCGGCCACTTCTTAGTTACTGGGTTGTAGAACCTACCAGTTCAAAAGGGGAGGGTTCTTCTTTCGAATGTCTCCGCTTCGGCCATGACTGTTTTTGAACAGGTAACCCAGAATGAAGAAGCATATGTAAGTCAAAATAGGCCGTATCAGGGTCTGATAGGTCTTGATAGATTGGTGGTCATGCCCATATTTTTGGCAAAAAAAATGCCTAATGCGTTGAAATGCAGATTTAGCAGCTTTAATTTTACGCCGCACGTAAGGATTCAACTTCAGAAATTCATGAAAATCAACACCGAGGTACTTTAGTGATGAGCTCGTAAAAGTCTTAGAAGTTCCAAACGAAACAGCGAGCTTTTGGTCTTGCTGCGAATAGCTTGTGATTCCCGATACTTAGAAGGATTGCAAAATACGCATAGCTGAGTCTTACTTCTGTTTACTTTGATGTTCCATTCGTCACATTAAAGAGTTGGTTCTACCAAGTAGTATCCCTGGCTTTTTGCTGCTTTGAGTATATCTTGGTTCGAAGCGAATACCCTCTGGAATGGGAAGGCCAGCGGTGAATATGGTATGGAGAATTGGTTCAGTGACAGAACCTTGTGGCACTCCTAATGTCACAGGTCCATTGGCAGAGTCTATACCATTAACGCTGGCATAGTATTGCCTGTTGCTAAGAAAACTAGCTGCAAATAATTGATTAAAATAACTCCATGAGTAACGCAAAAAAGACAGACGCCATAACTTTTCCAGCCGAAAAAAAAACAGTTTTTGCTTTACAGTTACCCTTCACAGTCTACTGTTTTGACTGTATTTTTATTTCGAAATTTTTGGTATCCAAGTTTCATCACCTGTAAATAATTGACATCAAAGTGCTAATTTATTGAAGTTCTAATTTATTGAGCGTTGAGCAAACACGTTTTTGGTCTTTCGAAGCAAATGCAGCAGTAAACGCGCGGGCAACTTTGTCAGTCTAAATCTTGATTCAATGTGTGACAACAATGTTCTTTAGACATATTCATAGCATCTGCTCGTACTTTAATTCGACGGTCATTTAGCACCATTTCGTAAACTTTACATCACAAACTTGCGGTTTTTGGACGTCCCGAACGTTCATCGTCTTCCAAGCTGGCACGGCCACGTTTCAAAACAGCTGCCGAAAGTTTGACGGCAGTAAATGATCGTAGAAAGTCTCCGTACACAGAGTCCAACTCATCTTTGATTTGCGTAGGCGTATTGCCTTTCAAAAACAAATATTTAATGGTTGCTCGATATTTGGCTTTTTCCATTTTCACAAAAATACCCACGTAAAATCACTCAAACGATTGCCAAACAAAAATCGGGCGTCCAAAATGGCTGAAATGGTGATAGGTACTTGTCAAAAGACAACCACTTTTCTTAGTTTTTTTTGGCAAGTGCTGCCACCTCCACGTTAAGGTCTGGCCGTTTTCAAACTACTCTTATATATATGTATGTTTGTAGCTTTTCTCTGTTCCCTCTGTGCCTCTTGTGTTCTGATGGATGGAAGCACTGGAGCCACATCGTTTTCTTCTGCTCGGCCAATGCCTTCTAGAAGTACGGGCCGTCAGGCTACGTAATCGTTGTCGATGTGACGTCATGGCGTTAAACCATTTTGACATTTCCACGAGGCAGTGCCGACACACACCGAGATTTCACATGCAGTTTTTTAGCTAAACTACGAATAAAACTTTAATTTTTTGTGCGTGGACGCGTTATAATAAAAATATTTAGCCATAACTTTCATTTTGTATCGACCAATTGTATCGCGATAGCAAATCGACACGGAACATCACATAACCTAACAACAACTGATAAACATTTCGTCGTGAATTTTTCCAATTATGCCGCACGCACCGCATTAATTTGTGTTTTAACTGTTCACTAGCACTGTTCCGCACATACCACTCTGTTTTCATTTCACGCACTATAACACAACCCGTAAAATTAACATTTTCCCGCGGACGTCCCATAAGACTACGTGTGTTTTTCGCGACATTTGGTCCGATGCTCTGACGTCATCATTCTGCATTACGGCCCGTACATATAGAAGGCATTGGCTCGGCGTACGAGGGTCTTCGGACTTAGTTTGCTCTCATACAAGTTGGTAGAGTAAATGACGTCTCTCAAGTCTGTCCTTCAACTCGGACAGTTTTGTGAGACTTATTGACTTCCCGTGGCGTGCTTTTGAGTTGAGGAGAGCAAAACTCCAGACTGACTACGAAATTTTGGCATCACATATTCCTGTTTATAATATTTAATAAAAAAAATTAACAAACTTTAACTGACTCGCTGACATAGGACTTTATCAAATCGTGATCGAAATTGTATCGCTCAATTACAATTTATATGACGGCTTCAGGCCTTACGTCATTGTCAACGGGAACATTATGTTTTTATTTGCACTTAGAATGATCGATAGCTTGTTTAACGCAAAACTGGAGGGAAAAACGTACTGACTTCATTCGAAACTAATCAATTTTTTTGCAGACTTAAAATTCCTGGCACTATAGAGGAGTGAAAAACCATTCCGTTGGTTTGATTGATTCGCAATGAATATTGAGGAGTATGTATATAAGTAAGTCTTATAATCGTATGTCCTCCATTTACCAAACCTGGGCTCGATTTCCTCTGCAGAAAGAACTATGACATAAGCCATTTTAGCTTCTTCTTCGAAACACGTTCACTGTAAACTCTTAAAAGCGTCCATGCATTAATGGATCATAGCATCATTAAATTGATTTTCATTTTCGGATAATTTTGTTACAAAACAAAGAACACATTACGCTAGTTAACGTGCAGCAAATACGGGAACTGTTCACGGCAAACGCAATATGATATACATATGACAGTACCCATTATTAACTGGAATTATATGTAGCTTTCACACTTCCATTCTTCTCCTCGAAAATGCATATCCATTAATCATACCTCGTAGAACCGGTGCGGTCGGTGCTCATTTAATTCGAAACTTTTCAACGAAATTTAACTTCCTCTTTATGAGCAGATTCGATTCAAAAGACGGCTTCAGTACAGTGATAACATGCATATGTTCATAGCTACAAATCTGAGCTCATGTACGACAGTCATAAAACAATGCAACAAGTCAGCATTTTCTCTGGTTGCTGGAAAATTACGAATTTTTCGCCTTGGCCACATTTTCGATTAAAACTGTTGAAGTCATTAGGGGCATGAAAAAGTTTCGAGAACATTCAGGAAAATTTGTGCTTGCTTGTAGTGTGGTGAAGAATGGTGAGGCATGAAGTGGAAGTCGAACAAAAGGACTAAAATAATTTTGCACGAATTCTTGATTATGAGGGTCACCAATGCCGTTGCCACTGTAGCGGTTAAATTGTTCTAAAGTGTTTCAAAGTGCTTTTATGATTGTGGATTTTCTTTAATTGATTGGTTTCTTGTTTTTTCATTTCTTGTTTCGCCTCATGTTCATTCGGTATTTAATTTTTCATATATTTTCAGGTCCAGTGGGGAAACAAATTAAAGGAGGATATTTGCTGCGATACAAAAGTAAGTTTAAAGCTGTTGTTCATACTAAAAATTAGTGGAGGAATTTGAAAAAATCACTATATAGAGTAATAAATTCTATTTTGGTATTTATCATTTGTCAGATATAAGTAAACAAAAAACATTAAAAGAGTATAGCCACATAAAAATTAATTTCCTAAACTAGATTCTGCTTGGCAATATTACTGCTATGTTAGAAATCAAAATATGTAAGAATATCTTTCAAGGATAAGGTCATGATTTGATTTTTGCTAATCAACGTCGACAGCCGCTTTTCGGGACAGATATTTAGTTCCGTTCATAACGAAGTGTTTTCAAATGAAATCCAAGGTCTTTTACGCCCTTTGACTTGATGAGCCGGTCCTAACTCCTTTGACTTGATGAGCCAGTCCATAATTCCTAACGGTTGCTCGTGGTCAAAAAGAAAGATACGTTTGATTCGCTTAAGATCAGAATTGCAGGCATAATACTGTTGTTGATTTAGTTCGGACCGATGTGACTTCTTTTGATCGCTTATAACTGTTAATTTTGACTGCAATCAAATGTGTTACTTTGTTTTTTTTTTTAAATTTGCTTGTTTTTGATTTCATTTTTAATTTTTTTGGCGTTATAACCACGCAGGATTTATATTTGAGTCTCTGTAAAATTTCTGGCATAAGAATATATTTTTTTCGATCCATTATCACTTATTCATGCATAAATTGGTATTGCTGACAATCAGTAAAACTAAAGTCGTTTCTGATATTGATATAAATCAGTATCACGTAGCTGGTTTATCATCTAGTGCATTGCTTCTACCAAACCCCTAGAAGGGATTTCAATCTAAGTTCGTAATGGTGTGCCTTTTATCACTCTCATCCGAAAAAAAAGCATTCACATTACTTTTTGTTCAACGATGTCGTGTCTTCAACTTTTTTCTATGAAAGATTTTCATCCCGTTTTTTTAAAATTACTATTTCTCTGTAACCTAGTACACTGTGAAATTGGCGTTATAACCCAACTTATGCTTAAAAGTTGGGTTATGCTTAAAAGTTGAGTTCCACGAACTTTTATGCGTATTATACAGTCAGCGATATTCTACAGTCAACGATCCATGTTCTACGAATGGCCGCTGCAAACTGCTTCTATTTTCACAGTTTTTTTTTCTTCAAGTTTGGACTTCAAAAACCCCCACATGTTTTCAATCGGATTTGCATCTGGCGATTCTGATGGCCAATCTAATATTTTAATGCCACTCTCCATCTTCCAGTTGACTTGCTTTGAATCTTTGTCCTCTGGCGAAATTCAATCATCATATCTTTTTCACTGACTTCATAAGTCCATGCTAGTAAATTTCCAACAATTTTTGAGCATTCCAATTTTCAGTAAATAACTATAGGCAACCGAATTCGCGTTCCAAATAGCATTCGCAAATATAATTTTTTATGGAGTGCTTAACCGTTCACTGGACCAAACGCATTCCACGGTGAGACCAAGCACACCGTTCAGAAACTCAGGCCCAAAAAGTAGCTTCGTCTAAAAATACTACATTCGATCAACCACGGCTGATATTCTTGGCGGCCCAGTCACAGCGTTTTTCCGTATGGGTTTCAGGGAGAAGGAGTTTCTAGCTCGTGCTTCGTGCACTGCATTCCTGTGTCGCACATTCGAATCGTGTTAATACTAACACAGATCCCTATTTTGGCCAACTGAGCTTTAGATATGCGCAAGTGCAGAGTGGAGTTTTTCTCAAACATCTTCACTATCGCTTGATCCACCCTACTCGAGGTTGCTCTATTTGTCCCACAATTTGGCAAGTCATCGACGTTTCTGCACTCCGAATATTTTTTGACATATTTTGGTTACTTTTGCAGCATTGGTGACCTTTAACTCAGATTCTTTTGGATGCAAACGCAAAAGGATTGCTTCGAAGCGCTTGGCATATACGAAACTCATTTTGTCAAAGTGTGCTTTTCACGACAAATCGGCAACTACTGAAACAAATCAAGACTAGAGAAATAGTAGAAATAAAATTCAGCTATCGGGCCTGATGGTATTTCGCAACCAGTATTAAAGCGCTGTGCTTCTGCCTTTGCAAAGTCTCCGCACAATTTTCCTTTCCGCATGGAAGTTTACACATTTTAGTCCACTGCTAATAAGGGCAGGCCTATAATATCTCTAAATAGCGACCAGTTACACTTTTTTCAGTTCTATCCAAAGTATTTGAATCACTTGTAAATTCAAAATGAATATACTATTTTAAGTTGAATCATCTTATCACCGACCCCTAGTATGGTTTCCGGTCGGGGTGCTTCACGGGCCACTTACTAACATTTCTCACTGGAAGATAGAACCGTTGTCTCCATAACTTTGGTGACGACAGAGACCTTTGACAGAGTCTGACAATCAGCTCTATTTGCCAAGCTTCGTACATTTGGCCTTTGCTCATCCTAATCAAGTTGATTGGAAGTTTCTTTGTCGTTCTGGATGGATTGAAATCATGCGCTCACACTAGGTCTGTTCGCGTACTACGATTAATTGCAATTAATTGCAATGAAGCCGTTTTTGTACTCCATTTTGCTGAAAACTGAAAATTTCCCCTCTTTCAGTAAATTTCAGTAGGGTCTGAGCTACTGAAAAATACTGAAAACTGTCAAACGTTTTTTGCCGTAATGTTATTATGAAGGACGAATATTTATGTGGCGATAGTTTATCATCGCTTAAGATGACTTTATAATCACTATTGTTCTCCCAAAAACCGATAAATGACACTTTTGTTTGTCAATTTCCAGGAAGTCCAATGAGAGCATTTTGGTACTTTTCATAAATTTCTCCCACCACATGATTCAGGAAAATTCAGTAAAATTCAGTCACTGAAAGTACGCGAACAGACCTACTGCCAGTCCCTGGGTGCCATAAGGAACTGTTATCTCACCAACTTTCTTCCTTTTATTTATAAACGATTTAATTTCCTCTACTTTCAATCCAATTCATAATGTTGCTGATGACTACACCCATGAACTCGCATGTTCATTTGGAAGAATAGCGGACCATTGCGGAAACGCTACTCCTGTTAGTAAAGATCCCATATTTACCTCGCTCAAAACTTACCTATTAAGCATTGTCGCTTGCGAATACCTAATGCTGTGTTCTTTTACTCAAGGCTTACCGTGTTCTTACTAGCCCCCCAAAAATTTCGTTGTTAGTCTAGGTATTTATCAATCATGCTCGCTAAAGCTTTTAAGTTTTAACATCTTCAGCAAACTGAGCTGGACCGACCACAAATAACTGGGTTTTCTTCAAAGAGCCATAAAATACTGTAGTCCATCAAATATAGCGCGCGTTTGCAAGACTCTCATTCGACCAAGATTTCAGTATAACTCACTTATATGGGTTGCGATAGGCTGCACTGCTGCAGTGGAGTTAAACAAAGTCCAACACAACGTCTTCGAGCTTAAAGACGATTTGCTCCAACTTTTTGTGACAACTTTTTTGAAATCAAGCGGAAAAATTTTGTAAAATCAAAAAGGAAAATCAATGATTGATGATTTATTGTTGGAAAAAATGTTCGACACAATTTTTCAAAAGTATAAGTATTATTGTGCAAACTTACGTTTTTAACGCTTTCGGTCAAATCATAAAGAAATTTTACATAACATGATAAAAAATTTAAAGTGTGTAAAAGGAGTAAAGTCAGACGGATATAAGGCTGACTAGTTGAGCTTATTCTTCCAATAATCTTGGACCAGCAAAAGTTTATTTGCTGAAACATGAATCACCGCACCATCTTATTGAGACTTCTATATTTTGTAAGTCAATAAAAATAAAATACTTTACCTTCGTAAATTATTGCAACGCTCAAATTATATTTTTCTCGAAATTATTTCTTTTATCTTATTCTCCATGAATATCAAACTATACATCTCATGTAAATTGAATGAATTTCCATAGACGATGAATATATTTCTTACCAATTCTGAAATAACCACTCATTTTCGTGCCTGCCAACTCAAATCATAAATTTGAAGCATCGAATCGATCGATTGTCGTCGATTGCTGGTTCATTCAAAATTAAATTTCATTTAAATATTTATTGATTCTGTCCGACCGTAGTATCTTTCTCCTTTAACGAAAATCAGTCAGCTAAACGAAATCCGTTCATCGGAGTGTACGTATTAATTACGTTTATCATACTTCGCTGACCACGCTAGATAATATCTAATGATTGTAGCCAGCATTTCATTTTTGGCTATAGCGACCGGACATCAGATAATGCGAAGACAAATTTCAGGCAATTCCGTATAATCACTGTAAAAAATGACCCTTGACACATGGCGACTTGAACCTTTCCTGAGATTGATGCTAGTCATTAGGTTTCGCGTGGGGCGGCACGAACTCTTGATACGAGATATTTGTATTCCGAGTCCATTGAAAAAGGGAAAATTGTATTCGTTATCAGTCCTCTTATTGTGGCATTGATGTCTATTCTTTTGTACGGTATTCAAGTTTTCTGTGCTTGCATTTATTTTTCAATCTAGAAACGTAGGCTGATTCTTGGAATTATCTCTTACAATTGGCAGGTATTATGAGGTTGGAAAATGAAAGAAAAACGATTAGATTTTAATAGGGAAACTCACGAGTCAATTTTTCTCGGGTTGAATAATATGACCTTCAGTTATAAATTTCATAGAATTGGGCTCTTCCAGCAGTACTCTTCGATTTCAATTCAACTTTATTCTTCAAATCAAGCAGGAAAAAAATGTTCAGAGCTCCACTCGCCAGCCATTTCAAAAATGTTAATTTCAAATAAAATTCTTATTTTAAAAGTATCCAAGCCCCCACAGCTGTATATCAAACTTCAAAAGAAATTTCAATGGAACTGGAATGTTTTCAACGTCGAATATGTAGGAAAGAAATAGGGTTGTTGCATAATTTCCCTGAAAAGGGTCAACAGGAAATTCAGGCTTTGAATAAAATTCATAAAGGTGAGCTACGAAGAATTTAACAAGCCTAGAGGTGTTTAAGTTCATGTCATTTGGAGGAATTTGATTTTGTATTTGAAATGTTGTACGTACTTATTGCAATGTATGTATGTATTATTTACATGTTTCAAAACCAGTTTAAACCATAGGGCTATAAATTATAGTATGAAAATATTCACTAGTCCAAGAAAGAATGTAACCAACCCCTCAAAGCTGTACTCGTATCTAGTAACAAATTGAATCAACAAAAAACTTGTTTTAGCTCGGTATGATACTAACCTTGAGCCATTGGCACTCGGATCAGCGTTGCCAGATATTTTAGAAGTAAAGTCGCCATATAAAGGAGCTGAGATAGCCAAAATCGCCAAAATGATCGAAACGAAAAATAATCAAACAATTTTGATCCTGAATCATTAGTGCATTAATCGCTTTACATAAATAACACTACCTGAAGCTTTAAACCTTACAGTTTTTAACAAAATTTAAAAAAAAATCATCCTTTTTCATCTTTTTCTTGTACACGGAGATTTCATTGCTTATTTTAAATTCAAATATTCGCAAAAAAAACTAGTTTCCTGCACTAGTTTAATAATAAACCCAATCTGTCTTCTAATTCTTCGGAATCATTGCTATCACTGGAGTCTTTTTTATGCATACTCGAATCGAAGTAAACAGTTCCAATATGCGCTATGAAGGCTCAAAATTTTTATAACATATATTTAGACACTGAAAAGAGGGCAGATTACCCTCGAAATATTGATATCTGTCAAAAAATTCAAATATATCTAGCTTGAAAATGTAAAATTTATTTTTGTTAAACTCAAATATTTTTACTCAAAGAGCAGCTTCTAAGAAATTAGTTTCATTTTATTTCTATATTTTGTCTTAATGTGCAGCATCACAGAAAATTCACCTTCAATGTTTAAATTTTCGAGTAAGCTGTATAAATTTTATGCAATAACGAAAAATATCGTTTTCATCATTGAAATAGCCAAAAATGGAGCCAATCTCCAGGGCGTAAATATCAAGTAGCCAAAATGGCGGTAAATCAACAAATCTGGCAACGCTGACTCGGATGTCACTCCGGTGTCACTCCACCAGCCCCTAGAAGGGAGAGATATAAGGAAATGAAAATGCCAGTGCAATTTGCCGAAGCTGAGCGCTAGTAGTAGAAAGGGAATTTGACATTCATTTACTCCGCGAACAGAAAGATAGAGTGAGAAAGATAGTAGGCAATGTGTACGCAAATTTGAAAGTTAGTAACAACAACAACAACAAATGCTCGTAGAACTAAGGTATCGGAGAAACCAAGTGGAATATCTGAGGTAGCAATTCTCCCGATTTGTTCTATTTATAGATTTTACCTTTGTAGTAAAATTGGTTCACTAAATTCTGTATATGTATACGCTTGTTTCAATTCCTTAGATCTCTCTGTTCTTAGCACCAGCCCAAATGCATCAATTCCAAATCATTAGTGGAGATCTTTGTCCGTGTACTGCGAACCAGTTTGTGCCAATGTAGGAACACCACATCTGCATCGCTGCCCTGCTGGCGACAGTCCCATGACGCATCAATGGTGAGCAATACCGTGGCAGTCAAATAATGCTGGAAACATTACTCGGGGTCCAGGTTCGCAATTTTCAAAGATCATGAGATCAAATATTCACGGCAAAATCAACAGAAAACATAATATGTATGTAAATGTTATCTCATCATACGGAGGTCGTCAAATTCACCCAATTCTACGGAAGAAATAATGCGACCCCCATGTCTGCCCAGTTTTTTCTAGATAATTTTGAATACCATGTACCCCCGTCTTTTGAGTTCGTACAGCGCAAATTCTTGTGTGCGTGTCCAAGGTGCAACATAATACGACGTCGTCAAGGTTGTAGTGACTGCAACTATAAGAATTGGTGTGCCTCTTATTCTGAGAGCTGACTCAAACGCTTATCATGAAATGTGAGTAGCTGTAACACGAATGAAGAAGGAGAGACGGTTTTTATTTCATCTTGGCTTACAATCTTTTTATCACCTATGCAGGTAACCAACCAGCCCTCCTCGCCTCAAATCGTAGGGTGGCTCTTGACGTCAGTCTGGTCTGTAGATGACATCAGTGGATGACATCTGCATCCCCTCCACCACTGGAAGATTTTATAAGAGTGTTTGATCTCTCTACTTGTCTTTCAACGTGACTGGCCGTAACTCAACCGAGCAGGTAGCCTATACTAACCGAAAGAGGGCAAAATAAAAGCTCTTTTAATCACTGGCGTGATCCTCACTGGGGATTGCTTCGGAGTGCATCGAATTTCAATTGGATCAGCACTAGTAACGTTGTCAACCTCGACACCGTTACTAGTGCTCTCGACTATGCAGCCAGGGCAGCGTGTAACCGACCAATAATCAGAGGTGAATGTGGAAATCACCACCCTGCGGAGAGGCTGGAGGAAAGAGATAAACACTTCTAAGACATCTAATGAATAGTCCCTGTACGTAAAGCAAAGAAGTCCTTATGGAGATCTTTTTGTAAAAGCGTCTTAAGCTCAAAATTTAAGGCTAGGGAGTGCATCTTGAACCCTGATGGCATCTGAATTACTTTGAACACTAGCACTTGAACCATCCTCATGCACTCACATTTCCCGGGTAATCATTGTCCCCTTACAAACGTGCCGTATGAAACGGCGTAGGCTATCAGCTAAGTGCCGTCTCTGATTTGAGGCAGTATTCTGGTCTAGAGGCTCGATTTTGAGGTGATTTTACGGAACATTTTTAGTACATATCTATTTTTTTATCATATTTTTTATTTTTAGTACATATCTATTTTTTTAACACTATAAAAGCATCAAAATGTATTACAAAAATTAAAAAAAAATAAAAATTGATGTAGAGACAGGCCGGCAAAGTGAAGACTCAAAAAAAAAACTTGTCTCATGGTCGACATGATTCCAACCTTCCTGGTGGTCTGAAACTGAAATTTTTTGTGAATTCTGTAAAAAGGAGAATGTAGAATTAGTCTGACGTAGGTGATTTGAAAAAACTTTTTTTTTTCGCAAAATGGCGTCCATGTAAAACAAAAGTCGTTTTTTCTTGCCTCATTTTTTCAACTTTAAGAAATAAAATTTACAAAAATCCCTACGTCAGACCAATTTTAGTAGTGCTAAGACAGTTTGTGCTAAATACCACGTAAATCGGTCCATTACAACTAGATATATCATGTCAACCGTATCGAAAAAAGTCGAGAAAAACGCGTTTAAAACTTGGAGTCTCGTTTCGGGCAGTCTGAGCCGTTTAATGGTATGTTATACTTAGATTTTTTTATTCAGAGATCCCCGCCTCATGCAATGTTCTTTCTTAAACTTCAAAAGCAAGATTTTCGGGAGCTCTTTGAGCCACATGAGCTGTTCGAACTTCTTTAGAAGCTTGAGAAGCACGTAGCTCAGAGTGGTTAATTCGTTGTTGATCGCGTTCGTTGGTTTAGTTGTCGAGTCACAAAAATAACTGTAACTTGAAAAATAATCCGAATTTCCGAAAATCCTCTTAAAAGCTTATTCTTAAAGGTTTAAGCTTTGAAAATATGCAAACAAACAAAAAATCGATTTGATCAAATTTCTAGACCAGAATACCCCCTTAAAGTCCTGAGTGACGACTTTGCAACTGACAAAAGTTATCACTTGGTTACTCTTAGAATGAAGCCTAAACTGTTGCGATTTTTTAAAATAAATCCGTAAACATTTTGGTTTTTTCCTCACCTTTTTTTAGAAACAACAGTTGGAAAAATTCCACCACAATTAAGTCATAATTTATATTTAGCTCCACTTTATTCCTAATTTATGTAAATCAATTAACTTTCTTACCACACACACATTTTTCTTCTCATTACTTTCAGAACAACTTCTGTGGAATCGATGGTCCGAAGAGTGGGTCGTCCTGTACGACGATTCCACAATGGCATGGTTTACGGTGAGTTCATATATATTTGTTTCGATTTCATTTCATTCACACCAGCCACGCTCGAACATCACTTAATCACATTCTTTCGTTCCTGCTAAGGATGGCAAAAAAAATGTTCACGCGTTGTCTGTTATTTATACTACTATTGACTGTGGAAAATTTCAGGAACGTGGCCGTGCGTCGCCGGCCGGAAAAATTCTTGTCAAAGAAGCACCCGAAATGCTGGCCATTGCACATTGGACGGGACAAATACCGAAACGACCTCCGCTTCCAGATGGCTGCAAAGTAACTCAACTCATAGCGCTCGGATCGAGACGGAAAAGGTCAAAAGTCTACTGGATGCTTGCGAAATCGGAACAAGAAGTCAGGTAAATGAAAAGCAAACCGGGAATTGAAGAAGAATGGTGGGGAAATGATAGAATGTTGTTCAATGAATCGGAACGGGGGTCTTAAATTGGAAATGTTGAGAATCTTGAGAATGAAGTGCAAATTGTCTCTTGAGCCTTAGACATTTTTAGTGCGTTGAAAACCAAATTCCAGAGTACACGGTAAATACTTCACAAACTCATAAAATTCGTTGGGTTAATTTTCCATTCATTAACGCGTCAATGTGTACACAACTCGGCTTTTTACAAATCCAAGCATGCCTGCCACAACCTTGAAAGTTGATAGCCCACCTAGTCGTAAAATAATTTACGATACACCCACACACCATCCCCCTTCTAACAGCTATTCAAATAAATGTTTATTAGTGCAAACAACAGTAAAACTAATCCAAAATCCAATATTCGAGCGCATTCAGGACATTTTCACACAGATTATATCTGGTTCTTAGCTTTCGTTTCATTGCCGCATATGCATAATAGATTTGCGAATGAATTCTATCTTCCCATTACACAAAGCAGTCTTAGGATTCATTTTCAAAAAAAAAACCTTACCGCACGCACCACCCTTCGTTTCCTCCCTTGCATCTTATCAGATAACCGAAAAAAGATCGCATTACCTTACGGACATATTACAGTACCATTTGCTGACATTAATTTCACTCAAATGGCATAATGAAATGAACCGACACAGCACAAAACATGGCAAAATCCAAACATGGTGGTATACTCTTCACTTGCTTCTGTAATTGAATTCTTCGCTGGTAATTCCCGGGGAAACCCAACCACACACAACGCCACATAGTCCTTTGTTGCGACAAGAGTTTGTGCATGGAAATTCGGTGAAGTATGGGGACACAATGGAGCTTAATTGATTATAGGGAAAATATGATAATACAAGTGGGTGTGAGAAAATGTACATACATAATTGTGAAGGATAGAAGGGATTGCTAAGAAAGCTGGAGATTATGTTGAATGCTTTCGGATTTTCTGGTATGAGAGATGAATTCATTATTGAATTCGTTGGAATGAAATTGATTTTCCTACGTTATTAAGTCACATCCCAGAATTTGATGATTATTGTGATATTTTATTCTTCTTTTTCCTGGAATATTAGCTGGCACAGTATTCACGATTTTATTCATTTTCACGATTATGTTTAGCCAACGTATTACACTATTTGAATAAAATAAGCTTTAATATAGCCTTGATGACACATTTGGCGTATTACCTGCCGAGACAATAGACGCGTCGCTGGAAATTCATTGTTGCCATCGTTTGATTGCGGCACTAAGCCTGTATGTCGTTAGGGCAAGGAACCTGCAGTTCACTCTATTGTAAGTAACAAAAGCCCACATGTTATGAAGAAAGCTGGAAATTAATTTGATGAGAGACTTAGAGAGGTCAAGAGTAATTAGTTTGTTGATTTGGTCATTGATCCTAACTGAAGTGGAAAGCTTTTCCACATCGATTATACAAGTCATAAAGGTTTTTCCATTGGCTGAGACCTTCTTATGTCGGTCATCAAGACCTATCAGGCATCAATGCTCTGCAGCCACTACTCCTCAGGCCAAATCGACGGGCAGGAATGTTCTTCTTAGTAACTAATTTACCAAGAGCTGAGGAAATTACCCTTTCTACTAGTTTCGCGAGAATGCAGAGAAGCGAGATGGGTCTCGTAATGACAATGTTGATATTACCTGGCAACTTTAAAATAGGAATGAATTTGGCACATTTCAAAATACTAGCAAAGTACTCAAGCTATTGAAAATAATGGTCAGCGGAACTAAGAATGAAAAATAATTTTTTTCGTCATATAGGTAGATACATTGTTTTGAACTACTGTCTACTCAGGTCTGAGCTCAGTCGCCAACTCTTGAAGATCCACCGAGTTGATGCGAATACCACTGCCACTAGAGTAATCGGAGACTTTGGAAGAAGTCAATTGAGTCAAGCAAGAGCCTTCCTCATTCTGGTTGAACTGGGCCGTTATACGCCTTACTTGACATCCTAAGTCAGAATCTACACCGGATTTTTCACCTGCAAACAGCACAGAGAAGTGGCTCTTGAGGTAAAATCTTCGGTGATTGGTACGAGTGAAATGGTTTTAAGAGCCTACGTTTTGTATGGATATCCTGGCTGTTCCGGGCTGATCTACCGATCACAATATCTCCAAAAGGAAAGCACAGTACGTCATTGATGTTATCTTAAACAAAATGAACAGCAAGCTCAACAGCGCCAACTTCAAATTAGTGCTAGTTCATCTTCATTACCGCTACTGCAACCTCTTGAGCCACCACTTATGCAGCCGATGCACATTGAACACAACCAGCATCCGGACACCTTCTGCCTCTCACATTTCATAGATGCCATCAAAAGCAAAGACTGAAACGCAGATTCGAATTATGACACCAATGGAAATATTCGCGTCTAGACTGTTCTACGATAATCAGCCTGAGGAACTTCTTAGCTACATCAAGGAGAAGTTATGCATAGTCCCTAAACCACTCCTATGCTGTAAATTGACATTATCGTCGAGCTTTTCAGTGATTGGTCAACAATTCTTTTGGCCTCCTGGTATAGTTGTGCACTTCTTTCGAAAAAAACGGAAGCGTCCACAACTTCGTCAACGAAAAAAATATATTGATATCTATACTACCAAAATGTAAGAGGGCTAAGAATCAAGCTGGTTGAACTTCAGCACTCAACATATGAAGCCCAGCATGATATTATTGCTTATCGGAGACGTGACTAAATTCAAGCTGTCTGAGCTCCGAGTTACTTTCGACATACAAAATTTTTCGCTGTGCTTTCTACTATATCCTCTAAATCTTTTGGTGGAGGCGTTCACTCAGAATTTATTAACAGCTATGTTTACAATTCCTTTGACTGTGTACTTTGACCGAGTAACCTTTCGCAACATCTCTCTTATCATTTCTTGTGTTACTTTTCCCTGTGAAAGAAACACAACTATAATGAATAGTTTGAGACTTTCGATGGTATTATTAATTCATCGTTTCATAACTCGAAATTCATTCATTTATTGACTTTCTACCCCTGGTCTTTGAAGCAACATCATCTCCTTTGTCATTCGCATCTGTGATCAGAAATGTTATGCGCTTCAGCAGTTCAATCACATTACCAACTATCTGGATAGGATCCTTGACTTAGCTTTTTCTAACATATCAAACAATGATTTTTTCATATCAGACTCCATGCTCCCATATCTAAAAATTGATCCTCATCATCATCCGTTAGATATTCTTGCTCATATCTACCACTATGAACCTCTCAATCTACAACAATACTCCAAATATAACTTCTTTAAAGGTGGCTACTCTGCACTTAATTCATTTCTAACCACCATTGATTGGAGCGGTATTTTATGAGAACTTGACTATCTTTATCACATTCTTGAATGCATTCTACCTATATCATCCCCGGACTCCTGAATATTCCCTTGGTTTACTAAATGTATTGTCTCGAACCTATCTAATAAATCCAAGCTTCTTAAAACATAAAAAATGTCTGGTTCAGTTGAAGACCTTGACGCTTACTAAACTGAGAGCTGAGAGCTAAAAACTAAGAGCTGAAACAACGTTTTTTATTAAAAATGCGTACCATTCTTATATTCTGAACATAGAAAACGAATTGCGTAGTCGCAACTTCAAACCATTTTGGTCCCACTCTAGACAATTGTGAACCATTCGGAATAATCTCCCAACTTCCATTAAATATGAGGATCAAGTTTCTACTAATCTCAAGGCAGCTGTGATTTGCTTGCTCAGCACTTTGCCTCGTCAATTTGCCTCCACAATTTATCCTCCTCTTGAACTCTCTAGCAGATTACCGACATCATTTGATTCCATTTCTTTTCTAACGCCTTCTATTGTCAAATCCACGGTAGGAAAACTCAAATCTTCTTGAAGCATTGGTATTGAGGGACTTCCAACAATATATTTTAAAATGACGAGCATTTCACTAAGTCTTCCTTTCACCATCATCATTAATAAGATCCTATCTGAGGGTCGTTTATTTTCGCTCTGGAAACAGGCTTTAATCCATTCACTTCCTAAATCAGATGATGTGTCCTCTACAAAAATTTTTCGCCCAATACCAATTCATTCATTTTTTTCCAAGATCCTTGATCGGTATCTAACTTTATCGTACTCCATTACGGATATTTCATTGTAAAAGAACAATACGGTTTCCTCCCAGGTCGATCAACATCAACAAAACTCGTATATTTCATGAAAAAGTTGCTAAAGCTTTGGAGTGTCAATTTGAAGTTAACGCTGTGTATGCTGACTACTCTAATGCTTTTGATCATGTTAATCATAATCTTCTTTTTTCTAAACTACACAGACTTGGCTTTTCTTTATACATTATTAAATCGATAGAATCATATCTATGCGATCGATCTTGCTTTGTTCGGTATGATTCTTGTATGTCCCATCCTTTTGAGCCTAGAACCGGTGTTCCACAAGGTTCTATTCTGGGTTCCTTCCTCTTCCTGTTTTATGTGAATGATCTGCCGCCGCTTCTTTCATGTGAATGTTTATTTTATGCCGATGATCTGATACTCTTCGTGACCATAAGGTCCTTTGATGACTGTAATCTTCTTTAATCCAACCTTAAAATCTCCGAAAGCTCGTGTAATGAAAACAAGCTTCTTTTGAATACAAAAAAAATGCCAAACACTGTTCTTTTCTCATACAACTCAGCCTACTGTATTCCATTACTCGTTGGATACCCATGTGCCCTCTTCTCTCCTGCCTCAAAGACCTTAGGGCTATGTTTAACAACAAGCTCAGATTTGATGTTCATATCTCAGATTTGGTCAACCGAGCCTCTAAATTGTCAGGCTTTATCTAAAGATCGTCGCAAACATTCGAATCCATGCAACCAACCTTACTTTTATATTCTGCCCTTATCCGGTCAACTCTGAAATATGCCTCTGTTGTTTGGTTTCCTCAATATGAATGTGGTAAAAAATCCATTAAATGCGTACAAAGGAAATTCACTCGTTCGCTACTTTACAAGCACGGTATTTCCCGTTTAGATTATAATGATCGTCTTTCTCTTCTGAAGTGGGATACACTGTCTTTCCGTCGAATATACCACAACCAATGCTTTCTCTTCCAAATTTGTCGCAACCTTTTACATGATCATATTTGTGAAGCTATCAAATTCTGTCATCAAGCGCATGAAACTCGGTGCCCAGAAACTTTTGAAGTATGCGTTTGCGAGATCGTCAGTCTACTTTAATTCGCCTTTAATATGGTTAACCACAACATATAACTCTCTCCAACTTAGTCCTTCATTTCAACCCTTTGAAAGATTTAAAACTATGTTAAAAGCTAAACTGAACTAATTTAATTGGAATGTAATCAGTATGTTGTATATGAATAAATAAATAAATAAACACGTTTTTGGAAGAGGTGGTGTTAGCCAGCAATATTCATTCTAATATTTAAATCGTTTTCTGGGTTTGCTCCTTTATGATCGTATTTGTCGGTGCTTATAGCGCCATTGGTTTCATTTAGCAGCGTCAGTTTCGCAAATAAAATTCGTACTCAAAAGTCGCCGCGTCCACATTGGCCATGGGAGATGGCCAGGGGCGTGCACTTCATATAGGCACAAAAGCACTGCCTACCCTGCTGTTTTGCTTTTCTGTTTCGATATATTTATTTTACTAATATATCTATCTACAATCCAATTCTAAAATTTTGGTTCAAAATTGAAAAATGAATTGAAAATAATTACGTGTATCTGGCAACTACCTATATTTCATGCTCTAATTTCCTCATTTTCGATTTCGCAAGCATAGTCCAGCAAAATAAGAACAAAAAATACCCAAATATGAGCGTTGGAAGGCATGCAGCCTCACTGCCTTTACCTTACGCACACCTTCACATGAATTTCGTATCGATACACTACGCCCAACTGCTCTCAGCTACAACAGTATGTGTAAGATGTAGTACTATTTTATATGAGCCAAAGGCATGCCTGCCTTCATGAATTTCAGGAGAAATGATACCATCGCTGCATGACATCAACGCTCGCTGTGCAAGGGGAAGTAATTAGCAGCTATGCAGCACAAGTGCACGACGGTGCTGACAAGTGAACAGCCACACTGCACAGGCAAAGTTTTCATTATGCGAGGGAGTTGCCAGCAGAAATACTTGCATAATATAAATCTATTTTCGATATAAAATGTAAGTGTTAGCTTTGTATATTAGTCAAGTGTTAGTATTATTTTTGTACATAGTCTCATATAGGAAATTTTAAAAATTATAGTTTCCTTGATTATAAATAAAAAAGTCGCCCATTTTTTCTCGAGATTTAGAATTTCGATAGGAAAATTCTACTTTAAGTACCAAAATTTGGGCAATGTTTGCCAATTTTTTTAAACTGACAGCCATACCTTTAAAGTTTTGAGTAACATTGTTGTCTCATTAGTTCTTGAGTAGAGCGTATTTGCACTGCGTGACAACGGTTATAATATAATAAAAGTTATTATGCATTGAGAAAATTAAATCAACAAATAAATTAAGTGTACTAAAACTCAGAGTTTTCAGCATCAGTGTGTCGTTTGTGTGAAAGCGTATGCGCATCAAAGTTGATGGAGTTTAGGCTCTTAATCCTTTCATTCGGAAACAATTAACGAATTGTCTCAGCAGGCCAAATGACGCCAGAGTTAGATTTAACTAAAAAAAGGGAATGCTATTCATCAGTTTAATCACAAGTATGATGATAAATTTACTTGACTGAATGCCTGCAAACCCTTTTTTTTTGTTTACCGTGTATTATATTCGCCAGCACAAAAAATATGTGGAATGACACTGAATATGTAGATTTCTCAAAGACCGATAGACACTGAAGCAGACAGCAGATTATCCTCGAAATGTAAATATCGGGCAAGAAAATAAAATACATGGAAAATCGGTGTAGCTGCGGTACAGGCTAAGTAATACCATTAGTGCATAATAAATAAACGTTGGGCCGGAAAAATATAAAAAAAATAACACCAAAAGAAGCAGCAGGCAAAAATAGTGAAATTTTCTTTGTTAATTGAACTTTAAGTTGGACTAAGAATAACTAAGAATAACATAAATACAAATATTTAATTTAAAAAAAACATTTTCAATAAAAAATATTTTGAATTAAATTCTAATTTTTCGTTTGGCTGTTATGTTTACTTCTAAGAGTATGTGACTGCCTACCCGGTGCAAATTGTTTATGCACGCCACTGGAGATGGCATAACATTCGACTTGCCATGGAAATGGAAAATGTAGACGATACATGGCATACCATATATGATGGCATACCTTAAATGTCAAGCCATATGGCAAGACATTTGCATGGCCATGAGCATGGCCATATTCTGACAGTTGTTTATTTTCAAAATGGCGACGTCGAGGATAATAGTGCTACGAATACTAAATGAATACAAAAAAAAAGATTGCTTAAGGAATTACATGTTCGCCTCTTCCTCAATTTACGCCTTTTCTCATATTCCGCTTCCTCTAACCTTTGCAGTACTTTCAAACACCAAATAGCGCGCACATGTTCACTGCTGAGCGACATTTTCAAAATGATAAGGCATGACATGCCGTTGCCCAGGCACCAGATGACATGCCATAAACTGACATTCGTCGCCATCGCATATGGCAGAGCTCATGGCCAATTTAGACTCTAGATTATTGAAGATTTAGTGAAGATGACCATGTTTATTTTCAAAACCTGGTTTGTTGGTCGTCGCGTCTTTCCCGCCTTGGAATACGTTCGTTGGATCGAAGCGAAACGAAAATTACCGAGGTGCTCAAAAATATCCTTCTACAATCACAACCACTGTTGGCCGAAGTTTCTTGGAAAATGCATTCTTCTTAGTTGCATATCGGTCAATCAAATTTTATTCTGACAGTTCATGCGGCAGCCAAATATCGAGCTTCATTATGTACGCAGCTCTTTTCAAATGATTGCAAAATCTCTTATCACTGATATTTAGTGCAACTCTTACCACCTGAGACCTTATATGACGGTCTTCCCCAACGATTTGCATAATTCTATTGACATTTTCAGTGATTGCTCGACCAGATTGAGGTTTATCTTTCACACCAAAATTTCCAGGACGGAAGCCAGTTAACCACCTACATACTGTTGTTTTTATAAAACATCTTGACCGTAAATAACACAAATTTGTTCCCGGTTTGTGCAGCGTTTTTCCTTTTTCGTAGTAAAATTGCAGAATATAACGATTTTTTTACGAAATTACAATCAATTTTACACATTTGACACGATTCAGGAAATTCAAAACTGTCTGCATAAAAATTGTAGGCTAAAATGACACTTTTTGAACGCGCATCAGTTACATTACATTGACCAATATAATAATTTTTTGGTGTCACATTTTTCCCATAGTTTTAGTATATAGTTATAGTTTGAATCGGAACGGTCGTCTCAAGAATCTGTAAGACGTACTAAAAGTACATAATTTAACTGCTTTTTCATCTAAAACAATTTGATAAAATTTATTTTTTAGGTGCCCCTATATATTTTGACTAGTTTCATAATAATACTGGAATCGTAAAAAAAAGTCATTGCCAAACACTTGAAAATCGATGCAAATACGTAAATGTCCATTGGGTTTTTCAATAAAATTTCTTGTAGATCAAGCTGGCATGTACCGAATACAAGTCTGTCTCTTATAATTTCTATTTCTATTAAAATAAATAACAACAACTGAATTTTCTATATTCTTACGGCAAGCAAACTTTAACTTACTCGTACTTGTATTCACATCTCACTTGTATTCTTTGAAAATCCTTTTATCACTCTTCCATAAAATTACTTTTTATTCACTTTGTTTCCGGGCTCATGAACTGTGAACTGCGCAAAGATAAAATCGCTTCGAAGAAATCAATCTTTTGTACTTGATATATTTATATGGCTTACACTGGCACTTAACGGTAATTAAATGTTTACCGATTTTTGAATATTTATTTAATGTGGAAATAATACTAATAATGAGATGGCATGGTTTCCATTTCTAATCTAATTATTTAACTTAAATATTTATTTTAGATTTATTTTGAACTGTAAACAATTGCGGGTAAGGCTTAAAAGGAAATTGCAGGCGTGCCATCCCCACTGCTATTTCAAATTCAAATTGATAAAAAAATGTATTTAAATTAAAATTTGCTTGATGCTGCATGATATGCAAGGTTTGAATTTGAGGCGGTATCAAGCAAAGCTTAAATGCCAGATAATTCTGATATTAATATCTTAACTCTAAGTATCTGAAATTTTACATATTTTCTGAATGTTATTGATAAGTTGTGCTTCCTAAGCAATAAACCTAGGTATAGGAACTCTTTTTGTGAATTTATTTTGCCTCCGGATTTCGTGGTTTGACGTGATTTAATAACATACCACAAATCCCCACATTTCCCATCACTTAATTTCATCTCAATGCGCTCAATTCAATCAGTTAAAGAAAATCTTTGGGCACCAGGCAATAATGTTTCACCTTTACGGTTGGAATTCGGTCTGAAAAGATTATATTATTTTATGTTCATAAAAGTATGTGACGTAAATATCAAAGGACGATTAGAGTTCAGTAACTTTGTACTGAATTTTATTATATGACAAAATGTCGGAAACCAGAATCATATATTCTGGGTTTTATCTGAAATTCGGTCACATTCTGGACTACACTCATAAGTTTGACACCAACACGAAACTCACTTCGTAAACTAACTTTTCGCACAATGTTTTTGTAAATGGTCTTGCCGATTAGTCGAACTTCATAAACTTGAAAAAATTAGACCATTTCATATACATCTATCTCAAGGTGAAAATGATTTAGTTTTCTATTAATCAAAGCCAAAATCATTCCCGTTAATCCAGTTTTTGTCGTCTCCCAAGTTTCAGGGACATTGATTTAAGTGAATTTCGTGCCATGCCACACAATAGACGTATTTTCATACTTATTCGCTGCGTAGGTATTTCGTTCCTGTGGCATGAGCAAATTTTAGCACTACGCTATTTCCATCTACTCACCTGCAATACATATGTACATACATGGACGCGCGTTTATATAAAATAGATACAATGTCATTGCGTTAAAATGAATATTTACTGATCTGTCGTATTTCGAGGAATCTTTCGTTGATTAGATACTAGGAGAGATTGATAGATGAAAAGTTTTGTATCGGTGATGGATCATGCACTTGGTTTGTTATTTGAAGCTAATTCGTTCACGGAAACAATTCACCGTTGCTGATGTCGTGAGGAAGTTACATGAAACCTCACAAATACGGATCGTAACCTAGCAGAATTGATAGAATTTTTTAAGACACAAAGTTTAGTGATTAAAATATTACAAATATACTTTTTAAAGCTAGATCTACAAATTTGTTTGTCAGGACTACGTCGCCAAACTCACAAGCAAGCGTAAAACTATACAAAATAATCGCGCCCAGTGTGGGTCTAGGGATGTGTGGTTGAGAAAGCACCCATTAAATTAAAACTGATAATCTTTGTTGAAAAAATTACATTACACTAGTAACTAAAAGTATTTAGAAGTACTTCATATATGCAAATTAAATTCCTAGATCAACCAAGAGCTGTTGTGGGACTAATTTATTTTTAAATTGCTAAGTAAATATAAAAAAAAGTTTCATTCGATAACTATATAAAATAAAATCTAAAATAACTTGTTCGCAAACTAATGTATTTGCTTAATAGAACCAAGTTCAGTAACAGTAATCCACTAATAAAATATAATTACTGAATACTTTGTTATGTCGTGGTTCGATTTGTAAAGCCTAGTAGAATCTATTAGTCCTAAACAGTTTTTTTTTTATTTTCAGTAAACAGTTTTTTTTTTATTTTCTTAAAATAATTTCAGACCGTTCTGTGCATATTCTAGTAAGTCATACTTCCATTAGTATATTCTTTTCAATTTTATAAAATAAGAAATCGAAAAACATTAAAATAACAATCAATATTTAGTTAAACTGGACTAAGTGCTCTCTATAGTCGTTAGATAAATTTCCCGATTGTGTTTTTGTTTGTGTTTTTGAGGGTGTTTTTTGTTTGTTTATTTTTAGTATGCTGTTTTTTCGTGTATTTTTTGTACGTTTTTGTTTGTTATTTTTCAAGATCTTGTCCCTCTTAGCACCAGAAACAAAAAATTGCAAAAAAAACACAAAAAGACAACATATTGAAGATAAACAAACAAATAAAAATACCCAATAACAAACACACAGCCAAAAAAATACCAAAAAAACACAATCGATTAAATTGCCTAATGGGGAGTTTGAAGTCGAGTTTTACCGAATATTTTATTGGCTTAAATATTTCCAATTTTCCAAAAATTTTGAACCAGCCGTACTTCGTTACCCCAACAACAAAAATTATTTTTTTTTCTTTCTCATTTTTTTTTTAATCAAACGACAACTTTTTAAAACGGTTTGTGCTCTGAAATCAAAAATAGAAATAATATTTTAAATAAAATATTCAATGGAGAACAAACCCATAAGAAGGTGCTCCAGATTCTATTCGCTCTTCCCGATCGTATTGGTCTGATAGATATTCTTATAGATATTTATCAGCTAAGGCGGTTTTTTTTCACAATTTTGAATGAAATAGCGGCGCCATACTTCTTATTGGATACCACATTCTCCAAAATTAACATTGTGTGTTAAATCTATTAAATCATAAGAATTGGCAGTCGCAAAAAAGACATTTATCTAATACAAGAATATATTCCCTTGCGGTGGTGGCGGTTTGGAAGATTTTGCTGGTTCCTCAATCCAACTAGGACTGCATCGCGTATTTCGTTATCACTTCAGTCCGTGCATATATTCATGGAAGCGCATGCAGAAGAAGCACTTTTAAAAATGGATTGGAACAAAATTACTGGAAATATTTTACTAGCCAGTGACTTTGATGCACGCCATTTTGACTGGAACTGTACACGAAATAATAAGTGGAGTAATATATTGTAAAGCGAAAAAAAGTGAAATTTTAAAGCTCAAATGAAGGTTTTGTCGAGAGGCTACAGCTTATGCGATGTGTACTGAGGTAAGCTCAGTACTGCCACAAGATTCTCACGAAGCAGATCAATGACTGCAATATTTTTCATCTCGATTTTTCATCTTCATCTAGAATTAATAGCACTGAGTCTTCCTTAATTGGTTTGGTTTTCTCAATAAAATGTTTCAGCCAGTCTGTAAACAAATTGGACAAAATCAATCCGAATGGCAGCGATCAATAGACCCTGGTGGTGCACTTTTCATGAGTGTATCGGTCATATTTTTATGAAGAAACATCAATAGTGGTGGAACAAATGACTACCCCAGCACTTATACAGCACACTACAGTTACTAAGAAGTTTCTTTCAGCTGAGCTTAATGTTCCAATTTGTGGTTTTTTTTTAAGTCCAAAGACACGTGATTTTTTTTTGTCTGCACAACAAATATTCCTATCTCATCTACGTTAAATACTCTACCTGCAGGATATTTGTGTTTCGTGAACTCAGCTTCATGAGGATCAAAGAACGCATTGACAACTTCCTTGTTAAATCCATTTTCCTTGGAAAAAGCTATAGCTGTGGGCTTATTACTTTCCGTAATAATCAGATACTCCTCTAATTCCTTTTCGAATCTCAATAATCGGTTTATGTCCTAATTTAGTGGCTGCTGATTTTTTTGGCAACTCGTCTAATCAAGAGAGACTCTGAAGAGTAGCGCGTGGTAGATTAAATATCTTTGATGCTTTTTTAAGGCCCATTTCATTCTTCCTGATGGGCGATATAGCATTTGCCATATTACTGTCACTCCACACCTTTGTCCTTTTACAGATTTTTTTTTGTATTAAGAACTTTTCTTGGCATCTGCAGCAATGAAAGAAAAGCAATCTGTAGTTTATTTAAAATGAGCCCTTAAAATTCAGGGGCTTATTTACTACGCCCACAAGGGGCTCATATTACAGCCTTCGCTTTATTTGGAACAAAATAAACAAATCGTGCTCTTTCCTTCAGAAAAATGAAACTCAAATAACGGTTTTGTAATTGGTGAATCTTGCTAAATAACAATCATTTAAGGCAAAATAGCACTGTGCGTAAAAAATCAAGCTAATATAAGAGCAAAATCATACTTTACAAACTTTTCTTCATGGCCAAAAACAACAATCAACTATCAGACACAGGGGCCACATTCGAACGGAGAGAGCCGAAACTAAAAGCTGTTAACATAGATTTGCGTATAGATCTGCGTGCTATACTTTAAGCAATACGCCAGGGGCTCATATTACATACAAGACCCATATTACCACCTTTACATCTACCCTTAAAATTAACAAAATAAAACATGTAACGAATTTGTGCGAAAAACACTCTTGAATAAATTAAATGTAAAATTTTGAAATGCAAAATCGTGAAAAAATTAGCGAAAAAGTAGAACTACCGAAAAAAGCTGCTATGTGGTTAGGGGGAACCATCTTAAATATTTGTTAAGCCAAACTTTAGGTTTTAATTTACAAATCATTTGCTTCCGTTAAATTCAATCAGTCAGAAGTTATTATTTCCTTTTCCAACACGCAACTTAATAATTAATACATATTTTGCTAAGTATAAATTTCTATTGATTAACGTTATTACATATGACGATTTTGACAATTTTTTGATCATTTTTGACAATTTATTTGGCTATTTTTTTTGGACTGGTTCCATATTGCTCTACAAGATTTTAATAATTCATTTTTGATTGATGCACATCGCACATTGCTATAGATATGCATGGTACCACGATGAATTGATTGAGAAAATTGATCTGCACTTTTAATTACTGTATTATTCAAGAAATATTTTTGTATAGGTAGAACTCGATGCAGGAAAATGAGCGTTGAAAATACTAATTTTACTCCATAGAGCGAAATATGTAAATTTACAAAAGTGCGTACAAAGAATATTTTACGTCTTAAATGTGTAATTTTTCTTACGAGCAAATCGTGTAATTTTACCCTAAAAAGACGTAGATTTAGGACGGAAACGCATGAAACTTATGTATCAAAGGCTACTTTTTACGAGTCGTTTAGGGTAATAACCGCAATTTATTCGTGAATGTCCTTATAATATTTAAAAAAACGAGAATAAAAGGTGCGTTTTTTGCACTCTTGGGCAGGGTAGGTTTAGGTAAATTTAGGTAACTTATCCTACCCAAGAGTGCAAAAAACGTACCTAAAGAATGTTTTATCAAACAAATGACATCAAAAGGTATTTATTGCGAACAATTTTAGGAAGATTGCACTACTGAAGTAGGAATTTCAGCTAACCTCTAGATAAGTTTCATTTTCAATCAAATTGGAAAAATTTAATGATCCAAAAGTCAGCCCGTCAAGACAAGTAACTGCCATTGCATAAAATATTACCCCAAAATGAAATATCACTAACAAAAGCCTGTAAATAGCTAACTTTAAATGCTAAAAAGGCGAAAGTCCTATCAAATCAAGTAAGCAAAATATAAATATATTTCTTGTCAAATACAGAAACTTTTTGCAATTCCTTTAAGTTTATAATTTATTTTAATATACATTGTATACACATTATACACATTAGCTTATAGCCCTTACTGCTACACTTCTATTTAACTTATAGCTACACTTCTAATTAACTTATAGCTACACTTCTAATTAACTTATAGCTACACTTCTACAATTATTACACGAATAGACTGACACTTAACTGCTGCTATTCAAAGCAACGATCACGAGATATCAGACTTGTTCAGTCTAGCCAAATCACCATCTTTCGTCCCAATGTTACATCAATAATAAGTCAAATTCTATCAAATGATACAATTTTACAGCTTTGGTGTAAATGAGAGTAGCGAAGTAGTAAATTTACACTCTTTTCGCTAAGGTTTACAAAACACTATTTATTATTCAGCTGATATGACGTAAAAGCAAAAACTACACATCCAATGAGTAAAAAAAATTGTGGTTCGTTATTTTAAACAGAAAAATGAGTATATTTACTTTTATCAAAGAATTAATTTTAGACCCACTTTTTAGAGTGTAGGTTAAAGTGGCTGCCGGTCCACAGAGGTCTGCCGACCGGCACAAAAGAGGCCCGTTGTGATGCCACAATAATTTGTGACTCTCTCCTACTCTCTGATTTAGGGAAACTGTCTGCTTCCCTTAACAAATCGCGTTATCCCCTTTAGATTAACCAGGGACAACTCAGTCAGGTTTGAGAGAAAGGGAGCACCAATTGCCACCAAACTTCTCCTTGCCAGCGCCGGGCACTGACATAAGAGGTGGCGGACGGACTCCTCTTCATCGTCAGAGCCACAACACCGACAGAAATCGTTAAACTGCAATCCCAATCGTTGTGCATGTCGTCCTATGAGGCAGTGGCCCGTAAGAACTCCCACAGTGCAGCATAGAGCACTTCGAGTTAAGCCTAAAAGCTGCCTGGTGCGATGCGCATCTATGGATACCCAGGACTGCCTTGCTATTGCACAGGATGATTCATCTGCCCAGGACCTCCTAGCATCCTCGAGATATTTTTGCCTGATGGCCAGTTTAACCGATGTCATCGGTATACCTATTGAGAGGGAGCAGGAGACCTCTGGCAACAAGGTTTCAAGCCTTGCTTGTGATTATTTTCTTGAGTCTCTTTTTATCTATATTATGTAAAATAAAAGAAAGACGAATAGGAAAATTGTATTGAAAGTTTTGAATAAATTCAAGCGTTTCATTCAAATACAAATCTTGAGTGCAAAAATATATATCTCATCAACAGAACATAGCCTAAACAACATTCGTAAGTTAATAGATTTGACGTGCTGCTTACTATAGAATAATAAAATCTTTATAGCATGTAACCAACCCTCATAAGCACATTGCGAAAAACATGTTCTAAGGGATTTCATCATTAATCGGACATTATAAAGGTGTATTACACAACGAGAATAACGTAATCCGAATACCTGAATATTCCCAGCATTTATGTATATATGACCTAAGCCACAATCACTTGGGTGAAGAAAGGTGTTACTAGTTTCAGTTATGTGTCTACACTCCCATATTAGTCGTTAGTGTGCTTGTTTCACCTTAATCGTAAACAGCGTTCTTTGGATCAGATATCCTCATGCTTCAGCATTTTGAAAGCAGATATTCCTATGTGTAGTCATGTATTTATCAGATGCCGACACAACAAAAAGCTTTTACCTAGCCTTGTCTCACGATTATCTTGTGGTTTAAATGAAACAAGAAGTCATTACGGTATTTACCATCCGACACTGACTGAATCCGAAATACGCAATTGTAAGTAACACAGATGCCGTAGTCGTAATGAGAAAAGTATGTCTTATAAATGCTAGAAGTTCTTGCAAAAATAAACTCTTACATTTCGTGTACAACATTAGTATTATTTAGAGTTAACGGATACAGTGGCGGCTTGAAACAGTCTGGGTTATATGACTTCATGGTTTTCGGAGTGATTTTATTTTTTCATATCTTTTTTCGATTTTTTCACTGTTTCTAGATACAAGCAGATTACAAAAAAAGTTTTACATAAAAATATAGTGTTATTCTTTATTTATTTATTGTTGAATATTTTGACATTTCAATACTCACACAATAGCATGCCAACGTAGTCAGTTTGAGAGATGAGTTTGATTGTCGCTGTGGAACCCATTTTAATGACATGCCCCTAAATCCCAAAGTCGGCAGCACAAGAGAAAATTTGCAACTCAAATCAAAACTTTTACCTGTTTCGAATGCCAAATGAAATCAATTTCGTAATGAATCGAAGCATAAGAAATTTAATTAATTCTCGTAAAAGAATTGAACGTAAGCATTGCAACAATACGAAATTCGGCGAAAATTTTAAATTGAAATTGAATTGTTTTGCAAATACAATTAAATAGTCAAAGTGAAAAATTTCCGAAGAGAATATTCAATCAGCTGAAATATGAAGCTTTTGAGGAAAGCAATTATTTTGAAAAGAATAATGTCCTAAGTTAGGCAATGTATACGTGTGTGGTGTAAAAATATATAAAATATTAAAAATATTGCAATGGAACCAAAAGGTTGTTCAGTGGTGCGATTGGACATGTTTATTTTGGCAGCGTATAAAATCAAAAATCCATGAAAGTCTGTTTTTTCATTAAAAAAAAAAATACAACAATATATTTGAAAAGTCAGGGCTCAATATACCCAGTAACATCAGCTATAATTGTATACTGTGTCGTGTATCAAACAGCTCTTGTACCTTCGTCGCAGTAGACGTCTGAAGTAGATGAAGTTTTATTGCTGGCTTTTGGCACATGATTCAATTGTGAATGGAGGTATCAATTTGTCAACAAGGAAGATGGGATCATGCGTTTGACGGTAGTTAGCCTATTTTGATGCAACCTTTCTTGTCGAGAAGGAAGAGTGTAAGAATGACAACTATACACAACAACTATACACCCAATGTGAAGACTCCACAAATTTCCCTTCTCCTTCACCGCGTAACTGTTGTCTTCACCATTTTATGAGGGTGCAACGTGGGGCAGTTGACTGTCTGTTTATGCAATTCATTTTTTACTATAGTTAATCGAAACGCCTTATATTCACGACACATAAGTTTTTTCTCATCACTAAAGTGATGAGTTCATGTTTATCAGAAAAACAGTCATACAGTTCAATTTTGACACTAAATATTGCATTTTGTTACCGTTATCTGTAAATCCGCTGCTAAAAACCCTTTATTTTCTGATTGTGATCAAAGGTTTGCCAGTTTCATGTGGCCTTCGCTTACGAGACTGGGGATGAGCTCGGACACTACTCGCTTCCTTTCCGAAAACTTCCTCATGACCGTCAATCTCAAGTGCGAAGATACCAACGGGATTACTTTGCACCCTTATTGTTGTTTTTGTTCTAATCTGTGACCCCAAACGGATAGAAACGAACGTATTAAACGAAATTCACAAATTCGAATAAATTTACGATATCATTAATGATAAATCCACCATAGAAATTCCAATAATATTTTCTATTAAGCCTTTTATTTACTAATATTCTACTTAATTTCCAATTTTCGATATACTCGACAATTTTTTTAAAAATATACAAAAATTTACAACATCTGTTTAACATCGATAGGAATCGTCCTATAATCACCACCGATTTTCGAATTTCAATCTTCGAAACTCTCTTTCAAAATTATTTGAGATAAAAAGTCTTCCCCTTCTGGGAACTATTATATTTTTGGAGCTACTGCCAGTTGTACTTTGGCTCTTTTCTTGGTAGTGAGCGTTCATGCGTTCTTCTTTCTCTCTCTTGATCGCTCCCTCGCAGATCTTCTACTTGAGGATCCTAATACTCGTAGGTTTAAGTAGATATCATTTTCTCTCTGTTCTAGAAATTTGAAGATGGCAAGGGTGCTGTTGGGGTGTCTGTCGATTGTGTCGAACACTTTGAGGGATTTGTCCCATATGTCCTTGTTTATGGTTTCTATTTGTAAGTCCTTCTGTATGTCAGTGTTTCTTATGTAACAGGGTGCCCTTGTTACTTTCCCTAAGGCAAGGTTTTGGCAAATTTGTAACTGGTTTTAGTTCGTCCTGTGTGTTTGGTAAAATATAGTGCTGCCATAGGTGATGGTTGGTCTAATGATCTGCTTTTAGATAAGTGCTATGTTCTTAATATTTAGCTTATTTGATGTGAGTAAAAGGTACAGCTGCTTCAGTTTTCCGCTGGCATTAATTCGGTTATTTTATATGGGCGTATTCGAAGAGAGTTTTGTGTCAAAAGTTATTCCTAGGCTTTTGGCTGTACTTTTCCAATCTATGGGTACATTTTTTACTGTCAATTGGCTTGGATTTTGTCTTCTTGTCTCATCACAAAGATTGCTTGCATTTTTCTGCATTGGTACTAATCTTCCACTTCTGGGAGTTTTTCATCAGAGTGTCTATGAATTGTTGAAGATTGGCAATTATAAATTCAGCCTGTTGAGATGTATAGTAGATGCAGGCGTCGCCTGCAAAAAGGGAGATTTTTGTTGTGGGCATCATCAGGATGTCTGAAGTGTATACGGTATACGTGTACAAGAAGTGGAGAGCCTTGCAGGACGCCGGCGTCCGCAGCCTTCTAGAAAAATGGTCGTTAATTCGAACGAAGAAGTTCGTAAAACCGTAAATTTTAACGATAAGGCCAGCATGTCACACCTTATAGAATGCCTTGACAACGGCAAACATGACAAGTCTTGTGACTTCTTTTGGCTGAATCCAGTTATAATGTGCTGACATACTCTGGCTAGCTGCAGCTCATTGAAGTGGTGGGCTTTGAACGGAACGATGGTTTTCTCGGCGACTACTTTCTCGAGCCACGAAAATAGTAAGCGTTCTACCCGAGCAGATTTGTCTCCAGTTTTGCGGAAACGTTCGGTCTTTGTGGAGTTTCGGGGTTTCGGTATTGGTATTTTTTTAATTTATTTTTTAATTTTTTTTAATTAATTTCCCAGCAACTGACTGGTGCTGGCTTTATTTCGTTGGTACTGCTGGTGGAGGAGGAGAGCTATCCACTGCCAAAAGTTCGTGCATTAGCTCCTGCTTTCTCTGCTCCGCAAATACTTTCTGGCTCTCTTTGAGCTGTTGCAGGATCTCTGCCATCTGTTAGTTTATTTGACTCATCTGAGTCCTAAGCTCACAAATGGTCTTGTCCTTTTTTTTAATGGTACCCCTTCACATGATTCGTTATCGGAGACTAGGTCCAACGCGCAAGCCTCGCTGTCAGAGGCTTGCTCCAAGCGGTAGTTTCCTATCATCCCGGCTGATGAAGAACCCTCTCACATCCAACTTGTTTGGGCTTTACAATTAAAACAGAAAATCGGTATCGTATAATTAAACCATGACAAAAAAAAACAAAAGCAATCTCAATAGAAAACTAATTTCAAGAAAATTCGTCATAGGTAATTCGCCGTAATTTCATTATCATAGGAATGCGAAATGTGAATTCACAGATTCATCATAAATTCAACATAAATATTTCAATGCAATTCAATCCTATATTTGTTACAGAGAGCACATAACGAAGTTTTTTACTATCCTAGGAAAGATCTTGTTCAGTTTCAGTTCAGTTAATTGAAAAACTCATGACAAAATATTAACACATTTGGACTATCAAAGCGATTTCAAATCGTACAAATTATCGATGTTTCTATAGCTTTATGAAGCTTCAAGCTATATATTCTTTGTTTGAGAATCTTAGCAAGGTAAACATTTCTTTTGCTTTGAAGTTCAACTTAAAAGCAAAATAATTATCTCGAAAACCTCATCTAATTTTTGGCGCCCAGTGTGGGTGTATGTACCTGGCTTGAAAATAAAGAGCAACTAAAGAAATGATTTAATGACGGACAGTTTTTTAGACTAGCTCTTAGCAGTTGGGTATGAGGTTTTAACGAGATCCTCTTTAATTTTTAAACTACAGTTGTAGAAGATTACTCTTGTAGAAGATGCAAGACACTGAATTTACGCGTTATTGTCTGTGGACCAGCAAATGTTTTTCATATCATATCGCTTGTCCAAAGTTGAAGTATTTTTCTATTTATTATGAACTTCGCTTTGTTTCGACCAACATTTTTTTCGGACTTCTAATGTCTGATTCGTCTTTTTTGAACCGGGAATTTAGTCAACATTATTTAGTGAGGGTTTAAGAATTTTTCCTCTTGAATCATGGAAACTTTCTATGCTATAAAGTGAGGCTGCAACAATTTGAAATAAGAAGCTAATCGCTTTTGCATTGTTTGGTTCCTTTGAACTTCGTCCACGCAAAAAGCTTTCTTTAATTGAAAGTTTCTTCGGAATCTTTTTTACTTCACTTGCAGTCTATCTATCATATGTGTCCTTGATTTTTCCTTTCCAAAATATTTTGGTGTTATTCACTTTTTGGTAAACTTCATGATTTAAAATTTGATTTGCCACTATTTTGATTGAATTTTCGATTCCATTCGATGCATCTTAAGCAAGATTGTGTGATGAATACAGTTTTCCTCTGCTGCTAGAATTTATTCCATTATTAATTGATTTTTCAATTTTTTGTGTCGAATTTAGATGGTTTAGTAGTGTTCATTTTACGGCACCATAAGCAAAATAATCTCACCACAACCAATTTAGGGTCTTGGGAAATGAATTTAGTAGAGACGCCATTTTCATAAACGAAATTTTTCGTCCTTTAGCTTCTAGCTAACATAAAGATGTTTAATGTCCGAATTTCGACGAATATTTATTGCTTGCACGTCACTTTCAATCGTATGCTAACTAGTTCAAAGCTGATTGCGTATGTCTCTATTTGAATAATTACTAGGATATACCATTTTGAGGACATTGTTAATTTTTGCCATAACTTTGCTTAGTTTGTGTCATTTGAAGGAGAAGCTTTCTGGTTTGAAATAAATCACGTTTAAACACCACCAAATTCAAAAGTTCACATTTCATCTAAAAATAATTGTTAACTCGCTTGCTGCAGAAAAATCAAATTATAAAATTTCATTCAAAAACATTTAACTTCATTGCTTCCACTTATATGAACGTAAAAAAAATGTCTTATGACCATAATAGTCAACCAAGGCTTTAGTATTGTCTCTAACCCACAATCATCTCACGTAAACACTTAACAATACAACTTACCAATAAAAGATTTTTGTCTCCGTTTACGAGCATTAAATCACTGTCAGCGTCAGTCAATGGCCTCGAAATGAAACGATCTCAACTCACAACTCGCATTTCATATCAATCAAGATTTCCACTTTCTACTTATGATACGCATACGTCTCCACCAGCATACACACATATTTACTATTAATGCAGACAATTCTCATAAGAGTATTTTCTTTGATTGTTTCGTTTCAGTGAGTGGATCAATGCCATAACGAAAACGGTAAGACCATAACGCAAGTTGACTGAGTAGTCTGGTCTTGTCAAAACCAACATTATTTCCTTTCAGCTGCCACCACCGCCACAAATCGAACTCGTAGTCGATAAGCCGCATCTTATGAACGTCCTTCGTCGACCTGTGGTACGAATAAGACGTAAGTATTACCCTGCTATCATTTTTCTCTCCCCCTTTGTTTCGACTCTCATTCACAGCTGCAGATAGCGTCTAGTGTATTTGTATCACTTATTTCGACAACAGGAACCCCTCACGGCTTACATGGTTCCGTATTCAAGCAAGTCCTCGTTCCCACGGATTCGTATAGCCTGCGAGCCTTTGCAATGATGGTCGAAAAGAACAGAATCGGTATGTAGGTCGAGTGGGAGCAGATCCAACCTTGAGCCGATTTCTTTCTAATACGGAAATTATATGCTCTCATCGTTATCATTGTGGAGGCGGATGTGTTTCTGTATTGAGTTTTACTGTAAATCCTTAAATCAATGGAATGTGGGATTTTTTTTTTGGATTTATGAGGGATCATTTGAATGGACATGTATTTTATGTTTTATCATAATTGATTCGATTGCGAAAGCTAGTTGAATGTTATTCGATCCAGGCTTCTAAGAAGCTTTTTAGGGCTATGAACGCATAAGCTTAAATCATCCACATTTTATGGTACTTGTAATATAATCAAGTAACTTACTTTAGCATTTGCTAGGCAAAATCGATCAGAGAGCTCTACATTCTATTCGTACTATTTATTTAGTAAGGTTAAAAAACAACTACGATTAATTTTCAAAAGTAAAAGCATTCAAATTTTCAAACATTCAACTACATTCTATCCATCCAGTTGCTAATCATCATTTTGCAGGCTTACTTATTCAATTTAGGTTATGTTTGTACAAAACTATCTGTACATTTGCTTTCAAAACCCGAAACAATGCACAATGAAAACAAATGACTACATTCTACTATGAATACTTGACTATGGAAACTTCAATTCGTTCCTATATGTACCCGTTTGCATGCCATATGCTCGTACAAACCGACTGAAAATGCATTAGACTGCAGACGAAAGTTTGCACACGGGAAAAGAGCAGCATTATTAAGGTCAAGTAGCATAAACCTTGCTATCACAATGCCAGGATAACGGGAATATTGTTTGAACAAAAGCATTTTTGAGAAACAAAAAGATACAAGCTGTATAATAAAAAAAAACCTTCCTAAAAGCTTGAAATGATAGTTGGAGGCCTAAACTTGAAGTAGTTTAAGTCTAGTCAAAAAAATCACAGGATATACAGCCTTGTTTCTATATAATAACACATTGGAGGAAGATATACGACTTTTTCATTTTGAAAAATCTGTTTTGTGCTCTGATTATTTGTATAATAATTACAGCCCCTTCATCCCTTTATGATAAACCTTTATCTTTATAATAAACTTTTATCTTTCTGTTGCAATGCATCTTCGTATAAATCAATTTATCTACTCCTTTTTATGTTTAGCTAACAATGAATCGATAATGAGTTTAAAGCTGTTTCAAAAAACATGTTAACGAATAATACTAAGTAAATGAATAAATAAATAATACAAAGTAAAGTAAAATTTCCTATTAAATCTAAAAACTCTAAAAGTCTTTTCTATCTAAATTAAAGTAATTTTGCGGTCAAATACAGCCTCAAATTATTAAATTCCACCTTAAACACATCACAAGACAAAAATGTGTAGCAAACGTAAAAGTCCATTCAAACCATCAACGAGAAAAAAAACTGTAATGCCCTGGAGTAGGGTACCCTAGAAATGGCCGTGAGTGTCTCCAGTCTGCATGAGCAAAATACATTTCAATCTAAGCCCGACGGATGATAGTTTACCGCTTTAGTAGGTTTACGCGGCTGGAGTGGGTAAAAGAGAGAAAAGAAGAAAGCTACGTGTTTTAATTCGATATGATTAAAAGACCACAGGTTTGGTAGCAGCTGAGGTGGGAGAAGACGTATTAGCTAAATAATGAGCTGAAAAACATAAAATCTTAAACAAGGCTAGGAAAATGATTAAATCCTAGAGGCAATTGGAGGTAGAAAGTCTCCGGCCCCAATTTAAACCGGGACCTACGCCACTTGGTGACTCCGGCTAGCTATAAAAATAACTCTATAGAAACAGAACCGCTAGAAACACTAATGTTCGATGAACAGTAGAGGAATCGTGCGGATTTTAACGCATTTAAAGTCCCCAACGCATTTGAATTAATAAGGTATAAACGTTTTTAGGCTTACTACTTTTATGAATTTCAAAATATAGGAAAGTAAAATCCTTTTTACTTATAGAGGGTGTGTTTTTTAGAGGCATAGAATTTTAAGTTGCCAACACTTTTTAATGCTACGTATGGTGTGATAGCTGTCATGCGTTTTATGGTTAGTTTGGTTTACCATTTTATCATGAATAGGTTAACGCCTGAGCAATGTCTGCAAATTGTGCAGATTTATTTCGAAAAAAGCGGTTCTGTTCGAGAAACTCATTTCGCACTCCGTCAATTTTATGGCCGATATAATCGACCATTAAAACAATTAACTCGATTGCCATGGATCTTTTCCGCACCACGTTTACTCTCACTGATAATATGCATCCATCCAGACGTCGTACAGTGCGTAATGAAGAAATCATAGCAGCTGTAGAGTATAGTATCGATGAAGACTCAAGTGAGTCCATTCGACATCGTACTCAACAGCCATTCTCAACCACTTTATGGAAGATTTTACGGAAGGATCTTGGTCTGCGGGCTTACAAAAATCAACTCGTGCAGGAATTGAAGCCGAACGATCACCGGGCATGTCGTACATTCGTTATATGGGCCCAAGAATAAATTGCTGCATATCCCGAATTTCGTAAGAAAATTTTGTTTAACGATGAGGCTCGTTTGTGGTTGAATGGCTACGTCAATAAACAAAACTGCCGTATTTGGAATGATGAGCAACCACAAACGATTGTCCAAACACCGCTATATCCGGAGAAAGTCACTGTTTGGTGTGCTTTATGGACCGATGGAATAATTGGTCCATATGTCTTCAAAAATGCTGCTGGAAATAACATTACAGTCAATGGTGACCGCTATAGAGCTATGATCAATGAATTTTTCGTTCCAAAATTGACTCACTGTAATGCAGGGGATCTCTGGTTTTAACAGGATGGCGCGATATGCCATACAGCTCGTGCAGCCATCGATTTATTGAAAGAAGCATTTGATGAGCGCATAATTTACCGTTGTGGACCTATGAACTGGCCTGCAAGATCTTATGATTTAACACCGCTGGACTATTTCTTGTTGGGATGTGCCAAATCTCTCGTCTACGCCGACAAGTTCAAGACGCTTGACCATTTGTAAGACAATATTCGCCACGTTATTTTCGGGATGCGGCCCCAATTATTGGTCAGAGTAGTCGAAAATTGGACCTCTCGTTTGGACTTCCTCCGCGCCAGTCGTGGCGCTCACATGCCCGAAATCATATTCAAATAAAAATGGCAAATAAAAGTGACCTCGTTTTGGCAACCCTTTGTCAGTATCAAAACCAAAAACTAATCACACCTGGCTCACGCTGAAGTCAACCAATGACTGCATTGAAAGTTATAAGAGCACAAAGAAATTTAGGGCTACCACTCGCAAAAGTTTCCAAATTTTCGAAATCTTATTATTTCTTGTTAGTTGTTACTACAGAATCATTGGAACTTGAAAATTTTATAACAAAATTGCATACTGAAGATATGGCATAAAATACAAAAACAATCATAGCTTGCAGCCCTTCCATGTTTTTTCAACGAGATTCCTAGTGAATATTACTTACAACAAGTTCCATTTTCCAACACATTTTCAAAGATGTACTGTTAAGGCTCAGGAAAAAGTGCAGCAACAAAATTTCAATAGTAGTTACCCAATAGAAAGGATGATTGTCCCAGTTGCCCCTCCTGCGCACGCCAATGGTTACAAGTTACCTTATTATAATTAGGAAACTTTCATCAACTCTTTAAAACCCATCCGAACAATCTTATTCAAACGTAACAAATAAACCCTCCATTGAGTATTTTGAAGGAGATGGAGGCCATAAAAAAAACTTTTATATATGCATCCCCGTCTGTTATTTACAGGATTATTATGAGAATCATACATTTTTCAGTTGCAATTTGTGTTTGAAAATCAGTTTCTTTTTCATCAATCATTATGATACCCCATCATTTTTTTCACCTTCTAGCAGTAGCAACAGTCTTGAGTTGAGCGTTTATTAATAAGAAGCAGAATCATCTAAGTTTGTTTCAACAATTTTTACTAATAGTACCTTAAACCCCTACTACCTGGTACCTTACACTCTGGGCCGTTCTGAATTGTCGTCTTCGTCTTTGTCTTCAGCTTGTTAAAACAGAATGGGACGTCAGACCAAGTCGAGCTTGTTTGAATTCAGTTATCTACGTCTTGGCGTTGCTCTTCTGAGTAACAGTTGCCGAAATCATGTTCTGATTTGAATTTTCGTTGGCTTGATGCTATTTTGAGGCAATGCTTTAAAGTAAATCCAACGATTTCGTACACCTCTTCTTTGTCTACTTTAAACTGTTGGACTAGCTCAGCTACTCTCCAGACGTCGCAATCTGTTATAACAAGCTGAAAATGAGTACGAAGACGTGAATTCGGAAATGACCTCTATAAACAGATAGTGCTATAATAATTTTTACGCAGAACTGATAAGTGTTTTTGGTTTTTGGTTTAAGTAAACAAAAGATTTAAACATCTTCATACATTTCGTACCGAACGTTTCCAAAATTGATTAAAACATACACCGTTTTATAAAATTTACCTCAACAAACTGCAAAAATAGCCTTGAGATATAAAACCGCATATGACATTATCAATCAAAAGCAATTATTTCTAAAATACCAATGGCTATATATGACAATTTTCTCGGAAATCACTCGAACACAAATTCAATTACAGTTTATCCATTGAAATTTCATCAGCCCACTTAGTTCACTACATATTCTTATATATATATACAATTAAATTTCCTTTCATAATTCGTTCACTTCATTCGCACTAAAGATGACTGACATGACATTTAATTAATTAGTCCGTATCGTTCTACGAAACGGAAATGGAAAAGTATAATTCATTTTGTTTAATCGAAAGCTTGCTCTGAATCGATTTGTTTAACATTCACATGTATGAAACATGCCAACGGATTATCGTAGAAGAGAAAATGTTAGCGTATATTTTCGGATTTCATTTCAGCTTGAGTTGAAATTTTTTCATATCTTGAAACCGTTATGAGTTTTTCAATGAAAAACCGAACGTAATGATTTATCAGAGCCGATCAAAAGCGTAATTCGTATCGGCGCCCAATGTGGGCAAGTTGGTCGTTCGAACGAAAATAATAATTCTTTTAAAAAGATTATATTCATTATATTTTCTGAAAAGATAGTAAATTACTGAGTGTATTAAACACTAAACTGAGATTGAATTAAGATTTAGTGCGAAAGTACAATAAGGTGCGATGTTCGATTACAGCTTGTAATCAGGCTCTAGTATAAATTTTTAATAAATCAAATAAATCAAAACTCAATTTAACTGTTTTCCGAAATGAAATGAAACATATTAAAACTGATTTATTTGTCACTCTGTAGTTATTTGCAATTAAAGAAGTCCATTAGCATATTGATGATGTAAATATTAAGTTACAGCTAAAGATTAAAGCCAAATAGGAAAATAAATAAGGGATCCCTCTTCAACTAATTGATTTCAATTCTTTGAAAAACTTTTTGCTAACCTATACAGTTTTTCAAATGTTTTTCAAACTATGCATTCTCGTATCTACTAAGAGTTATTGATGAATCAAATATTATATGTAAGAAATGAAACTTGCAGCTTTGATCAATTCAAAGGTGAAAAACCATCAATAATCGAAAGGTTAATGCATACACTGGGGAAAAAAAGTTCGTGAACACTCATAAGCAAATGATCTGAGTTAACTACAAGGGTCATACAAGCCATATTTTCAAAAGAAAAACATTTTGTTTGTATCTTAAAAAGCACAAAGTATGTTTCTAAAATTAAATATATTTTTATATTTTTATATTTATATTTTTATATAATGTTTTTATGTTTGAAAAATTCCCAAGAATTTGAAAATCACAAAGGGGTTAAAAAGTATTGCAAAAAAAGCCTGTGAACACAATTTAAGTAGTAATTTATAAACTAAAAAAATGAAGTTTAAATTGAAGTCAAAACGATGTTGGGCCACCTTTGTTTTTGATTGCTTCCAGGAGACGTGCTTGCATCGATCCAACTAGTTTCGTTGTAATTTCTGCCGAAATTTGATCCCATTCTTCCTTGATGACCCTTTTCAAAACCTGCAAGGATTTTAGCGGACGTTTACGAATTCTCCTATTAATTTCATCCCACAAATGCTCAATGGGATTCAGGTCTGGCGATTGTGGAGGGGTTTTGAGAAGTCAACCTACTTTGTAAAGCAATCATTCTTGAATCTTTCGGGCAGTATGCTTGGGGTTTATATCTTGTTGAAAAACATAAGTTTCCTCTAATTCAAATTTTCTGGCACTCTCAAATAAATTGTCGCTCAGAATATCAAGGTACATATGCTGATTCATAATACTTTCAATTATGTATAGTTTACCCACTCTTCCAGCACTCATACACCCCCACACCATTATATTTCCTACGCCGTGCTTCACCGTAGGTCTGAGATTTTTGAGTTGTAGGACTTCCTTCGGTTTCCGCCATACTTTCTGTCGTCCGAAAAAATAACACGTTCCCAGAACGAATGAGGCTTGGATAGGTGTTCTTTAGCAAACTCGAGATGGCGTTTCCGATTAAGTTTATTTATAAATGGCTTCCTCCTTGGGACTCGACCATGAAAATCACTTTTGTGCAAATGGTTACGGATAGTTTGTGGTATAACAGTCACTCCATAATCCTGCGACATGTTTTGCGCGATTGTCAATGCACTTGTACCCGGTTTCTCGCGAATCACTTTTGAAATCTCTCGTTTATGGGCGGAATTCAGTTTTGGCGGGCATCCAGTACGAGGCTTGCTGCCCGCGCATCCTAATTCTTGATACCGTGTTATAATTTTATGTACCGAAGAAGGATTTTTGCTAACAATTTTGCCGATTTTGCGGATACTTTTTCCCTCTCTTCGTAGGTTAACTATTAATTCTCGAACCGATTCGAAAACTTCGATTTTCGTAGCTATCGAAGGACTAAAATGGATTCAAATGGACTCATACCTTTTATCTCTCTAAGCCATATGTCTTAAGTAAGCAAAGTTTAAAGCAATAAATGTTTCCCAAACTGCTTCAACATCTTCATTAAAACATGTGTTCACGGACTTTCAATGATTTAGAGTTCAATATTCCAATGATTTAGAGTTCAATATTCTGCTCTGGTTCTACACCCTTTGAAATGTTCTTCGAATTTCATTCTAATGAAACATTTTCAAATGAATGTCTCCCACTACAATTCTAAGCAAATACAAAAACAACCAACTTGCGATCTGGAATCATTTTCTCGCTATTCGACAAGCTATACACCTGAAAATAGAATTAATAAAATTTGCGGAATTTCAACTTGGCCGCCAGCAACTTAAATAACACCACATATGTAAGTACTAGTATGTATGAATCAAACAGTAATTTTAGCTCAAGTATAAACATAAATTTTCATCAGACCTATACAGTACGTTTTACTGCTCAATCATTTTCTCGAAACCAATGACGTAAAATTGCTCAATATAAATCTCACCTGAAAACGAAACTTTTTTTTCTCGGAAAAAAATCCTCGGTTGCAATCATCCATTCGTTTCACATACATTCTTCATATCGAATTGAATTATTTATGTTATTGATTGCCCATTGATAGTTTACCATCTATTTTCCTTCTAATCATTCAAGAATCACGATAGAATTCGTTTATATGCATGAAATTGTTTCTTTTCGGCCCACGTCTCTTGGTGCGATGTCCTGACTCCTAAACAATCAAACAACTTCTATGATCGTACCGTTACACGGATATTTTTGCCGGCCCAGATTTCAATGGAACAATGTTTACTTTTTGGGTGAGTGTAGGTGCGGCTTACAATTGGCGATTGGATTTTGTACGCTCGTAATGTACTAGAGAAAATTCGTCAATGGAAAGTGTAGGTGAAAAATGAATAAGGAATGATTGTTTCAACGGTTGCTGACGTAAATCACCAAAATGTTCTTCTACTGCAAAGTTAATGAAGATGGGTAGTGCTATTCAATGCCTACTAGGAGTGTTTTTTTTTTTTTCAAAGGAAAATTGACTGGGTCTCGTCAAGATTTGTACGTGCAGTGTTGAAATATTTATATTTCATTCTAGTCAACGTAAATATACTTATACGTGTTCATAGATACAATAAGTAAGCTTCACGTAGGAATCCTCTTTGCTGACTATATTTGATTTGCAATATCAAATACTTTATAATGCTCTCATGTGTGATAATTGATCTCAAAATAATTCCCCAAATTCATCAAGGACGAACCAAAAATTTGAATCCTGATGTAGACTCTTTGTTTCATAAATTGAAATTGAAGATGTGTTATTTTAATCGAAGAATTGAAATAATGAGAGAGCTTTTCATCACGGAAGCCACAGATTCCACGTGCGTACTGATCTGTCGACGTTGCAAAAGGTCCAAAATCTGTTTTTGAGTTTAATGCTGCATAGTTCAGAGATTCCAACCAAGCTTTAGAATTATAATTCGTATTCCATACAGATAACAATTTTCAAAATATTTTAAACATGCAATTCGATTTAACGATTATTATTTATAACTGCGAAGAAAAATTTGAAAGCAGCATATTCAATAACATAAGTGATGAAAATGCTCAGTGCTCCCACCACTTTAGCAGCATTGCGACCAGAAGTCAATCAGAACTACTTCACGTCAAAATTAGCTTAACCTGTGAATGTCGTGTTCATCCGATGACTTTATTCAAGGTTTTAATTGGAAAATTTAAAAATTTTGTTTAGTATTTGCAGTGTAGATGTTTGTTTTATGATCTTTCAATGGAATAGCATCGGTTATTAGTTATAATAATATAATTTAGTTGTTGTTGAAGTTCAGCAATCAAATAAACACCAAAGCAAACTACGGGAAAAATATCAAGGTCACAATTCCATCAAGAAACAAATGGGAGCCTGGCCCACCCCCTCGTACAAAGGTGTGCAAATGTGGTGTTTGGGTAGCTCAAAGATTGACTGTGGAGTAGGGCTGTAGTATTTCCCTATCGTAAAGGAGACCTCCGTCCTTCAGCCAGAACTATCTGCCACACATATAACTAAGAAGGGTATTACAAAGGTAGAGTAGGAGCTGTGAAGAGTATTAAAACATGGGGAAAGAAAAATATTGAAAGTTATTTGCTCAATCTTGTGGGTTTGGAACGCCCAAAAAATACCTTGGTTTCGATGACAAAAGAGCAGTTGCTGTCCGCAAAAGTAACGTAAAAGGCCTATGTGGAATATTGACACGTCACCCCTCTTACAAAAAGTACCTCCACATAATAGCTAAGGAGCGGGGCGACTGCTGCAGATACTGTGGAGAAACGGCAGAGCTTGTGCAGCTTCTTCTCAAACACTGTCCGACACTAGGGAAACGAAGACTAGAGCTTCTTGGCACTGCTCTACTCTCCACCAAGGCCATAGCAAATGTCCCGTCAAGGAGCATATGTAGGTTCATAAGAAGTTTGGACATCCTAAAGTACATAGCGTAGAAGTCCTATGGCAAAAGTCATGCCACATTCTATAGTACGTAATGCAATAATTCCGTGAGGTAAGTGCTAGGGGCTCTCTGAGCATACTCAGTGCATTCAATCAATCTGTTAGGTGCAGAAGCAAAAATGGCTGCCCTGCTATCAACTCAAATCGTGATTGGATTAGTTAATGTTCTGATAATGGATTCAACTACAACACACAAGGCATATATTTAAGACTGAAGGACGACAGAACGGTCTAACAGTCTGTAACACTAGTGATGGCTCAGCTCCGTTGATTAAAAACCCGAGCCGTATTCTGAGTCTATCTTTGACTCCTCTGAGATTTCAGTTTTGCTCTTGTAAGTGTTTTGACTTTTCAGTCCCTACCAGAGTGTGTTATTTTGCCTATGTGGCCCGTATCATCACCAACAAAAACACCTTTCCGGAATCCTGTGAGGAAATCAACGTAGCCTGCTGATTTAAATCGTATCAAATGACTGAGCTTTTAGCGCGTGTTTTTTTTTCTATGATAATGCCAAAGCTCAGGGGGTCACCCTTTGAAGCGAATGCTTAGCGATGGCCGTAGGGAGACACATATGAGAGAAGCCGATATCAATTATTCCATTATTCTTTTAAGTGCCACTTTTATTTTTTATTTTTCTAAAGCGCTAGTGTTATGTCTAGTCGCTACTAAAGCTTTAATGTGGCACTTAATTAATGGAGCGCTGGTATTATGCCCAGTCGCCGACTGTTAAGACAACACAAGACGAACAAATACAGCCATGGGCACGGCGGGACTCGAACCCGCGGACAGTAGATCGCTGCTTCGGACTGACACGTTAGTGAGCTAAGGTATCGACCCCCATAAATGCACGCATTACCGCTACGCATCCACATCTGAGGATACGGCGATCTGAAGGCAAAATCGCTAAAATAATTCGCAACCCAGCCATTGGGATGCTTCTTAATACTAAAGATATTTATGTAAACTAATCTTTGCAGTCTCGTTAGTTTTTGGATATTGGTCTTGCTCTCTGCTGCCTTCCACCGCATTAACGCCAAAACCGGCCTAATTTCACATGTGAATATGTAGTATACCTGCTGAAGTTTAAGAGCCCAAATATTGAACTATACAGATACGAAAAGCGATGTGTGAGTCTTCACTTCATTTTACCCCAGCTCAATTTCCAGTCTAGTACAAGGCGTACTATTTAACAACTTCAATAAATTTAAACGTTACCGTATATTTTCTTGTGGAATACCAGTTCAGTTTTCATCGCGCTTGCACTTAGACCAGTTTTCCTCATTCAGTTGTTGTTCTGATCCAGCATCGATTAAAAAGGATCCGATAATGCTTGTAGGACGCATCACTAACAAATCCAACAATGTCGTCAGCAAACGTCACCGTCTCAAATATTCCAGTACTACCTCCAGTATCCCATTTACTGTCAGGATCCAAAAAGAGGGCAATATAGTAGCTCTTTCTTGTTGAGTTCGTTGATATCTCATCGATACATCGGTATTGTAACTGTTGGAATCACTCCGGTTTGTCCCATCACCGTCTACGGCCTCCTTTGTGTCAATTAGCTGAGTATGCTAGTTTGTCCATTTGTTAGAGCCAGAGATTTTCCTACACCCCCCTTACACCCCCCTAATACCCCCCCCCCCCCCCCCCCCCCCGGAAAAAGCATACACCCCCCCTAACACGGAAAATTTAAATACAAAGAGGGACCTTTGTGTCCTTTGTTGCAAAGGGACACCCCTCCTAAAATTCTGAACACACCCCCCAAGAAAAATTCCTGAGAAAACCCCTGGTTAGAGCCACCACCGCTCCACGTGCTAGTCCAGCGTTTTACTTGCTTATGACTTGCTGTTGGAAGTGAGTAGGTAGGTCCTACGGAATGGCAGCCCCGATAAGTTTAATGGTTTGTTCGCTTCTGGGTCAACATGATTGTGAATCGTGATCTCATTGTCGATCGCAATTGTCGTGACTTCAGGCCTTCAACCGCATCATCGGCAGAGTCGCCGTTAATTCAACTAAACTTACAACACTAACCCTTTTCTTACAATATTCTTTAACTAACCTAATTCACTACATCCTCCTTCCGAACCATAACAAGTCTTGTGTATAAAGAAGAACTTTTGAAAATATTGCTTTCTGCATCTTTCCCATAGGAGCCAATCTGCAGGCAGATAAAATTGTAGTCAGAATCCGTTACAACTAGAAGATGAATTAAAAAGTAATGCTTGTAGTTGAAAAAAGCGATCCACTATTGAATGGTATTATTGATAATAAATACGCAGTGTGCAAAATGGGCACGAGCAATTTTGGGCCACATTTCTTCTATTGGGATTGGAATGTATTCTTACTTCATATCATTTCATATTGCAGAACACACTATTCGAATAATACCAGTAGAACGACTAACACTATATTTCTCCGCTAGGTCCATTAGGTTATTTGCTGATGTATCGTACCTGCCAGAGCTACAGAAGTAATACTAAATGCAGTTAAATCCGCTTTTAACAATAAGTGTCAGATAGAGCAATAATTCGAATCTTGTGAAGATTTTAAATATTCAAGGAAGTATCTTTTTAAAAGATTAAACCTCAAATTACCGTATAATTCCTAGACATTCCTATTCTTTTTTTTATCTAATTGACCCTAAATCATCTAAGTTCGCGTATTTTTATGTCATGGATTTTCGTTTTAGTAATATAAAAAATAAATAGAGAATCTGTGATCAATAAATGCAGGACTATCAAAGATGGAAATGTTAAATCTACAGAAGAGGAGCAGACATAAAAACGCTTCATCAATGCATCGGTGCAGAAATGCTTACGTTGTTCAGTAACTGTCTAAAATTAAGAGACAGTAGGTATGTTCGCGTACCTGAATCTATTATAATATATTGAAATTTGCCAATTTGTTCCACAAAAAGAAGCCAGCTGCAAAAATCTGTTGCTGCTGCAGTAAACGAGCAGACCTACTGTATAGATTTCATTAACACTACAGGTGGAAGAAAAATGTTTGGAACTATTGCCAGCATCAGCACAGGAGCAAACTTCCGGCTCGGAACAAGCGGCTGCATATCCATCCACTTTAGCACCAAACGAAAAGTTCGGCCGAAAACGGAAAGCATCTTGAGACCTGAACGAGATGTTTGTCAATTATTTGCAAAGAGCCGCCGAGGCAAATGGTGGATTGCCAAAAGAAGTTGACGAGGGTTTGACGTTTTTCAATCGTGTCTACGTTCAATTAATTTCAGGTTCAGTACTATGACGTATTCGTAAGAGCTGTTGATACCCTCCGCTCCAGAGAGTCCTCGTTTACGAAAGGAAGTTATTAAGTTTGCAGAATGGGGAGAGTTTTAATATTTTAATATTGGTTTTTTTGTGTTCCGTAACACAGAGCATTGGTTTGTTTTAAAACCAACACTTGGCTGAGCTAACTGCCAGGTTGGGCATACGGGATGCATCAAAAACCGACCTGAATTAAAGTATTACATGTACGATACACAAAAATTGTTTAGAATCGAACTGTAATAACTTTAAATTTATTTACTCTGTAAAAACTTATTGTGTTATTTTCTCATCTAGCTGCAAATATTTGTATATGCAAAGTGCATGGTGGAAATGTTTGCATGTATATAATAAGGTATAACCAGCTGCGGATCTTGAATTTTTTCGAGGCGGGGCAAAAACTGAAAAATGCCGCCCTCACATACCAATATTTTTACCTTTATGGTCATCATCATTTCAGCCAGAAGACGCGCACTGATGGATACAGATCTCCCCCATAGAACGCCACAATGACGGGTCTAGCGCTGCTCTTTCTCTGTTAAGCATACATATGTTTTTTCCAAAAATACATTAACTTGTCGGACATCTATTTTAATTAGGATAGGAAAGGATAGGGCCTGAAATAAAACGTGAGATTAAAAGTAATTATTATGTTGCACATTGAAGTTATAGATTTAATCTTCGAGGCTTTTGTTCTTCAAACAAATCTATGACTTTGTCATAATTAATCACATGATCAGTTTTATTTTGTATTGCCAATATTGCGAGACTCCACAAACGTCGACGATTGTAGATAATTTTTAATAAATTAAAGTTTGCCAAAACTTCGCTCGCAGCTTGCGGATGTGGTAGTAAGCGTAGTGTAAACTTCTAGGGCAATACCAGTATTAAGAAAATCATCCTGCAAATGATGCACATAGATCTGTTGCAAGAGATTGAAAGCGCTCGCATTTTTTATATATCCAAATAAAAGTGAAATTTGCTCTTTAAAAACGTAGAGTTCCTAGCTGTGTTTAAATCTTGCTCGTGTTTTCGTCCAAGATCTGCTCCATACTTCTGCAGTTCTTTGGTTGACATATTCAAAATTTCAGTACCCTTGAGAAATGCAAAATTCAAATTAAACGTGGTAGCACTATCCACCCCTTTTTTTAATTTCTGATAAGATTCGATCAAATACCATCTTTTTTGCCTTAGCAAAGAGTTGAATATGTTGAAGTCCTTGTGATTTATCAAACATCTCATCAAATTGATTTTTGCACATCAGAATTTGTTTATTTGGCAGAATAGGTTGTACGCCAATTTTTCAGCAACTTCTTTAGATTCTTCTAACCAATAGTCAAATGAATTTTCTTACAATTTTTGCAAAGTTCTCATAGAGCCATTTATTGGAACGCGCGAGGATTATATCTTCCTTTTGAATTTCGATATTCACTTTTTACTGTTGATTTCGCGGAGAATATTTGCCCAAATCGTCAAGTTAAGAATAAATTTAAAATACTTTACAGCACTTCAAAAATGGCCTGTTTCGTACTTTGCTTCTGGAGCATGGGAAGTTTGCTCAACTTCTTCCAAGGATTTCACCACTTCCGAAAAATTACTTAAGAGGGCTTTCACAGCGACATGTTTCGCTGACCATCTCGTCTGACTGCATCCTTTAAATTGTTTTTTAACATATTTTTCTATAGTATCTCACCGAGTAGTGTAATCGAAGAAAAGCATTATACTTTCTGATTTACTCCAATTAGGTTTATTGCTTCCGGTCATGATGAACCAGAATGGACACCGGCAAAATTTAAGGAGTGAGCCAAACACGGTTCGAACTCGGCCTGCTCATTCTTTTCTGCAATCCTGGCTAGCACTCTGTTATAGGTGGCAGTCACATTGGGCCCATTATCATAAGATTGGCCACGACATTGTCTAATATCTAAACCATCAACTGTCAATTTTTCCATAATCTGTTGACCAATGTACTTCCCTGTCTTTCCACCAACTTCTATGAAATCAATGAAAATTTCGCTTATTTTACACACATCACTAGTCTTTTTACATAGCGAACGACCTTGCTAATTTGTTCTGTATGCGAGACATCTGGAGTGCAATCGAACATTTTTGTGTAGTATTTGGCTTCTTTGATGTCGTTTAGAATGCTATTCTTAACTGTATTGCCATTATGTCAATAATTTTATTCTATATTATAATAAATATGATATTTGTCCCTTTTTTAAGTGTTGCCATTGAAACTTAAGAGCTGAATTATGTTTGGAGAGCAGGAAAACTAAATTCAAGAAGTTTTCTTGGCCAGGCTGAGGACATTGTGTGATGAGGTCGCTAGGGGTTTCGTGGGACCCACGAAAAGAAAAACAGTTTGTTGACAGATACAATACAGAATCCATAACAATGCGCAAGATCTGTCTAAATATAGCGGCATCCCTTTCCGAAGGACGCTAAGACCCGTTTCACACGAGACACTCGGTGTCCGGCCATTGTGTCTCTAGCCACTGCCGGGGCATAGAAATAAATGAGAGCATACACACAGAGCCACAGTGTCCGGGCCACAATTCTATACAAATACAGTGGCTGAGGATTTAGTGGCCGGACACCGAGTGTCTCGTGTGAAACGGCTCTAACTGTCCTCAAATGTAAGTTCGTTTCATTTGCGCACTGCCACTGAACCAGCCGCCGTGACCGCGAGTTTCTCGGGCACCGGGCGAGTGCGATTGTTGTCTTATCTATGCTTACGTGCTCCGAAGAGAATAATCTATGTGCTTAAAGTACTAAAGGGCATATCAGAGCTTTGCCAGTCAGAGATAATATATTGGCTCGCAGATTTTCCTGTTGTACGAAGCAAGTTAAGGTAAGGCTTTTCCGGGTATATTGCTTTTACACAGGGGAACTGTGGGTCAGATATGCCAAAAGATCGCAGGACACTTTGCGCGTCCAATGTAATAATATCTTTATGATGATGATGGGATGGAAGTACGATATATCGCTGTTAGGTTCACTTCGCCACTATGGAGCTGCCTTGTGCGAAGGGTGATCACGGAAACCAGCTCGCTTCCTTAATCGCTTTTGCCGCAGCGAAATGGATTTTATCTATGTTTTTTTATGTTTATATTTAAAGTGCTTTGTGTTTTGAGTGATACTAACCTACTATAAGCCTCACTACCACACTATGAATCATTTAGTTGTCCGAAATAAATAATTTAAATTTTTGTTTTTTTATTATTTTACTATACTGCGCGTCTCAGTCATCGCAAAGTTGCGATAATGCTGAGAAGTGTACTCGTCTGCTAAGCTTGTTTTTGCCGCCCTCTGAATCTGCCGCCCTCTGAATCTGCCACCTGGGGCACGGACCCCGGCCTCAACCCCCCCTCTAGATCCGAGGCTGGGTGTAACTTAAAAATCCTTTTCTACAGCTTTAGAGTATATTGTTGAAGAACAGAAACCGCCCTTAATCAAAAAGAGAAACATATTTCTCAAATTTTCATTATTTTTCCTGCTCAAATGAAAAGCCGTCGTTCAGAATGATTTATTATTGCCCACGGCGCGAATTATAAACTATCCATTTCAAATCATTCTGATAATCAAAAGTACAAAACAGGGAACTTCAAATTTTACTAATTATCACAATATACCACCATTAATAGTAATCAGAAACTAAGATCCAACTTACCGAAGCAAAAATCAAATATTTATCTAGCTCAAAAATAATGATTTCAAAACGTCATTCAAACATCACAAAGAATCGTAAATATTTACCTTAACAGGACTACCTCTGCCATCGAAATCCATGAACGCGGTATCATTCTGTCAATTTCACATAGATAAATACGATATTCGAAAGTGTCTGATTTCATTTAAACCCAAAATGAACTGTTTTTCTCTTCTTCACTATTCTTTAGTTTCACTACAGTATGCACGCATCCCCACTTTTTACCAGCGGATAATTATTCATTTTCAATGACACCCTGAAGGACCCCATCCTTCAAATATCTCTAATAGACATTGAACATGCCTAGGCCAATCGAAGTCGACCAAACACAGGCAAACGCAAAAAGAGAGCTATAGCGAACGCAACTAAGTGGGTTGTACACATCCTGGCCGTCGCCTTAAATTGTCTTCCTTGGATCAATATGTATTTGCTACATAACGATTTTATCCTATAGTGTTTTCATTAAGTCGTGCAATATCAGTGTCATATCACCTGCGAAGTAAACTTTGTACGACAGAGATAAATCTAAATTTCGCCTTTATTATTCAAATTCCACACTTAATTTCCATTCAAAGTCAGTTCATCAGACATAACATTAATTCTTGTCAGACTACCAGCAACAAAAATTTCGGAAAACTTACTGAGATGGTAAACAGCATACCAGATAATAATCAGGGAAACATAAAACAAGGATGATAGCGGATAAAACGTTCTGTTAATTGAAATGAGCAGAGTCCTGTCGCGAAAAGGAGAATTTGTTACTACGCGACATCGACTGAGCGAGGCGAAACCAGTGAATGGAAGGACTGAGTGAAGTCGTATCAGACTGGGTTTCCTTTTTCAGTCCATCACTTCAAGATCGTGGGTCCGATTGCATATCTTGTTATAGCCCGCCATTAAATTGTCTCCTCCACTTCATGCACGCTGTGCAATTAACATTCGAGCAAACGTAATTACAGTTGGGCTGGAGTGCTTTGGAGTTCGAGGCAAAAAAAAACTTTAGTGAATGAAAATGTAACGTCATTAATTTAAAGTGTGAAACTGTTGGAATGTCATATCACTGGGCAGCTGACAGATAGATAGATGTTTGGACGAAAGGAAATGAATGACATGTCTGTCAGATAGATCGCATCTGATATCTAACGGAAATCAGAGTTTATATGAAACAGCTGTATACGAGTACGTCCAATAGCTACATACGTCCATTTCTCGATGGAAGTAAAAACTGCTGGACTTCAATCTGCTATGCATTGCAGCAAAAACTTCACACGTTATCTCACCGAACCAGGTTCCTATCAGGTTTCACGTCAGATTACACCTCTCTACTCGAAAAACCCGGAGAATCTCTTATCTCAGCCGCACGTCGTTTTCTCTACATAAATCTTCTCGACACGTGAAGTTCCCTTTGCCCGGTGAATTGATGAAGGTCGAAAGGCCTCAGATAAATAATTGAGACAAGTTTCTCCATTCTCCAACCGGCAAGCGATCATTTAACGCCCGACTTGATTAATTGATTTTATTATTGCCATGAACTCGATCCAACATTCATTGAGTTTCCCGAAAGTATTCCAATCACTTTGAATTCAATAGCAGATTCCCAATCAATTGATTACTGCACTCGCGAGAAGATAATATGAATAGATAATGTCTCTCTCTTCCAAGAGCGACAATTTGTCGCTTGTTATGTGCTAATGAAATCAATCCCACTGGATTTCGGTAGATTGTGTATTAATAGAAATGTCGGATAGAAATCAACAAGTATATGTAGTAAGGATTTGAAATTGAATTGTTGAAGTCGTGTCTTAATCACCAACAGGTCTGGGAACGCTTTTTAAGAATTATTATGTTTTCGTAAAACTGAAGCAAATTGGCTTCTTGATGTTGCTGTCAGTTCTTAGATATCACAAAGATATTAATTTCAATGTTTGAAATTCGAAAACTTAGGTTGCAGTCACAAAAACGGTAAAAATATTCAATGGAAAAATTAGAAACTGCGATTTGGAGCCAAAGAAAAAGTGCATATATTGGGGGAAAAATGTTGTCACCAAAAACGGAGCGAAATTGAAAGCAAACATTTTGAACTTTATACAGTATAAATGCTTTACATTATGAAATCAAAATCATCTTAAAAGTTGTAACATTGTCGTACTTTGTTGGTATATAGTAGAGTAGAGTGGTAGTTGAGTAATATGTTTTATATAATATATAGCAGAGAAAACTAATCAGAAAAAAATCCAGCTAAAATAATTGGCATTCGATATTTTGAAGTAAATGTATTAAAATTAAAATTTAGCAGATCTCCCACAGTTTCTTTCCGTAGAGCTTGAAATTTAATTGAGGAGGTTCCAGGAGTTTCCCAAGAAAAAAATCTCATCCAAATGCTCGAATTTTGAGTGTCCTGACTAAAAAAGGACAAAAAAAACCTCCCCTAGATGCTAAACGTATAAGACTTTTACCATTTGTCAACATGTCACTTGCCACTTTGTCACTTACTATCAATGCTGGCATTAAAATGAAAAAAAAGGGTATTCAAATATGCAGTCGTTTGAAATTTTTTGAATCCCTAATATAGTCCAGTAACTTTATAAATTACACCTTGCGTAAAATCTGGTAGCTCTGATTTTATGCTGACTTATTTATGATGCTGCCGCAATGAATAACCCAAGTTTGCGACATCGAACGCCGAAAGCAACTTTGTCAAAATCGAAAAAAATCCATAAATTTTCGACTTTTTTTTCGTTTCGGCCAATTCATCCCAACAGGGACTTGCTTTATGATCAAATTTGTTTCACAAATTTCAAAAGTATACTAAATTTTCCACAATTTGAGACCTAAATCATCTCTGTTGACTCGATAGTTTCCGAAATGCAGCCTTTCAAAGTAGTCGATTTTTTAAAATTTTGATATTTTTAGAAATATTATATTGTTTTAAGTGCATTTTCACCCAGGTTAGACTATTTTATTCGTTAAATGCCCCCTCCTCCTATCATATTCATATATATTCCGAAAAGATTTGAGGGGCCCACAAATCCCCTTCCCTATATTAATAAAACATGGTTAACCCTCCGAGTACACACCTATTTTTTCGATCATGGAGAACACTTGGGGTCAAATTGACCCCAAGCAATTTTGAACGTCTATAGAATCGCCGCCACTGAACATTTTAATTTGAAAAAATTTGTAGGTATAGTTTGAGGCCTTTTCTAGCAGTTCTTATGCATAAGACGTGTCTTAAATGTCCTTAACATACCTAAAGAAAATTTGCGAAAAACAGTTTTGCCGAAAATCAGGTTTTTTACTAAAAACTCGTTATTTTTTTAATTTTCAATATTTTTGGCTAAAAATTTAGACAGATACTCTCAAGGTATGACAAAATCATAAAAAAATTAGATGTATATTGGGCCTTAAAAACAAAAGTATTTATTTTGCATATTTACACTGGCGATTTTGAAGGTTTTTTATATATTTGCATATTTTTAAAAAAAATTAATAAATTTGTTGATTTTTAATATTTTGAGCTTAAAATTTGTATGGTTAGAATAATACAAAAATCGTCCCTATATAAAGGGCTGCAAAAACAATATTCTTTACGCATATTGGTAGTAGTAATTTTGAGGGTATGAAAAATAATGAATTTTTTCATTTTTGAATAGAAAAAACTAGTTTTTATTCATTAAAATATATAAAAATATTGACAAAATAAAGAAGAAATTAAAAAATTATTCATATCGAACACAATCATTATATAAAAATGCCCGATGCTCGTCGCACATCGGTCCATCGCAAGATGCACACACATCTTTTGTTTTGTGGTCCTGTTTTCGAGAGCACAATAAACACCTCGCTCTTTTATTGAGCTTTGGACGTTCTGAAGTAACATTTGGGATATTAATTCCTAAAATATTCTCGATCCCTTTTCGAATGTCTACACGTAAAATGTTATTATTTAATTTTTCTCGTAAATATGGCTCGACGAGGTGAGCCACAACTTCTTTCAAGGCTGCAATGACAGATTTATTTCTGGTAACGTCAGTGTCTATCGATAGACCGATAGGCATTGAAGAAGAAGGGGGCAGATTACCCTCGAAATATCGATATTTGTCACAAAAACTAAATATATCTATCTTCAAAAGGAAAAATCGGGTTTTTAAAAACAGTTTTTACAAACTGGAAAAAATTGGTACATATTAAAAACAATTATTTTTTGGCTATTTTAAATTAATCTATCGATTTATAAAGTAAAAAAAAATATTGAATTTTACCTCAAAATTGACGTCGAGTACACATGGGGTCTATTTGACCCCTTGATCTGCTTCAAAGGCTTCTCAAAGACGACTGACGACATGGGACTGTATGAGAACGGTTTAAACTAAAAGTCAAGGAACAGAAATACACTAAGGAACCTACAGTACCCCCCTGTTCCCGCAGGCCTAAGCGCTGCGATTGGTCAAAAAAGTCTCTGGGGTCAATTTAACCCCCTGTGTTCTCGGAGGGTTAATTATATGAATGTACAGAAAAGACTACATAAATCACACACTACCTACACCAATCAAAATAATTTTGGCCTCTTGGAAGGGGCCACTTCGTTCGTTTTTGAATCGGAGGATCTCCATGTGTCATTAACGGTTTGTGACTGATGTGCCCACAAAACATCCTCCATCATCGCCTTTTGGGAAATGAAAGTCTATTTCTAGTTCGACATCCTGCACGTTTTCACAGGAGGCCCGGCTGCATTGCTTGCAGACTGACGAACAGTTCAGCCCGGTTTTCCTGCAGTTGCACGCGTTCCCACAAAATGTATTGCAGACACACGCAATCATACGTAAGACATGCTGTGGGGCTGCGTCTCTGGTCATCATTTTCGGGCTGAGGTCTCGTGACGTGGATATCCATCCCCAGAAGAGCGGAGTCAGTATGTGACTCCCAACCACGTCTGCACCCGTAAAAGGGTTATAGTCATACAGAAAATGATAAAACAAACGTTTTCTGTAAATGAAATGAATTCAAGGATAATTTGTAGCTGATAGTAGGTCCGTAAGGAGTAAAATCGAGCAGCATCTCGTGGCTAGATTAAAGCTGGCTTTTGCAGCTGCGCCCGCGAATAGCTGGTACCGCAACTGATCAATGTTGTGAGTGCTGGGGCTGTCTCCATACAGAACAACTGCTATTCGTTCTCCTAATGCTACTATCTCATCAGGCGCAGAGGTGGTATTGCGAAAAATTGAGGCTTTCTCTTCAAGATCCGGATTTCTTTCGACAATTGCCATCATTTACTTCTTCTCTTGACCAAAAAAAAAAACAGGATGATGAGGCATGGATGCAAGTTAAAATCTCTGGTTTCAATGAGGACTTTGAGGAGGTTATGCTGGAATACACGACATCTGATGATTTTCCTTTTCCCAATGTCTTGAAAAAATCTCATGCTGGTTTGAAACTGCAGTTAGAATCAATAAGTCAATGTTTCTACCAACAACTATCATCACATCATAGGTAGAGGCAACAGGCACAGCTCTAGTAATGACGAGTCCATCAGCATCTTCCTCTACCTGGAGTACTTGAATGTTGTTATATCAAATTTTTGTTGTCAGCAGGCTGATGAAACGATTTTGGTTTTAGTCGTTTGACAAGAACTTCTCTTGAGAAACCTGCGCTATTTTTTTCTCATCAGAAATAATCTCTGAAGATGAGTGTGACTGAGCTCTTCGAAAACGCTCACAGTTCTTTGTTCTTTTCTGTGCAGCGTATGTGTGGTAGCCATCAAAAACATATCATAGTTTTGATGCTCTCTTCGTATCATAGTTTTGGTGCTCTCATCGTTTTACCAAAAATCTTCGATCATCGATTTCACGCCAGCCATGGTATAATTTTCTGATGAACAAACAATTGATTTGAGCATCTTCCATACATTTTCTGTTGGGTTCAGGTCCGGAGCGTTGCCACATCATGGTAGTTCTTTGACCTTTGCTAAAACTAACAAACTCAGGACGGTTTTGGCCTTGTGGTACGGTGCCATTTCGGCGAACTCAGCAATTTGTAATATGGTACAGAAAAAGTTTTCAGGACATCCTGATACTGTTTTGCGTCCATAGTCCTATTAATAAAGTATAGTGGACCCGGCTCTCCACTCGAAATGTACGACCAAACCATCACTGCTGCTGGATGTGTTACGGCTTCTTGAACGCAATCTTCGCTAAATCGTTCAGGCGACCTTCTTCTTACAAACTGAGTCTTTTCTGTTACAGTCTCTAACCGAGACTCGTCACTAAAGAAAACCTAAAGGAAAGGACACAAATTGGATATGCCGAAATAAATTACAACATAGGTTTTTCCTCTTTTTTTATATTTAGCCCTTTCCGAGTCCACAGTTGTAAGCACCTTAGCCCATTTCAGACAAGCCCTTTTCATTTTGGGCGTCAATTTTGGTTTTTTAGCTGGCCGACAACATTTGATCCCTGTTCGTACAACCATCTCCACAACGTTCCGGTCGATATTTCAATGCTGCGCTCGTTTAACTTTTCGTGTGTCGTTTTCGAAGTTGCGTGGTGGTTCTCCAAAGGACATCGACGGACCAGACGACCAATCCGTGGATTTGTTTTGCATTTTCTGCGACAGTTTTTCCGTTTATTGGAATTCCACGGAATATTCTCTATGATGTGTTCGGCAATTCTTGAAACTGTTTATTGAGAAATTATTTCGTTTCCTGCCATTTCTCGGAAAGAGTACTTGCCGCTTTCAATTAACCCAGAAATATACACTTTTTCTCACTCGAAATGTCATTTTTCTTGGCCATTTTCGTTATTTTTAGGTTCCATACGATTGTCTGCGAAAAAAAATCAATTTACGAATGATGTAGCATTTCAAATTCCAACCATTATATACAAAATACGGAGATGATGATAACTTCTGTACATGACGAAAAATTTTATTTCGTCGTTATACGCAACCAAAAAACAGGAAGAACCGGAACACATTTACAAATTACTATACATTCAGAATTGCCATTTTACTGCCGTAAGCTACTTGTGTTTAAGGACTGTCTGCTGTTCGGATCACAATGTGAACAACGGCAAAAACCACATGTATATATGTGGTCCTAATTCAATGGATAGGGGCTGTACTAAATCATTTTCAAAGATTTATCATTTCAAAGATCATCACTTACATCATGCGCAGGATGCCTATTCTACAGGGTCAAAAATCGTTTGAATATTTGAAGTATTAACCATTCACATGACCTCATAGTGCTCATTCATCCAGAAGTGGCATTCTATATCTACTGGAGCCCTCTTTGCTATTATACCGTGTATCTGGAAGCGTTCTCACAATGATTATGCTTTGTATGATCTCAAGCTATAAAGCTGCTAGACGAACGACCTCTAAGCTCCTGTTTTTATGGCCATATCTTACACAAAAGCCTCAATACTGCTTTTGTATTACCATTGGACCCCTGATGGTTGAAACTTCCTCATTTAATCTTACAATCAGTGACCTCACCATCACACTTCATTTTAGCCTGGCTGCGTTCGATCCAAGCACTTTTTAGAATGTGTGGTGTTACCCCTTACTAGTCTCAGCAAGAGGTGAGATTACTACTTGTGAGAAGGTGAGAGAGATTACTACCAAGGTGAATAGAGATTGCTACCTGTGCAAGTTCCTCATCACCCTCTAATCACTCATGAGGGCCACCCGTCTTCCAATGACATGGTGACATCGAAAATATATTTGCCAAAGAGGAGCCTTCGGTATCTTATCACCAGGAAGTTCAACTATGACACTGTCTCTACTATACACCTACTTTGAGTGCTTTTGGTGTGCATGCCTTACTTCGAAGTACTAGCATTGAAGTCTTCTATTATTTTAACATCGATATCGATGTTACGGGGAGAGTCTTCGAATGAACTGCGCTTATCTCCGAATTCCTGCTGTATAATATGGGGCCGAAGGTGGCACATTCGTGCATACTCGGCAGGGGGAAAATAAAATACATGATAGGCGGTTAAGCGCCGCGCCTTTATTGCACTATTTGTTTATATGATACATTGCACTATAATTTACATTGCAATGCTCTTAATATCCGCGCCTACATTGCTCACTCGCGCCATTGCTCGCTCCGCGCTTGGACCCAATTGGCAACCTTCGAGGCTTGTCGGGGACTTGTTCGAGACTAACTCCTCATCTTGTCACGTCCGCCATCGTCGTCGTCGTTGTCGTTCCACCGAACGGTTTTGCCGTTCGGTACACCTGCGTTGAGTCATTCGGAGAAAAGTAGCAGCTCTCAAAAGCTATCTCTCCGTATTTCACCCGTACGTGGCCGTTGATGAAAGCAGATGGATTTCGCCTCCTCTAGGGCTCATTGGTCAGGATGATCTGAACCTCATTTTCGCTGAGGTTGTCAGCTGCTCTACAATTCTGCAGTTTTTCTCAGCGAATCCTTATTTTCTCCCCTGCAGCCATTTTTAAACGTATTAAGTGCGTCCTTGGACTCGAACCTATGTTTTGTTTGCCGCCATTGACGTCAACTTTCTCAATGCGAAGCATTCATTTGGGCTTTGCAGAGTAGCTTGTCGCGCCTTGGTCGGGGTGACCATATTCCTAACAGTTGCTTATACGGTGTGGAATTTTTCCAATGCTGTTTGTGTGGTCACGTTATTTATCTTACCTTATATAATACTTTACATAATTTACCTCTTAGTTTACAGCTATTGCATCATGATCTTTCTGAAATAAATGGATAGATATTTGAAATAAAACGCCTATCAATATTTTTTTTTCTTTCCAGCGGCAACAACAGGAGAAGTAAAAGCTCGACGAGTTCAAACAACCCCACAAAGTCCCATCATTCAAAATCCGCTAGTGAGCAGTAATGCTGCCGTTGCTATATTAAGTAAAAAAATCGACTCGAAAGGATCACTGGCCTGTGCTCTGCCCTGGGGTCATGGATGGGGCTGGGCGACGCTTCCGAATGGTGTATGGAGTGGAGGTAAGTAAATAGTTGGCATTTTTCGCCTGAAATTGAAAAAGTTTAAGCTTATTTCAAGCAAGTTTTCGCCCGTGCGTGCTTGTAAACATTGCATCAAGTATTTATCAAATCAGATTCTTGTTCGAAAATTATGTTCCCAAAAGAAGTTTTTCGTCTAACTTAAAGATCTTTTCACGTCCCATCAACTAAGAAAACTTCAAAACTTTACGGAATCTACAAAATTTTCAGCAGAACTCAAACTTTGGAAAATTAAAAATTCATTCAACAGAGCTGACTTTATTGAATTGCGCGCTGACGACAGATGTCTCGCCACATCTTTGTTCAACACATTCCCAACAAAAACTTCTACATTCTTTGCTACACTTTAAGTCAATGCTGCCAGAAAAACTTAGTTCTAATCTTGAAACACACAAGATCGCTTCAAGCGACTGAACAGTTGACAAAACTGCTGAGCGCTCTCGAACGTTTCATTGATCGTTATAAAATAACTTGATTACCATCTGCAATGAAGCTGTACTTTACTGTACTTCTATTTCAACAACTTTCATCGCTTCAATATTTTATTCAGGTGTTTAAGAGCCCTCCACACACTCACTCGTCCTCCACCTTTGAATAGACGCGTAAGTTTCGAACTTTGCGATGACATGCCTTTTGTCCCGCTTTTTGTCTGCAAGCAAAGAACAGGAACATAATCCAGATGGCAAAGCATTCATTCACTTTTTTAATATTCAATAGACAGAAAAAAAGTTTTTTTTTCCACTTTGACGACGGCACATAGTCACCGTTGTCGTCGTCGACGAAGAACTTCTCTCAAGACTTGTTACATGTCGATGAGAATCTGTTCCACAACTACGGTTAAATGTCGAGAACAACGCTGCAATGGAACACAGGATAGGACGTAGCGCGGTGCGGTGCAACTGTCGGCAACTAGATTGTGCTCTGGAATGGAATCCTTTGTTTCTTCTTACTGCACTTGAAACATAGTCGTCGTTCATTTGCCCGCTTGTACGTTTCAGCAAAAGTGCATAAAATACTGGAATAGAACAGAATAGAGAACAAGGCTATAGAGAATTACAAAAAAAAAATAATAATGGGAAAATTCTTTCGACAAAGTCCAATGAGGAAGTTATTAAAAGCCTTTTGGATTCTAATTGAAAGCATTTTTGTTCGGTTTTCTTATTGAACTGGAAAATTCCGATTGGAAACTTTCAATTAAAATGTAAAAAAAAGCAATCGTTACATCAATCGACTGTAAGTGGTATGGAAGCTAAGGTCAATTAATTTTTTTCGAAGGATAGGCAATCATTTACTGTTTCTGAAACGGAAGACAATCCGCGGTGAAACAGAGGTGATTTTCTCCAAATATATCAATATTAATCAATTCTAAAAAATATTCCGCGATTGATAGATTCGTATAATATGTAGATATTTTCGGATTGACTTCCTTTTATGATTATAGAATTCACACAATATATCTATGACCAAGTTGTGTAATTAATTCCACAAAGCACATTTGACCGATCCTTTTCATTAGTTCATTCAAGTTGACCCTCTCGTACTATTTTGTTGAACGAGTTATGCATAGATTACCTAAACTCATGCCAAAAAAGGCTCATAAGCTCACTATTTTTTTTAGGAAAATTTTATTCAGTCTCTTCATGTATCCCACTTTCATGCCAGTCTCAGAACTGTAATTACACTTTCCTGGATACCAAAGGCTTTAAGTTTATACAACTATTCATTATTCAATCAAAACAGTATTTAATGCCATCACATTACCTTTACTTTGTTTTAAGTTCTTTATCAGGAAAATTTAAGAGCCAGGTAAATAAACTACTGAAACTATAAAAATCGTCATATACATATGAAGCACCCGCGACCAAACGGAGGTAACCCGCATTTTTTTTCAGGACGTCAGAAAAACATTCGCATTTTTTATCATTTTAACTTATCAGCACGAAATATCGCAAACTCCACAAACCCTCAGAGGTAACCGGCGTCCAAAAAGGGATAACCCACAGTAATTTCGTGTTTTTTTTTATAATATTAACGTAATTAAATTTATCAATAAAAATTAAAAAGAAATCTCAAACAATGAAAATTGCGTAAAAAAATTAATACAACGGAGTCGTGGAAATTACCTCTGAATCGGATTTGGGCTTCGCATACCCGCGTTTTCCTTTCACCGTCTCGTACGTTGAATGTCTTGCCCCGCGAAGAAAGCGAACAACTCGTAAGAAGAGGAGCAGAAGAGAATCTAAAAATTCTGTAACGTAAATCATGACGGCAAACAGAACCATAACAGAGACGCGGATGACTTTCCAGCGTTTACATAGGCGTCCATAGCAATCAAGTGGTAACTTCACCAAAGTACCACAACCGAAAAACTACGTCTTTTGGGAAATCAAACCCAAAGCAGACACACAAAACTGATCTGGGGAAAATTGCATACGAAAAAATGTAACTCCTACTATTCTATTCTCCACATGAACATCACAATCACTTGCACTGTACATGTGTACGTGTGAACAAAGCAAAAAATGCATCAATTCTTAAGGGGCACGGCTTGAAAGAAGAGGAGCAGAAGAGAATCTATAGATAAATCATGAGGGGAAACAGTAACATAACAGAGATGCTGATATGATACCTTTGCAGCGTATTAAGTTCATTCATTAACAAAGATTTCTGGGTCGTTCAGCGGGTGGATGGGGCAAGGGTTTTTTGAATTTTTCTATTCACCAAGACGCTGTGAACTGAGCCACCGTCCACGATGCTATTTGAATACATTGATTGTAAATTTTTTGTGGGCATCATTTAGGCAAAGCGTCTAAGTAGATCTATGCGACAACCAAGAGTTTGAGCATTGAAGCAAGATCACTTCAGGGTTCTGTGTAGTATATCTCAATGAACTGTATGTTTTCAATTGAATGGTATGCAGGGCCTGTAGTTTGTATAGTAAAACGTTTGAGTTTTCATTGCGTCGCTATAAATTTACCTTGGAAGCTGTGTAGTTGGACTGTTATAAAATAAAACTATTTGATCCATAGTAGCAATGGAGTTTTGTCTTTTGTAAGAAAATAAATGTTATTACTTTGATTGTTAAATATTGATTGTACATCTTTTGATTGTTACATATTGATTATTTAACCAATTTTGTGGCTTCAAGCACTGCTTCTTTTGCATACATCGACGAGCCACCCCTCCCGTGTTTCGTTGTCATTTATTCAGTTGTTCTTATATTTACTTATTTATCAACCCTCTCAACAGTTTGAAGTCATCGGTAAACTCGAAGCTGGGAAAATGAATAAAGGAAGGAAAGGACGAAAAAGGAACGAATAAAGGAAGGAAATCAGGAATAAGGAACGAATAAAGGAAGGAAATCAGGAATAAGGAACGCATAAAAGAAAAGAAAACAGATAAAAGAAGAATCATTGATAAATACTAAGAATAAAAATGGAGCAAGTTTTTAGCCTTGAGGAAAATTGGAAAGAGGCAGTAAGGAGCCCAGTTGACAAAATTTACAATTACAGCATAGGTACGATCAAAAACATAGGATCAGCAGTACCAACTCAAGAATTTACTATCCCATAAACTTTGAGTTTTATAAGAACAACAAAACCCTTAGAAATCAAAAGCTGTCTTCGCTAAACCCGTGTTAGTCAAAAGGATAGAAAGCTGGTGCGTTAAAAATGAATCTTTCGAGAACTTGATCAGTGTTTATTATAACCTTACGCAAACCATAGAGAAAGTTCTAACGCCCATTTTATGGCGGGCCTCTGTTTCTCATTGGATGCGTAGCTCCCTTCCTCTTTTCTCAAAGTTTCTGAAAGAAATGCAATGGATCTATAGTCCTGCATTCGGTAGTTAATTCAAACTCTTTCTCGGAGCTTGGGTGTGCCAAAGTTAATTCTTTAGAAACAAGATGAACTTTCAATTTTCCAAATGCTCTCTATGCCTTTGCGTCCAAGTGTATGGTTTTATTCTTTAAGGGGTGTCGCCATTTGCCTACCGCCACCTATAAACAGGAGTTTTTTAGGAACATAGAATATGGGAATGGCTCAATCGATTTTTTTAAATTAAAACTACTGAATTTTGAAGCTATTGTCCTGACAGCAGCTTTTAGCAAATTAGTGCTTTGGGAATTATTAATAAGAACTTACATTTTGTAGTCATTTTTCGCAGCTTTAACACAATATATCATGTTTACTTTTAATTTTTTTAAATGGGCTTCGTCAGGACTTAGATAATTTATTGTAGAACATCTGTACTTAATTTCATGCCAATCGGATTGTTTTTACCTGAGATCTGTGTTCCTAAAGGTAAGAAAGGAGAAATGTTTGAAAGAACCATAATTCCTCTTATTCCTTCAAACGCTTTAGATTCTAAATTAAAAATTAAATACTTCTAATTGAAATTTTGAAATGGGACAAGTTGCAAAATGTACCGAAAGAGTTGTATTTTTTTGAAACCCATAAACTGTTTTCCGATATTTTTCATGATTTTCAAGTTCCGAACCCCCTTAAGAGGTTTTTGGACACATATCTGTCTTCCCCTCTTAGAAAGGATGTCAGTGGTTTTGCTATTCGAGCGTCGTCTTGAATAAACCGGCGATAATAGCCTGACATCCCAAGAATGACCGGAGATGTTTGAGAGTTCTTAGGGAAGGTAGATCGATGACAGCGTGTTTGATAGCTTATGAAAATGCAGCTTAAGGCTCCGCCACATAGAAAGCGGTCTGTCGCAGCGGGAAACGATATCTGACCGATGCGATCAGGTGGTCTGATTGTATGATGCAATGTTGCATCAGCTCTGTCAGACCCAACGCGGTCTACCGAATTCGGTTAGTCTCTGTCGCGGCAACAAGCGATCCGGTTGTACAAAATTACAGATTTTTCTAATCACCGCCTGAAATGAGTGAGCAAGCTGAATTATTTATCGAAAGGTATCGCGTCCAATGTGGCGTCTCCATACCGCAGATCGCCGTGACGATCGCTGGATTGCTTCTCGCCGCGACAGACCGCTTTCTATGTGGCCGAGGATTCAGACTATCGGATCAGTAGGCTGGTAAAATACAGTATATTCTCAGCTGGATGAGAGGAGTATAAACTGGAATCAAAAATTACAAACAAAAGAATCCAAAAGAACGACAAAATGACGGTTGACGGATTCGGGATGCCGCCAACACCACATTCACAGAAACCACATCCAACATTAAAATCGATCCACTCGATTAAGAAATCAATTTTCAGAGGGTTGGTGTAAATCAAAGAAAGAAAAGTTTGGCCTTTAGAAAAGAGTTCATAAGATGATAGAGAGAGCTCAGAGAAGAAAGAAAAAACAAATTTTACAAAGAGGTAACTAAATTCTCGCAGATAGTAGCGTTGATATCACTGAATAATTTGGAATCCGAGAAAAGATGGACATTTTTCAGAGAACTGGTATAAGATCAGAGCAGTTTTTATTGATTTGAGCAGATAGAGGGCTCGACGTTTGCAAAGTACTCACGCATAGCATGCATCATGGCAATTTCGGCAACAGAACGTAGCGTCGAGAATTGAATGAAGTGGTCATGAGAGAGCGGACGGCATGCCGCATTGAAACTAAGGAGCCTCAATGGGTTTGGGTGGAAAGCTGGAAGGAGTGAAGCAGGAGATTAGTTTGGAAAGGAAATTTTTAAATTTGAGAAAATGTTCATAAACAGCTAGACTGCAGGCAAAGGAGAACCAGTTAATTGAGTTGATTTTGTTTGCCGTACTGTAGCGATTTGAATGTAAAAACATAAATTACGATGGAAAAGGGACGATGATACAAGTCAAGTTGGACAAAGACAAAGCAAGGGGGAAATGAGTTTTGAAGTAATTTGAAAGTTTTTCAAAGAATTTATCTTAGACTGCAACTGAAGAATTACGAGGAACATGTACCGAGGAAGCAATGAGAATTTGGGAAGGAATCAATGCTAACACAATCAGCTGATGCATATTTGTATATTTGAAGAGGCTTGTGAGCAGCAACTAATACATGGCAGCCATGGCTTTTCCTAATATTGCACGATCACGACGAAATACTGTGTGAAGAAGGGAAAGATCGTTATTGAGATGTCTCCAGCCAACCACGTTTCGATCGCGAAGATAACCTGATCAGAAGACAAACCACAGGAGACACGAGGGTGGTCTGAAAAGATTCCGACCTAACAAATATACAAGACATTTTTTCATAAAATAGATCTGGTGAGTAAAGAGTATGGTGAACCAGGTCAAACCGTAATTCGTGGTTTCTCGCCATGGTGCATTGTTTTGGTGAAAAATGATTTTCCTTTTCTGCAAATGGGGCCGTTTTTCCGCAATTTCTGCCTTCAGCTTGTCAAATAATGATGCGTAGTATGCCCCTGTAAAGGTTTTTTCTGTTTGAAGATAATCAATCAAAACAACTCCATGAATATCCCAAAAAACAGTCGACATCCCCTTCCACGCCGAAAAAACCCTTTTTGCTTCTTTGGAGCCGATTTCCCCTTCGCAGTCCACTGTTTCGACTGTATTTTTTTTTCGGGCGTATAACGGTGTATCCAAGTTTTATCTATAGTAATTAATCGGCACCAAAACTCTGATTTGTTGCACCTAAATTTCGCCAACAGAGCGTTAGAAATGTTCATTCGAACATGTTTTTGGTCTAACGTGAGCAAACGCGGCACCCAACGCGCGGACAGCTTGCCTAAATCTTCATTCAATATGTGGCAAACATTTTCTTTGGACATATTCATAGCGTCTGATGTCCCTCTCACTTTAATTGGACGGTCATTTAGCACCATTTGGTGAACTTTAGCGATGTTATCGTCAGTGGTTGCAGTTTTTGGACGTCCCGAACGTTCCGAACGTTCATCGTCTACCAAGCTGGTACGGCCACGTTTAAATTCAGCTGCCCAAAATTTCACTGTGGTAAATGATGGTGCAGAGACCTCGTACACAGAGTCCAACTCATCTTTGATTTGCGAAAGCGTATTGCCTTTTAAAAACAAAAATGTAATGAAAGCTCAATAGTCGATTTTTTCCATTTTCACAAAAACACTCACATCGACTCACTCAAACAATTTTCAAGTAAAAACTGCGCGTCCAAAATGACTGAAATTTTGGTAAGTACCTGTCAAAAGATGCACAACCACATTCCCTAGGTTTTATTGGCAAGTGCTGTCATCTTCACGTTAAGGTCGGAAACTTTTCAGACCACCCTCGTATTAAGCGTACGAAACTTCGTCCTCATACCATGAATATTCTAGTAGATATTCGTTATTCGTAGTGTCCACAACAACACTTAGTTTAGAAGAGTACGACGAACTTTTTTGAATCATTTTGGGAATTTTAGAGCAGCTTTTTACTGAAATTCGTTTGACTGCCAAAGTTAGTTACGTCCAAAATATCTGGAAACAAAACTAAAACTTATTATGATTAAAAATCTCAATAATCAGCCGCTTGTTTTTTTTGCGCTAAACAATATAAACAATTTTTTTTTGTTCTACAGGCTTGACATGGTCACAATGCGAAGACACATTTACTCTTCATGCGCTTCCGACAACACACTGCACCAATTTAATGGACGCATCCAATGCAGCGGTCTACCATGCAGACATTGGAGGATTTGATTTTCACACGGGCGTTGAAGACCTTGGCGGCGAAGATTTCGATTATGCCATGGATTGTGGCGATTTTATATTTTAAACAGATACCAATTAAAATTTAAACACATATAACTACATCAACGGCGGTTTAATCGGGAATCGGATTTTACGCAAACCCCACGAAAATATCTAGCATTGATTTTACTCAGTCGTGTAATGCGTGACTGTAAGTATTTGGGACCCATAGAAAAAAAAACGAAATACGAACAAGAAAAATTTCATAAGAAAAGAAATGAAGATGACGAAATGTATTCGCACGTGCCAAACTTGAAAAGGGTAAATTGAAAAGACTACGTACTAAACGGAAACGGAATCGATGTATTTTATTACGCTTTCGTATTTTTCTTCATAAAACAAAAACGACGACGAATAACATCGTATACCTATATGTCTCGTACACACCCCAACGACAAGCGAATTTAAATCTCATTTTATTTAGTTAACGACGCTGAATCCATCGATTTTCCATTTTTGCTATTCGATAGAATAACGTTGTCGTCGCAAACGACAGAAATGATATAAAAAAAATTCATCATCGAGAATATACCAAACTAAATAAACAAATCGACTTTTTATCCCTCCTTCAAACAACAACAAGAAGACTTCGACGACGATGAAAAGATGTCATCTTCTTCCAATATTCGATAAAGATGAGTTCAACAATGATGTATGCATGTAAGTAGCGGAATGTCTTTCCTTATATTTTTATATTAGACTTTAAAGAAAATATTGCTACCCGGAATATTATAAGCAAACAACTGTAAGCCACGCGAGATCAGAACGAACGTATAGGAACTGTAGAAACAAAGCTTTTCTTAAACTAGAACATCATTCGATTCTGACAGGCATATTGCGTATGTTAGCGCGTCATAAATTTCTAGCGAAATCCCCTTTAAATTTGACGTGCGGATAGAAAAGTAATGTCCTAATTTATCTCAAAAGGATTTGGTCATACCATATATATACTACGAAGGATATTTCATAGAATCGATATGGTGAAGTTAGTGATAATTGTAATTTTAGTGATTCTGAATCAATTATTGGAATATTTATTAATCATAATACAATTGTAGATGATTTGTTATTAGATTTTCTAAATGTGTAAAGCCAATAGAATTACAACTGTGTAGCAAAAGATCATTTCGATTCACTTACGTGTTTGTAAAAATTCAATTTTGTACGCATATTTTTTAAATGAAAATAATCTGTCATTCACTATATACGATTACTATCAAAGACAGTGCAGACAAAACGAAAGTTATTTCAAAGAAATTGATTCGAAAAGTTTGTAAAGCAATGATGTGCAACATGCAATAATAACTCAACAGACCAAATGGGTAGTAAACCCCAAGCATGGCAAGAATAACTTGCATTGATAAGTGGCTATTGTTAGTGTGTTAGTGTGTATTTTCATCTAGGAAGATGTATTTTTAAAATCGAAATGGATGTTTTGTTGGGAAATTGAAGAATATTTTATTTGTAAATAAAAAATACAAGATTTTTTTTTAATATTTTGGATGGGACTCACCCTGTCAGGGTGCAGATTTTCAAAAGATCACGAAAATAAATAAAGAATGAATCGGGTTTGGGACCGAATGCATTAATAAAATTCATGATATAGCTCTACATATAATAATTTTGGTGTAAATTTGTTAAATGATTAAATTAATTGTCCATTTTAAAAATAAAATGTATACCTTTGTTTGGAAAATAGTCGAGGAACCCTTTAATTAAATTTCAAGAATTGCTTCAAACTAGCTGATACATCCAGCAAAACTTCAACTTTTGATTATTCTTCTATTCTAAAAAATTCCAACTCCAAATTTTCCAATAATTTCTCCAATAAAATATATGAAGCAATGGACTGTGAAAAACTCGAAAAAAGAGAAGCTATTACCGAAGTAAAATGAGCCATTCATACTTTTGAGTTCAATATAAATTCCTTTTATTTGTCAGTTCAGAGCAAACTTTTCAAGAAACACTAGATGCTGCGTAACTGAATCCTGCCTATGTTCTGGCAACTAAGGCAACTAAGAAAATGTTTGTGAATTGTATGCTTAGTCCTTCAAAAGCGTAGAAGAAGGTCACCATTCACATTTAAAAAATAGCCACCACCAATATTTTGGAAAATCCTGTAGAATAGTAGTTTGGAAACGGATAAAAGTTTGGCTACAAATAGTTTTCACTTTCGTGGTCAGGCCCATTAAGGGGACCATCCCACTTGTAGCGCAAAAAAAATAGGTAATTTTTAGGATTTTGTTTTATGAAAACTACTAAACTTTTTAATAATATCAATACACCATCTTAAAATGTAGAAAATAAAAATCATTTAACAATTTATTTATTGATAAATACTGAAAAATGTAATGTTAAAACATGGCCATCATGAATAACAAGTTTTCAGAAAGCCGTTCCGCAGTGAGCAGTACTGTGGTGAACTGGATCGTTTGAAACAAAAAATTGAAATGGATTTAGTTAAATAACAACATAAACTAGTCTTTAATCGTTCGATATGAAAAAAACTCTTTTTATACAAAATGGCGGATAGTCGAAGTCAACGGTTCGATTTTCACAACAAAAAAAACGGCCTTTTTTGGCTGTATAAAAAAAAGGTTTCGTCGAAAAAAAAATCGAACGATTAAAGACTAGATTTTTATGTATTGAATCAGCCTGCAAAATTCCCAAAAGATCGGTTTAGTAGTTTTTGAGTAATTTTGTTCACCAAATTGAGAAATCCCATTTCAAGAAAAATGGCGGCAGGCGGCAGTATTGCCTGTCGTCTGCGTAACACACGCTTCACTTTCAAAGCCAATACCTTCTTCAATTTTATTCGGATCGACTTAAAATGTTGAGGACATATTTTTAGATAGTTATACTTTAAAAATATTAAGGGGTTAGTCCACTGTTAAACTGCTCCAAATGAACTGTTTTTTTAAACAGCTACCAAAAAAAAACTACTCAAGATATCGATTTGAAATTTTACATGCATCTTTATTGAAGTTAAGAGTTAACATTTTCATTGGAAAAAAATTGGAAAAAAAATATTAGAAAACAAAATGGCGGCCGCCCCAATGGATCGCCGCAGCACCGCCGAAAAAAAAAGCAAATTGCGCCTTGTAAATTCCTGGACAAAATAAGCATCTGCGAACAAATTATCAAAAATATTTCATTAGTCTTGAGTATAAAGGACTGCACGGGCCTAACTTTAGAGCCCTAAAGCGATAAAAAAAAATGTGGTATGCTTTTGAATCAAAAAACTCAATAAAAAAAATTTTTTTAATCAATAAAATGTTTCCCAGATCGTCAAAAATTTTTTTTTTGTTCTAAATTTAGGCCCTTGCAGTCCTTTATACTCAAAACTAATGAAATCTTTTTAGTAGTTTGCTCACAGACGCTTATTTTGTCCAGGAATTTACGAGGCGCAATTTGGTTTTTTTTTTCGGCGGTGCTGCGGCGATCCATTGGGGCGGCCGCCATTTTGCTTTCTAACAATTTTTTCTAATGGAAATGTTAACTCCTAGCTTTAATACAGCTGTACGTAAAATTTCAAATCGATATCTTGAATAGTTTTTTGTTGGTAACTGTTTAAAAAAAAAGTTCATTTTGAGCAGTTTAACAGTGGACTAGAGAGTTCTTACTCGAAAGTTTTTAATAATTGGCACAATTCCATGTGCTTTCATGTCTTGATTTAACTTTGTCCATTTTGTGATCTGCTGTGGGTGAGATTTTGCCTTTTTTGACCAGTCACAGAAGTCGAGAATAACGTGTTTGACTTAGTATTGAAACAATGATTGATAGATTTTCCCTGATCCTTTGATTATCCACTATTTTTCGCCTTATATGGAGCAACACAATTAATCCTTACTGTTGTATATTAGCTGGCTTTTCGGGTCAGTAGGGGATAATAATGGCTCATCAGCAACTGTTGATACGTTTTGCGTTATTTATGTTCTATTTTCGCACCAAAGTTCTCCTGTGCTGGTTATCGATGTGTTTCCGAAGGAATCGATTTTCTTTTAGATTTTTTGAAGTTTCTGCCTCCTATATCAGACAAATTTCCGAAACTGAATGTATTTATTTTCATTTTCTATTCCTCCGCCGTACCTATTACAAGTGTGAAAGGCTTGGTCATAAAAATGACCTTTTTTGTACAATCAGTCTAAAAAGAATATGTTTTGCACTACGGGGAAAATGTGCTTTGAATCGAATTGAAAAGGATTTTATTTTATTGTTTTTTTTTTGTACATTTAATTTGTACAGTGAAACGCTTGCACGCTAATTATGATACCCAGCCTTATAGAGTGGCTGGGATTTTCTTTGAAATAGCCACTTAGAATCTAGCTTACGCTATGACTTAAGTCTAATTTTTATCTAATTAAAAATAACAGCCTAATTAGACCTAAATAATATCTTAGGTCTTTCATCTAGGCCCTAATATTCGTTGGGAGGCCTACATAATTAAATTGTGCACCCAAGAGCTGCCATTGTCAGGTTATCTTCAAGGGGCAAATAAATGGCTCATTCGAACCACCTGTACACGCAAATGACCGAATGAATTCGTTCTCATATCCATCTGTCGGTCCGTAAAATCTTGTCGTTAATTGTACAACCCAGTCCGTAAGTGGCTTCGATCCCGACTCCTGATACAGGAAAAGGTTATTCGGCCGTCTTTTAGCCACCAGACTTCAGAATCTACCAGTACAGTAGTGGAGGATTCTCCTTTAAAATACCTCCGCTTCTGCCATGGCATAATGGATAGTCAGAGGTCAGGATAGATCGGATGAGAATCTATTAGAAAATGGACTTAGCTTAGGTGATCATGCCCATTTTTTGGCAAAATACATGTCTGCTGCGTTGAAATAGCGATTTGGCAGCTGCTTCAAAACTATCACTATCTCGATGTTTGTACACTTCGAACAACTAGAGACCGCCTAACGGCAATTAGTTCTTGGTTAGAACGATTCGAAGTGCTAATACTATTTACGTTGCAGACAAACAAGGCGAGTAAGAAATAGGTAGGTATATTGGTATATTTTTTTACGGGCACATTTCGATTTTTCAGATTCAAATATGCTTTCGATTTACTCTTCTTTAGAAATTGACTTTTTTCGAAAGGTTTTCCTCCTGCGCACCGTTGACACTCTTTGAACATTTCATCAGCTACTTTCACCAATGAAGCTTTGCCAAAGACGTCATTATGTGTCCTACTGTCTAGATTACAGTACTTCTGGTTTTATAATCTCATCGCCGTTTTTACTAATTGTGGGTTTTTGACAGAATATGCACGAACATGCTATATTAACTGCTAAAGTTATACCAGCTGTGCCTTTGTCTGTTCGTTTGTTCGAATTTCAAGTTTTACCTTTTTTATGACCCAACAAATCAGGTGTAATGAGAACACTAACCATATTCATCTTCCCTGACTCAGAGTTCAAACCTTATTTTTGAAATAAATCTAAATTTGTCTACATTTTTCATTGCCACTGCCCTATGAATAATTTTTTTTTGCACATTTTTCCAGAAGCATGAGAAGTATAGCCGACGATACAAGAAATATATCAAATTTATAAAACAAGTCGAGTACACACTTCGATCTGTATGTGTGAGACATCAGTGCTTTTAGCGCAATATTTATTTCCTTACTTGTAGTATCTTTGCCGCAGATCTGCGGCTGTAAGTATCCCAAAAACCTGCGCCTGAAAAATATTATAGTAGTGAGGAACCCTGAAAGCTGCTTCCACAGCTGCAGCTGCAAAATATGCTGCAGCACCCACTCCTGCAATTGTTTTAGAGCCATTCAATACTTTTGTGGCTGAAGGATCTTGACTCGAAGAGTCTGGATTCCCTAAGCCTGACTGCAGCTTTTACGGCAGTGCCTCTTACAAAAAGATCAAGAAGAAGGAGATGAAGCAGGACGTTCACAGCAGACGAAGGAGTCGAGGCTAAGGCACCTGCAGTGCAGAGAGCCGCCAGGCGCTGAACTCTGTTCGCCATGCTAGCAAAGGTGATTTTGTTCACTGCTGACCACCACACTAAACATCCACAAACGAAGATCGGCCCAGCTATGTGCCCAGTGTGTTAGACCAGGGCTGAGTCCCTAGATTTTACCCAGCACTCTCTTCCTGGTGTAAATCGCGTTGCTTGCCCGCTTAACTCTCTCCTCTTAATTCGCCTTCCTTGTGAACTTGCTGTCCAAAATAAGACCCAAGTATTTAGTTTGTGACTTGAAACTTAACCTGGTGCTGCCTAACCTAATTGGGTCTAAAACAGGAGTTTTGTACTTCCTTATGAAAAGTAAAGATCCGTCTTATTGGGGCTGATGCGAAGGCCCACGGTGTTCGACTACTCCTCAACCAGCCCTAGAGCGTAGTCGATGAACTGGCTAAGAGTATGTGGAAACCTACCCGAGATTAAAGTAGCAATCTCGTCAGCATAAGCCACAACCGTGAGTCCCTTACTTTCTAGCCTTTCCAGAATTGATTTTGTAATAAGGTTCCACAAGAGTGGGGATAGAATCCCTCCCTGCGGCGTGCCTCTATGGATCTTCATTATGATTTGCGCCCTCGCTCATTCCGCTGATCTGAACCTTTGCTTAAGCATGTTGCTTATCCAGCTACTAGTAGCCGGATGGGGGTTGGATGCATGGAGACTCTCCATAATGACTATTGTGTGCACATTATTGAAGGTGCCTTAAATATCTAGAAAGTCTCCCAAAGCGTATTCTTTGTAATGGAGTGCCCTTTCTATTTCGAGAACTACGCTATGGAGAGCCAATTAACGTTAGAAACAATAAACTTTCGAGCATATTGTATGCAACAAATCATTCATTTCACTTATTTCTCTTGATTATTTTCTGTTTTTGTATGCATTCATTCCGTTTAAAAAAAAACCGCACATAAGAGTTTACAATCATGAGTTAAACTTACCACACATCCCCACTATACTTTTTTGCTTCGGTCTCAAAGCTGATTCCCTACCACCGCATTTAATATTGTACATTAACTGCCTAGTATTTCTAATACTTCTACAGCTATAACTAGAATATCAATTATTATAATATTACAACATATGATTTACATAACTAACCAAATTTTTTACGAATTCTTACTTAGTTTCGAAAAAAAAACTAATTATGTCAGTTTTATCTTTGAATTGCTTAAATGTATATGTCACGATATATATTTATTCAAATCAACACATTGTAAGAGCGAAACACCAAAAACAAAAACGATGAGATAGCATGCATGAAATAAAAAAAAATGGATTTTAAATTGAGATTTAAAAAGAAATATTTAAAAACAGTATCATCTTGCTTATTGAAAAAAAAATTTATCAATATCATACGATGAGATGATTTAAGGCGGAAAATGTAAGGACAAACAAAAAATGATACTATTTACTCTATAAACAAATAACTATCGCAAAAATACATAATATGGACAGCTGCAAAATAAAATATATCTTGTAAAATTTCATTTCGATTTTCCTGAAAAATTTTTAAATTATTTATTGTCCATTGATTTTTGTATAAATATTGTGAATTCCAGTTGAAAAAAAGTAGTGTTTGACTTTGATTTTTGTTCAAAATTTCATTTCGAGCTTAGTGAGCTTTATAGAAGCACACTTCTAGCTTGTACTGTAGATAGTACAATAGTTTATCTATGACATCTATAAGCGTGTATATGAGTAGGAAGAAGCAAACAGTAATTTAGACTGAACAGGAACGAAACGGACTAGTGAAATAGAAGGTAATAGAATGTGGTAGAAACTTGTAAGTTGGAAAAATATTATTACATCGTGTGTGAGAAACACGTTTGTCTAAATCGAATCTGGTTATGTTGGTACTGAGAAAAAATTCTGTTAAGTGTTTATTGATATTTGCATACTTTTTTATACTTCACTTTATTAAAATGCGAACACTTTGCTCAGCCGATATAGTGCTGGTGATAATTTTAAGATTGAGAAATATTTTTATCTACTTAAATGAATGTATTTTGAAAAAAAGAGATTAATGTGATTAAACCTAAAAGTTAAAATATTTTTTAATAAGCCTCTCCTGTTCATCACAAGTTCCGCACAGATGCGCAGTCCTACAAATATTCTTGGTGCTCTAGTACGTCAGATGTGGAGCTATTAGTCGCTAATACTAACCTCACCGAACTTCCAGCTGTAACTAAACATCTTGTCGTACTTTGCCGAAGAAATTAGCTCAAGCTTCGATCGGCCAGAAGACATTTGACCTTGCTGTTTGGGTGACCTTACAACGAATGGCTGCTGCACGTAAAACCTTATTTGATTTGATTAATTAATATATTTGTTTGAATATTGGGCAGGTCCCAAGATTTAAATTTAGTAACTTGAATTTAACGGCGAAAAAATTTTTTTACAGCTTTGGAAAATCACTGAAAAACTACTTAAAAAATTGCTGAGTAGCACATTGAGGTTTTTGGATTGCTTGTTTTTGCAATGATGGTGGAATACATGAATTTCCGTTCAACTTTGGTTTCTTCTGATGACAAAGAACGTAGCTCAATTAGATAATCTCCAGACCAGGTCTGTCAAATTCATATTAAATGGATCAAACTCAAGTTTTTTAAAACTAATGCACCGCTAACTGAATCTCGTGGGGCTGTTGCTTTCTTAGTAATATAAGTAAAATTACTTTCTTTGTAATATTACTCTGCTCGTTATGTTCTGGAATACTACCTTGTGTAATTACGATAATCAGTAACGTCCTCTTTCCTTCGGATCAGTTATTTGTAGGAAGCCGTCTGCTAAATGTTATTGCTATTTGCGGCCATAATACAAAATCCGTAACCCACTGGTAGCGCCAATAAATATCTTAAATCTTCGGAACTTTCAGCGTTCTTCCAATCCAGCCTAATGCACTGGATAGCACTTCTCACCTCGTAACATATATTGCGTAGCTTAACTCCAAGACTATCTAGCCGGCCGATGAATCACTAATAAAGATTATTGTGGAAATTGTCCTGTATTCTGAAGAGGATCCGCAACCTACAGAGCAATCGGCATCTTTTTCGTTACAGGTATTAGTTTGTGATACGTTGTATCTCGGCGTTAGAGATATCCAAGAGCATTTGGCATCTACCTTGGGAAAATATAATCTGATCAATGGTATTTTTGTTTGAACTGCCTGTCATCGAAACTTGAGCCATTCTTTTCCCCGAAGACATCACTACTGAGCTATTTTTTTATGCTGGAGACAAACTACAATCGAATCTGATTTTGCGAATCTTCTTGAGTTTTTACCTTCATATTTCTAAGAAAGCAAATTTAAAAGCTCAAAGCTCATTCAGATTCAGACTCAGATTCGCGAAACCGGATTCGATTATTGACTCTGTCCAGTATAAACGTCATTTGTGTCGTGAATTTATGAGCGTCATTTAATAAAGGCATACAGTATTTGTTATACGGAATCCACAATTTGATTTATCATTTCTACGAGCACTTCTCGCTTTCCTAAGCAGACTTAAATGGAACACACATATAAAAGAAATCGATATTTTTTCCCATCGTCAGTTTACGGCGCGTTATCTATGGAATGCTGGTCTTTTAGCCAGTGACCGACTATTGAAACGACATAAAAACAGTGTATGGTTGAGAAGTGATTCTTTAACTCACAAGCTGTTGACTGGCTTATCAAACTGAAAAACCAGATGCCTTTGTTCTTTTTCTACCTTCTACCCAGTTTTTCATCATACAGTCTTCTAAATGTCTGGAAATGCTTAATATTCCGGGACCGATCTGGTGAGTTTTTTTTTATACTTATTTAAGACTAATTGTGTCCTATAAAAATTTGGTTCAATTATCTGAATTTCAACAACAAGAAACTGTTCCGCAAGTTTTTGCCAATAATATGGCTAGACTTGACTTCTGTAGATGACTTAGAGAATCGTTCAATGCGTCCCAATATAAGCATTTTGGGAAAATGTATTGTCTTTTTGATAACTAATGTGGCTGCAAAATAGTGGTAATAATAACTGCCACCAATGTGTGCCCTGGCCGGCCAACGTCCAGCTGTTGTGCCACGATGATGATGATGAATATGGAACTGCCATTATTCGCACCAATTTTTGCTCTGGGGTCTTCAAGTAAATTTTTATAGGATTTTTGTTTATAAAACAGAAGTTTTACTCAAAATATTGTCCATCGCTACTAGTTTTTACATTATTTCGGCAATAGAATTCCCAAAAAATAATGCATCTTTCGTTAATAAACGAATCAAGAACATTTTTTATTTCCTTAAAATAACTTATGCATTTTCCAAGAAAGTGAATCTGCATTGACCGAAACAATCAGTTATCAAAAGGGGCAAGATCTGAAACAAACGAGGAGTGGGCTAACACTTCCCATCCAATATTTTCGAAGTACGTTTAAACCGGTTTCGTAGCATGTGGAGGAGCATTGTTATGTTTGGTCTCCCATTCAAGCCATTTTCTTTTCAATGCTTGTTTGAAACACATCAATTGTCGACTGCACAGCTGTTCAGTAATGTTTCGATCTGGTTTTAACAGCTGACAATGCCATCTATGTAATCTAACGAAATACTACTTGGGACCCTCAGCAGTAAAAGATTAACCAGTCTCAGATACGCGGATGGCATCGCGATAATAATAAGAGACTCACATACGGATACCTTGAAATCTAGAATACAAAAGAATGCAAATAGAATGGTGCAATGAGGAGGATATGTCCATAAATCCTCAAAAGACTAACATAATTCTAGTTACGAGGAAAAGAAAAATCGAGGTAGTAGGCCCCAAAATAAAGGGCACAAAGATGCGTCTACAAGAGGAGATAATATATCCATGGGAAAGTCATCTGTGACTGTTATTTAAGCGAAACGACAACGAAGACTGCTAAAGCACTTTAGGTGACAAAACAAATGTAAGGAAGCAATCGAGGACTATATCCAAGGCAAACACTCTGAGCATACAAATAAATGGTGGGACCTATAATCTTACATCATGGTGAGACATATAGTGTGGTGGATGAAAACTAAATAGAAAACCCAAAGTGCAGGCTCAACAAGCTTCAAAGGATGGATTATCTGATGATCAGAATACAGGACCATTTTCACAATCGGTGTTTCTATTGAGGAGCAAGAGACCTCCGGTAACAGGGTTCCAAGCCTTGCTAGTTCATCGGCCTCACAGTTGCCTTGAAAATCCATATGTCCAGATACCCAGATCAATTGATTTACATGTGTAAAAAATTTAACTGAGTGGAAGAATGGATCACGTCATACACCTTTGCTAAGCTCATGATATGGACTGAGCCTAGAAATCATGTTTCAGACTACTATTTTTTTGTTTTGTTCAGTTCCATACCCAAATTTAACTTTAGCAATAAGATATGCTTCATCTAGTGATAATTTACCTATACCAGTTCTATCTACACCGTTTAAGGTTGCCAATTCGAAACCCTCCCCTTCAAGCCAATTGAGTAAGTGATGATAAAATCAAAGAGGGCACTTTCGTAGGACCTCAAATCAGGGAATAAATAAAAGATCCGAAATTCGAAGAAAAATTGGACATTTTATAAAAATCACTTTTACATTGCTTTAAGAATGTATTTGCTAATTTTTTGGGTAACTATGAAAGTGAGTGCAATGTGTCATTTCAAATTCGTTTTCTAGACCCACATCTGGGTTATTTTTTCCCTGAGAATTTCGAGGCTACAAATGATGAGCATGGACAAAAGTTCCATCAGGACATTTTAAAGATGGAGAAGCGTTATTAGGGTAGATGGAGTCCAAGGATGTTGGTTGACTACTGCTGGACGATCAAAATGGACCAACCGAAAGCCAAATATTCCAGAAAAACGTTGACCTTTAATTTACAATCCACATTATTCATATGTTTGTGGAGAACTATTTAACCTTTTCTTTGTAATTTATTTTTCCTTACCAAATTAAATTCATACGTGATAAAACCAAAATAACTGGGTATTTTTATTCACAACACCTAATATATAGAAAAAAAAACAATAAAAAAAGTTTGAGCGGCATGACGAAGATTCAATTTTGTTAACCAGTGTTTTTAATTTTTTGCGAAAGAAATGAAACGCAGACCTGCCACATTGTGAAACATTCATCAGAATAACGAATAATAAGAAGAATACGGCAAGTGAAGGAAAAGAAAAGAAAGGGTTAAATTGCGCTACATTGGTTCCACTCCGTGGTGGGGTAGCGATATCAACACATGGACTAAGAAGAAGATTGAAAGCTATTGGCTCAATCTAGAGGGTTTGGAATATTCAAAAGATTACCTCGGCTTCGATACAAAAAGACAAAACAAGCAGCGGGTTGTAGCATAAGGGCCCTATGTAAAGTTTTAACAAGATATCTTCCAGGATTGACAAGGAGCGAGACGATTGCTGTAGATACTGCAGAGAAGTGACTGAGAGTGTAGACCATCTCATACACTATCCGCACTATCCGAAAAGCGAAGATTAGAACCCCTTGGCTCAGTTCTTTCCTCCGCTAGGGACATTAGAAAAGTTCCATCCAGAAACATGTTAAAGTTCCTGAAGAGTCTCTATATGCTTTAAGACATAGCGCCGAGGAGGCGCAATAGACCCAGAACGTCCACAGTGCTAGGGGCCATCCGAACAGGTTACATGCATTCATTCACTCATTACCTTTGAACGATGACGTTAATTTAGCTCGTTTTGTCGTTGATTAAGGAGACTTTGCAAACGATTTTCTGTAAGTTACGTCGGTATTTCATTTTTCATTTCCATCTCCAAAGTAAAAGTACCCAAAACTCAAAAAAAAATAAAGAGCCTGATTATGACTTTATAATTTTACCGTCCTTAAAATTGCTGTGTTTTGATATTGCTTGAGAAACAAATTATGTGAAGTTTTGACTCTTTTTATAAGTTTAACTAATAGAGTTCAACTAATATAATTCAACTGATTTCATTTTTGAATAATTTCACATTGATTAATAAATAATTTCGATTTTTTGATTTTTATAAAAATATTTTCTTTTATATCAACTTACAAGAACCTTCAGAACTAAATTTCTCAGTACCAAGAAAACAAACAATATTGCTCAAAATTCACATTGAAAAGCGGATAACTACGGGTAGAACTTGACATAGGAAGCTTCGAACGCAATTTTGCCGTAGTCAACTAAGTGTTAACTTGAATATGGGTACCACAACTAAAATATAGATTGTTAACAATATTATGCCTAGTTGTCGTCGTGATTAAACGTAACAAAAGTAAAAACCGAAAATTATAACTGTGTGTTTACTCATCAGTGGTAGTAATATCTATGTGTACTAGCGAAAACAAACAAAATAATTATAGCCATTGTTAAATGTGTATGGACGTAGATGTTATCCAAAATACTAGACGATTTCTAGAACATCAATATGTAACACATTGTTTGCATATTTCGTATCAGTTATTTTACTATTCTTTCACTCTTTGTACCAAACGAAAAAAACATAGATTAAACACACGAACGGACACGTATTTATTATGATCGCCACTCATTCAATAAACTCTACGTAACACTTTGTCCGTTGTGTGAATCGATTGTTTCGATATTCATTGAGAATATGAGTGAAATGAAGAAAATAAATCTTAAAAAAAAATAATTTTAAGTGTTTTGTAAGCAACTAACACAAACAAAATGTGTTTTTAAAAGAAATGAATATCCCGAAATTCATCGCCAACAATTAACACGAATGTATTTTTAATAGATCTACAATTTGCAAAGAACAACATGTAACTGTTCGCAATGAGAAAACATGAATATTAAAACGTATTTAAAATATGTAAAACAAAGCAAAAGTAAATGTACTTTTAGATTTTCTAGTAGTTTTTGAAAGAAAATGTATGTATTCAAAGATTTAAAGCAAAGTATTGCGAATTGAAAACAGAATAAATATCAAGAAATAAATTGTATTTCTTTTTTTTTTGAAAATCGCTGGTCGATTGCAATGAAAATGAACAAAAAATATATATGCAATTTACACTTAAAAAGAAAATTTATTAGCATAGTCTTAAGTCATAGTCGTAATTAAATCGATGTTATTGTTTGTTTTTTGCATCTATTTATCGCAGCATAAAAATATATTGATTTAACTCAAATGGGTCATTTGATAATTCCTTTGCAATCAATTTGAAAAACAGATCACAAGCATTCTAGCAATATTACGCGAATGATTATCATAAAAAATAAATACAGTTATTTCATTTTTACATGCATTTGAATCAGTCTACCATCGTTCACATTAAATCGATAAAAATTCCAAAAAGCCAAATCCGTAAGAAAATTAAATATACCAAAGCTATTTGAACAACGGCTTAAACAATTCAATTACATGCTCACATACACATATGATCGTAACAATTACATAAATGTATATTTTAGAATATTAGACACCTTGAATCCAACCCAATGTGTTCACTTTGAAATAAAGTATGAATAAAATCCGCATAAACTAACAAACCTAAGGATAATTGAGAGAGACAGAAGAAAGAAAATATTTTTTCAAATAAAAGAACTGTCAGAGTATATACCGTATATTTGCTCAAAAACGAGATATGTATGTATAAACAAAACACTATGAAACTCATACATAAAAGTAAAGAAATATTTTGGGAGAAACATAAAACTAGTCTTAAACGATTAATACCGAACTATACATATACTATACACGAAAAAAAAACAAAGCAAGTTAATGAAGCTATAGATTTTGGACAAAGGACACAATTAATTGTTAAAAAAGTACAGTCAGCGCTCGATTAACGTTCGTTCCTCGAATGACGTACATACATACAGATACATATATCAAGGAGACACGGCGTTTTTTTAAAAATCTATGGGTCGATTGAAAGTTTGCTATTAAAAACTTATATTCTTTAATTTTTCATTTTTATTCGAGTTACCAAAATTTGACATTACATTTTACTAAACAAATTCACTTTTCAAAGGAACTAGGGCTGACTCGTCGCTCTTAGGAGCCAGCCATCATTTTCTTTCACTTTGTTCTTGTTCCCAAATTAACCACCTTCGTAACACTAATAACAGAATCCTCGACTTAGTCCTTACTAGCGTTCCTTTAGATTCCCTTTCTCTCTCTCCTGCTCCTTTTGCATATGTGCAATCCGATCCTCATTAAATTCTAATGCCAGTTCTGGTCCTGATGATATTCCTAATATCCTTGTAAAATCCCTCTCATCCTCGCTGTGTGTTCCTTTAGCTATCCTTTTCAACATTAGCCTTACATCTGGTGTATTCCCTTCTTTATGGAAATCTGCCAATTTTTTCCCAATCTTCAAATGTGGTGATCCTTCCGTTGTTTCCAACTATCTTCCTATATCCCTCCTCTGCTGTTTCAGTAAAATCCTTGAACGTCTTGTGTACAATAGAATTTATACTTCTCTACAGTCCTTACTTGCTCCTGAGCAGCACGGTTTCATCAAGGGTCGCTCTACATCGACCAACCTTATGGAGCTCACTAATTTTGTAGCCTTTGCCTTCGATTGTCAACGTCAAGTTGATGTAATTTACACAGACTTTTCGAAGGCTTTTGATTCTGTGAACCATAGTCTGCTGCTCCTTAAACTTAATGGTTTCGGTGTTTTTGGTCCCCTCCTCTCCTGGTTTTCCTCTTATTTTCATAGTCGTCCCTGCAGAGTTACTTTTAATGGTTCCATTTCTTTTCCTTTATGTTCCACATCCGGAGTTCCTCAAGGTTCTATTCTTGGCCCCCTACTTTTTATCTTGTTTGTCAATTACCTTCCTTCTGTTATCAATTCTCCTTGTCTTTTATATGCGGATGACTTAAAATTATACAGAGCAATGAAGTCTGCGATCGATATTCACCAGTTGGAAGCTAACTTGTTTGCTCTTAATCTCTGGTGTCAAGACAACTTCTTGCCATTGAACATTTCGAAGTGACACCAGATGTCTTTTGCATATAAAAATACTCCACATGTGTTCTCTTATTCTTTGTCTGGTATTTTACTGTCAGTTGTCCAGCATTTTAGAGACCTGGGTGAGGTGTTTGACTGAATATTAAGATTTGATGTTCATGTTATTAATATAACGTCCAGTGCCTCTAGGATTGCTGGATTTGTTTTGCGTTCTTCGTATATGTTTATCAACATTTCTTCCTGTATTCATTTATATGTCTCCTTAGTACGCAGTATTCTAGAATACGAGAGAAAAAAAAAACAATTGCTCGTTTATGACCAGCTGGAAAACTTTCCCCATCGTATTTAACATACATATAGGCCTATAATATAATGGCTTCTCAATGGGTTTATTCTGCTTCGGTAGGAGAACCAATGTTTGTTACTTCGTTTTCTTGAAAAATAACGCCTTCACTTAGATACGTTGTTAACACTTTGTGAACACAAAGGTATTTAGTGTCTCCTTTACCGCCAGCTTAAGAGCGTTATTCGGTATCGCATCTAAGCTGAACGCTTTATTGTCAATGATTTTTCGTAGGGCTGAAAACACTTCTTCTCTGCATACCGCCAGTACGTTTGCAGGATCTACCTGTTTTGTTATTAGGCTTTCGCCCAGATGCTATGAAAATAACGTTGTGACCATTTATTGGAGCATCTTCGAACACTTGATTTAAGAAGAATTCTTTCGCCTCATTGTAATCATAACAGCTTTGTACGCTCCAATCCATAGATCTCGTTACAAAGCTTCTAAAAGTGCTACCTCTTGTTCTTAGCGATCACAATTGGGAGTCTTTTCCGGGTCTTTTTATGCTAGTTCTGTAAGTCTGCGTACTCTGAACTACTCCTGTTTCGCTGGCTACACCATCTAGCTTTGAGACATATTTTACGGAGCTTCTGGATTTTCACACTCCCACAATACTTGGATTTCCTGGTCTTGCAAAAAGAAAATTCCTAGGAAGGAAGTGTTGCATGTATGCTGGATCTTACGGACAATTGGCGCAATTCATCGAAGCAGTTCCGCCCAGTTCCATATACAGGGGTAGCATTTCGTGGAAAGTTTCTTCTTCTAGCATTTTTGATGACCAGCCAGCCATGCTTTTACTCTGAATAGTCGCACACATTCTGTTTTTGTTACGTACGAAGTTTATCGTGGCTATTATTGCCTGGTAGTTACTGTGTTGTACCAACCATTGCAAGTCCTTGAATGAAGCGTCAATCACAAAAGTTAGGTCTACGATCGGACACAGGTCTCACTTAATGAAGATGCTCCAAAAAAGTTTCCAGGAACATTCGCTTTCTGACATTTTTGCTGCAGAGCAGCTCTAATAGCGATGCTGAAGATGTTAATGAATAGACCTAGCTCGGCGTTAGAGTCCAGGAAAGACCAGTTTTGACGTGGTTGGAAAACTCTCCTGGGTGTTGAATTGTATTGGGGATTGCAGCTGTTTTAATTGCCTCAGCACAGTCTGTGAAGGGCTTAATGTCATCCGATAAAACCTAGGCTATAAATGTTGGGGTAAATGATAGACTATTGAAACGATGTTGCCGCATTGTAAAATCCGGAATTCATTTAAGTGAACTCAAAGTGTCGAAAGGGTGCAAAGACGGCAGTATTAGGAGTATCGTCCAGCTTGACTGAAATTTAACGATAGGTCTTAGTTAGGCCTACTGCTGATCGCTTTGCCAGTGTTCAGTGAAGTTCTGTATAATGGGGATCGGATCGGATGTCTATCCGGGACGGGCATGTCGTTAAGGCGTCTGTAATCGTTGCAAGGATGCCATTCCGCAGTGACTTTACGGACCACGAGAAATGGAAACGACCAGCTGGTATTAGAGGAGCAGCATTGAATCTTCTTTAGGCCTACAAAGAACATTATATGGTTTCTACACAAATCTTAAAATATTTGATCCTACTGATCATGAGACTGTCCTTACTAACAAATACTAAGAATATCTGGAATTCCATAAGAGAATATTTGGGTCCTCTACTGTTTTTATTTTGAATAAGAACTTTGCGTTGTTGAATACATTCATCTTACCGTTTACATGCTAGTGACCCAGGACTTTAAAGCGTATTGAAAGATTTGGGCCTCAAATTCTCAAACCATTTTTCTAATGTTTCTTGACTTCATTCATAATACACTTTTATGTGAAGTGTGATGTCATCACTATTTGCACCTCTTGGATGCCTTGGCCTGACTATACTTTCTCATTTCCCCTCAAATTTAAGGGAAGGTTCTCTCAGATACGGTCGAAAATAAGGCAAAGTTTGAGAATTTTTCGTGGGACAATGAAAAAGATTACGAAATTCTGGTTTTGATTATTTTATTTGTAAATCATTCTGAAATCATTCAAATTTTTATTACAATGAAATTCAATATGGCGGCTCCTCTGCACGGGAGACATCGTCCGGTAACTTCAAGTCTGCAGCCTCTCTTAGTAAACTGAAATCAGTCATAGTTTAAAGTTATTAAAATTGATGGAAATCTCCATTGCTTATACCTAATGAGAATGAATTGGGACAAAAATAAACCAAATTATGGACATTTTAAAAAAAGTGAAATTTTCAACCCGGTTCGTTTTCATTTTGACCTCGCTTAGTAATTATGAATTGACCATTTTTTATGCTTACTTCAGGTATAAGATATAAAAAAATAGTATATCCTTTTGAGCAGACTTTGAATGAAGTGAATCAGATCAATAGATCGAGACTTGTGCTTGAAGTTGTGATGAAAAATATCGTTTCGAGAAAAACGCGTTTCAAGTTTTTTTTAGCAAGTTTGCCTTGAGATAACTTTCTTGTTTGTTCAGTCATCACGACCAGTACCAATTGTTATAGGGCTTTGGGGTCGCTGATTACGAATCTGAAGTATGCGATAATACAGATCGTAATTAGTTCCGGTACATAGAAAGCCATCTGGGGCCACGCGGTGAACAGGCTATACCTGAGCGTTCCTCAGTGCGCGTGAAGCAGGTGCGTTTGAGACGCCCAAATGCGATAAATATGTTCCACACCGGAATAACCTTTTGCACACATATTCTACACGTATGTAGCTTTCATTTTTTGTAAAAAAAACTTCAGCTTCCAAGTTTCTATTCTTTTTTCGGGCCACTGAAATAGAATCATAGCTGTGACAATATCTGTTATCGCGAGTGCTCGCATTACATTCATCTCCTTAAACTTCGTCCTTTGCTCCGGACCATATGTGGAATTACAAAAAAAAAATCTTTTTTCACCAACACTTTTGTATATGTTCTTTGTATTTTATCGTTTCGTGCCTGTTTCTGTTTTGGTTTAGTGAATTACATGAGATTTAGTTTATTGTTTTTAATTACCTTTTTTGTCAACCTAAACGTTTTTATATTCTTTCTTTACCTTCTATGTTTCTATCCATACAATATCTGGAACTAGTTCTGTACAATATTCGTATCTGATTGTGAGTTTAAAATAAACACATTATTCTCTCCTTTTGCGGGGCTCAAACACATAATAAACAAAATCGAAAATAACTTTTTTAATTGCGCATATTTTTCAACAAAATTTTTTGAAGAATGTCATTACTATCCGCAACATTGAACAGAAGGTGTCAATCAAACGGAGATACGTTAATCGGGTGCTAACTGTATATGCGTGTCATTCATCACAATCGCTATGGTTCGTCGAGCATAGAAACTATTGAATTCATAATAAACACAGACTATCAGTTGAAAATAAAACTATTAAAAACCGCAAACAATTTAAACGTGCAATAGATGTTTTTGAAATGAAATAAACTAAATCGTTGCAGCAGACAAAAAAAAAACAGATAAAAATCATATAATTCATGCATATTTATGTAAATGTACGTTGGGAGCTAAATTAGTAATATATTTTAAAACAAAAACGAAATGAGAAAAAAAAACCATGAATAATACAAAAAATGCACAAATTTTATTCTTGTCTACAGATACATAAATGCATAAACGTGATTTTGTGGCATAGCGAAACAGTAACAAAAAAACAATCTACAGAAATATACAAAAGAAATAGCGAAAAATTTGATATAGGTGTTTTTAACCGCAGTTTGTTGAAAGTTACTCTGCGTTCGTCCTACCGTTAATTTCATTTATTAATTATTATATATATCATACAAATGTGTCGCTTTAGAGAGCATTGTGCTAGATGATTGAAGGAAAAAAATTCAAAAATACATACAATAGCGAATTTGTGTAACTGATTTTTTTTCTGAGAGAAAGAAAAAAATGCATTTAACCACCCGAAAATAAGAATAACCAAAAAGTTATCGATGTTATGCTCGTTATTATCGTAATCGTGCAATAGAAATCGCAATACTGTATTATAGTTCCATTATTGACCCTGATAAGTTAAGATTTCATAAATATTCGATTCGAATTTCTGTTGTTTTCGAAACCGTCTTTAAATATATTTTTTTATAACTATAATAAATTGTTTAAGTATTTTATTTTTGTAATAAAATCGTTAAAATCGAATTAAAGTTTTATACATATTATTTGAGACGGATATCAAAATGTTTATGGTGAGTATAAATTATTTTGAATTAAATTATTCTAGCAAAAAGGAGAGGTAAATACAGTAAAAACGTTTCATAAAATATTAAAAGCTTTTTCATTAGAACCTTTGATATTGACTATGATATGTTACAGCCTTTGTTTTTAATTGATTTAAAAGAAAAAAAATTATGCCAAAATTTCTGACTGTTTATTAGTGATTTGAGAGAAGAAAAACTTAACGCAAACTTAATTATGGCAAATTTTTTAAAAATTTCTGGCCAGGCTAATCTAAACTGCTCATGATTAGCAGTTGGGTATATACAAAAAGTTCGTCATAAAAACTTTCGAAAAATGTTTCACGTGAACAATGGCCTAGTTTAAAACAAGCGCTTAGTCGGCGGATTAAGCCCAAAGAAAGTCATGCTGCGTAACACCTACACTGCTGGCAAAAAGTTTAAGACCATATCGCAGAAATGAAGCACACATGGATTTATAAAACTGCAAGTTCCCTTTTTTACAGTAATTGCCTGTTTTAAGGAGGGTTGCTATGAAGGAATTTCAAATGTATATGGGATTTCCAAATTCTCAGTCAGGGGAATAAAACACGATGGGTTTCCCCCACTTTAAAGACCTTAGGTGTCTACAATTTTTTAAAGTACTTAAAATAAAGCTTTGAAATTTCTGGGAATATGGATTTAAAATATTGTGAAGTTCCTATAAATAGGTACCTTATCCTCAAAATATTTCATTTGTCAGTTTTTGTGTTGATAAGTAATACGGATTGTTATTTTCAGTGAATTTTATTCCGTGCACTTGTGATATTTAGTTATTGGTACTTTTTAGCAAAGTTTTGGCAAAATATATGTTCAAAATGGGAAAAGCGCGCAGTATTAGGCCGGAAGTTAGAAGTGTGATTGTGGCGCTTCATAAACAAGGAAAGTCAGAAAGAGAGATCAATAATGAAGTAAAAATTTCAAAGACTGCTGTACATAATGCTATCGTTAAATTCAAGGACAGTGAAAGTTATTGTGATGCTGTAAGGAGCGGACGACCCAGAGTGACAACAGAAGCAAAAGATAAAACTCTAGTGCTTATGAGCAAAAGGGATCGAAAGTTAACTGCACTAGAAATTCGAGCAGAGTTCAACGCGGAACATTCAAAGTCCATAAGCTTGTCAAATGTGAAAAATCGTCTAAGGGAAACTGGACTCGTGGGGCGTGTAGCAGCTAGAAAACCTCTGTTTCGAAAAGGTTACAGACAAAAGCGGTTAGAGTGGGCACGAACTCATAGCCAGTGGACAATTGAAGACTGGTTACAGGTGCTTTGGGCAGATGAATCAAAGTTTGAAGTTTTTGGCTCCAAACGGAGGGTTTATGTCAGGCGATCTGCTGGAGAAAGAATCGCCGCGAACTGTGTAGTACCAACAGTAAAGCATGGAGGTGGTTCTGTTATGGTTTGGGGGTGCTTTTTGCTTGCTGGAGTTGGTGAATTAGTTCGAATTGATGGCACGTTAACTAAAGTACGTTACAAGGAAATCTTGCAGAACACGGCCATACCATCAGATTTGCGGTTCATTGGGCGAAATTTCACCCTTCAACAGGATAATGACCCCAAATACAGTTCTAAATTATGCAGAGGATATTTAGCTGAAATGGAGAATGATGGAATACTATTGAATATGACCCAGCCCCACAATCACCTGATTGTAAACCAATTGAATTGCTATAGGAAGAATTAGATAAAAGGGTACGTGAACGCTGTCCGACGCCAAAGCAACACTTGTGGGAGCTTCTTCAAGAAGGGTGGAACAATATATCCCAAGATACTGTAAGAAAATTAGTTGAAAGAATGCCAAGGATTACTAAAGCAATAAAAAATGCCAAAGGAGAATATTTTGGTGAATGTAGAATTTAAGGTAGAAAAAGATTCTTTTTGTTTATTATAAATTTTGGCTTGTAAACTAGAAAAACATTAAGCTGACATTTGATAATTACATAAAAAGTAATCAATTACATTTTATCTAGAAATAAATAAATTCTAATTACCATGAAAACTTTGTTTATTTTCTCGATTCCTATGTGGTCTTAAACCTTTTGCCTGTAGTGTATATACAAACTACTCATTTATTTGTTTGTCTGTTTATTTATATACAAAGTTAGAAAAAATCAACCAAATAAAAAACGGGTAAAATATTTGAAAATACTTCAAGGATAAATACAAGCTTAAATTCATTTTTTTGCATATTTATATAAATTACATAAAAAATAACATAAATAGTGAGAAAAATGCAGTATACGATCATCCGGTCGAAAAAAGAGTGAAAATATAATAAGACAAAAAGATATCAGAAAATACAGAAATGATCTAGGTATCCCGTGCCCACGTAAGAGATGGTCAGTAAAATGACAAGAAAATCAAACCTAAAATCTATATGTATAGTCGGTATATAACCGTACAGAAATACTTATTTGAGAAATTCAAACTTATTTGAGAAATTCAAACTCATTAAACCATATAACATTTGATGGCCTCCAAATACGTGTCCTAGAACACAGCGGCGTGACTGGAGTCTACCGAGTTTTATCTTAGTAATTATATCTGCTACCGAGTTTTATCTTAGTAATTATATCTGCTTCTAGGTAGATACTGTACAACTCATGGATGTAGGGTCTCCGGAAACACCCTTCTTCACATATGGGGCCAACGATTCTTCGCAAGACTTTCCTCTCGAACGCGGCTAAGAGGCTAGAGTGCCTTTTGCTGAGCACCCAAGTCTTGGATCCATACGTGAGTACTAGCAGGACCTAGAGGACCGCAAAAGTTTTCAAATTCTCTAGATGTTAATATTTGGTGTTTATTTTCACTACAAGATCAGTACGATATGTACAGTTATTTTCTTAGTGATTTTTCAAGATGGCACCACTGGCACAGAATTGCCCGCATTTCAAAATCACTTCTATCAAACCTGGTCTTACTTAAGACCAATACATTTTGTAACTTTCAACTGTATCTGATAATTGGGTCATGAGTTCCCGTGAACAGAAGTTTTTGATGCTAAAAATATACTGTGAGCGTCAAAAGTGAGTGCACACCTTTTAAATTTGTTTTTGAGCTTCAATAAAAAAAATTAGCGATTGAAAAATATTTCTGATTGAATAATATCAAACCTTTATTTGTTAAAAACTTTATACAAAAAAATCAATTCCATATATTAAATAAAAAAAAATTACAGAGGAACAAAAACAAAAAGTCAGTGATATATGAATCAAAAGTAAGTGCACACTTGTTCAAACGTTGCTAGATTCTCAAGCTGTAAACAAAGTCACGGATCTTTTACTATAACGGAATACAATTCATAGGAAACAGCAATCGCAACAATTCTTGGTAAAGTCATTTTTGAAGGAGTTAATTTGATTTAAAACGTGCTAGAAGTGAAAATGAGGGAAGAAACTGAGCCAGAAACACGAAAAATTATAGTGAATTTGCCTTGTGAAGATAAAAGTTTTCGGGAAATTGGAAAAATGGTAAGAAGACCACACAGTCCAGTTAAAAAAATTATTAACAAATACAATAAATTCAAAATATTGGAATATTTTAAACGATCTGGACGGCCAGGGAAATTAAATAGAAAAGAAATAAGGTTTATAGTGAAAGAAGTTAGGGGTAATCCCCGTTCAAGTGCAGCAAAAATAGCTGAAAAATTATTCCGTGACACACAATCAATCCGTTTCAGCTTCCACCGTTCGAAGAATATTGAATGAACATGGGCTACATGACAGAGCACAACGAAGGAAGCCGTTTATTTCTAAAACGAATAAGAAAAAAACGCAAAAATTATGCTAAAAACATATAAAAAACTGTACTTATAATTTTTGGAAAAACGTTTTATTCTCTGATGAGACTAATTTTAAATATTTGGCGGGCATACAAATAAAAAACTTTGGCAAACTAAAAATACTGAGTTCAATGAAAAAAATGTTTCCGGCACAGTGAAGCATGGCGGAGGATCTGTTATGGTTTGGGGGTGTATGGCAACACCGGGAGTTGGAAACCTTGAATTTATTGATAGTACAATAGATAAGCAAGGCTATCTCAATATTTTGCAGCGAAATATGGCTGACAGTGTTGCGAAATTCGAATTGCTTAGGTCGTGGATCCTCCAACAAGATAACGTTCATAAGCACACTTCCTATTTAGTAAGGTTGTGGTTGCTTTATAGAACTTCCATGGTATTGGATCATCCCCCCAATCCACAAACCTCAACCCCATTGAGCATTTATGGTATTATTAAGAAAGGAAAATTCGGCAACGTCTAATCACAAGCAGGGAAAGTTTGAAAAATGCTCTTAAGGAAGAATGGGATAATCTTACCTGCAGAATTTACCAGAAAATTCGTAGAATCCATGCCTAAAGGACTGGAAGCTGTTTTAAAGGCAAAGGGCAGTCAAACCAAATACTATTTTTTCTTAAAATTATTATATGAATTTTTATTATATGAAGTGTGCACTTACTTTTGACTCGTATTTCATTGACTTTTTGTTTTTGTTGTTCTGTAAATTTTTTGTTAGTGAATATATGGAACTGATGGACTTTTTATATATGGACTTTTTAGTATATTGTTTTTAACGAATAAGGGTTTAATATTCCTCAATCAGAAGTATTTTTCAATCGATATTTTTTTGTTTATTGAAGCTCAAAAGCAAATTTGGAAGGTGTGCACTTACTTTTGATGGTCATAGTAGGCAAATTGGGGAAGGGTTGCCGTTCTTGTCCGTTGTAAAATACCAAATGTTTTCCTTTCACTATATAGACAAAGCATAAAATTTGTATATGAGTGGCTTTTTTTTCCAAAAAACAAAAGTTTTTCAGGAGAGTCGATGATTTGAAGGTTTTCAATTTAAGCGCTTGCCCTAGCTACAGGGTTGCCAACATACTCATTAAAAGCAACAACAATTTACAACTTACTAATACCAATACGTTCTGAAAGTTTGATACTGATTCGACAGTTCTGTCAAAAGTTATCACAATTTAAAAATTTTCAAATTTTGCCGATCCCTTTTTAAGTAGCGCACACATGGGACTAAAAAATTTCCAAAACATTATCCGACTCACATTTTCGCTAACTTAATTTTTGCAAAAATTATTTGTGGACGGAAAAATGGGCATATTAAAAATATCACTTAAATGGCTGCCGGCGCCAATGGGTGAAAGATAATTGACATTTGATGAAACCTGGACCTATTCCGCATATACACCAGTGTATTCTGAAAGTTTCAGCTCAATAGAATGGCGCGTTCCCGAGAAATTGTCACTGAAATTTTTTGATATATATATATATATATATATATATATATATATATATATATATATATATATATATATATATATATATATATATATATATATATATGTATATATATATACATATATATATATATATATATATATATATATATATATATATATATATATATATATATATATATATATATTTACAGCGAAACCTCCGTTTGCGGACGCTTCTAATAAGCGAAAACCTCCCATGTCCAGACAAATTTTCTTTACACACGCTTGTGGAACAAATTGACCTCCAACAAGCGGACCACGCACACCATATTTTCGTACATTCGATACAAAAAACACCTCTCACAAGCGGACACAAAACGTGTTTTACCAAATATTAATACGAAAATTGAAATCAAATCGGAGATGCCCCTTGTAAGATTGTTGTTGTTGAATGTTTGTGGAAGTCGTTGGCTGGAATGTAAAGGGGCACTCCCCATTTTTGAAAATAAACTGTTTTGTGTGTGACTGTTATTCGATATTCTGGTTTGATTCTATATGCTTCAGCAAAGTTTGCGTGTGTTATACGGTGATTTTTATGTGGAGATATCAGTATGGCTACACGAAACTTTATTTCTTTAAATGAAAAATTAACGTATTTGAAAAAGAAAAGCTGTCAGTTCGAGAATTAGCTAAGAGGTGATTTTTGGCTACTAAGGGAAGTGAAAAGACTATATTTCTCTTCACTGAAAGGTTTGGTATTGGGAAAACTCAAGCAACAAATATTGTGAAAAATCGAGATGCCATTCGATCCAAATGGAATTATGGTATTAACATCCAACAAAAGAAAAGCTTTCTCAATACGGGAGGCTCAGAAATAGATCAGATCTGCTTTGATTGGTTTGCCAAGGCTAGAAGCCAACATATTCCAATTTCAGGACCAATTATCAAAACGAAAGCAAAACATATAGCCAACCAATTGGGATATTGTGAATTTTTGGCGTCGAATGGATAGCTAGAAAAATTTTTTAAAAGGCACAATATAACATTCAAATGCATAACTGGGAAAGCTTCAGATGTTGATCAATTGGACGCTGACCAGCTAAGGGCAAAATTGCCCACTATTTTGTCTGGATATAAACCCGAGGATGTTTATAATGCTGATGAGAATATACTGTTTTTTCGTGCTTTACCCGATAAAACTTTCGCCTTGAAATCCGAAAAATGTACTGGTGGAAAACTATCGAAAGAAAGGCTGACAGTTTTATTTTGTGTGAATATGGCAGGGGAGAAGGAGATGCTATTAGTCATAGGTAAAGCAGCCCGCTTCCGTGCATTCAAACATTTTCGCTTGCAAGATTTACCTGCATTTGAAGTCGAACCAAAAAGCATGGATGACGCGGGATATTATGTCCGAATGGCTGCAGCCATTGGACAGGAAAATGAAATTTCAAAATAGAAAAGTTCTTTTTTTTTGGATAATGCGACATCTCATTCTAGAGATTTAAAATTAACACATGTTGGCATAATTTCTTACCGGCTAACACTACGTTAGTCTGTCAACCCTTCGATCAAGGGATTGTACAAAATTTCAAGGTTAATTAGAGAGGATTGATTCCCGAACACATTCTTTCGAAAATTGACAGAACCAAGTCAGCATCAGAACTCGCAAAAACAATAGAGATTCTTGACGCTTTATGCTTCATCAAATCCTCCTGGGATAAAGTTGATGAAGTGACTATCAAAAATTATTTTAGAAAAGCAGCATTCGAACAAACAACTCAAAATATTTTAGAATTTGATGCCGAAGATGAATTGCCCTTATCAACGTTAATAAATTTACAAAAAGTGTTCGTCGATCTCAAGAATCAAAATTTGGAAGAATTTTTAAACATTGATAAGATAGTACACACGAATGATGACGGTATTGAGATTCGACTTGAATATCAAATTAACACTGTGGCCGAAACCGATTCCTATGACGAGGAAACCATTCAAGATATTGATTCAATAAAGTCAGGCCCTGATGCAAATTGTTCATTTGAAGCAATTCGCAAAAGATGACTATGTAGCATTTCAATATTTGAAAAGAGCAGAAAATTAATCATGCTTTTCATTAGATTATTTCTCTGCATATTATGTAGCACATATATAACCTAGTTATTACTATTAAAAGAAGAAAAATGTACGTATAAATATAAGTTCCTTTATCTGTATCTACATATAAATATTAATAAACACGAAGTAATTATAATTGAAATATGGAATTCTTTACATTAATACATATACACATATGCACGTATTTAATAAGCATGTAAAATTCTAAATATTGTTTCATACCTCCGACAAGCGGACACCTCCCATAGCCGGACAACAAGACTGGCACCACGAGTGTCCGCCTGTGAGAGGTTTCACTGTATATGGAAATATGATTTTTTTTCGAAATCGATTTTAATACTAATGTTCTTCGAACATTAGTCAAAATTAAGTAAACAAACATATATCAACTTTTGGTCTATCATATCTGCTAAAAAATTGAACTAAATGTATTTATATTCATATTTTCATTCATATTTATAATTTATAGATATTGATATCTTCTATAAACTAGAGAATGAATATTCTCTTAGCAGAATATCTCTAAAGTCAATATTTCGAATTTTTGTTTTTTTAATAAACTACTTCAAAGCACTTTACATGCAGAATTTTATCAAACATAAATTCCCCTTAAGTATGGTGAATTATAATTTCCGACTTATACTCACTCTGACTAAGGCACGCCAACATATGTGCGCTCGTACGTATCATACACTCAAATGGTGATGGAAACGATGACGGAAATATGCCATTTTTATCGATTATCATTTTTCTCATCATATTAAAAATTCACCGGAGACGTGTTCATGCCAAAGTAGAATTTGAATGTTCTCATCGTGGCTTGTTAAATGATGATTGCATAACAACACCCAAAGTTTGTACAGCGAATGCATAGTAAATAATACTATATAAATATTTGCACTATCAACTATGGTGAACTTGAATTTTTTTCTTGTTGTGACAGCGACTGAGTTTTGGCAAATATTTATTCTTGCAGCTATTGTATTACAACCAAGCTCTTATGAGTTGGTCTAATTCGAATGAGTCCAAAGTTTAAAGCTGACAAACATTCGCCGAAAACTGTAAAATAACCCTGTCTGATAAATACATATTTTAATTATTTCATATACTAGCTTGATCAAACGCAAGTACCGTAAATCATCGAACAGATTAATACGAATGATAAAGCACCTTTATAAGCCTATGTATGTATATCGTGCGGCATTGTGAAATCTCCCTCCTAAAGCTTTTCATGACTTCTGCTCGAAATCCACGAAATAATCTCTTTTAGAATTCCAAACATCCATTTCCTTTTCACTTTTCACTATAAATCCGACTGTCCTTAAAATCGATCCTTTCATAAAATTCGCCTCCGCCGTACAACATTAGCAGCTTCATCTGTAATTTAAACTTTGAACTCCTTGCACTGTTCGAAACAATTTCACAGTTCGTTGAACGTTTGTTTTGTAGCTTCTCTTACTTCGACATTTCTCTCGATATTCGCAATAACGTGGCGGCATCGTGCGTATTTCGTACAATCGACTTAACGACAAATGGTGAAAGTTTGAAAGGATATCGATTTTGGCTGGACGTTGTGATATTCATTAGAGCAAACAAACTTTGATTTGATGAGGATGGGTATGTTTGTATGGTGTCTTATAGCTAATGGTGCGAGAATAGCCCGATGGAATCTGCCGTTAATGATAATGCTAACAAAATTTCGATTGTTCCGTTATAGCTTTGTTGTTTCTGTCTTGCGTATGATCTCAGGGAGCTTAGTAACAATGATGGAGTCAAAAGTACACTTTAAGTTAGATGGTAAACAGTTTTAATCTGATGCTCTAAAACGTTACTAAGACGAGTATTACGAATCGCAAAGTTTGTGAATTTATTGGATTATTTACAGATTTTAAAACATGATAATTACAGCTTTTTCTAGCGATCACAAACCTTTTAGGAAAAGAAAAAAGGAGGTGAACGAAGGAGTTATAATAAATAAGGAGAATAGTTTAATTTGACGATTGAATAAGCTAGAAGCACGAAAAATTAATCTAGATAAATGAAAAAATGACTCTTGTCCGTTAGAAAGAATGATTTCCGACGAAAATTGGAAGAAATGTGCAGATTTAGTGCGACAGTAACTTGAGCAAAGTCCAGTCAAGTGCTCGGCAAAAATTTGATATAAGACCGTCGATAAGGCTGATAAGAATTAATTATCCGTGGAGCATGGCATCCAAGAAATGACCATAAAAGCCCGTTGTCTGTATAAGCGAGGCACTCTTCTTAGTTCATGCCTGATGGATCCTGGTATGCTGTTTTACTGGTTCTACGCAGACGGAAGGTCTCTAAACAATGGGATGTATTTGCTCCAAGAAAGAGGGTTCCTATATATAATTCAGCCGTCTGTAGCCGCAATAAACTAACAAAATTACGAGAGAAAGTGCTCTGTCCTTGCAGTACCATAGATCTCTTACACATCGGCTATCAAGCCAGAACCAGCCAAAATGCACCGAAGCTTGTTTGCTAGAAGGTGAAGCTGGAAAAAAAAATTAACGAAACCACAACACAATATAAGGTGAAACTGCCTGCATCCTTTAGTGAAACTGAACTGAGGCAGACAGTTCAGTGGCCTACGCCGCTCTTTAGCTCTGGCCTATAATATAACGAAAGTGGTTGGAAGTCCCTCCCTCTGAATTTTCAACCTCAATTTCCTCGGATGCTCCAGACTAGGTCGTAGTGAAGCTGAATTTGCTCCCCTCGAGGTGTTTGAGGTCCATCAAAATTTTGCACCGTGACGAATGCTGGAGGTCTTGCATTTAGCGATGGGGACCCCAGCGCTACATGACGTTGCGAAAACGTCATGTGTGCTTTCAATTCGCTCACTTATATTCTGCTAAAGCGTCCCCAATTTTCGGTGGAAACATCATTCCCTTCTTTCTCCATAAGTGATCGAACTGGAGGGGTCTCTAAAGGTATGTATCCATATGTATCATTTTCACGTATCGTATCACTGTTGCGTATCAGTGGATACGACAAACGTATCTTCGTTGCGTATCAAAATTTGATAGAACGAAACGCAACGAACTCAATCGGTCACTTGGCGGTTTCTTGCCGTCGCATCAAAGGAATGATACGATACGAAGTGGAGTCATGTGTGGACACGTTGCGTTGTACACTATAGATTAGTGAATAAAAGCGTTGCCGCGGCGTGTCGAGTTTTTTGCAATGGATGGTATTGATGATACATGGAATATTGAGTAGTGTGGACACCGTATCCGTTTAGTGAATGATACGCAACAGGGATACGATACGGAAGAAATGCAACATATGGATACCTACCTTAAGAGTACGTCCAAAACCGGTGAAACTTTTGATGACAAATCTGGTGGCAAACATGAACTCTTCGTCATAAGCTGCAGTCATTGGACCACATCTTTCCACTCTCCTCGCTTATGGGCCTGGCTACTCTCGCGTCTGAAGCTGGCCTAACTAGAGATCAGAAAGAGTGAGAATGCTATATTACACAGAGAGCATACACTGTCTCCCTTCAGCCCTTACTCCCTTACTCCTTAGCATTAGTGATGGAAGAGATGTTCGTACTTGATGGTCGTCATTAACAACCCTACTCGAGATGTTTGCTAGCATATTGAACACTCCTTTCCCACTTCGTCCCCACTCAGGTCTTCATGACTGAGCCTTAAGGGCATTTTGACGTCTATGCTGGCAGACAAAAAGAAATTAATAAAATACAGCTTTAACCCTGGAATGGTACGGTAAATTTTTGGATGATTTTAGGCACATGTTTTTACTAAAAAGATGGCAACAATAGTATTATGTACATTTTTTATTTTATTATTAGACATAAAAAGATTATATAGCTTCTAGCCTCATGGCAGTCGGATTGGCCAACTGGCTGGGGCGCGACGAAATATATACCCTATGAGAGTAAAATTTACTCATCGGTACCATTCTAGGGTTAATGTTCAAGTTCCGTTAGATATTATTTAGCACTTAGTATTTAAGTAACCTAATATAAAATAGGTGCAAATATGAGAACTAAGCATAGATTATATGCAAAAATACCGCAGTATAAGCATAATGCAAAAATGAGTTTATTCAACAAGAAATCTGGCTAATATTTGATTAACTCCGAAAAAATTTATCAGCCCAAAATGGGTTAGACCCAATCAGATACTCCCATCAGGTCCGCTGGCTCACTGAAAACTTAAAATTTGAAACTTAAGAGTGAGTGCTATTTGTGGTAGATGAACATTTTTGTAACGAGTCATTAACTGCTCTTGGAGAAAATGCTCAAAGAAACAACTACAGGAGAGATAATGTAAAAAAGCTGAGAGATTTGACACATGCAAAAGAAAATGAAAGAGTTATTCTAGGAAAATCTAAAAAATTTTCGTTATTTACTATTATATAATTCGCAATTTAACTAAGAGAAAAAGATAGCCATATAAAAATAGAAATGTAGGATGTCTGCTTTCGCTCAAATCTACCGATGAATGAAGATAATGAAATCAAAGCTAAGTCAACTAATTATTCCAAGCTAAACGATTCTCCCTAAACTTGCCCAAACTGAAGGGACGTGGTGGTATCAAGCCCGGAAAAGAAATCAAGTAAAAAGTTGGCGTAGCCTCCACAAAAATATGGACTGAGAATGGCGGTAAACTACCTAACCCAGCAATCCTAAAACATGTCTCCATAGGTTTATTTTTCAGTTATTTTTTCAAGTTGTGGGCCCACGTTGGGCGCTATTTGTATCGTTTTTCGATTTTTTAAAATTAGCAGGTAACAGGACTTCGATCTAATTGAAATATCGTGCCATTCCCTTCAAATTTTAAATCATTACAACTGCTTCACGCCAAGATCAGCCTACACTATGAATTTCATGTCTGTCTAAAGTATGAAATTTTTTGAGGCTGACGTTTCCAAAAATTTATATTTCCAATGCTTGAAAAATTTCAACATATGTTACTTATTTAAATTGCAGATGTTTATCAAATGAAAATTTGATGGCCAAAAGTGTAACAAATCTGTTTCCCGTTGATACCAATTGTATTTAATCTAATGACAGCGTATAAAAATTTTAGAATATAATAATTTTACGAGCTATCACACCCAAAAGTTTAAACATTTCAGAAATTGAAACATTTGTTTCTTATTTTGAAAGCAAGATCACCATCATTCGAAAATTTAGTGGTCACATCTAATAGTAAAAAATGACAAAAATTACCGTAGCTGGCAGCTCAATTTTAATTTCGCAACAAAAAATTCGCAAAATTTGACTTGCACTAAGATAAACTTACTGTGTAACTTTCATTTTTATCTGATAGCCGTTTTGGGAGTTCTGGACCATAAAACTCTATTTCATTGAAAGTTATTTCATTTTGGCACCACAACCACAAGGTTTCCAACACTTCCAAATAACATCTATCAGGTCTGCTACAACTTAAATTCAATACATATTTTGAATTTAATGTTGCTCTGATAGACCAGGCCGTGAGCTCTCGTGACTAGAAGTTTGAGTGCTCTAATAATAGGTAAGTCTGGTGAATTTTGATAATTTTTAACTGATAGGTTAGACAAAACATTAAATTTATAAATCGGTTGCCTTTTTTTTCCTAAAAAGCAACCATTTTTCAGGAGACTTGATGAATTTGAAGAATTTCTATCCACGTGTCTTGGTAGCTACAGGGTTGCCGGCACATTCTTCAAAAAAACATACAAGCGTACATCTTACGCATTTCAATATGCTTGCAAAATTCGTAAAACTCTGTACAATCATAACTAGATATTTTACTGATTTTCTTCGCCTTCAGCACCTAACACACAACTAACTACCACAATTTTCATTTTCAAAATATCTGTTCCAAAATATCTTGCTACCATAAAAATATAGGGGGTATCTATAAATTGACAAAAAAAACAACCGCTGTCACCACAGATATGAAGATATTTGGTTGTACCACACCACAGATATGAAGATATTTACATTGAAATTGTCGTTTTTTTTTTGCAAAACGTAACAAAAAATTGTTTAAAGAAAAGATACATATTGTAATTTAATCTTGAAAATAGCTACCAATACACCTTAAGACTCTTTGTCAACTTGAAAATAAAAAAAGACCCTTTGTCAACTTGACGAAACAAAATATTCCTCTTCGCTAGAGGTCTCTATTCCAACAGTTTCAACAGTTGATACCACATGATGACTGTGTAATGCCACCATACATACAACAAGGCCTTCCGGGGTGAGCGCTTGTCTTCGGGATAGTTCCAGGAGCATTATCTGGCTCTAACTTCTGATCTTCCCTTCAGAAACGTACATGTATTCCTGGAAAATGCCCGGTCTTTCTGGAGTAAAGAGGCATACAGATGAGTCATCTCTTAACTGTTACATTCAATGCATATGTGGTCAAAATGCCCACGAAATCAAATTTCGTGCTCACAAACGAATGATCAAGCCGGATATTTATCAAATGAAAATTTAATGGCAGCGTCCATCAGAACGAAAGTAGCAAAATCCCAAATCTCCAAAAGTCTATTGAACTAGCTCCTTTTTGAAACCTACTGGTCTAGTAAATTTTATTTTGATCTGATGACTTATTTGAGGTAGAAAAATTTGGTGGGCTCTATAGGATGAAAATTTGATAGAGAGATGCCGTCGTACATATGTAATGAAAATTACCGGTGCTGCAAATAAATGGCTATCAGACTTGCTACACAATGAGAACTACCTGCTCTTAATACGAAAATGACCAAATTTCCCGGTGCTAGTAGCCCTTTCCTTACACCAATTTGCCTCATATTTAGGCCCACCTCTCCTGTCAGTTTCGTTTGAATCCGAGAACTGCATAAAAAAAATATCTTTAAATTTTGTAATGGTCCTATGATTCATTTTAAAGCAAACGCAACTCTAATTTACAAATTTTCTTCGCCTACTTTTAAATAAAATTTAAAAGTAGGCGTTTATTTAAAAGTAGGCTTCGCCTACTTTACATAGCCAATCTTTCAACATTATTCGTTATCATTTCGCAAATATTTTTCGAAATTTCTCCTTTTCGTAAAAATAAAGAGGTACCTCAAAATTCACTAAAATGTCCACTGACGCCAAAGGATGAAAGATAGCTTATATGACGAATCTAATCCTTATATATATACCACTGTGATCAAAAAGTAAGGTGAATTTGTTTATAAAATGTAAATTCTTTATTTATTCTTCCAAATCAATTTCATCCCTTTCAAAGTAATCCGCGTCCGATAAAACGCACTTTTGCCAACGCTTTCTCCAGTCCTCGAAACAGTCGGAATAGTCTTTTTCCGGTATAGCCTTCAAGACCTTCTTCGATTCGGTTTTTATCTCTCAATCGTGTCAAAACAGCGTCCCCGCATTGACCTTTTGAGTTTGCTGCATAGCCAGAAGTCGCACGGAGCCAAATCAGGCAAATACGGTGGTTGCGGAACGATATGAGTTGAGTTTTTGGCGAAAAAGTCGCGAAGAACCAATGCAGTATGACATGGTCCATTATCGTGATGAAGGAACCAAGAGTTGTTCGCCCATAACTCCGGCCGTTTCAGACAAATAGCTCAACGCAAATAACGCATAACGCTCAAATAATATTTTTTTGTTGACAGTTTGGCCCGGCGGAAGGAATTCATAGTGCACCACACTACGATAATCAAAGAAAACTGTCAACATGACCTTGATTTTCGATCGGCTTTGCCATGGTCTTTTCGGTCTTGCTTCACCTTTTGCACGATACTCGCTGGATTGGCCGGTGGTTTCAGGGTCGTATGCGGAAATCCAAGTCTCGTCTCCAGTAATGATGCATTTCAAGTGGTCCTGATAGTCAGACACCAAAGTTTCAACCACATCAACGCGACGCTTTTTTTTTCGAAAAAAAATTGAGCGATTTTGGCACCAATCGAGACTGGACGCGTTTGAGACACAAAACATCCTTCAGAATGGTTTGGGCTGAGCCAAATGATATTCCAACACTATCAGCGAGATCTCTAATTGTTAATCGACGATTTTCAAGCACTAAATCTTTAATTTTTTGGACGTGACCCTCGTCGGTAGACGTTGATGGTTGTCCAGAGCGCGGTTAGTCTTCAACGCGTTCTCGGCTCGGTTTGAACTCGTTGTACCACTTATAAACGTTTTTTTGTGCCATAGTTTGATCACCAAAGGCCTTCCGCAACATTTTCAACGTGTCCGCACTTGAATATTCGTTCCGCAAACAAAATTTGATACAAGTTCTTTGCTCAACAAAATCACCCATTGTAAAAATTGAAAAATTTACTTTTGGTTGTTCACAAAAACACGTGTAGCTCGGAGATAATTAAACCTTTTGAGAAACAGACGCTTGACAAATGTTATAGACAGTTCTCCCAACCTAGGAAAAAAAATTACCTGCCTTCCTAATGCCCGGGAGTTCTAAATGAAAATTTCACCTTACTTTTTGATCACAGTAGTATATATATATATATATATATATATATATATATATATATATATATATATATATATATATATATATATATATATATATATATATATATATATATATATATATATATATATATATATATATATATATATATATATATATATATATATATATATATATATATATATATATATATATATATATATATATATATATATATATATATATAAATTCAATTTAAATACATTCTCACAATTAATAAGTTATATACTGATTCCTGGACTGATTGCACACGGATTGCACCATTAAACATTCATATTTCACTTGGTAGCCTTCCAACTGCCTGAGCTCCGAAGAATAATTCAATCGGTTCCTTATCTGATCTGCATAAAAGCCTCATGACCGCATATTTGATTACCTCACTTCCTACTCTCAAGCTTCGTCGTGTATACAAAAGCACCATATCCTTAGCAATTGCATTACCGTTTTCCATTATCCCTTCATTTTTCCACAAAATCAAGTTCGCCTACGCTCCCCGACGATAGATTAGCTGACTGGCTACATTGGACTGTTGTCGGTTGATGGGTAAGTTGAAAAGATGTTCCACGCGAAGGTAGATAAACAGCTGTTGTACAGGAATCCGGGCGAGGCATGCAATGTAAAACTGGGCTTGGTGGTAGGTTGCTATTGCTGCCGACATAGAAGTCGGAACAAACAGGTGAGGCCGTGGGATCGATAAATCCATATGACTTGATGGAAACCACTGCTGCCGGTGTCATGCCGGAAACCAGAGCAACAAATGCTCGTGTACTAGCGGAGGAACGTAAACAACAATTTTCAGCTGACACACTTTGCGATTAAATTAAATATTCAACTCGGGTCGCCTTCCAACGAACTATGCAATGTTGATTCGATAACGCGCCTTTTGCGAATTAATTAGTTGAGATAGCGCCATCGAAGTAGTCGAGTAGATATCGCGAGAATCTAGTACGAAGAATAGTCGGCTAACGACTTCACTGGGCGAAGAAATTCCAGCGAGGTGAACTGCATGTGAACTTATCTGAATCTGGCAAACGATATATCAGCGAGCTGAGCAAGACTTGCTAGTGATTCGTGAATAAAATTAAAGTGTACTCAAATCGCGGTCGGTGCGTTGCATTCATCTCCAACTTGTTGGTTGTTCTTCATTCTGTGCTAAACCAGCTCGTCATTAGTCATCTGTTGCAAGCAAGCGTGCTAAGCTTTGGAACTTGAAGCTAAGACGAGCTAAACTTAGCCGTGTGACTTAATCCATCCGCGATCTTTGTAGTGTTGTGAAGACGGAGAAACGCGAGCGGTACGATTACGTGCGGTCTTCCACCTTCATCGACGTCGTCGTCGTCGTCAGCAAACTTGTACTTTGTTACGGATGACTTAAATCTGGAGAACTAAACAGTGTGTAGCATAATTAAGCATTGAATCATAAATGTTCTTGTATAAATTAAATCATTCGTGCGAAAGATACAAAACAGCTAGTGAGTGACGCGAAAGATTCAAGTGCGCAGGTTCCATTCGATCTACTACTACTGATAATGCACTAAGCTAACGTGGCCTCAGCTTGAATGCTCTCTAATCGTACAAGCAAATACACTTAGGAGCTATCAAAGCATTGCAGGTAAATCTTGGTGAAATCAAAAATTAATACAATATTCTCGTCGCAACAAAAGAGCGTTTAACACAGATAGGTGCATTATCTATGGACTAATTTTTTTCATTAAAAATTCACTATCACGGCACAACTGTTCAATTCGGTTGTAAAGTATTCAAAGCGTTGCATTATATATCATACGTACTAAGAGCTTCGTTGATAACTAGATGCGAGCTCTAGTTAATATTATATTCATAGGTGCGTTTTGAATTACACTTTATAATCAGTCCACTGTGAATGATTACAAGAATTAAGTATAAACGTAATGGTGACTTGCATTCTATTATATTTTCGAGACATACACAATAAAAACATTAAAATGAAGACGGGAATATTTATATAAAAACGCTAATATTAAGAATAACGAAGCTTCAAACTCCGTCTAGAAATATTTACATATCAGCATATTAAAGAGCATCTACTGCAGAAGTAGTCAATTTCGTATTTTTTTAATGGGGATGCTATTGATGCTGCTGAGCTGAAAAAAATGTAATACGTCGAAATTGTATGTAAGTACTCATAGACTAGAAATTAAAAACAAATATGATGAATGTACCAGTTTTTCTCAGTATACTAATAAATAATGCAACTTAATTCGTAAAAATGAAGAGTGAAAACATTAATGCAAAAATAAATATGTATGTTTTCTAGGAATTTTTAAAGTTTGATGGCTTTCTATGACACACAATTGTAGTAAAAGTTCATTCAAATCAATAGTGATTTGGCCATCAAATAGAGAAGAAGTGTATTTTACGAACAATGTTTTGTAAGAAGTTGTCATCAATATCCATATAGTGTAATTTTTAGTGGTTTTATTACGAAATATTTTTGGAATAAGTACGTTAGAAGGTTATGTTTGGTCCGCGGGAGCCTCCTCTAGACAGACTTCGGAGAAGGCAAAGTCAGGATACAGAATTGCGTATTGCACAACCTTTAATAAGCGGAGAGCCATGGGACTTCATCCTTGTTCCAGTGAGAGCCGGGCATTACCACAAGAGATGAAGAACTGTACCTTCTTCATCCTTACATCTACATCCACCTAAAGGGTACAATACCGCACACAGTGTGTAGTTAAGACAGCCAACACTGTGCCGAGGGACCCTCTTCCTAAATCGAGAAGTTCTCTAGAGTGAACAATGTCAAAAGTTTTAAACAATTGTCTAGTGATCCCACAAGAAGATTTTTCCACTCAGGACTTCAAAGCGTCCTTTAAGTATTTTGACCTGAAGGACAGTTTAACGTAAATGTAAAACGGAAAACTACAGAGCGCTTCCGACAAAACTGAGCCAGCTTTAACAAATTGCTCCACTTCACAGTTCCCCTTAATGTACTTATGTCCTGGCACCCAAAACAGCTGCATTATTGAATGATTCGAATGATCTCATTAAGAGACATGCAGCGTTTAAGGAATAGTTTTGAAGAGGTGTAAACTCCTAAACTGTATAGCCACTTGGCTGTCAGCGAAAATACAAACATACACTCTGAATATCTGATTACATAAGAGCCAATCGGCCGCTTGAAGAATCGCCAACATCTTCGCCGAAAAGACTACAGTGATCCGACAGGCGGAAGAAAAGCTTCAAATTAACGCCACGGAAAGTATATCGCACCCCATTCTGTACGTTACTTAGTTCTCATGTCAAACGTAATTTTCTTTTTGAAAAATTTTACCCAAGTTTTTGTTCTTTACGAATGATTTGACGAACCGTGTAAAGTAGGCTCATATGGTACGTAGCGATTTAAAAATGTTGAGAGGATAACGGGGCATATTGACTAAACCGAAAACCGATTAAAATGCCAACCGAAGATGTAGTGGGAATCCATCAACAAGGCAAAAAAAGAATTGATTGTCCCTAGATTGGAACGGCCATGAAAGCCCCTAGTCCGCATTAGTGGAGCACGCTTTTATTCACATCCGGGAGATGCTGGCTTGCAACTTTTCGATATCCACGTCGTCTTGGTGAGTTTTTGACGATGGGGTGGATAAGCACTTGAAAGACGGACGCTATGTGTTTTTCATCCGTCAAATCAACAGCCAGTTACCAGTTGCTAGCAAGCCAGTTTCGGCCAAGATGAATCAAAGTGCGTTTATTAAGAGACGCTAAAAAACAAAAGCACACTTTTTTCACAAATGAAAAGAAATATTCTGTCTTTGCAAGAATCTCAACAAAAAACTTTTAAAGGGCTGACTTATTGTCTAAAATGATCTTCAAAATCTTTATAAAATGAGCATCCAAACTTTATCCTGTAGTTCAATTTCTTATTGCTCTGTTGGACCCGGTCATGCGTTCTCGTCAGTAGAAGTTTGAGTGTTTAAAAGTATTTAGTTTGGTGAATTGCACATAAGTAGTTTGGAGTTTGGTGATTCTTGTGCGACCCTGAATTTTGAAAAAAAAATTATTGACAAAGTAGACTAAGCATTAAATTTATAAAATGTTTGCATTTTTCTTAAAAGCAATAATTTTTCAGATTCGGAGAATTTCATTTCACGTGTCTGTTGTAACAACAGAGTTGCCTGCCCATTCATCAAAAAATGTCCTGTAAATTTCGTAATGATATGATGACTCTGTGGGAAGGACCCATGACTCAAAATTTCAAACATTTTCTTTACTTACTTGAAGGTCTAGAGCGAATACATGGTGTTAGATAGAAACTTTCAAAACATTATCATCATCAAGTTAGGTTAGGTTAGGTTGTACTGGCTGGCACGTGGCCACACATAGACCTACCGGTCCGTAGCGCTACCAGATAAATGGACCTAGAGAAAGGAATTCAGTCCAAGCGGCCATCGAAGGCCCCGGACTTTTTCACGAACTGAAGGATGTCCTTCAGCTTTTGCTCTGCCACGTGCGAGAGATCCACCAGCGAGGGCTCACCGAAGTATCGCAGTCTGGTTCTCCCCAGTGCCGGGCAGTGACACAGGAGATGCTGGACAGTTTCTGAGACCCCCCGGCTCTTGACACCTTCTACAGGTGTCGCTCGTTAAGAGTCCCATTTTCATAGCATGTGCTGCTACAAGACAATGACCAGTAATGATACCAACGAGTCGTTTGCAGTCAATCCGCGTTAACTCGAGGAGGTACTTGGTCGATGCGAGATTGTATGACCCCCACATGATTTTGGTTACCCTGCAGGTCTGAGTTGCACCCCATCTGCACGTCGCACTCTGCATCATTTGGAAGTCGATTGAGTACTAAGATTCTGACTCTTCTGCTGTTACCTAGTCTGTTCACGGCCTGAATGCAATCGAATACACACTTCGATTTGTATGTATGAGACATCAGTGCTTTTACCGTCGCCTGACTGTCCGTAAAGATATTTAATACTTTACTAGTAGTATCTTTGGCGTATATGAGGTCTGCGGCTTTACGTATCGCAAACACCTCCGCCTGGAAAATACTACTGTGATTCGGAAGCCTGAAAGCTGCTTCCATAGCTGCATCTGTAGAATATACTGCAGCGCCCACACCTGCAACTGTCTTCGAGCCGTCAGTGTAGATGCTAAGAGCTGCAGGACACATTTGTCGATTCCATTCCTGCCCATCTCCCACAGTCGCTCGATATCGCCGCTCAAAGCACAGAGTGGGAACCATCAAGTTAAGAACATGAAAAATTTTCATTTCCAATGCTTACTTTTTTTTAATAACTTCTATCCACAAAAATAAAGAGCTACATGTAAAATCAAAGGTCGTCAAAGGGTTAAAGACATCTGTATCATAAATTCGTACAGACATATACCGTACATACCTGAGATCATCGTCTTAATTCCAATTTGCTATATGGACCAGAATTCGGGGAGATACTTCTTAAAAGCTCCGCAAACGCATTGCCAGTGTCCAGCGGAAGGGCGCCTTGCGAATTACCTGTAGCTACCACACTGTCTCAAAGGAGGCCATGATGGTAGTATCGGAAGCAGTCCCGATAGATCTATAAGCGCGAGAACGCAAGGAAGGGTACCTCTCTGGACAAAACAGAGCTGGACAAAACTGAGGCTCTGACACGCGGTCATACGCTAACGCTTCAAGCTGGTAGCAGCATTGGAGTGAAAGTGATAAAGGACGCTGTACGGCTAAGCAAATTTGCTTTATTGTGCCTTGGCTTAGCCGTTGCCATGGAGATGTAAACTTCTACCCTTGTCAATTCATGACAGGGCACGTTTACTTCACGAAATACCTGAAAAGAATGAGTGAAATGAGCACACAGTAAAGGAAATAATAAATAGGAATGAGGATTAATGTTATACTAATTCATATGTTATTTCTCTATGTGTAAATTTAACTAACATTTAAGATTATATATCTGTTTGCCTCTTATTACATTGAAATTTATCGTTTAAATTTGCTATTAATTTTCAACTTTTTATATATTTTTTTTACATATTCTCTTAGCAACAGAACAATGTTTTTGGTTAATTCAATAAATTACCGATAATTACAAGCTCAAAATAATACAATCTTTCAGACATATTCCGATACATTCGACTTTTAAAATTGATTACCACCCGAATGAAAAATCTTTTTGCTTTCTAGTTCTAAAACGAAAACTGGGAATATTTTCTGTTTAAGCAGACAACTGTTTTCAAACAGGTTATAAGCTGGTTATACTTGATAGCGTACTTGCTACTAACTGGATAAACTGAGAGCCACTTTGCTAATACAAATCCTGAAGTTGGCTTAATTACGACCGTAGACGTCTAATGTGGTATGTTCTTCACTGCGACTCTCACCTTGAGCTAATTCCAACCTGTTATCTAAAAATGATTGTGTTCCGGTGCACTGTTGCCAGATTGGGCGATTTCTCGCCAATTGGGCTACCTTTCCGCTGCATTTGGCGACGAAATTTAATTTTGGGCTACTGGCGACTTTTTGGGCTCCACTGACTAGCCCCGGTTTCAACTGCTAAAAATATGTTAAGTTGAATTCGCAAAAGATTTCCTCAATCTTGAACGGAAATCTCTTTACTTCATATTTTAGATTTCGGTTGAACCTAAACTTTATTTTTATTCTATTATTTGACCGTCTGCCTCAAGTGGTCAGCAAGAAAAATTGAAATTTAAATCTGTGCGTGTAAAACTCATAAGTATGAGCAAATGATCAAAATACACTGAGCACGGAAACAATTTGGGCAAAAGCCAATGAAGTAAAATCTGCTGCTGGATAACAAATTTTCAAAGAAATATACGAGCTCGATTTTTTACTACTATATCTTCCTGCATCTAATAAAACTGTCGATATATGTTTTAGTATGATGAATAACATAAAGACTAATATTTGAAATAAAATGCAAATACCAATTCTAGTTCTTTGAATTTCAACAAAATATGTTGCAACGACTATAAAATACCACCAGATATGATACAAATACTGGATTCTTCAATTTACACGTTTACTACATCAGAAAATGAAATTGTTAATATAATTTTCGTCTGTATAAGAATATATAGATAAACAAAAAATAATAACCGATGTGAAGTGGATAAACATTTTTTTGGATCTAATAAAAAAAACTGTTGGCATAATTTTGGCCTCGACCTATTTTGTGGGAAGAGTTGGGCGCTTTTGGGCTATTTCAAAAGTCAAATTGGGCTCCATGAACGAAAATTTTCTGGCAACACTGTTCCGGTGTAGGAACATTCACATTCAAGAATCAGAAAATATTAACTATTTCAACTCCGCCTCACAAGAGCAAAACAGTCACCTAACTGAAATCTAGTTCAAAAGTTCTTCAACTACACAGTAACGTACAAATAGACCAGTACGTAGCATCCACAAGAATTTATTTCTGCAAATTTCGTACGGACAAAAAACCGAATTACATCGAAACTTACACTATGGACGGTTCCTACCTCCTCAAACTCTTCCTCTACTCTCATTCCTCAACGAGATCTTTTTTTCGCCTGATATGACTACGTCAGTCAATCAGGTGGCGGTCTATCCACATAAAAGTCGTCCCAAGTGACGGACAACTCAGTAGCTGGCTGTGAAAGTGATGACTTTTTTATTTCAGGATACGACTGGACTACCTCGGAAGAAGAGGAACTAATACTAACAAATTTTATACAAAGTGGATAGTTCTTCAAAATCGTATGTATTTGAATTTGAGTTTGACGTCAAACCTCAAAAAGTGGCCTGAAAAAGGACAAAATTTGGCCCAGATATTGACTTTACTTCTTGCACCACAAGCATCTTTTGTAGTAATTTTAAAAGAAATTTATTTTTAATTAAAATATGTGATTTTAAACGGCAAATCCTCAAAAATGATATCAAAACATATTTATTTTTTAATTTTAGTACAGGAGTGGACTGATATTAGAATACATGTAAATAAGGAGACTAAAATTGTACTGTTGGGTTTTTTAAAAAATTGAGCAATGGCATAATTTGATTTTTTCAATGTAAAAAAAAATTGCAAAAATTACACTAAAACTAATTTTTTAAAAACTAAAATCTCCGAAAGGTACGATTGCAGTTTACCGAATTACTTCATATCTTATATTATTTTAGTTATTTTACCTTGTCGTATAACGAAAACTCTGTTCTAAAAATTACTTTTCGTTTCTTCTTCAGTTGATTGTATGTATTTTTCAATATCCAACTTTCCAGGACAAGGTATAATACGTCCCGCAATTTTCAATTGATTTCCTGTCAACAAAAACGACAGTAATTCATCCAAATTTTCTTGGCATTTCCTAGTAACGAACCGCCATTGCTAAAGACAAAAACTGAAGTTTTATTTTTTTTGTTACTTGGCTGCCTTTTCCAAGGAATTGGGGTGGATTTTATTTAATACAACATTTAACGCTCAATCGCTCAGTTGTCACTAGATCTTGACAGTATACTTAAGTAATTTTATTTTAATTTGACAGACGTTAGAGGCGAATGTTAGCATTGAGTTAAAGGCTAGATATACGACCAGCCATAAATTGTATGTAGAACCAAACTTGTTTGTCTCACAGAACAGAATATACAATTGCTCGTATAATCGATGTGCATGGAGATTGAAACAGAACGACAGATTCCTTGCTTCGTGATCTTCGTTTGCAATAGTATGAATTCAATGAGACATATAAATCCAGTTTGCTGAGTTACATATGTTAAAAGTGATAGTGCATATAACTGTTATTTTCACTGACACTTCGTCTATTGATAATTCTTGTCAGCAACATTCTAAGTTTTCATACTTCAAATCTTTCATTATAATAAACAGAACGACTGAAAATTTAAACATTCTTCAAATACGAGCTTTTTTCATCACATACTGTAAACCAAAGATTTTATCTTAATCTTAACCGAGGCATACCATAGTCATTTGGCTCATAATACAGCAACTCAACGGACTTGAACATCCGCTAGTAGTAACAAAGATTGTTGCTTAACAACAAATAGTGCAATAGAGCCCACTATCTTCGCCGGTACGTCAATTCCGCGTCATCAAAACAATTTGCTTGCAATCAACAAAACATTTAATTCGTATATATTTTCATCGAATTTTCATTTCATACTGGAGCTTTCTCCAAAGGTTTACTTTACGTGCATTTCGAAGTCAGAGTTTACTGCAATTCGGGAGTCGGTGTCATTGAGAGTGTGATTGTATGAAAGATGAAATAATAATCAGAAATAATAAAGACAAGCCCGGTTCTGTCAAAATCTATGAAATAAGACTTTCTCGACATCTTTACGCTGTCGATTAGTGCAATTTATTTTTGAAATTTTTTCCTATACATTTTCGGGGTAATTTGGTGTGAATTCTGTAATTTTCGAGCGTGACGTAAAAGATTTTGATGGTGCTCGGCTGGAGTTCAGTTAATTTGTATGTAGTTTAATAGCTGGTCGTTTTTCGATGGTGTATTCCTAATCCATTGTGTTATTACAAATGATCCGTTAGTTTAATTGACAAATCAAATTTTGTCTGAAATTCACGTTTGCACGAAACCTGTGATTAGCGACTGAGAAGGCAACAATTAAAATAGAAGATTCTTTGTACTAAAAGTGCAGCTGCTACTGTTGGTTTTGGATACGTATATGTACATAGATTAAAAGGTATCAAGGTATGTACTTACTTATTGTAGCAAATTGAAATAGTGCCAATGGTAAAAGTTAGAATTTATGAAATATTTTTCGGTTTTGGGCAGTAATATATAATGCAAGCATGTTTATATTGTTTACCATGTATCCAAAATAAGGGGAAAAAGATGGTAAAACCCAAAATACAATCAAGTTAAAATTCCAGCCTAATTCTTTTTCATGATTTGTTATTTCTAGAACATCATACAATAAATAGTGGGCTCATAGAGATAAGAATATCAGTAGATACGTATGCATTTCTATGCAGTCACAAAGATAATTATTAACTAAAAAAATTACACTGCATATTGGATACTGCCTATAATTATGGGGTCAGAAAATTGCAAATGGCATATTTTATGCATACTATGGGGTATCATGTAGTGAAATTCGTTATTCATTTGATCAAACTGCTTTCACTGATTAAAAATCAGGATAAAAATATTTCTAGCCTTATTATCTCAAATATATCTTAAATATTCGAGGCATAGGAAATAAAATAATATTTTCGGCAGAGTGAAAAGGACAAACAATCTCACCAAATATTATTCTTCTTCAGTGTCTACCTGCCATTAATAGTAAAAAGTAAAAAGGATCTTATCATTTGTGGAATGAGTAGCTAGAAAGCGTGCAGCGCAAACATAAATCGTCAAACATAAACCCATTGATTTTCTTTGGTTTAACCCATTTTAGATTCATTGTTAGCTGAAGCTCAGTGGTTTTAACCTAAGTTGCTCTTCTTAGAGGAAGTTTTTCTCATTTGTATTTACGCTTCAATGAGAAAAAATTACTAGCTCTGCCACTAATTAGAAGGCAAAAGTAGGATAGCAGCTTCTTTACGCGCTTCTGGGTATCTCTTCAAACACAATGCAGTATTTATGATGTCTGCTGTTGTATGTAACGTATTGTTAAGTAAATATATTGCACAGAGGATTTTAGTATTGTCAACTCCAGGCGAATTGTTGTTTATTAAGACCATTCATCAAGATCTTCACCTCGTCTAGATTCAACAATTGCAATGTTTCCTCTTCCAGAAATTCGGAGTTAAAGATCGTTCTGGCTATTCTCTCGATGGCTTGCTCTTCGTGCAGATCATCGTCCGATATGATGCTTTGCTGAAACTTCAGCTTCAAAGTCTCAGCTGAAATGATAGTATGGCTTCGAAGCCTAAGAATGAAATGTGTTGGGTATTCCATCATCATCATCATCATCGATGGCGCGACAGCCCAAGTCGGGCCTTGGCCTCCAGTAACGTCTCGATCCTGCGACCTGGTTCTCCAATTATTGAGCCCCAGTATTGACCTGGTGTCTGCGTCTATGGTGTCTTCCCAACGTTTCATCGGCTTACCAGCTGGACGCTTCCCTTGTGCTCTACCTTTCAACGTTCTTTTAGGTAGTATATTGGCCTCCATCCTCTCGACGTGGCCAGCCCATTGTAATTTTCGTAATTTAATGCATGTGGATACAGGTGGGTCGTCATATATATGGTACAACTCATTGTTGTTTCGCATTTTCCACTCTATCCCTTCTTGTATGGGGCCAAAAAATCATCGTAGCACTTTGCGCTCGAATACTTCCAGAGCCTTTTCAGAGTCCGTAGTCAAAGTCCAGGCTTCGCTTCCATAGAGAAGCACAGGTTTAATGAGTGTTTTGTATATGCGAAGCTTATGTTTCCTGTGCACGTTCGTAGACTTGATTATGGGGAGTATGGAATAGTACGCCTTGTTTGCTGCATTTATTCGTCATAAAATTTCGTCCTTTTCACTGCCTGAATTGTCAAGGTGGACTCCTAAGTAGATGAAGTTATCTACATTCTCGATGTTGTAGTCTCCTAAGGTCAAGTCTTGTCTGATTGGCGCCATTTTTCTTGTCTGGGTCATTCCATACTTCGACAGTAGTAACATCTTAGTTTATTTGGTCATGGTTTTTCACGAATGTCACAAAAAAGTAGTTGGCAGAAATTTATTCTAAATAATCTATGCATTAGACGTTCAGATAGTGCTCAGGTTAACCTGTTTTGAAGTCCATTAAGCAGATCCCCCGCTACCGTCCACTAATTCTTGAGATGGCGTTCTGACCTGGATTTGAACCAAGGACTTTACACGTTTGAAGACAGTTCTCCACCCACTAGGGTAGACGAGCTCATAAAACAACGTTGACAAAAACATTCGACCAGATTATGACAATAGTTTCAACCAGTGGCGGCTCGTAGTTTTGAGACTAAGGGAAGCACAAGCAAAATATATAAGCATATAATATAGATAAGCATACTTATGAAGCGCGTGGTAAACTAATTCTTTGAAATACCGTGTAAAAAATCAAATAAGTTTTTTAATGCTGACCATATTTGCATTAAAAGCTAGTGATTGATTGTCAACAGCTTCCTACTCACTATGATCAAAAATCTCACAAAAGTTCAAGTTAATTATAGTATTTGAAAGCAAAAAAAAAAATACTAATTTCTTTAATCCTTTTTTTAAATTAAAAATCCGCCAGAATCCGCCAAAAATCCGACCTCAAATGAGCTGTCAGATTAGACGACTCGCCTTCGGAATTTACAATCCGAAGTTGGCGGATTCCCGCGCAAACAGCAAATCATAATACGAAAATACGATATCGTATGAATTCCCCCTGTTATAATGTCAGAAAACCTTATCGAGACACTCAAACAAACGTCTCTTAAAGATGCTGCTTAACATATGTACATCCGTTGGCAGGCAATAACCAAAGAGTCCATCAAAAAGTCATGAGGATATAATGCATCTTTTAGCAAATTAAATAGGCAGTGCCACAATAAAAATAAATTTCTCATATGATTTGCAATAAAAGCGCCTAATATAGTTACCTTTTGCAAACAGTTAACTGAGCGAAATTATTGGTCTTGGTTGCTAAAACGCAATAAGATCTTCAATGAAACCGCATAAAATACTTTATATCACAATTACCTCAATTTTGGTTTTCCACGTTAAAATCCATATTAAACGGGTAAATATTAACTTTTCAAAACAGAATCTATTCAATAGGTCTCACTTTAACGAGCTTTATGTTATAATTTACTTCAAAAACTATTCTTTTTCCATGTTTAACCGACCGTATTAATACATACTGTCAATACAAAAAATACACGTCGAAAGAATTATAGCAGATGCGTTTTTTGCGAAGAAGGCATAAAAAAACGCACCTAATGTAAGCTATCAATCACTTCAGAAATTCAACATAGAAATAACATAGGCAAAAGCAATCAAGTGGTCAAATCACCCAAAGCACCTGAACCGAGAAACTCATTATGCGAAAGTAAACCCAAAGGAGATACAAAAAAAACCGCTCTGGAGCAAAATTGCACACCATATTCTCCATATCAACATCACAATAACTTGCACCGTACATACACCATGCGAACAAAGCATAAAAGGCATCAAATCAGAAGGGGAACAACTCGTAAGAAAAGGAGCAGAAGAGAATCTACAAATTATGTAACGTAGGTCATGAACGTAATAGATACGCGGATGACTTTTCAGCGTCAACAAAGGCGCCCATCTCATTTCACCAAATAGCACCAGAACCGAAAAACTACGTCTTTTGGGAAAGCGAACCCAAAGCAGACATGAAAAACCGATCTGGGGAAAATTGCACACGAAAAAATGTAACTCCTAATGTTCTATTCCCCAACATGAACATCACAATAGCTTGCACCGTACGCGTGTACATGTGAACAAAGCAGAAAATGCTTCAATTCCTAAGGGGAACGGCTCGTAAAAAGAGGAGCAGAAGATAATCTACAGATAAATCATGAGGGAGAACAGTAACATAGCAGAAGACGCGGATAGTTTTGCAGCGTATCAAGTTCATTAATTACCAAAGATTTTCGGGTCGTTCAGCGGGTGGATGGGGCAAGGGTTTTTTGAATTTTTCTACCCACCAAGACGCTGTGAACTGAGCCAGCGTCCACGATGCTATTTGAGTACATTGATTGTAAAAATTTTGTGGGCATCATTTAGACAAAGCGTCTAAGTAGATCTATGCGAAAGCTACGAGTTTGAGCATTGAAGGAAGATCATTTCAGTGTTCTGTATAGTATATCTCAATGAACTGTATGTTTTGAATTAAATGGCATGTAGTGCCTGTAGTTTATAGTAAAACGTTTGAGCTTTAACTTGGGAGCTCTGTAGTTGGACTGTCATAAAATAAAGCCATTTGATTCATAGTAGCGATGAAGTTTTGCCTTTTGTAAGAAAATAAATGTTATTACTTTCACTGTTAAATATTGATTGTAAATCTTTTGGTTGTTTCATATTGATGATTTAATCAATTTTGTGCATTAGCAAGGAAAGCACTGCTTCCTTTGCGTACATCGACGAGCCGCCCCTACTTTCAACTGATAAAAAGTAGACACATTCATCAAATTAATTTTCAGGACTTGCTTAAACCACAGATACCAAATAAAATACCGAGGTATTTTCGATAGCGTCTTTTGGATCAGAATAATACGTTACTATAGTCTCCATCACAGAACACTCTATGAAAAGTCTTCCATTTTCAAGTCATACATTTGCATAGGCGTTTGTTTAAACCATCTCACGGTTTCTATGACAGTGATTAATTAATTTTTGCAACCAAACAAAAAAATCAATGAAAGAACTTTCAGTTTAAGTTTACATTAATTCACCACACCGCATTTTATACCTAATTCGCACTCGTACTTGAATGCAAAATATGGCCATAGTTTGATGTTAATCACGCCCAGATGCTTGTCGTCTTTTCGTAACCTAAAGTCATACTCAAACCAATGATAATGATGCCTACACGCTTCCAACACAACTTTGATTCAGAAAAAAATCGAGTTTCAAGCAACTTTTATTTTTTACACTCTCTATGTATTCATTTTTCAATTTCAATCTTATTTATCGTTTCCATATGTTCGTTTCAGGCACTAAAACCGACAGTTTACCAAGTACGTCTGCAGATCGGTTCGTCATCGCCGGTAACCGGCAGATCGTGCAATATTTGTATGAAAATTAAAGATTTTTACAAATTTGGTTTGTGCCGGTTTCGTGGTTCACTGTTCGCGTCTTGGATCATTGGACTTCATCGACCACCAACCACCGAAGAGAGAGAGACAAATTTGCAACATTGACTTTGTAGCGGAAAAAATACAAATCTTTAAGATAGCGAACCTCGCCTCCAGTACGTCACCATTTATTGGATTATTCAAATCGACTCGAAATGGCAACGCAAGGTGGTGCTTCAAGGTTGGCTCAGATGCAAGTAAGTGTATCAACAAAATTTTACTGATTTGAAAATTTCATTTAATTTTGTTTGCGATGAAAGTGATGCATTTTGAAACGGTGAATAAGATATGCACATCTCTTGGAATTCATGCGAAAATATTTCCTTTGAAGTTTGAGAAGGTTGCTTATAAGATATTCAGCACATTAGCAGTTTGCAAGCAGATGTTACGTCTAAAGTCGTCATCCTGTCAGACTGTTCTAAAGGCATATCATCAATAATACCCTCGCAAATAGCAACCTTCTACATGAAACTCAAAAGAACAATAAATCCCAATCTTTCAGCTCACCTTACATTCACACAGAGGCAATTCCCTCCTCCACTCTGTTCAATTATTCATAAACGAATATATCTGAATCGTACGAGCTGAAAACAAGTGAAATGTAGATAAATATTCAGTATGCCTCGCGACACAAATAATCGAATGCAGTATGTAAACAATTTTTATTGTCGCGCGATGTGGCCATTAAAGCGATGAAAATAAGATATTGTTCTGGACTTTGATTAATAGTCAATGGCACTTCGAATATGATCGATTCATTATTTTCCTATTAAGAATTATCATTTCATTGGTTTGACTTGGCTCTCTTGTCTATCTTAGCAATATTTGAATAGATTGTGAACCGTTCGGAGAGCAGTTGCCTTCTAGGGAGGTGACTTGTTTTTATTACTGATTAGAATAACCTACGCTCGGTTTCGGTATTTCCATGCTGTTTTATTGTTATTTCATTTACAGAATATTATTCTTGGATACGTGAGCAGTTCATACACTGTGGGTTTCAAAGGAAATGTGTGTTTGATATGAAATTTCCGGCTGTTTATCAAAAATTATCTTAGTATTATTCAAATATTGTTTCGATTTTCAAATAAAAATCTTATTTAACTGGAGACTGCTGGTCAGATATGGAACAGAGTAGAAACAGCAACGTAAATTTTAAGTTACAATGCAATTTTTTGTTGATACTGTTTGGCATTTCAGTTTATGTTTCTGATAATCGTGAGTTTTTCGCATAACAGATGCGATAAATTATTCACAAATGAATACAATACCACCTCAGCTGTATTCGCATATTTGTTGATCATGACATTAAACTGCACATCATGCAAAACAATAGAGTGAAAACAGCCTGCACATTACACTCATCCATTCACAATTTCCCATTATCTATAGATTCAACATTACGTAGCATTTCTCATTTCTGAATTGCAAACAATAATAATCAATATTGCATCGATCGAAAACGTTCCGATAGTCCTTTTAATTGCTCTTAATTGGACCACCAATCAAGTAGTAAATTACACTGCAAACATTGGTATAGGAAAAGGACTTTTGGATCATTTAAATTCGTAACCAGTACAAAGTCATTGTAACTAACAGTTCAAATGGAAACGCTTAGTAGTTTCAGTTGGCAGTTTTTCATTGAAAACTGCTTTAGTCCCAGAGAATGTGTTTCGATTTAGAGAATTTCGCCAAATAAATGTGATGGGTAGTGAGTGATGTATTTAATAGTGAATGCTTATGATGGCATATACAGCGTGCCAGCGAGAAAAATAAAATCATCACTTCTAGTTATACAGCCTGTTACAAATGTGGTATTTTTTAAAAATAGAGCGTTAATGCTGTAAATTATTTATTTAGATTATCTTTCAAGTCTTTTAAACTCGAAAAAGCCGTGCCAGTTTCAGTCGAATTCTCTGATCCAGCCGTTGGATTAGGCTCTTCGGTTCATGACGACGAAGAGTATCATGATGCAAGAATTACTTAAAAAATCAAAACATGTTGCTCCTATTTCTCAATGATTCATTCAAGATCACTCATTGGAATGCTTGGAGGCATTTGACACCGTAACACCTAAAATACCCCAATTAAAATCCTTGTACAAGAAAAAAGACTGGCACGAATAAATTGGCAACTGGACAGGTCTTCTACTAGCTCAAGTTCCACTCATTCTTGGATAACCTCACTCCCACTAAGAATGGCGACTATTCGTTGTGGAAAGCGGTAAAAAAAAAAAAAACCTGCCATCAGCGAAGCCCCACTTAGAACTGTCAACGCCAGGAGTGACGAAGAAAAAGCCACCGCCTTCGCAGTTCATTTCATTTTTTAAGTTTATCTTTGTTTATCTCATAAAATAAATGAAATTTTGACGCTCTCAGTTTTCTGTTGAGTATATATAAAAAAATATTGTTCAGTTGACTCTCATATGATTGTACTATACTTATATTTTCGATTGATTTGAGCAAATCATGAGCGGTAAATTGGGAAAAAATGTTGCAATTTCTACCAAAAAGTTTGAAAATGACAGAAAATTGTTAAATTTCCTATGAAAAGTCAGAAAAAAGCGAAAAAATGTTGTTCATAAATGGGTCAAAAATACTATAATACGGTTTTGATTGAGAACGTTGTTTTAGGTAGACTATTCAAAGACTTAAATCCACTTCACCATACACCATTTCCCACTAAATTCTTTATGTCCTTAAATATTATCAACGGGTTGTTTGGTGATTTCATTCTCTTCGAAGAGTCCCCCCATCTACATCAAAAGATCAGTTACAAAAAAAGTAAAGTTTTCGGGTGTTACCAAGCCTGAAATTATTGAAACAAAATCCTATTTGACAGATAATGCAGCCAGTGTATATACCCAAATCTTCCATCATGTTATCTTGACAAATCTCTTTAAAAACTAAATTATCAAAGTTAAAGTAAATAATTCTATTTATGATGTATAAAGCAGCATTATTTTTTGTAACAAAATAAAAACTATTCATGCTCCAGATCATTTGTCATACAAACTATGCTACTGAAACCTTGTACATCCTTAACATTAACGAATCTAAGCATTTTTTGAACGAAACTGTCAAAACCCACATTATCCACTTTCACAAATAAGCATACATTCACATTACGAATAATCCATTACATATTTGCATCATACTTACCAGTCTGGAAGAAACAAAACCTTCGTAAGTTTGTTTGGTCGCGAGGGAACGAGTGGAAAAAAAGGAAAGATTTCTCCGTAAAAGTGTCAAACACGTAACCATTAATCACGACGACACTCTCTCGAACGGAACTGAGAAGCACTTGGACGACAACAAACAAAAATACCGATTCTCCGCAAATGTTTGTAAGTAATACAAAAAGAAAACGGAAACGAAATGTGATAAATTTATTTTTGCCGAGGACATTTTAGCAGAAAAGTCATCGGGCGTAGAACACAAAACTCAGCATATATTCCTTTATGCGATTTTATTGTTTGCAAAGGACAACGCAATGATATTTCTGTCAGCTAAAGAATTTGCAAGAAAAGACCTTTCAGCTCGATTTTCCAATTTTGCCCGACTGCGTCTCGTGTCGCTCTTCAACGTCGATACCCTTTTTGTTAGACGAAGGAAGCTGGCTAACAAATTCTAACAACCACATTACAGTTCGTTAACATGCTGATGTTCCTAATACGGATGAACCAAATCTCTTGCAGCAGCACTATCGAATTTCGATAAGAATACGGTATCGTATTTATGAGACCTTTCAATCGGCAATGTTCATGTTAACACAGCCGAAAGGGCATGTGAAAGGGAATCCGGAGAGGGATCGAATGTCCACAACAAACAGAGTTTATTAAAATTATTGTCGATATTGGCTTCCGTACGCAGAAAGCATAGTGGCATGTAAAATATGTGCCAGGGTGTTCTGCAAATGGCTGACAAACGTCCTTGCTTAGCGTGTATTGCTTCCGAAGGACCAAGTTAGAACAAAAGGTCCTTTCATTTCACTTCTGGACACGTCTTTTGTGATTCGTCTATAACAGAGCTCGAGTTGTACAGCAAAACGTTCTAAGAGAAATGCATACGCTCGTTTTACCAAAGTTTTCAATGTAGCCAGACACTTTTGTGTTGCATTTTTGCTCGTTTGTTTCCATCGTTGTAGCCGAGATTTGCAAGACCTTCATTTGTATGGTAAGTGGCAACATCGGTATGTTGGCGTTCATTCAACAAGTGGTCGATTAGTCAGTCAGGTGAGATCAGATGCACATACGATATCTGAATCACTTGTCAGACGAATAATAAGAAACTGAGCAAACACATTTATTGTTTACTCTCCCATCCCACTTCCATAACGGTCAACTGGTCATTGCTAGTAAATGTCGTCAATTGACCCGTTCTATTTAAGTGAGAGATAGATGTCATAATGGGTCCTGGCCAATAGTGCCGAAGGCGAACAGCTCAATTAGGTAAAGTGGTCATTACCGCAGCAGATACAGTTAGACAGCTTCAAATTTTCACAACTAGTCTGCTGAAACTGAATCTGCCGGCAACGTACTGTGTTTTTTATTTACCAAATTCGGACGACAATCAGCGGACAAGAGATATAAGCGTGGTCGTCGAACGACCAAATATATACAAGAAACAATACCCATTTAGATTCATGAACCAAAAGATCGCCGATTCCATTCCAACTTCAGATACTTGCTTGTCGTGACTCATGCGGTCTCCGATATTATTATGAGTCAATAGATGCACGAATGTGGGCCTCAAGAACACGACTTGACTTATTTTGGAAGTTCAAGTCGCAATACAGCTTGGGGAAATGAGATGGGTGGCAGCGATAATAAAAATAGTCGGCGAATGATTTGTTCGTTATTGTCTTATGCAAATTCGAGTTGAACCTATATCGCATTAAATTTTGTGCGATGCGAGAAATAAGTACAAGTACTCGTAAATCACTGAATTTCGATTTCTTATCTGTAGGAATAAATTTCAGTGTCTGCATTCAGTAAAAATTGTGAATTTTTCCTACAGAGACTCGAAAACGTCGAAAATGAGCACAAAAACTTTGCCCAAATGAATATAATTACTACATGCTCTAAAATAACTTATAGCACATAAAGATAAGAATAAAATCATTCTGGAGATTATGCAATTATAAAATCCAATTGTGCGCCCAATGTGTGCTCGTTTGCAAGGCTTCCTTGCCATATTTAGCAATTTTAATAAAGTTGCACTTTGTGTACATTATCAAATCGTTGAGCTATCATACGAATAAATTTATATGTTTTTTCATATTTTCGCGACGTTTTCATATATTGCTTTCGTCATGAGTATAAAACCAATTTTATTGCTGAAACATCATGCTCGTAAAGTTTTATAGCGTTTGATGCTACGACATTGGAGTCACTTTAATCCATTATACATAATATCATTGATGACTTGAAGATGGGGGAACCTCTCTTTCATCTGAAATTTATGATGAATTGAAATACGAATACGAGCATATGTATGATGCACAGAATATATATACATAGCATTTGTGTTTATAATTGACAAAACGTGTGTTTGATACGAAAGAGCATTTTTAATGTTTCCTGATGTAGAATGCTTTTCGTGAAGATAATTTTTATTGCAATTTTACGTTCAAAATTTAAAACATGATAAGTGAGTGTGGTTGCGTTACTGATGAAAACTAAAAGTGTTATAGTCATTTTTGTTGGGAAAAAAATCATAAAGTATTTTATTATACTACTTGTTACAAAATGCATATCTACTGGTTGTCAAATTGATTTCATGTATATGCATACTAAAAATATGTGCATTTGAGGAGTTCGTTGGCCACTAGTGACATACTTTTTACTAAAGCTGATTTGAACGAGACGCTTTAAATTCTCCTTTAGCCACTCTGCTCTGAGAAGCTATCTTGGACGACATGCTTCACTGTTCAACTGCTCAAAATAGTACACCGATAAACTTAAGTGCTTCACATTGATTTGATATTTTGATTAAGTATATATAATTATACCTTAACATTAATCCAACAAATAAAAAAAAAATAGCTTTCAATTTGTATTATTTTTATTTTACTTGAATTAAAACAAAAACTAAAATTCATTTTAATTATGACACTAAAAAAAATATATTTGTTTTTCTTTGGGTAAAACCCAAACAAGGACTAGCAACGAATTTAAGTTTTTAATAATCATAAAAATAAGGCATGAGAACCAAAATATTAACACATCAGTCTCCAAACAGGAACTATATACAGTCTGAACATGTCAACACTTTATGCTAATTACAGACCGGTTTTTTTTTACATTTTTTGCACTTTCCCTGCATCTTTTTTCTGAGTTTCCACGGGCAAAAGGTACAGTATTTCCTTTTCTTTGCAGCAGGCTCATCTTCATTTTGTAGCGAGTACGCGGCAGTAGGATTTGGTAATATGCTTTGAATGTTTCGCAAGTTCCGACTCAGAGAAGGAGTTTCAAGCCTCTTTTCCATGCATAATTTTGCATAATAAATGACGTAGCTGTTGACAAAAGTCATATTCATCATTCCGTAAGACATCTGGGAACATATTTGGTCAAACGAGTTAACTCCTCCCTTTATTTGATTATAGAATTCAATGATATCTGGTTTTCCGGAGATATAATTTAGGACACCCTCCTCGCCACAGGATGTTAGTAGATATACCATCTTTGCAGTTTTGGGTTTATATGACAATAAAGTAATCGGGCCATCATAACAGGTCTAGACCTAGTAATTTTTAACTCTTCCGATATTTCTCTTTTATTTGAGTGAATTGTTCCAACTATAGCTAATTTATAACGCTCCTGTAGTAAAAATTTAGCTTACATGTTCAAAATAAACGAAAACAATCGAAAAATAATTCGGTTTCTTAAGTTCAAAATGTTACAAATCACATCACGTGGAGTCATTTTGACTCACGTTGTTACTAGTGATGGGCGTTTCAGTTTTTTTTTTTTTCAAAAAACGAAAACGAACTGTTTTTTTTTTTCAAAAACAACTGTTTTTTAAAACTGTTTGAAAAAAACAGTTTGAATTAATTAACAGTTTTATGCTGTACGACAATTAGAGTTAGGTCGTACTAGGATTTTCACATACTAGGTGTAACTAGTACGAGTACGAAAAAATACCTGTTCCAAATACCTATTTGAAGTATGTACATGTATGTACAATGCATACGATTTGCAGTAATGTAATAAAATGGACTAATATGCCCTCTTCCACCCTCCAGACACAACGTTACCAAGCTAGAATGGTGATGGTGCCAGATTACCTTCAAAGAATACCGATTCATTAGTCTGTGCAGCTTGTCCGTAACTTTCCAATGGTCGGTCATTTATTTGGCAAGTTTTTCACCATCTAAAGAAAAATAATCAAATTCAATCAATTCAATTTGTTTTTCATTTTATTATATAACTAATCCTGTTGTCATCTACATAACTTTTCATCGAGCGATGTCTGATACCAAACTTTTCCTGGCTAATCTAAAACAGTGTTTCGTTTAATAAACATGCACCCACTAGGGGGCCAACCTCTTCCGTAAGGCTGAGCATGAGTACAGGGGCACCTTACCTCCCATGGTCTCGTAAATTTTACAACCCCGGTAGGTATAGAGACATCCTCGTGTCGACCTGCAGTAAGGGGGAGGGCCTCAGCATACCCGGAGACGCCAACTGATGAACCAAAAAGGATCTCAACCTGTTCCTCCTTGGCATTTTTAGTGCTACTTTTAGGCTGATTTCATTTTGCAGTATCTTCGAAACTAGGCTGCTTTTTCCCAGATTTGTATGGAAATTTCGACTGTAACAACTCAGAAAGGTCCCCAAATTCATGCTAAGTTAAAAAAAGTTTATTGGAAAATATTGACGTTTTTGCCCATTTTCCCCTATAAAAAATTTGTTGCCTTTAAAATATCACTAATATACTCCCCGACCACTTTCAATCATCGAAAGCGCGGTAAAGGCAGTTTTTGCCAAACTATGGCCAAAAAACCCCTTACTCCCTTACAAAACCGAAATTTTTATATCACAGTAATAGGTCTTGGCCCGTTATGTCCCAAACCACTCTAACCCAAAATTGGCCGATTTTGTCCGATTTCAGCTCCTATTGCCCTAAAAACTATTTGAATATTTAAATAAAATACTTGCAAGTACGAAAATGCTTGCAAGTATGAAAATATTGTTTTCCGCAGCTAAACAGTTTTCCACTGCCAAACAGTTCGTTTTAACAAACGAAAAACAGTTCGTTTAAAAAAAACGAAGAAAAACGATTCGTTTTAAAAAAACGGTTCGTTTGAAAAAAACGAAAAACGAATCGTTTGAAAAAAACAGTTCGTTTTAAAAAAAAAAAACGGCTCGTTTGAAAAAAACGAAAAAAGATTCGTTTGAAAAAACAGTTCGTTTTAAAAAAACGATTCATTTTAGAAAAAGAAAAACCATTCGTTTTACAAAAACGATTGGCTTTAGAAAAACTATTCGTTGTAGAATAGTTGGAATAATTGGTTTTAGAAATACTATTCGTTGTAGAAAAATGGTTCGTTTTAGAAATGCTGTTCGTTTTAGAAAAAAATTTCGTTTTAGAAAAACTGTCTGTCGCTATTTGGAAAAACTGTTCGTTCGTTTTTTGCAGCCAAACGTTTTTTTCAAACTGTTTGGCGTTTTTGAGCCCATCACTAGTTGTTATCTAGTTATCTATATCTAGGTACATACAACGTTTACCTATAGCACACGTGCACAACTTTGGAGCACTCGCCGAGTACTAAGTTGGTTCGAACAGGCGATACGATTCAAAAAATGGTTGGAAAAATACCGATGAATACGTCTCACGCATGAGTCGTTTTGACTCACGCTATGTATCTCGGTTTAATGATAGTTTTCTTTTTCAAATTTATTTTGTCTTTCGACTTAGAAAGCTTATTTCGAGACCAGCTCGACTTGTGTAAGCCAGATCAATGCAAATATCATGGCAGATGTCCATATTTCGAGCGTAACTTCCTTTCGCCTTCAATGTCCACGGCAATAAAATTCAAATTATCCTGAAAACAATATCCATACCTATCCTGAAAAATAATCTACATAAGAACAGTCCCAAAAAGTTTTACACCATGGAATTTTGTTTAAAAAAAAAAGGCATTGAAAGATATATTATATTATGTTTCCTATAAGTTTCTTTATTTATATGTGATTTACACTTACATAATAGTAGTATTTTTTTCTGCCACAAGCTCGAATTTTTGCTTTTACACCTTTCATTAAGTTTTGCACTACCGTTTCGTTGAAAATATCACTTGCTTTCAGTCGCAAGGCCGAAAAGTTTAAGAGTTATTTGGCAGCTTTACCTTCTTTTCTTAATATTCTCTTCATGATAGCTCAGTTTCTTTCGATTGGCCTGAGCTCTCGATCACTGGGCGGGCTGGTAGTTTTTTTTTTTAACAAAATCCACATTTTTAACCTTATACGATTTTATTTTTCGGTGAGCGTGATGAGCAGTAGCTAAACCAGGCCAAAATAATTTAGGCCCGCTATGGTCAGTTAAAAATGGCTGCAGTGTTTTTTGCAGGCATTCTGTCACGTAGAATTCGGCACCGATTGGAACAATGATCTGTGAAAAATTGCTGTTTTTTATTTCCACATTGATATATGCCGAAGGTAACACCTTGGGCCCGAATTTTTCGACAGTAATAGTTTTCTCCGATTCACTGACATTCTCATTATTTGCTGATGAGTAATACTGTGATCCAGGTAAGCAGCATTCATTTTTGCTCAAAATCTTCTGTACAATTTTTTTGAATTGGAATTTTCAACGTTGTATTGATTATTAGTTTGGTTCGATACCTTTTGTTTCTTATAGATATTAATATTATTTATTTCCTTTATCCTTTGCACAGTGCTTTTATATATACCCACTTTTTTGGCAATCGCTACAGGTTTCTTCTTCCATCTTCCTGATCTCGATTTGTATTTCAATGTTTCACTTTCCAATATCCCTTTATTGACTTTGGTACTGGCTAGGTACCCGCTAGCTTTGTCATCACAGAAGATAAGTGATTCTCGTAATTTTTCCAAATGCGCAAAATTTTTTCACCAAATATACCTGTATGGCATCAGAAAATCAAATTTTCATGGTCATTGCTTGCAGATTTTTCTAGGACAGTCCTTAGCTCTGATAGTCACGTTTAGATACTTAGGTTCAGATTGCTTTCTTAATGGTTTATTGTCACCTGTCGCAATAGTTTGCGACACTGTAGCAATTGACGTCCATGCATACAGTCTACACACTCATAACTTTTTTTTACTGATTTTCAAAGAAAATTGGTATCAGAATCCCTTCACTCACGGTACGTGAAAACATGAAGATAGGCCCTTCAAATCATCGAGTGTTCAGATTTTTTTTAGCTTTTTAGGAAAAGATGCAGACGATATATAAGCTTAATGCTTTCCGCATCGGGTCAGTTGAAAATTTTCAAAGATCCTCATCTCTTAAGAACGGTAACCCCATCTCTCTCTCTCTCTCTCATGTCTTAGGAATGGTAGCCCTTCACCAAATCACCTATTTATTCACCATTCAAAGTTTATTTTCGCGGAACCTAATGCCGGAACATCAAATCAAGATAAAATTCGCAAGATACATTGGTCTTTATGCCTAGTACTATACTCTTCGCGAAACGAATTCAACGGTCAAATCCCATACAAAAGAGCTTTATTGACGAATTGAAAAGCTCTTTTTGTATGGGATTTGACGGTTGAATTCGTTTCGCGAAGAGTATAGTACTAGGCATTAGTACGATCCAGATTGATAGAAGTTTGATGAGTATGCTGGCAATGCTTTAGTTGTGCTTCTATCTCGAAAAAAAAAACTCTCCAAAAAATAAACCTTTCTGCCCCATAGCTTCCGATGCAAATATTGAATCTAAACGAAATTCGTAGGGTGGGTTAATCTCAACTTAATCCTGGAATGGTACGGTAAATTTTTGGATGATTTTAGGCACATGTTTTTACTAAAAATAAGGCAACAATAGTATTATGTACATTTTTTATTTGATCATTAAGCATAAAAAGATTATATAGCTTCTAGCCTCATGGCAGTCAGAGTGGCTAACTGGCTGGTGCGCGTCGAAATATATACCCTATGTGAGTAAAATTTACTCATCGGTACCATTCTAGGGTTAAACCAGTTATCGTAGACTTTTGGTTACAAAATTCGGCAAAAGTTGAACGCACCGTTAATTTTTTGTCATTTTTGTACTAAGATATGTTATCAATAAATTTTCATATGATAAACGACTTTGGTGAAAATGACCAACAAATTTTCAAATTTCCCAAACTTGAGAAGCTTTGTGGGTGGTAATTTTTAAAATCTTTCTGCATCTATATAAGATTTTCAAAATATTGAAATTTGCCTGCGGAAACCCCAAACATTTTCAGTTGGAAAATGTTCCAGCTGGAAATTTGAACGAATAAGTTGGCTTCAACGTGAAGCAAGTCTGATATGCTTTTAGTGCAGTTTTAGTAAAGAATTGCCAGCACTATACTTTTTTGTGCTAAGAGATGCCAGCATCAAATTTTCATGTGATAAACACTCTATAATCGAAATAAGCAGCAAAGGCAGCAAAAAAGCAGCACGACAAAGTGACGTAACCGCAAAAATTCTACATATGTCTTCTACTTTCAAACAATCGTTCTAGCGGTTCCTATGCGCTTCAGGTATCTTTGTTTATAAGCGGCACCGTATTATAATTAGTGATGGGCTCAAAAACGCCAAACAGTTTGAAAAAAAAAACGTTTTGTCCGCAAAAAACGAACGCACAGTTTTTCCAAATAGCGACAAACAGTTTTTCTAAAACGATTTTTTTTTTCTAAAACGAACAGCATTTCTAAAACAAACCGTTTTTCTACAACGAATAGTTTTTCTAAAGCCGATCGTTTTTCTAAAACGGACCATTTTTTCTCAAACGAACAGTTTTTCTAAAACGAATCGTTTTCTTTTTAAGCAAATCGTTTTTCATCGTTTTTTAATAACGAATCGTTTTTTAAAAACGGTTCATTTTTCGTTTTTTTTAAAACGAATCGTTTTTCATCGTTTATCGTTTTTTTAAACGAACCGTTTTTCGTTTCTTAAAACGAACTGTTTGGCAGTGGAAAACTGTTTATCTGCGGAAAACAGTATTTTATTCAAAAATTCGAAAAGTGTTTGGGGCAAAAGGAGCTGAAATCGGACAAAATCGGCCAATCTTAGGTTAGAGTGGTTTGGGACATAACGGGCCAAGACCTACTGCTGTGATACAAAATTTTCGGTTTTGTAGGGGAGTAAGGGGTTGTATGGCCATAGTTTGACAATAACTAATTTTACGGCGCTTTCGATGATTGATTGAAAGTGGTCGGGGAGTACAATAGTGATATTTTAAGGGCAAAAAAAATTCTTATAGGAGAAATTGGGCAAAAACGCCCATTTTTTCGAAATTTTTCTTTTGTCTAGCATGAATGCGCGGACCTTTCTGAGTTGTTTCGGGCGAAATTTCCATACAAGTCTGGGAAAAAGCGACCGACTTTCGAAGATACAGCAAAATGAAATCCGCCGGAAAAACTAAAACTAGCACTAAAAGTGCCAAGGAGGAAAAGGTTGAGATCCTTTTTGGTTCACCAGTTGGTGTTCCGGATGTGCTGAGGCCTTCCTCGAAACTGCAGGTCACCACGAGGGTGTCTCCAACCCTACCGGGGTTGTAAAATTTACGAGACCGCGGGAGGCAAGGTACCCCTGGACTCATGCCCAGCCTTACGGAGGAGGTTGGCCCCCTAGTGGGTGCATGTTTAATAAACGAAACATTTTTTTTATTGCTTAGTAAAAACTTCATGCTTCAGTGAGGCGAAGTGGAAATCCGACTGTTTTAGATTAGTCAGGAAAAGTTTGATATCAGAAATCGCTCGATGAAAAGTCATAAAGATGACAACAGGATTAGTTGGTCCTATTTTAGTAATTTTTTTTACTTTGGTCATTTGTTTTTATTCCGACATCATTATTGTAAAAAAAATTATTACGTCATTTTTTATAGTTTCCAATTATGATTAGTAGGAAGCACAATATAGAAAGCATAAGAAGTGCAACTTAAATGCAACTAGTGCCGCTTACAAGTAATCATTATTTTTCTAGAAAGAATGCTGGTAATCGGTTACTCTTTAACAAGTTTAAATGACAGCATATCAATGAAAAATGTAGGGCAGTAAAATGAAACAAGAAAATATATCCTAACAGGAAATTGATTTTTCATTCAAGAAAAGTAGGATTTCATCGGAATATCACAAAAGTTCGATTTTTTTCTCGACTCTGAGCGTGTACATCATTCGAATAGAGTTTCTTTATCTATTCTACGCTTTCAATTCAAACGTAAGATTAGAAATCGTAATATCGTAATCCCCAGTTATCGTGCATCGTTCGTTCTATGTATGTACGTTTTTACTTTGAGATCGATGTCGTTACAAAGGTTCTTACTTTCTGCCGACATCAATCATTATTTACTACAATAACCCATTCATTTAAGAGACCTCTTCATAAATTACACTCTAGACGGTGAATAATTTATGCGGACACACTAACGTCGTCGTTCGTAGCTTAATCCTGAACGATTCATGCTGCTACTTTTATCACCACAGCCACTCCAGCCCACTTACCCTGAGCTGACAACAGCCCCAGTTACTTTCACTCGAACACCCAACGGTAAAGCTTGCAAGCAAATGTCTATCGAATTATTGAAAAATTGGGTCAAGTCCTGTGAATAAAAGATGCTTGTGAGAACTGCTACAAATCGCAGTCATATAATTTTGATATTCTAGAAGAAGACGAGAGCTTTCTATTGCTAGTGCCGACAATTGTGGAATTTCGTGTCGGTCTACGTGGGTAAGGACTGTCAGCTCCTCATTCATAAGTTAATAGTTTTGCAATTACAGCCGGCGGAGTGTAAACTAATTACAAAGTACAGCAGCTGATAGTCGTGAACAATGTCTGCAAAAGGTGGGGATTGAGTTCTCATCTTGTACAGGTGCACGACTAGCAAGATGTAAGCTGAGTGAATTCTGAATTTCATTGTGACTTATTACGGTGTTCTTGTTTCGAAAAGTTATTTAAGTACATAGTACAGTTCTAGAAATTGAAATTTCTTCATGGTAATAATTCAGAAATGAAGGAGTGCATTCATTATTTAGTCTCCTATTCCTGTTTGCGATTTTAAGTATTCAATTACAGTCGTTTGAGTTATTATATTCAATCGTCTTGCTGGTTGCAAGACATGCTATTTTATTGAAGGTATTTCACGAGTACCGTTTTGCATAGCAAACAGCTGAGAATTTTTCCATAGTTATTTATCATTCCCATCGGTTGAAAGCAGTGAGCTTTAATTTTTTAATTACTTCATTCACTTTAACAGTCAGGCAGCCACTGCAGTTTCATGTTCCCTGGGGTGTTAAATTAAGTTCAAGTCAACGCCCACCGTGAGCCAGCACCATGACCTAGTTATTCCACCGTAACATGCCAGGGCTCGAGACAACAGAACGAAGCTATCCACAAACCCGATGCTTTGCTCAGCGTCTATATTCTCTGTGTGCACAGTCTCTGTTGACATGCTCCGGGAATGTTTCTGCAAGCCTTTCATTAAATTAATGTACACGTACATTCTACATACATACTGAGTACTCATACCTGTCATACACTCGCTACTAACCATTATTTTCTTTGCTTAATCTTTTTTACTATGAAGATATGTAAATTACAATCCGCTAATAGGCATTCTAACATGACACGCTAAAGCGGGCATCAGAGGCAGTAGGATCAGAGGCATCAGGATATGCCTGATAAAACGCGTACTTATGTCGGAAGAGTTGATGTCCTTCCTATCTCTGTAGGAATTATACGAGCGGTAGAAAGGAGTGCTGGAATTAAGTGAAATTAATTCTTTATAAATTAAAAGCCTCATTGGGGTTGATGTCATAAAATCATCACTTAATGTTTGTTTGCGCAATGAAAATAGCGAAATGGGATGAAGTAAATCTGGCTTTTAATGGGTTAGTAAATGTGTATGTACTTGATTCTATTTGAGTTGAGTGCACTTACGATTGAATTTCTGTTGAAAAACGGTTTCTGTTCTGCAAATATAATACTGAGGAATTTAATTTTTTCAATAGTGAATTTTTTTATTTACATGAAAATAAGATGAGGATATCATATTTGAATTTATATAAAAAATAAGATTGTGTTCAGTTTTTCGGTTCTCATTCAAATCATTTCAAAGATATTTTCCAATGCCATTGCGGCTATATAAGTGGTCACGCTTATTTAAATTATCTTTCTTACTTCATCGAGGGACCAAATATAATAGAATAAATACTTTATAAAACATTTTCAAGTACTGTCCTGTTGCCATACTCCTTTTAGGATACATTGTATTTTATGCCACCATCAGTAAGTTTTCAATTCAAGGACTCTGACTGGTAAAATGGCCACTCTTTTCACGGTTACGTACATGTGATCTCCTTTTGGTTTTAAATATAGGTAAATTGGGGAAGGGCTACCGTTCTTGCCCGTAGTAAAATTTCAAATGTTTAACTTTGGGCATTCTGGTTGACGAGCTAGTTGTAATTCTTCCATGTTCCTCTAATTGATTTGTCGTTCTCCGAAAGTTTAAGCCGTGAAAGTCTATAGGTCCAACTAGTGATGAGTCTGCGTCCGTACGTGCGCATATGCGCCGAGGTAAACCACGAAAAGCATATGTTGCACCCAAACATAACTTTCCGAACAGCCAGAAAAGTGGCATGCTTCTTAAGCAACCTTTTGCTCAATTTTTGCTATGAGCTGTCCGTACGTAAAGTGGTGATGAGATACGACTTGACATACGTTCGCTTATGCGCTGTATGGGCACTTATGTTCACTCCTGTTTGCGTATGTCAAAAAGTGCCTTTTTTGCTCTAAAACCGGTCGGTTTTGACAGACGATTACGCTCGCAGACTCATCTTTGGTTAGGGCTTATGAAGTCCATTCCAAGTATGCACTCATTGGTTATGTCTGCTACCAGGAACTAATACTGAAATACCCAATCTCCGAACTGTATCTGCCGAACGATCTTGCCATGAACTGGTAATAATTCACCTGTAGCCGTCCAATTCACATATCACTTCCGGTTGCTTAGCCTCCAGGACCATATTATATCTGCTCCGGTGTCGGCAGCTCCGGTGTTGGTTGTGTTAATTTTACTTTGCAGACTCAAATAATTTTCCTGAAAATACAGTCTGGCAAAGAATATTGATTTCGGGGCACCGGCTTTTTGGTTTCTACTGACTTCACTACTGCTCTCCGCAAAGGGGTGATTTTTTTGGTAATTTGGGCTCACCGTTCTTCTAACATCCTTGACAGTACCTGGTCTCATATTTCTTACGACAATCACGACTTAAGAGTCCTTTCTTTCCGCAGTTCCAAAATGCTGGAGCTTTGCCAGCTGGTGATGCTCCAAGGGTAGTTGTTTTTTGTTGTACTTTCCTAGTAACACCTCGACTTCCATTACAGCCACGATTCCAGCATTGAGGGGCTCGTTGATTCTCTGGTTATTTTCAGGCTTTTGTGCCGGCATTAGTCGTGCACCTCACGGACTCTAACGTTGAGATTCCTGCTTTACCGATTTGAATGTCAAAGCATAATATTTTAACGTCCGTTTATCAGCTAGACAAAGAGCCTATTGAAGTTCCTCATCACGCAACCCCTGTGTGAAAACAACTTTTGCCGCTCCACTTCTATGCTCCGGATCTGGTAAAGAATAAAATAAGATGTGGGATACTCAATATTCTGAGCCAGCTGTTGAATAAAAATACCTCTTTTAAATGATTCTCCCCGTATCGCATGTCATGAGCATTGGTAAAGCTGCAACAACTGGATTAATTTTGAACTGGTATGGTCATGCTGCCAATCATTGAAAAATTTGTATTCTGCAACAAATTCAAATTGTTTCTTTCATATGTTCCAAGAATTCTGTTGATTAAAAATTGACGCTTTCAGCCATTTAGTGCGAGTTGCTTCAGTCCGAATAGCTCCCGCAGTTTTGACTCGCTCTCAGCTTGTACGAGTTGCTGCTTTTCTTTCACAGCATAAGTGCCTAGCTGATGTTTCTTTTCTGAAGTCTGAGCTTCCAATTGCTGCTACTAACTATGCTGCTGTTAGCTGTTGCTCCGTTTTTAAAGCCTGCCGCTCGAACAGTTTCTCCATATCAAGAGCTTGTTGGTCTATTTTCTGCGCTTGTTGGTCAAGCCTCTGAGTGTTTTGCTGCATATCGACAGGCATTTTCAGCAGCAAACTCATCATGGGATTATTTTCCATACTACTCTGCTTTCAATCTTGCTGGGCATGATCTTGGCCCATTTCCTTATCTGGCAATTCAAATGTTTCCGGATTGATGCCTACCGTTCTCAAATCTTTCTTTAGCCGTAATAACAGCACTGGTTTATTTCTAGTTTTCAGCAAACCATGTTTCCGGCACTCCATTTTCAACTCTGTCAACGTTAACTTCCTTACCAACTTTGGCATTTATTTATAATTTGGTTTTAAGCCCACGCTATTTCACATAAAATTCGCTGGTATTCGCAATAGTCTTCAGGCTCATAATCTCTCACCGCTTAATTAGCCTGCATAACTTCCTCACGGTTGTCCAAGTTTTTCCTAAATTATGAATTTCAAGAATCTGTTGAAAAGCCATTGAGATCCGACTGCTGACACCAATTGTTATATTTTTTTTAAATATCGTTTGTGGACTTATGATTCCTTGCGTTTAGAAATACAAACAGTATGTTTCATTGAAATAAAACACGTTTTATTAAAACCTATTATTAAAAACCATTCTCTTTCAAAACTTGCATTAAACACTATCGCAGTTTACCACTTGACACGCTTGTTCAAAATGACTTCGTTACTTTGTTGAGTGACTATTTACATATTTGTTCGGGTAAATATCTTTCTGGTTAGGTGATATAAAAGTGTCTTGGGTGCATTTATATGCAACAACGTTATTTTCTCTATTCACGAAATTAAAAAAACATAAATACCAAACGAATTTCGAACAAGTACTAGGTATAAAATATACAAAACGAATAATCTAATAATATTAAGAAATAAATAATTACAGTCAATTGACAGATGCTGTAAATTATTTAATAATTTTGTTATACATTATTCCCAGTCTGCTTTCAAGTCTAAATTTGACACTGACCTTTCCCAAGTATCCACATGATATTCCCAGAAAAAAAAACTAAAAATCTACTCCCTCAATTGAAAGATATCTATCTCGTTAAGTTAAACAATAAAGACAAAATAATAAACACATTTACAAATAGCTTCAAATTGCTGAGTACGAATTTGTTTACTTTTTTATTCATTTGAAAATTTGTCTACTACAGATTACTTACACAAAATGCAGGCACAAAAATTCAATAACAATTTGCAGCAATAGCACTAACTGTTTTCCAAGAACCTGTTTGTTCATTGGCTGCATATATGGTCAACTTTTATTGCTGGAACTATTGGAAAACTGATCATTACTCAAATTTAAATAGTCATGTTATACTGTGGCACCTAATTCATATTTTAATCATTTCGTAGGTATGATTAGATGAATCCAAAGAATAAATACGGTGCAGAAATGGTCACTTACGCTCAGAAGAAGCGCGATTACTTCTTTTATTTATTTATTTATTTATTTACTATTACTATTATTCAACAGATAAAATCCAATTACTGAATATAGAAAATATAAAATGCAAATAATTCAGTAACGAAAGAATGAAAAAATGAACAAAATAATAATGGGTTGATAATGATACAAAGTAAAGAACAATAATAAACAAAATCAAAGTTAAAAAGTACATATTCAAAATAAGAAAAGTAGAGAAAAAAAGAAAAGGAAAAAATACTACATTGAACACCGTTGCACGTACATATATCATCCAATGCACTAAAATCCTCACGTAGGTATCCAATCGATTTCGACATCGCCTACATACATATGCCACCTTCATTTTGTAGCTTAGCTTATATAGTCTCATGAGCTCGTATCGATTGTTACAATATTTTCGACTCTTCAGTCATCACGATTTGATTTAATTCATCCCAATACTCATAAATTTTCAAATACTCATTCAAAACTTTCAATACATTTTCGGTATCGTCGGTGTTTTCATCGATTATATCTTGCAATTTGTCCTGACTTCCTATTAATGTGACATCTAGTTTTTTCAGTGATTTCATGATTTTCATAGATTCTTTTTTTTTAATATTTGTTGCGCAACCTATTGCGGTGTCGTCACGCTCAATGACAGTATCTGATACATCACCGTTCGAGACATTCGCATTTTTACCTCTTAAAAAACTAGAACCAATCTATTCAAAAATATAAAAAGAAAGAAAAATAAACCAACATCTGTAATTTGACAGTAGACCATCTGATGATAGTCCTCCAACATGTTATCATTGTCATTAGTGTCAGCAACATGTCATAATGGAAATTGAAAGAAAAAACGAAGATTTCAGCTGGCTGTTGAAAAAATTTCAGACAAAGAAATGGAAAATGGATGATTAGTTTGGGGAGATTTAGTGTTGAAAGTTTGAAGAAAAAATACGGACATTCAGAAAGTTAGATGATTTTTCAATTAGAAAGAACAGTTTTTTGCCAGTTCAGAATTAAAGGAAAGTGAATTAATTGAAAATTTCACGAAAATAAAAATATAAGGTAAATACTGCATAGCACCAGATGGTGCCACTCGTAATTACATTGACCACTTGTTGGCTAATTGCCGCCGGTCCTCAAATATAACGACCATAGAACGTCCCGCGGTGCCAACATATACTCGGGCCACTATCCTGTTTTATGGTTTTCCGACTACGAATTGCTTTGCATAGACGAAGAAGAAGAGGAAAGAGACTTCACAGGCGAAAGAAAGAAGCCTGCAAGAAAAACCTAATCTGTGAGATAGAAAGAAGTTGGAAGCAAGACTCGCATGAGGCGCGGAAGTGCTACCAAATAGCCAGAAAGATAACGCAATACACACCACGCTACACATACTGTAAGAACAAGAGGGAGGATTCGATCACTGATTCTGCAGGCGTGCTGAAGCGATTGGAACTATCTATACTTGAATGAATTACAAAATGGTCAGCTAATTGAAGAATTGGAAGCTCCACCAATCTACGAAAAAGACATTGGGCTGCCGAGAACAAACATAAAAGGGGGGGGGGGCTGAAAAATGCTGTACGTCGACTGATTTTCACAAAGCTCTTGAAGCCTCTGGTATACCATCGAGGTAATTAAATCCGAAGAGTTCAACTCCTGTGTCCGTCTTTGACCCGTACCGCCGCTAAGCTTGCGCTTCTAAAGAAGAATCGATCTAGGAGTATGAGTCCCAAAATCATTTCCAACCCAGCTAATCTTTGCAGTCTTGTTAGCTCCTTGATATTAGTTTTACTCTCCGCTGCCTTCCACCACACGATCGCTCCATACACCAAAATCGGCTTCATTTTTACATGTGAATATGGAATATGCCGCCCTAGGTTTAAGATCCCAGGTATTGGAATAGGCAGACCGGCACGCAAAAAGTGCTGCGCGAGCCTTACCAATTCTGTGCTTCACGTTAGCCCCAGCTCAGTTTCCTGTCTAGTATAAGGCCCAAATATTTAGCACTATCAGCAAGTTGCAATGTTATACCGTTGAGGTTAGGCGTGGCAATAGCCGGTACCCTGTGCCTCCTTGTGAAGAGTACAAGTTCGGTTTTTTTCGGGTTTGCCCTAAGACCGACTTTTCTGGCCCAGATATGGATATGGTCCAGCGCCGATTGCATAAGGTCCGACAAAGTTTGTGGGAACGCATCCCTGACAAGTACCACAATGTCATCGGCTTACGCCACCACCTCAAAGCCACTGGCCCTTAAATTCTCCAGTATTTCGTTGACTGTCAGGATCCAGAAAAGGGGAGGTATAATTCCCCTTTGTGGTGTTCCGGTTCCGACTATATACCTAACTTGCTTATCAACTATATCCGACATTGACCTTCATAAGTGATGTTTCCTCATCATCATTCAAAAAAAATTAAAATGCTCAAGATGCAATTGAATCTTCACCTAATTCGTCTCATGTAAATATTTGTGCATGCATTCACGATTACGAAATGAATAGAACATTTAAATCATGTGAAGCTCATCTATGTTCATACAGCCCACGTATTGTTCCATAATTCCAAATTCAATAATTTCCAATAAATGCAATATCACTTAAATTCAATCGTAAACAGACATGCATGCAGTTTATCGTGCCAATTTAATCCTGCTATTGAATTTCAACCCATAGTCATCCATTCTGTTTGTCTTCTGCCAATTTTGTCGCCATCGCTTCACACTTTCAGCCGTGACAATTTTTCCCATGGCATTACGTAATTCATCGACAATATGAAATAATTTACCCATTAATACTTGTAGTACGTTCATGTGTTGCAAATATTCACTGCCCACAACGATAGCCTGGCCACGTCCTCTATTGTCCGCATGGAAACGGAAAAGCAGCAAACTGAACCTTGGTAGGAGACAATCAGAGTAATATGCTCCGTACGTCGCAATGGCCGCAATATACCATCATTTGTCACTTGTTAGTATAAATAGTGTGTTTTTGTGTCCACTCCACTTTTCCTCCCCCGCACGCCAGAAACAAGTACCGTTGTCTCCTGCTGCCCGCCTTAAAAACCGAAATTATGTTGCTAGTTAGAAGCATGGATTCATATGAAATTGTTCGTATCGTAACGCAGGTCCCAGTCGTCCTGTGGCTCTGTATCGCTGTAGAAGTACGTTGGTTGTCTTACGAGTGGTTGAATTGTGTGTTTGTTTTCCTTCGTTTCCCGCAACTAAACTGACTTTCCCACACATGTTTGCACACTATCCCGGATCCCGAAAGAGAAAGTTGGCTGTGTCGTACCGAATTTAATTAATATGTCCTGGGAGCTTAGAAGTTTGGCCCGCTACCCATCCGACGATGCACTAGCACCAACTTTACACGAGTCCTGGGCCGGACGTAAATTATTAGCGGCTCTTAATCAACTGCCACCAGCGCCACCAACAAAATATGCCTCATCAGCCGATGTAAGTTCGCGTTTGTCGCGTGAATGAATGGAATTTGTTTTGTAGGTTGCGTTTTTTTTTGCGTGTTTACTACGGAAAATTGAGTCATAACCAAAGGATTTCCCCACATTAGCCTACGACTACGAAAGTTTCATTCATTTGCAACTGAAGTGTTAAGTTTCGTGGCAATTTTCACATAGTTTTCGATAACACGAACAAACAAATCGCAATCGGAAATTGATCATAATATTGATTTCCTTCATAGTATCGTTTAGGTTTTCCTCAATTTTCACTTTCGGGCTTATCGGAGTGCGTAAACTAAATGGCGTGTATCTTTTTATAGACTTTGAACATGTCGTTAGCTACTATTAATAGTGAAGATTCTATGGTGGAAGTATTTCCGAGTATCTAACTGTGTTAAGTCTTCTGCTCTATTTAGTACAAATGGTGTGGAAATTGGTAATTGAAAAACTGAGCGAAAGAGATAAGAAAAATTGACTGGATTGTCTGTGCAATATGCAGTTAATCAGCACGAATAGGATATTTTTGAAGTGTGTTTTGTACATGATAGGATTGAAAATCATCCGGATGTTAATAATGATCATCTCATGTAGTGACTTTAGTATCTTTTAACTTTTACATTTCTTTTTTATTGAATATCTCATTTCTAGATTTAAGACTAATTAAAAGTAGACACATCTATAGCAAGTGTAAAAAAAATGCTGAGAATGTGAATTTAAAGCTAAATATTATTATTACTATAAATTAGTTCATTTTAAAGTACAGTTTGTTTTATATAGCTCACTATAATGATATACACCAGGACTATATGTATAGAAGTAAAGACTTTGTGCTCAGCAAGAAATCCCATAATGTATGGGAGTGTTACCTAAAAAGTAAAAATCAATTTTTCATATGGCCTTGTAGCGATATTTTGTAGCTCAGGGTACTTTATGTGAAGCATATGTGGCAATAATTGCCACGCCATTTTATATGAGTATGCGCAAAATAAATTATTTTATTATACTGGAAGCTATATTTTATAGCTCAGCCATTCGGGCCAGATTCAGGAGTCCTTGGCCGTTTTTGGGCCATAGTCTTTGAAGTTTCAATCGGCTCTTTGTTAAACACTGCTAATGATGACAGAAAAAAAAGGACGAGTAAAAAGAAAGGAATACTATTTTTTTTTTTCGTAAATCAGTAAAATTTAGAAACAGGTTTTCAAACTAAAATGAATATTTGACCTTAATAGTAGGCTCCATAAGTTGTAGTGGCATAAATTGTATTCTAAACCTATTTTTATTTTCAACAAAAATACTTCAGTGTAGATTTAGATATGTGGTACTTATCAGAAAATTCTGTGCTATGATACATAAACATACTTACTAGATACATACTTACAAATAGAAGTTAAGGTTCATTAGACCCATGACTGCCAGTGAAAGTTATTTGTTTTACACATATGACTTTTATTTAAAGAAGAATGAAAATGGGAAAAAACCTTCTTACGGGTATACACCATTTTTGGTCATCACTGATTTCCGAACTCACCAATTCAATAAATGTTGAAAAATTTCAAAATCCCATTGAGATGAAATTTCCTAACGTATGTTAAAAAGGAAAAAAACAATTGTAATGTTTACCTAAGATGGACTTAGGTCTCTGATATAAATAAAGATTTTTTCTCCGCATAAATTTTGCATGATAAACTCTGCTTACAAGCTCTCTATGCTGCCTTAAAGAATCCATAACTTCCAAAACTAACAAATATTATAAATTCAATTCAATATCAATAGTAGTTAATACCTAAACAACTGTCCATAAATTCAGCTATCAACCACCCGTACGAACACCAAAAAATCGAATCTGACCTTAACTCCACGATAAATGCTCGTAAATTAATCATATCTAGTTACTCTAGCCCAACTAGCTCTTAGCCCTCTCTCTCTCTCCAGACGTTTTATTCTGTGATTATCATGTGTGATTACTGCTAGGTATCGAGACCTAAATCAAACATCTAAATGCCCAGGTATTAGCATGAGGCCAGTCGAAAAAAATATAGTGACAAGGTTACCACCAGCTAAGTCATCGGCTATAAGTAAGAAAAGCTAGTAATGATACATACACTATAATTGTCGGTTTGAAAATAACATCGTGGACATGATACTTTGTTGTTTTTCTTTTCGTCAAAAAGTTTGATTTTTTCGTGACGTGTGTCAAATAATGTGTATTTAAGGGAAAACGACCTCAGTTTTCAGGATTTAAGTGAGTAAACTCGTATTAAAATTGTATGGGGATTTCGAATAAAGTGAGGGATGGAGATGTTGAAATATTTATATCGGTATTTATATTGATATTTTTGCTACTAACTTATACATATATACTACAGTTTAATTTGATGCAAAGTTTCAATTAAAAGTTATTTTTCTAAAGTTTTTGAAATTTAAAACAGACTGGTTTTAAATTGAGTGGTAAATTGAACTAAGGTAAAAAGTATCTAGGCAAGAAATGTCTTGAGTTCAAACGTCTCCAAAAAGGAGCTGCAAAACTGAGCTGCCTCATACTTTACGCACACTATGTTGGAGCACATCCTGGCTCAAATTTGTGGCCATTTCCCTTCACATTCTGGTCCAAAACCAACGCCAAGATAGGGAGAAGTCTATGTTACTGAGTGGGCAGAGTGGTAGCTAGTTCAAATTCAGCCACAGACAATCAATTATCATTACTCACCAAGCTTTGCGTTAATCCAGCTTAATAGTATGTTTGGAACGTCTATGAACGAATGAAGGAAATTAAACGTTTCGGTTTGTTGATCTGAACAAAATGTAATACATTATATCACCGAACGACTCACCATTTCATAAGGGAACGGCTCACCAATTGATGTCGGATTATCTCACTATATTCCAAGTTAAGTTTTAAACTACTTTTGCTTTCTTCATTCGTACCCGCTTCCTAGTCTAATGTTATGAAATAGCAACAAAAGGTACTAAAAGAATCATGTATATAGCTTTACGTTTTATATTTTTGAAATTTTTAACCCTGTGTGTGCGCTTGGCGCCTAAAATGAGAGTGGGAAAATTTGAAAATTTTTGAATTGCGCTAACTTTTGATCAGATTATCAGATCATTATGAAACTTATAAGACATATTGATGTTACTAAGTTGTAGACTCGTTTAGTTTATGGTGAACGTACGGGCAATCCTGCAGCTACGGCAGGCATTGAAAGTGAAAACCTTCAAGCTATTGGCTCCTGAAAAATTTTCGTCTTTTAGGATGATAACCAACTTACATATATAGAAATCTTATGCTTTGTTTATACAACCAAAGCAAAACTTTTGAAATTTTACATTGGACAAGAAAGATAACTCTCCTCCAATTTGCCTATATTTTAAGCATCAGAAATTCTGCTCACGAGAACTCACGACCCAATTATCAGATACAGTTGAAATTCACAGAATGTATTGGTATTGAGTAGGATCAGATCTGATAGAAGCGATTTGGAAATGCGGACAACTCTGTGCTAGTGGTATTATATTTAAAAAAATTATAAAGAAAAAAAAATGCTTTTTGCCCTATGGATTCTGATTCAGTTACCAGATTTTCATCAAATTCACACAGTAGCTGAACCTTAGTCTAAGAAACGTGTGGTAAAAAATTCGGTTGGTGCTGCCAGCTATGGTACTTTTGATGTCTTGGGTTTTCAGAAAAATAAAGCTTTTTGCCCTATAACTTCCAGTGCAGTCATGAAATCAAAACGAATTTCATATGATAAATGGAACTTATTAAAGGCATTATTCAGAAGGAATCTGGTAAAAAAAACCATGAAAGGCTTTCCAGCTATTGTTGGTTTTGTATTTATTTGCAATATCTTTATTAAGTGATTTTATCGTAAAATTTTCAAATGGCAATGATCTTGTAGTAGTAGGGGAGCCCGAGATGCTAAATTTGCAGTTACTGAAGCGTCATGGGGACCTATTGGATTGTGAAGATTAGGTTCTAAAATGAAAAAAAGCTTATGTCAAGTTTTCCATTTTAGTGAGGGGGAGAGCGTGTAAAAATTTTCAAAAACGTAAAAAAAAACAGTCACATGGAAATACTCGAGCGCGTCAGACATTCATAGTGCATACGCGCTTTGTCTTTCTGATAACCGATAGATATTAATCTGACGATTAACTAGTGGCGGATGGCCGTAAAAAGGGGTAGAAAAACGAAAACAAAAAAAGTTATTCGAGCGTGTCAGATATTCAGAGGGAATTTTAAGTGAACTCAAAAAAGTGTCCTATTTAAATGACTGACGATTTGGACGAAACCAAAAGTCATGACTGATTTTTGAAAATGTAATAAAAACACTTTACCTTGAAATACTCGAGCGCGTCAGATTTTTATACAGAGGGTTCAACTTGATGTCTTAGTTGTCCTTAATGATAATCTGACAATTATATGGAGGGATATTGTTAATCTGACAATTTCAACAACAAAAAATTCGTTTCTTCTTTTTATTACTGGATGAAATAAAAACAATATGTATATATATATATGTATATATATATATACATATATATATATATATATATATATATATATATATATATATATATATATATATATATATATATATATATATATATATATATATATGTATATATATATAACAATACGCTTGTGCACATTTCTCCACAAGCATGCGATGTATTTTGTTTGCTACAAATGTTGCTGTAGCTCTGATCGGCAAGGTGGCAAATTACAAGCGTCCTAATTACGCACATTTAATGAGAAGGGCTGAGATGTATCAAATACTTTGTATGTTCAATTAAATATTTTCATCCTAGCACTGTTGGCATTAGCAATTTTTTAATTCGGACAAATGGCAGATGAAAGATTCCATGATGAGAGATAATTCTTCAATATCAAAAGCTTCAGACCCCAAGTTTGCAAATGCTTTTTGAAAAGTTTCAGATTCTATTAAAATCTGTAAAGATATTTTTTGCCTCACCTGTAAAAAGCTGGGTTGTAATCACATCCCCAAACAAACCAAAGCGTCGTACATCTACAAAAACGAACAAGTCATTGTGATCAGCTGAGATATCATCATGATAGAGAAAGAGTGAGAAGGAAGAGAGGCGCGGAGTGGGGAATACACAGTTCTCAGCATCTATACGCTTCATCATTTATTGATGGTTTTAGCTACATCGCCCCATGAAAACCGTCAGATTATATGTTTTTCGTAATCCTGATCGGATTTCCTTCAGATTAAAAAAAAATTCAATCGCGCTCGAGTATTTCGAGGTGAGGTTTTTTTTTGATAACTTTGTGACTCGCCCATTTCCTTATGTCACGCTCAAATTGTCAGATTATTGAAATATACTCTTTTCTAGATGTACTTAACTTACCTTGTCTTAATCTGACGCGCTCGAGTTTTTCTGAGGATCAATTTTTTTTACTAATCTGACGGGCTGCCTTCAACGCACCCCACTATATTAAGAGCTCATATATGGTAGGGTACATTACAGGATGCAAGGCTTCTCCCCATATGATTTTCTGACGCGCTCGAGTAACGCGCAAAATCCCCGCTTGGGCTCCCCTACTATAGTGACAATAAACAACAAATTTTAAGTTTTCGAAAATTTGAAAACTTTTGCGGGTGGTAGCTCTAAGTTTCATTGTACCCCTATAACTTCCAATGCAGTCATCGGATCAAAACGAAATTCGCAGAATAGGTTGATATATATTTTCAGGCGTGATATATTTTTGGCTTTGATGCTAGCAAAGGGTTGCCATCGCGAGGCGTTTTTTGATGTTTTCGTATCAATAAATGCTTACTAAGTATTCATATCGTGAAGATTTACAATGAAAATAAGTTAGCAATACTTAAATTTTCTAAATTCTAGAAATTTTTCGGTCGCAAACATTTTCCATTTTTTTGATCCCATGCATCTTTCTATTCCTGTAACTTTCGTCGAAATCATCGGATAAAATCGAAATCGATAGAGTTATTTGAATTTTGGCGTGAGGCAATTGTAGGAGACTTTTAGGTGCAGTGCTGGTAAAGTGTTACGAGCACTAAGCATTTTCTTTGTTTATGTTATGTTATTCTGCTTTCAAAGTTTTGCAGTGTTTGGCTTTCTTAAATCTTGAAATTCATGCAAGTGGTAGTCATGAAATCCTTTCCACCCTATGAGTTTAAATGCATTGTTAAGATCAAAGTGGTTTTGGACTCGAAACAAGTTGGAGCACGTGTGGTAGAATATGCACTCAAAATCTGCACGATTATTCTCTGTTCATCGAACATTAGTATCTTTCGCGGTCCTGATACGCTTGAGTTTTTTCCATTATTCTAGGTTTTGTAACATATCATGGCGTTTTGTAACATATCACGCTCACTATTATTTTTGCTTTTCTTCCTCAACTAACTCATTTTGTTTTCTGTATGCTATTGGCTGTAAGATATACGAAAGCCGTTCAATAAGTACCCGTGTTAGAAATGAAAACACAATTTTTTCAAAAAAAAAAATTTTTATTTTTCAACATAGTCCCCTTTTAGAAAGATACACTTCTCCCAACGTTCCTGCCATTTTTCTATCCCCTTCAAAAAAATAGGATTTGTTGAACTCTCCAAAATACTCCTTTGTCTTGGCGATGACTTCCTCGTTTGAGCTAAATTTTTTCCCGCGACGCATTTCTTCATGTTAGGGAACAAGAAGAAGTCGCAGGGAGCCAGATCGGGTGAATACGGGGGGTGCGGCAGCAATTTGTAACGCAATTCATGCAGTTTGGCGGCGACAACTCCGGATGAATGTGCTGGTGCGTTATCGTGGTGAAACAACACCTTCCTTTTCGCCAAATGCGGTCGTGTTTCTTTTAATTTTTCGTCGAAACAGTCCAATATTGTCCACTGTAGTATTGTTCAGTGATCACTCTTCCTTTTTCTAAAAAAAATCCATCCCAAAAAATCGTCACCATGACCTTTCCGGCCGATGGGACCGTCTTCGTCTTCTTTGGAGCAGATTCACTGGGAGAAATCCATTGTTTGGATTGTTGCTTGGTTTCTGGTGTGTAATGATGAATCCAGGTCTCATCGACGGTTACAACTCTATGCAAAAAGTCCTTCGTATCTCGCTTAAATTGCTCCAGACACTGCTTCGAAGTTAACAGCCGCATCCGCTTGTTGTCCACCGTGAGCAATTGCGGAACCCATCGGGCCGACAACTTTTTCATCGCCAACTTATCATGTAAAATATTGATTGCCGTTCCGGTCGACACACCTACGGCCTCTGCTACTTCGCGCACTTTCGTTTGTCGATCAGCGAGAATCATGTCGCGAACTTTTTCAATGATTTCCTCGGTAACCACATCTGCCGGGTGTCCTGGTCGGTCTTCATCGAAAACGGATGTTCGGCCACGTTTAAATTCGTTGAACCAATATCTAACTGTGGTCGTTGACGGCGAAGTGTCCCCATAAACAGCATCTAGCTTCACTTTTATCTACTCGCATTGTTTTCCATCCAAAAACAATAAGTGAATCACCGGACGATATTGCTCTTTTTCCATCTTAGCGAAAATCACGAAACGAGTTTTACTCGAATGGCTGCTAAATCAATCTGAAATTTGTTTTGGTGTCGTTTGATAAATGGCAGCACACGATGATAATACCAACTTCCCTCAGAAACGTCCTTTGTCTTCAAACACCGGTACTTACAGAACCGCCCTCGTATAGCAGATTATCTGCTAGATTGTGGTAACTGGTCTAAGCCAATTCTCTCACTCTAAATGCTTCCGAATGTGATCAGATGTCTTGCATCCATAGAAAATCTCCCTCTCTGGATCGTAATTTTTGCGGGATTTCCTTTAGGTGCCGCCCAAAAATAAAAGGGTCACGGCATCGTTTTTGCGACTAAGCTTCAATTTGATGAGCGAATCATGCATATCATTACCACGGGGTCCCGTTTATCCGGATTTGTTCCTAGATCCTCAATTTTTTAAGTAATGTCTCAACCAATATACGTTTTTTCCTATTCATCGGTGGTAATATTCTTGAATATTGCTGTCAAATGTGATGTTCTCATTTCCAGGTGTATTATAGATACCTTAGAATCCATCCAATATAGATTCACTTCATAATTAGCTTTCCTATTGAAACTGAACTACCTATTGCTCTGTATAATTAATACTATTCATGCTAATCGAAGTATAGTTCAAGTGCATGTCCACATTTTCATTCATACCATAAAAATCATCAATGACAGCTGAAAAGTCAATTACGTTAATAGTCCATCTGCCGGATACAGATAAACAGGAAAATATTATACAAAGAACTTCAATCAAATCAACTAAAATCCAGAAACTAAGCTCCGATCCTGCCACGAATAAACCACAATAATTTTTGAATTATCGATAATTGGTGTCCTTATTGTAATACTACTTTCAATTACCACTAAACTTCTCCAGCTCATAGATTCACTTGCGTATTGACTTCAATCAACTTGATTTCGTCAGAAAATCATTTTCTCATTGTTCTTTCGCCATCATCTGAAACACTAATTTATTTATTTAGTAGCACAAAAATTACTCGTCTCGAACAAAGCCAGAAGACCCCGGTACTGGGGTCTTCGACAAAACAAGGGCGAAAACAACGTGCTGGATGGACTTTGATCCACTGCCTGAATTAAGTCATTTAAGTAATAGCTTTCCGCTTTAGAGGCAAAAAACAGGACACGTACAAAAGCTCGAGAACGTTATGAAAAAAAACTCGGATTGGCCTAAGAGCTTCCGACGGCGTCGTGAACTTGGCACATGATTGCCGCCAGGAAGAGAAAAGTATTTTTTTACCAATTGAGCTGGACTTCTATTGTTAATAATAAATCAATGAAATGAAAATATGTTCCTTGTATTTATATACTCAGTGTGGGAGTTTAGTGGGGATCGAAGTGGGAACAGGATTCGAATTGTGTTTTTAGGACAAGATGTTGATGTTAGTTCTGATTAGATATGAAACACATTGTTAGTAGGTTAATGAGTTTGCTGGACTGGAAGGTGTTGATCTTATCTCAAAGAATGCTTAGACTCTTTTGAAATGTTTAGGACTTGTTACATTTCTTAGTTCATGCTGTTCAAACTACTTTTTGTTTGTATTGCCTATCAGTCCATTTGCCGTATTAATATTATGAAGAATAAAATAATAATTTTTCAATAAAAGGAATATATTTCTAGATTGTCTGTCCGTTTTTATGAATTTTCCTTATTTGGAATAGCTAAATGAAAGGTCAATTTGATGATTTCTATATTACCCTGAGGCTCGAAAAACGTCAGTAATACTATCTTGCCTGATGTGTTAATTTTCGCATGAAGTTCCATTATTTTCTAATATGAAAAATCGTCAAATGCAGTTAAAGATAAAATTATAGATATCACATACTATCGAAATTCTTCAGATATACGCAATTTTACATCACACCAAATTTCCTTTCTTTGTAGATGCGTTTTCAGCAAAAACAACAGCAAGATCGCGAACAACGAAAACTTGAACTCTCAGGTCCGTCTAAATCGAACCTTGAATCAGGTGACAGTCGTTCACTCAATGCTTCGATTGGTGCCGGGAAGGTAAATATTTACTAATTTTCCATTAAGATTTTCCTTTGTTACAAGCGATTAATTTATCCTTTAGGTTCGTCAAATGTTTGACGAGCGACGACAACGAAGTACCGGTATTGACAAAAGCTATCCATTAAAACCAATAGCCGGACGAAGTTCGCCAGGATCAACAGCTACAACGAAAACAACAACGACAACCACAACAGTTCGAAAGCAAGTTAGTAAGCAAGTTAACGGAAGAATAAATTCAACGAAAACAAATGTCAGACAAACGGTGCACAGTGTAAACGGAAATGGAGTTTCAACAAGTGAACAATTTTTCACAAACGACAGCATTGATGACGAAACAATGCCAGGTATGGGTCTTCTATCATTCGAATATATTTCATTATTCGGGATTTGTCTGTAGAATCACCGATCGGATTCGAAAGAGGGTTCAACGGTAACATAGACATTCCTGATTTCACGAAACTATCCCTTCTCGATAGTAATAGAAACAATGTTGACAGCATCGGCGAACGAAACAATAATAGCCGTAGAACAGAAGTGACTAGCACTATAAAACTGAAACCAGTTATCACAAAGAAGACAGCACCACCTCCCCTTAAATCCAGCCCGACATCAAGTACGACGGCTCGATTGACGCCAAAAACTACCAGGATGGAGAGTAGTGCAGGCAAATCATCATTTACTCCGGCGACACGTCCAAAAACAATGACAAAGGTATGAATAGTTTAAATTACCTTCAGAACTATAGATCTAGATATTTTGTTTTTAATTTTAGAGTCCACCAGGCAGTGCAAGTAGTGGCATGTCTTTCGTATCATCTGCATCAACATCAAAACCGGAATCACCAATTAAGACAGTAAGCTCCACTTCTTCATAGAAAATGTTTAAGGAGTTTATTTTTACGAATATCACTAACGAAATATTTCAAATAAATTACAGACTCCACGTTCCGTTGGCGGACCAGTGCCCGAGAACATGGCCCAATGTTCAATATGTGGCCGTAATTTCAATCAAGATCGTATCGAAAAACATAAGCAAATCTGTGAAAAAACTGCAACGAAAAAACGTAAAGTTTTCGATGTGGCCAAGCATCGAATCCAAGGAACCGAAATCGAACAGTACACACGCAAAGCTCCAAAGGGTAGTTCGCGTCCAGCCGCCCAAAAAACCGCAACTGCAGCTGCTTCAGATAAGAAGAGTGATTGGCGACGAAAACACGAAGAATTCATTAGAGCTATTCGTGCTGCGAAAGAAATGAAGGCCTATCTTGCAAAAGGTGGTAAATTATCCGATTTGCCACCGCCACCACCGTCTGAAAATCCCGACTACGTTCAGTGTCCACATTGTCAACGCAGGTTTAATGAAGCCGCTGCTTCGCGACATATCCCCAAGTGTGCAACCATGCTGCACAATAAACCGAAACCGGGTGCAAAGGCACCACTGAAAAAGCGCTAAAACGAAACTATGGTTGTTCCTGTTCATTCTCTTGGATTTCTGCAATAAAGGAAACTAAACAAACGACCCGTACTAAATAATAAGCATGAAAATTGACGATAAACTAAAAAAAAAATTGTTGTTACTAACAGAGCTCAATATGAAGCTCGTGGTATATATTTTCTACTGATATTTGTACTAAACACTGTGAAAACAATGTGCATTCCAATACGATGGTGTCTGCAGCGCATGAAGAACTTTCGATTTATTTTCGGTTTCTTTCGCAACAAGAAGTTCAATTTGCGCACTCAGCAGAGCTATATTTTGTATGTGATACTTATAAAAATAATAAAAAGATTAAAATAGTAATAACATAGAGTTTTAGTTCATTCGAATCATCTAGCCGACCATTTGAATATGGTGCTATGAATAAAATTCATTAACGCCTTCAGGCCCGACTATGGGTATGTTCCCTAACTCTGTTTCGGGTAAATTTGGGCACCCGTTGATCCACGAACATTTTAAATTTTATCGGCTCTTTCTGGCCCCCAACTCCGTCAAACCAAATTGCTTCGAATGACTATTATTCTATGAAACTGAAGTTATTGCTGAAAGATGGCGTCTTTGAATGAACAATAGGTGGGATTGATGACGGCCTCTCTTCTTTGGAAATTTTTTGCTAGCTTTTAAGAGTGCATCAGCCAGACGCTTTTTGAAGTCCATTTGGTCCATTGTACTTTTCGTGGAATCTTGAAAAGAGAAGCATCGTGCCTACATTCTAGCCATACATACGAAACCTAGAAAATAATTCACTAATTCTACTTTTTGGACAGTATGCATATCCTGTGTGCGCTAATTAATTAGTCTAGTAGGTCGATACCTGCAATGGCCTGCTTTTTCTTCTTTACAAATTATTATTTTTTTCATTACTGTCTCATCTTCTGGCCTTATATACAGCTTCGACGTTCACCAAATTTGATATAAAAGAAATTTACTTGTTAACAAGCCATTTTTTAGGACTCCGTCTGCATCTGAATTCACAACCTTTTCAGAGGGAGGTTTGTAAAAGCTGTTAATACGCACTGGGATTGTGACAGAGTGGGCGGCATGGATACGTTTAAGAGCTGTAGGTGGACTAGCTGGGCAAGCTGGCTTTTTGGCAGTGAAACTAGCTGGTTGCGAGGACGAATTTCGATGGTGGGTCTCGTGAGGTTGGTCGTGTGCTGGACGTTTGAACTTCAATCGTAAGAGGATTTTGTGTAAATTGATAAGTGGAATCGTTAATTTCGATAAAATCATAAACCGATTGCGAGAAGTTATCTGTGCTTAGAAAAACAGTTAGAAACTCGGACGGAACAATAGATAATTCAATGAGGAGCGTTTCGGTAATAGTGGATCTGCGAGATGTTTCGACTTCGCGTTTCCTGTTGGGTTGCCAGGGTGGCTAGAAACGCGTTGCCCTCACACCCGTTTTCGTGGGCTTAGTCGGTCCAAGGATTCCGTCTGGTAGATATTCCTTCAAATAATACAAATAAAAATATTCCTACAAAAACTGGGCCCCAGATAATTTAGTTTCTCTGAACGAAGCATTTGGCGCCCAACGTGGGTGCTTTAATTCACGGCATTAATATATATATTTTTCTGTGGGAAAATTTTCAATATATGTTAAATTTTCATTGTTCATCGTTTTGTTGTATACATACACGCGCCAAGGACACTTTTATATTAGCTGGAAGGAAGAACCATTTATTCAAACAACCAAGCGAAATTAATTTGTTGGTTTGAATCATGAGCTCTTGTTTTGGACGAAGCCCTCAAACAATTCATCTAGGGTACTCTTTTGGAAACAATATATTGCATTCCGCATATTGCGGTCCTTAGGTTGGCTAACATCATATCCTACGAGCTTTCCTTTGCTCGTGAAATTGACTTTTCTGTGCGTCACTTTGTCTTTAATTTCATGTTTGACCAAAACATTAATAAGAAGTACTTTGAGCTGCCAGAACAATCACTTGTAGAGACTAATTTTTACGGTCGTTTGTTTATTTTTTATTATTATTATTATTATTATTTATTTCAACCAAACAAGGCGTACAAAACACTTACAATTAATATCTAACAATTTATATAAATTTGTATAATTAACAACAATGGAAGAAATTTAAAAATATATAGCCATCTTTAGTAGGGAATTGGATAGGGCATTCATGACGTGAGCACCTTAGTCAGAGCAGTTTTAAACCTAGGTCTGGAAATGGTAGGGGAATAGTATTTTGCGAAGCTATTGAATATTTTGCAACATCTATTGATTGGCTCATTGTTGGCGTAAACTGTGTGGTGTCGGTATTCGTTCAGTAAACGTGTGTGCCTTGTCTGCCTTACCGATTCGTTGAAGGTGATCTTATTGGACAGGGACACAATATTGATCAAGCCCCTAATAACGTCAAAAGTAAAGCAGGAGCATATGACTATCCTCCGCGAAGATAGACTTGATAGATTTAGGAGACAGCCTGTATCTGTATGAAGGTAGATTTTCAAATTCGTAAGGATTATACAGATCTCTCAACGCAAATAGCAAGAACTGCTTCTGCACCGATTCGAGCCTATCGCTATGGACATCAAAGGTAGGGTGCCAGACAATACATGCATATTCGAGCAATGGCCGAACTATAGCTATGTATAAGGACTTCGTGACTAGCGAATCCAATCCCGGGATCCCGGATCCCGGGATCCCGGCCTATTTTTGGTCCCGAAAATCCCGGGATTGATGGTTTCTAATCCCGGGATTTTCGGGATCAGAAATTGGCTGGGATTTCGGAGTCGGGAGTCAAGCATTATCGGCAATCAAGTTGCAGCAAGACTCGAAAAGTGCAAATAGAATCCATATTTATGAGAAAACAATTAGCTCACATCATAATGCGTAAAGAATAGAGCAAAACAAACCGATGTAACAGTTAACAAGAGAATACAAAGGGGTTTGTAAATAAATAAGTATGGACTGTTTCGCATTTAGTGCATTCGTTACATCGAATGATTTGAGGAAATTAATACTAGCGAATGCATAGTATACACAGATTTACCAAAATCCTTAACAAAATCCTTAACAAAGGTTGTTGGCTATGCAAGCAGGATAAAGAAAATAATAAAAAATAAGATATAACAGGCTAGTATCTCAGGTGAACGGTTCAGTTTGATGTTTGATGAATGGACCTTGACTGCAAATAGGCGCTATATAAATATAAACATCTACTTAGTAAATTCTTACTGGAGCTTGGTGCGAGTAAGAATATCAATGACAGCTGGAAACTATCTAGATATGAGTTTACTGTTTCTCTAGGAAAAGACATTGTTACCATCGTAACTGATGGGTCAAACGAAATGCGAAAAGTAGGCAGACTAGTTGGTACAGAGCAACATATATGTTTGGCGCATAGAATCCACTTGGCAGTTTGCGATGTTCGCTATAATATGAGGTCCATTCCAGATTAAAGAGTTGATGAAGCAGCCGATAGTCTGAACGACGGCCACGAAGATTTGGATGGTCCTGAATCAGCTAACTACGTTGAAACCGGTCGCCTGCAAGACACGCTAGATCAGACGAAGGACATCAGCGCATGCATTAAGAAAGTTCGTTAGGTAGTTTTATATTTTAAAAAAGCTCCAACGAAAAATAATAACGATCTTTAAAACTATGTCGGATCCGAGCAAGGCATTTAACTGTCTCCTTTAAATGGATTGTAAAACAAGATGAAATAGTCTCTTGACAATGCTCGAATAGTTTCCCATTTTGAAAAATAATATACATTAATAGGCCTGCAATATTCAGAGCAATTAGAAGCAACAGAGTTTGATTCGATTCAGAAAATTATTGAAGTTTTACTCCCTGTAAAATTGGCTGTGACGGCCTTTAGTCGCAGACTTGCAAATTTATGCACTGCTAATACTTCATCAATATTTGTATTTAGGCTGTTAGGAAAAAAACGGTCTATTCTTCTGAATGCTATGAAAATTGCAATATTGGACCGAATAAAAGAGCGTCAGTGTACCGAGCTATCTGGTATGCTAAGCTATCTCCAGAATCCACATTGTACCAGCGAAAATTTACCAAGTGAAATAAAATCTCTATTTTGGAAACCAAGCAACGCAAATATTAAAAAAAAAATACTTCAATGATCTAGATGCTGAACCCTATGCTTGGTAGCCAAAGAAATGAAGAGGACCCAGTAGATAACCATATTGAATCCAGAACAAGGTAGTCGTCAATTAACGCTACAAGAGGAGCTGCAAAAGTATGAAAATAATCAATCATGAAATGCCGCCAGAAACTAATCTAATTAAAACCATTGCAAAAGAAATGAATCTTTTCGAAAGTGGTGGCACTTGCATAGTTTGGAGCAGGCGTACCAATATTTCTCGACCGTTTCCGCGGCGTCCAAAATCGGGAATAAATTTAGAAGCAGGCTTGGAGACGATACCTTAGATGCTTTGCTATTGCTTCAATGTTACTTCCGAAAAAACCCAATGAACTTTGGCCGAATTTTTTATATGTTACTTTACTATGTATCTCAATTCTAAGAGTTGTGTTATGTTGTTGTGGTTTTTGGTCGTGATTTTTTGTTGTAATTTGTAAAAGATGTAATTTTTCATACTGTCAACGTTTTGGATAATTAAAATTATTGTTTTTATGTGCATCAATAATATAAATTAGTCATAATGCAATTTTTTATCCAGTTTTGAGCTTACTTATTGTTGTAGTTTTAAAATGATGGCAAATTATATAATCTGTTTACTAGAAACTTGACTTATTTTGTTGTGTTGTATTTTGAATTTCAAATCCCGGGATCCCGGGATCCCGGGATTTGAGATTTTTTAATCCCGTAATCCCGGGATTGAAAATATGGTTCGGGATTGGAATCCCTATTCGTGACCCATAGGTTTTTGAATTCCTTCGCACGTCTTTTGATAAATCCAAGCTGCTTATTAGCCTTGCTTAAGACTTTGTCATAGTGTAAATTAAAACGCAGCTTTTTATCCAAAGTAACCCCGAGTTCGATGACATTGTCAACATTATTGATTGTAACATTATTGAGGCGGTAATCAAAATTTATATTACTGGTTTTGCGGGAAAAACTAATGACTTGACATTTACTGACATTAATGTCGAGATTATTTTGTTTGCACCACCGCTCAAGAGAAAGCAGTTTCGATTGAAGGAAAACTGAGTCAGATTTCGATTTAATTGTGTGGTACATTTTCAGATCATCTGCATAAAAAAGGTGAGGGCTGTCTGATAAAACTTCAGAAAGATCCGAAACGAAAATATTGAATAAACGAGGCCCCAAGTGACTACCTTGTGGAACACCTGATAAAACTTCGATTTTTTTGGATAGGATACCCTGAAACTTAACGTACTGCGTCCTATTTCGAAGATAAGAGTCTAACCAGTTTAATAAAAGACCCGAGATGCCAAATTTCTGTAGTTTGATTCGAAGAATATCATGATCAACCCGATCAAAGGCCTTGCTGAAGTCTGTGTAGATGGTATCAATTTGATGCCCTTTTTCCATGCCACAGAGAACATCTGAGACGAGAATCACGAGGTTGGTACAAGTTGACCTGCCTTTTCTAAAACCATGTTGTTGTTCATTTAGAAGAGGTTCTATTACAGTAGTGAGCTTATCACAGACAATTTTTTCAAATAGTTTAGGCAATGCTGAAAGTATTGCAATACCTCTGTAATTATCAATTGACCGCCTATCACCACTTTTAAAAATCGGGGTCAGATGGGATGATTTCCAGAAGGAAGGGAAAACCCCACAAGAAAGTGATTTGTTGAAAATTAAATACACGGGTAAGATAAGCGACTCCATGCATTCGAGTATGAAACTAGGAGGTAGTAAGTCAGGACCAGGACCCTTGTTGACATTAAGATCTTTGATGGCCTTTGCAATCTCCTCTCTAGTTAAATACATTTCACAAATGATATCTGATGGGAATGTTTGAGGGAGAAGAATGTTAGACATGCTTGTACATGAACAAAATACTTCCTGGAAATGCTCAGCGAACAGGTCGCAAATTTCGTGAGGGCATGTCGAACAAAGGTTCTTTTTGTGCATCGAAGTAGGGTAGCCCGAAGTTTTCCGTTTGGAGTTCACGAAATCAAAAAACTTTTTAGGATCATGAATTATATTTTCGCCCATGATATTAACATAGCGCTCATACGCTTCACGGGATTTCGACAGGAATTCTTGAGCTAATTCATTATGTTTATCCTTGATATCATCTCTGACATCAGTGCTGGTGGTAATTACTTTGTAAAGTTTATTTCTTTGATTCCGCAAATACCTTAGATTGCTATCAAGCCATGGTTCAGATATTCTTCCAATACATTGATTAGCCTATAAAAATATCAAACATTCAGTATCATTCAAATTAATTTCACCAATAGCAGCCAAAATTGTGCCAAGTAATGGTTTACCATATATGAGGGCAATACCAAAAGTCTTTTATGTTTTCAGGTATACAAACAACTATTTACTTCATGGTAGCGTTCACTTCATGGTAGCGTTCGACGGGAGCTACATTTTGAATCGCAGCCAAGCCAAGATAGAACATCCGAGTGAAACGCGACCTTTACTTTTATGTAGTAGGATATTCCTCTTTTGCAGAGTGTGTTCATAATGCAAGTTATTTTATTGAGAAGCAACACAGTACGTTTGGACCGCTTGTATGATAGAGGAGAGACGCTAGGTTTCACATCGCCCCCAAAATTTTCACACCCGCGAAAGGTGTGTCAAGCTAATCCCCAAAAAATTGACGGACCAATCAAGAGACGATCGCGAATGGCAAAATACAACTTGGCGACGCTGGCCCAGCCCGGTACAGTTCCGACTTTGATCCGGCAGACTTTTTTTTTGTTTCCGATAATTAAGACCGCTATCAAAGATTACCGTTTTGACGGCGTTGTGGCGATCCAGACAGGTGTAACGGCCGCTCTGAGCAAGGTTCCCGCCGAGTCATTCCCGAGCGCGTATCGGGATGGGGAATTTTGTAGAAAAAATCTGTAGATGTACGAGAGTGCTTCGAAAATTTCTAAACATTTGAAAACATATCTTGAACAATTTTTTAGGACAACACTCGCATTACTTGTTATCATACGCTGTACTATTGGGTTTTAAGATATTTAACATACAATTTTGTCCTTACATTTGTAAGAAATCATGTGTACTACCAAGTGTTTATTCTAAATATCAAAATTATAATCAAGTAAGGTAAGCAAGGTATATAGGTAAGATATATGATAAAGACCAAGCAAGCAGCAAATACTCTTAATGAAGGTTATGAACTAAAATCTAACAATAATTATCAAATACGATTTTTCCGCAGACACACACCCACACACACATAAATGAACTGAAAAAACGACCTCAAAAATCTTCATACTAGCTCTTGGATGAAGCACAACAAGCAAGGAACTAGATTGTGTATTCTTTAACCTCTCATTTAATTTTATTTAGAAAAACCACTGCTGAAAATCACGTATACTGTATCCTGTACACCAGGTCTGAGGAGTTATATTAAGTCTGCCATATTTAGCATAAAAACATTTCTGACATAGCTTAGCTTGATACTAATATGATAAATTCTTAATGCAATGACGATTCTTTTGTGTCCTGATGTTCCTTTTCATTTCATATTTCTTCATATTTGACTATGCATTAAAGCAAAAACAAACAACCATATTACATTCCAATTTATCACATTGCAAGACTATGAATTTCGACCATTTGAAAAGTAAGTCAACATATAATTATGCTTACGATCTTAGTCGGCTGAATTCCAAGTAGAATTCTCTTCAATTTTTTTTTAATTATCAATCATGAGTATTTGTCAATTGTCTCAACATCTTTTCAAAAAAAATATGAAATAGAAAAAAAATGATTACATTTTCGAGCATATTATTTATTTTCGGGGTTTTCTTATGTATTGTAATCAAACAATTTTTTAAAAAAAAGAAAACTACAATATTTAACACTAACTTAAAAACTATTCAATTGTACAAATCCTATCCTAATCGGAAATATCCTCCATTTTATTCGGTGGATCGATAATTCGTTTTACCGTACCAGCTGCAGCGTGCATGTCCAAACCTTCAAGAATATAGGCCAGATTATCCAAGGACGCATCGTCATCATCGAAAAACCAAACATTTAACATTGCCCTGCACTGACTACTCGCAGAACTGTTTTCAGTTTCGAAATACAATAGCTCGTCAGCCGAATAGCCCAACTTCTTCCCCAGCTTTTTCCAATCTCCGGCAATTTTCGCAGATATTTCTGCAATATTTTCTTTCGTAACTGGATTCGATTTGTGCGTATTTGTATCGTCTGGCGTGAGTTGTTCAGTTTTGAGTAGTTCTGGATCTTCTTGTTCTTCCAATGCGACAGTTTCTTGCTCATTGGACTCGACAGTTGATGTTCCTTCGCCAGCTTCAAGTTTAACTTCGATTTTGTCCTTTTGTATCTTCTTGCGAACACTTTCCAGATAGTCAGCAATGCGATATGACGGTGAATTGTATAGAGTGAAAAAATGTGGTGATTGTCGGGCAAGAAGTCGCAGTGCACGCCATTCAAATGACGGATCACTTTTTTCTTTCGGGTTTTCGAGGTAGGTTTCGAGTGGTGGCAAGAAGTTACGATCTTCACCTTTGCATGCTTGAAGATTGTCCGGCGATAAATTCCAGAGACGAGTCAGTTCAGTGCTTTATGTTGAATAGAAATTATTTGTAAATTTAGTTTCATTATAATTGTATATGAAAAGAGAAGACACAAAATACTAAAAATTGAATGGAAAAGGAACTAATCACAAATTAAAATCAATCTAGATGATTGTAAGGATCTATAAAGTTGTGGAATTGTTGTTATAGTTGAATTTGTAGATCAGTCATCGATCAATATGTAGTTCAATTTTTACTATGTACTATACATTGTCTTAGGATTGTGATAGATGTATTACAAAATGTTTCTTTTCTGTTCTTGTTCTAAGTTTAGAATGTGTAAATTATATTGTTTCAATTTAATATACTTTATTACCTCCTAGTGAAGAATATCTCTCGCTCTAAAGCTCTATAAATTTGATTCCAATTGTAAACCTTAATCGTCACATAAATGGGAGTTCAAAAAATAAAGATTCGCAGTATTTTAAAACGTTTTTGGCATCCGAATTTTTCGTTACATATATAATTCGTTACAAATACAATTTTCGAATACATTTACGAGTATTCGAAGATAACACCAGTCAATAAAATTTTATAACGAAAAATTGCTCCCTAATTTTGATCTCTATGGCAACCGCTATTAAAAAGTGATATTTACTTTGATTCGTTCGGCATTCACAACAGCGGAAAGTATTTTCTACTACACAACATTAGCAATAATACCACCTTGATCAAAAAGTTTCAGGAACGACCATCATGTAGCGCTCTCAGTTACCCGATTTGAGTTTTTTTTTTAAGATATGTGCAGCTTCCAAACAACTTTTCATGCTAAGTAGTAAGTACGACTCTTGCTTATTTTCAAGCTAAATTTTCGCCGAAACAGACTTCACTTGAAATTTTGTATGAAAATTTCACGTGAAATCGAAGACAGTACTAAGCTTAAAGTACGCATAGCCTATCTCGTGCGACGATGATTTCGACAGAAAATAGGAGTAAGCGCTCTTAAAGTTGCATTCACTGATCCAGAATTTCGATAGTAATTTTTTTTAAACTTTGCTCGTTCGTTAGCTTCATAAGTTTTGTTTTTTTCCATCGTTTATCGATACCGCCATAGTGTAGGATTGACCGTTAAATTTCACGAGTACCAATAGATATCCTTACTTCTCAGCTCTTACAATAAAGTTACGTGTTTCATGTTTAATTATGACTAACTTAATCTCTACAGTGCTAATTGGTAAAATATGAAGCTATAAAAATACTCCTTTACAAGATTATATCATAAGGCAGCAGTACATTTCTAATGTCTTATTAGTAAAAATCCTTCAATATAAATTGCAAACTTATTGATATTCATAATTCAACAAGAACCAATCATCCAGCAATTAGCATGAAATACAATAAGCTTAGTGAACTATCACTAGGATCTGTTTCAGAGAATTGCAGAGCTTACATAACTAACAGGTTCTTCAAAAATTCAATTAGATTTTACCATTATGAACCAAAGGCAAACATAAATCAATATTATCCTTATCAATATTAAGCCAACAGGAAACTTACACACTATATTGTATGAGGAAGGACTTATATCCTACTAATCTCAACTTAAAACTAAGAATACAAGGCGTACCTTAAAGCCTCGATTACATTGAGCGAGTTTACAAGCTACTAGTCGGCTAGTTTACAACGGGGCGTGTCAGCTAGTCCGATAGTAATGATGACACATAAAACGTTCCACTCGCTCAGTAGCAAACTAGCTAGCGAGTTTAAAACACGTGTTATGAATACGTTTTTATTACACTCCGCATCAAAATGATAGGACACCCCTGACATTTTTCCATTTCTCAAAGCTGATAAGAAGTAGGAAAAACTTTTATTGTGGGTCATATAGTACATGCAAGGAATGCTCAGAATGTTTAACGTAATGGCTCCTTCAACTAATATTCTAGGAATTTTTCGTATTTACCTGAAAAAAGGCGCTTCAAAAAGATAGGACAGCTGAAGGTATTTAAAAAAAAAAATCTGTATTTAAAGATAAATTTAAGTATATTATTTTAATAATGTGTTGCTTTTCCTTGTTTTGCTAAAACAGTTATCATTCGATTTGGTAGAGATTTATGTACATTTTTCAGATATTTCTGCGGAATTAGCCTCCAAGCTTCTTGTATGGCATCTTTTAGCTCCTGGATTGAATTGAACTGCTTATTGCCCCGATATACAGCACGGGATATTTGACCCCAGGCATTCTCTATAACATTTAAATCTGGAGATTTAGCTGGCCATGGTAAAATCTTAATATTTTTGGAGGAAAAGTATTCCTTTAAAATACGCGCTGTATGCACTGCTGCGTTATCCTGTTGGAATATAAAGTCCTCTTTAGAAATCCTTGTTGCATGTGTCTTGATTTGTCCATCTATTAATTTTATGTAATCTGGACTTTTCATTTTTCTATACGATCCCTGCCCATACCTTGACACTTCCACCACCCATTTGTCTGCGAACTTGGATAAGGCGATCTTTCCTTAAATCATGAAAATAATATGACCAAACGTCGGGTCCATCCAAAGTGAATCTTTTCTCATCCGTAAAGATGACATTCTCCCATCTTTTCTTCCACCTTACATGTTCCCGAGAGAATTTCAACCGTTCCTCAATATGCTTTTTTGTTAGCGGTGGTTTTCTAAGAAGTTTTCTTCGTTGAATAGTGGGTGTTTTTTTCAAAAGACGTTGGACATTTAAAATGTTTGTGTTCACACCAGCCTTTTCCGCAATTTGTCTCACTGTTGCTGTTGAGTTTGACGCTACTCGTAATATCGACCGCTTTTCACGATCACTTAGTGCACTAGGTTTGCCTGGACTCTTCTTTTACCCGTAATTTTCAGAATCTTTTAGTAAATTCATTACAACATTTTCGCGATTTTTACGACACTTAAACTCTCATTTTTCAGATTTCACTTTCACTTAGTTTTTGTACCGCGACCCATTTGTGCAACGCAATCCGCTAGTCCGTACTGAAAAAATATCGAAATTTTTATGAAACGACCTCAGTTTATTTAACCCGTAAACAGTAAACAAATTTCAAACTCACTTCTTGCACCAAATGCTTGCAACTGTCGATTTACATACTCTGTCCCATCTTTTTGAAGCACCTTTTTTCAGGTAAATACGAAAAATTCTTAGAATATTAGTTGAAGGAGCGATTACGTTAAACATTCTAAACATTCCTTGCATGTACTATATGACCCACAATAAAAGTTTTTTTCTAGCTCTTATCGGTTTTGAGAAATGGGAAAATGTCGTTTTATTTCATTGACGAATTTTTCTGAGTATTACACCGTTACAAAATGAAATGAAACTCATTTTATACAAACTAGTCGAAATTTTATACCAACTGATACCAAGAACCACCGAGATACTCGTAGCTAGTTCACTAGCAACTTTGATAGCACAAAGCTGGTTTACTAGCTTACTAGTTTACAGCGAGTAGCGAGTAAAGTAGCCCGGCTTTCAACTTTTTTCGCAGATTGTTTACAATCTGGAAGAGTTAGCTGGGGAACATGATTACACTGAGCGAGTTTACAAGCGGCTAGTAAGTTTGCCAGCTACTAGCTTGTAAACTCGCTCAATATAATCGAGGTTTAAGTTTATTTCCTAAATATTTATTCTTGCTGCCTCTAGAAAACTTCCTAATTCGTTGATGTGCTCTTTGTTATGAACTGTGATTAACGCATCTACTGAACTAAAATGCTGAAAAATCTGATAGCTGCTTTTTATGTTATTAAATTCTGGACAGTGAAAAATCTGATGATTTATATCATCAACTGCATTATAGAACAGGCACTTTGGGTCATTGAGTACTTTTATCTTCACTAATCTGAGTTTGTTGTAACATTTATTAGTAAATAACCTATTGATTTGCTTAATATAACTACTCTTAAGCTTTAGATCTTTAAACCTGACTTTTTTTCTACCACTTAAGGAAGCGTTGAAACACGTGCATCTTTTAAGCCTTCCTATTTCATTTCGATACTGAGATTGCCATTCCCTTTTTATCTGGGAGCTAATACTTGGAATAGTCTCAACCGGTTCCAACCCTGAGATGTGTCCCATTCCTCCGATAATTCCTTCCCTTGCCAAATGATCCACCCTCTTCGTTTCACCGAGATTCATATGTCTAAGACTACACATATTGTAAATCTTATTGATAACCTCCTTATGCCAAAGGTTGGAAATCAACTCCAAACAGGCCTGATTAGAATCTGTAAGGATCGAAACATTATTTAAATCTTTCCAAAGGGCCGATGAGATAGCTAACCAAATTCCAGTTAGTTCTGCTTTTATTCGAGAGGTATGTGAACAAAGTGAGAAAGATCCCTTAGAGACCCGATTTTAAGTAACAAACGCACAGCCCACTACCAAACAGGATTTTGACTCGTCAAACAAAACAATATATTCATTTGAACATCTTGCCTCATTGACAATTTTTTAAAAATTCTCCTGAGATTCCTCTAGCGTCATTCTACCAACATCCTGGAAATTTCCTTTATTCTTATGAATAAATTTTCAAATATTTGAAGGGGAACAACTAGTTGTAGACAGAATTTGGTCAAAAATCTATTTGTATTTGGTGTAAATTTTAGAGTACACGGAATCACTGTTTGCAGTAGACGACAGCTCAGAGCAAAGCACTCTATTAGTCATCTTAATTTTGATAAACTCCTTCGACAACATCAGTTGTGCTCTGTACTTAGTCGACAACTCACAGGCCATATCGAAAGCTATTACATTCGGAAGTCTGGCTGTTAGCTTCATCATGATAAAAATGTTGGCCTTGATTGGCTTTTTGACATTGACATATCACAAAAAGGTTGAAGGGTGCGTTTTTATTAAAATACAAAATTGTTATGTCCCTAGTGAAAAGCCTGATGGAAAATCTATGGAGATTTAAAGGTAGTTGCTCAGCTCTTAGGGGTAAAACTTTTTTGCACAAAGTTCTGATATTTTATTTGTGATAGGGGCAGTAGAGACGAGAAAAATCATTGCGTTAAGAAGGATTGGCCAGTAAGAAAATTTCGGCTAAACTCGACCATGTGCCCCCATAGCCGTTGGGCAATTTTACCGATTGTGTTTTTGAGGTTGTGTGTTTTTTTAGGGTGTTTTTGTTTGTTTGTTTGTTTATCTTCAGTGTGTTGTCTTTTCGTGTGTTTTTTCTACGTTTTTGCTATTCTTCAAGTGTTTGTCCCTTCTACCACTAGAGGAGGATCAGGGATCAAATATTGAAGAATAGCTAACAAAAACGTACAAAAAATACACGAAAAGACAGCATTCTGAAAAAAACACAATCGGTAAAATTAGCTTACGACTATGGGGCGCACGTAGTCAACTTTTACCAAAATTCCTTTTTTTACGGCAGAAGAATGTTAAAAATACTCCTAATGATGGATTTTTACCGCTTTTATACTTTAAACTTGCGCTTATGAGCATTTTCGTGAGAGCAAAAGATTGGGATGATGCTGGAATTTTGTATTTAAAAGAAAAATTCCTTGAAATCAGTGACCTTAAGATAAAAGAAGGAATATTTGTAGGTCTTCAAAATGATAACCAATCAGCGATGACTTACAGTCTGTCAAGAATGTGTTCACATATAGGAAAAAATTTAATTTTTGATCTTTCTAATTATAAAATACTACTTTTTATTTATGTAAATTATTTTTTTTTCTTAATTATATTTATTTACATTATTTCCAGCCGATATATACAACAAAAAGTACAACTTTAATGCAAAAAAAAGAACGAAAAGAACAACGAAAACAATTATTACAATTCTTGAAGTGTCAAGAAACTCTTTACACAACTGTTTTTGTTTGCATTAATGCAAGGATGCGGTAAATTGACCGTAATCTTTGATCTGTATTGTAAAGTTCGATGAATTTGAACATTATTTGGTGATTAATTTTTGGCTAGTACACATAACTAAGTGAGATATTGTATTTTAAGATACCAGGCAAAAGATTATCCTTTGAGTTGGTTCAGATGATATACTATAATCACCAATTAGATAAAAGTGCACAGGAACTGTCGGAAATGTTTTGTGTAGCACGAAAGACAGTCTATAACGTTATAAATCGTGCTGAAAATGAGGATAGATTGGAGTTAAAGCGTGGAGGTCGCCCAAAACCAAAAATATCTAAACGTATAGAGCGCCTTATGATATGGAAACTTGATAAAAAAAAACCCTGGATTTCGACCGGAACACTTGCTGGGGAGCTCAAGGAAGAGTGTGGTGTTGCTGTTTCCCTTGAAACAGTACGGCAGGTCATCCTAGGAAATAAGTTCTCATCAAGAGCTGCACGAAAGAAACCACTGCTTTCTGCACTAAACATCGAAAAGCGTTTTTCCTTCGCTATGATGCACCTTTCTCAGCCCATTGACTTTTGGGATGACGTCATATTCTGCGATGAGACGAAAATGATGTTGTACTACAATGGTGGACCGACTAGAGTGTGGCACAAGCCTTTAACATCGTTGGAAAATCGAAATATCATTCCGACTGTAAAATTTGGTAAGTTATTCGTTATGATTTGAGGGTGCTTCTCAAGCAGAGGAGTAGGAGACTTGGCATTCATCGAGGCAACCATGGACGCCCAACAATATTTGCATATCCTTCAAATATATTTGACAAGCAGTGCGCAGAAATTCGGGTTTATGCATAACAACAAACACAATTTTAAGTTTTACCAGGACAACTATCCCAAACATAAGGCGCACATGGTGCGAATGTGGCTCTTATACAACTGCGGAAAAGTGATGGATACGCCAGCCCAGAGTCCTGACTTAAATCCCATCGAAAATTTATGGGCCTACTTAAAGAAACTAGTAGCTAAAAGGCAACCCGAAAACCGAACTGCCTTAAAAACTGCGATTCACGAAGAATGGCAAAAATACTAACCACGTATGACCTGCAAAAGTTGATTCATTCAATGAAAAATCGGTTGCAATGCGTGGTAGGTGGATGCCAAAGGTGGCCATACTAAATATTAAATATACCAAATAATAAATATTAAATATCCTGTAAAATATGTAAATATTAAATACAATAATAATTTGTGTAAAGAGTTCCTTGACTCTTCAAGAATTGTAATAATTGTTTTCGTTGTTCTTTTCGTTCTTTTTTTGCATTGAAGTTGTACTTTTTTTGAATATATCAGTTGGAGATAATGTAAATAACTATAATTAATTCATTTACATAAATAAAAAGTAGTATTTTATAATTAGAAAGATCGAAAATTGAATTTTTTTCCTAGGTGTAAACTCATTCTTGACAGACTGTATTTAATGAAGGACTAAAAATCTTCTTGGACACCATTTAAAAATGGAATTGCAAACTTTTTGAGATACAATCGCTCAGAGAACTACAAGAACTTTGTCGAAGAGATCTTGATTGGTTATAAGGTTTTAAAATAATACTAGGTGCGTGTTTTTGCACCCCCGAGCAAATCAAATTTTTGTAAAGTATATTGAATGGAACAACAATTTTGTTGTCGTTGTAAAAATGGTCCTTTTTTTACATTTTACTCGGACGGTTTTTCTGCCAATTCACGAACAGTAAACAATGAGCACGGAGAAAGATACCATCAAATTATTTTAGCCATTGAAAAATAGCATCAGACTAAGTGGAGTATAGAGCATGTTAGCATATTTTTATTGGGCACTAACATGAAGCGTCCCTGAACTGAACCAAGGTATAGGAGAAAATCATGATATCATAACTTTCATAGTACGTAGACTATTATTGTGTTAGTTTTCCCATAAATAAAATCATTGCGTAACAACAAAACTATTCATATTTGGATTCATTTGATATCATTCGATTCTTAAATAATCTTGTATCTAAAAGAACCAGCTTGCTGTTTTATGTCTAGTTATATATATACATATATAAATATTATAATAACATAAATAATATAAGAATTCGGAGGCAGTTTTATATATAGTTCTAGAAATAGATTTCAGTAACAACCGTGAAAAAACACTGCTATTTATATTTTTTTGCCATTTTATTTATTTTTATTAATTTTTTATTTATTTCAAATCAAAAGTTTCAGTTATTTGCTATATAGACCAACATGTATTCATATTAGAAGCACTTAGCAGGTAATTATTTTGCAAGGAAATACTATTTCTTTAAATGCCACCAAAACAAATAAATCCACTTGGTGTGGTTGTGGCACTGTTCGGGTGTGGGATCATATTTTTGCATCGTCGTTATGGTCTAAGCTACCGTAGGGGATGGACAGAAGTAGAACCAGAAATTGGCAACACCAGCCCGTAGCATTTACAGGAACAGATCCAAAACAGATGAAGGAGTAAGTGCTGCAGTATATTCCACAGATTATATGAGAAAGGGATGTATACTCTGCAGAGAAAATCACGGTAGTATTTTCCAGACGGAGGTCTATGCGATACGAAAAGCCGTAGAACTGGTATCCGTCAAGGATACTGCAGATTTCACAGACAATCAAGCTGTGATAATGATATCTCAAACGTATAAATTGAAGTGCATATTTGACTCTATGCAGGCCCTGAACAGGCTAGGGTCAGAATCTTCCGAGTGTCTGGTCATAAAGGCTTTGATAGGAATGAGAAAGTGGATGCGTTAGTCAAGCATGTGGCCAGCCTTCCCCTAGTTAGATCGCCAGATATCCCAATTCCTATCCAAACGGTCAACTGCTTGATCGACTCCAAGATGATGCAGGTTGCGGTAAGCAACTTAAACCTACAGCGTAACCAAGATCAACTAGGGTTCGTTCAATCTCTCAGCTACCAAATACCTACTTGCATTAACCCGAACTGACAGCAATCGGCTGGTCGGTATAATTACTGGCCACTGTCTTGTAGCATCGTAGGACTTGAAACTGCGACTCTTAACCAGTAATACTTGTAGGAACAACGCTGTTTTTGTGAGCCGTGGCTGGTGGCCCTCATGCACATGGCAGTGCAGAGTTTGAACGACAAACTTCAATGCAGAAAATGGTCTAGGTCCTTCGATGGCCACTTGGACTCAATTTTGAAGCTTTATGTATTCTTACATGGTATCGCTGCGGGTCAATAGATCTATGCGTGTGCTTATGTCGGCCAGAAATACCTAACCTATTGAAAGGTAGCCCTCAGCTTTTAAAAGCCTTCCTTCATTTTTATGTGACCCAGAACGCTAATTACTAGTTTGCATGTGGATAATTTTCATTTATCTACACAAAAGTTACGTGCTTAATGCATAAAATGTATCCTCCTTCTAATCGTTTCACAGTCGTCCAAAATAATTACGAATCCCGAACACACACATCATGATTATGAGTTACATAATATATCTGAGGTGTGCAATATCGTGTGTTATACCTTTATAGACTATAATAACGTAATTTCTACTTACTTTGCCATATAAAATTTCCCTTGACGATGCGATTCCATCACCAATTCGCCTAAAGCTTTTTTCGGTTTCTTCGGTGAACTTTTTACCGTATCTTCCGGAACCTCGGGCTTTTTAAATTCCTTACAGCCATCATTTTTCCAGCTGTTCCACATTTCTTCACGCTGCAGCATATGCCGAACAGTTTTAGCGAACTTTGGTCCTTCAGGTGGAGTTTCTTCGATAAGTTTGTATATTTTCGCTTCAGTTTCCTTAATGAAATCCGATTGCGTCGTAGTGAGGTTGAAGGATTCGCTGCAAGTTACAATAATGAATGTCTTCATTGAAGAAAAAATAAAACAAAACCACAGGACTTACGCTTTGAATTTCACAGTCGATGTTAAATATTGGAAGAGTATAAGAAATTGTATTAGGACAGATCGTCGAAAGTTCGAATCTGATAGCTGCAAAGCAAGTAGCTTTGGATTTGTGAGGAATTTGGCGAAGAAGTGGTGTGGTTTTGGCAACGGCTCATCGACGTCCATTTGTTCGGCTTTGCGCTTATTGGAGCCAGTTCGCGGCTCTTCAAGTTTAAAGCTACTGAATGCTGCGAGAATACTGCCAGCATTCTGAAAAAGTTCAATTGCTATAGATTCGATCCAGAAAAATAATTATTTCACTTACATTGGCAAACGTCTTCCACTGCATCTTGTTATAGCATTGATTTGGATTCCGAAAATAGTCTTGAAGCGACCAGAACTTGCAATATAAATTGTAATCGATCTGAACCGGAACATCTTCGACGGTGTCAGCCAAAGCCTCACCCATATCTTTTCCCTCAGCTCCAAACTCTGTGATATTATCCAAATTAAATTCGGATATTATATTCAACCCTGATCGCTCAGAAAACGGGAAAAACTTTGCCAGGAATAAGAGGATGCGACCGCAGAATACAGTATTCTGAGACCTGGACAGCCGGCGCAACAAGTCGTTGCACATTCGCAGCAAATTATTTTTGCAGGGTGTGAAGAAAACTTCCTCTTTCCACACCGAAACTTTATCTTCGACGAAAGCGAAAATCTGCTCACACTTGTCTAGAGTTACCGCATCGAACGCATCACCCAGCAACACAACAGGAATCGTAGTTGATACCATGTCCTCACGTGCGGCGTCTACAGACAGTGCAATCAACTTTCCAACCTTTTCCACGTCTTCGATCAATTTGTAAAGTAGCATTTCACGGAATGTTTGATCAAGAGCGGGTTTCTTATCCGAATCGTTGTTATTTTTCAAGGCATCATACTGAATTTTAAGGACTTTGACGTCGTTCGTTTTGAAGGCGGTTTCAAGAGACTCCTAGAATGGAAAATGTAAACATAACCCAAATGGCTGACCAGAGCCAATTCGGCATTTGACTTACGTGGAAGAGTTTCAGAAGGCTGGTGAAATTCACTGATGGTCCTTTGGAAGTTCCTTCGCCTGCACTTGATGATGGTGATTTTTTGCTAGTGTTTGCCATTGATAACTACTCAAATAATAAAATTGATCCGAGAAGCTACCGGGTCCAGATATCGCTCGAGAATTGATTGACAGCAAGTGACAGAGGAAAGTTTTAGCAGAATAAGGTGCGGGGCAAAGGAGTAGGAAATTTAGGGTGCGTTCGGAATTATTCTATGATTATGGTAATTGTACCAAAAACTATAGGAAAACTTTTTAACATAAAAATTAAAATAATCAGACTATGTGTTTCCCGAATAATGTGAACTCTTTATAACATTTGTCTTAAAAAGGCATCAGTCATAAGTATTCAAACCATGCCCAACAATAAAAAAATGTTATCTCCAAATGTATCCCACACATGCAAAACAGAACCCATTACAAGCAAATTGTTCCTTATTTTATCATAGCCAATACACTCTTCCTCATATGCTTTCGAATATTTATAACTTAGCTGAATCGCATCATTAACTTTAAATATTTCGCTAAAAATTCTCGACGCCTATATTTTTTATAAGCTAGCATATTTTTTCATAATGGCTTGTACAATTCTACAATTGTACTGCTTAAAATCCAAATGTCAAATACTCGCCAAACGTCGGCATCCTTCAAAAAGCTTAACAGCTGTTTGTCAAACTGTGATTGCTCTTCGTTTATCAACAAACGCGATTTTTGGCCATGTCTTCGGCCGAAATTCGTCATGCTTTGCGCAAAATGGATTTTGCTACTTGTGCGCGAGAGGCTTTGCTTCGAATTGGTAATAAAAGTTCGAAGGACTAGTTACATATTTCACTTTTTTTTCTCCGTAGAAAGCATCTTCATTAACCGCGGCAAACAAGACTTCGCCATGGATTTGATTTCGGAATTTATATTCCTTGAAAAAGGTAAAGATATCGATCAGCGCAAAGGATACGTGCCTGTATCCTCCATGAATCTTGTACAAGAATTCCAACTGGTAGTAGTACTATGTGAATTCTTCTCACGACCGGGACCAGATGCGACGCGGAACGCAGTGTTTCTTTCGCTGTTTGGAGCCACTACAACACCAGCACGATCCAGTGTTTTGGTTAAATTGATAAGCACTTCGGTATCTGCATCCATTGCACCACTTCTATGTGCAGCTGGGACGTGGATGCAGCAGGTCGGATGCACGTCTACAGCCAGTACGGAACTGGCTCAGAGCCTTGTTAAGGATTTCGTGATTTTCTCAAAGAAGACCTCGGACCAGTTAAGGCAGCTACCGATGGTTGCACCCAGGTATCGTTATCCTAAAACAATTAACTGTGAGTTTATGTATTACGAAGTATTTTTTCAATGTACAGATTTGCTGCAAATTTTATGACGGCTGTAGCTGACTTATACTTGAATGAGTCGAAAGGAGCTATTGTGTGCCCTCCAGACATGCTCCTCGACGTATTCACGGAGTGGGTAAGAAACAGTATCCAACATTTGATAAGAGATTCGAAAAATAAATTGCATACATTCGCAGGTCTCTGAGAATCAAAGTTTATGTCTCGCCTCACAGCAACCGTTATCTTTACCGACGGGTGCTATCGCGATGCCAGTCGTCACACCTTTAGCCGGCCTCATACGTTGGTGTGTCTTGGCACCGATAATCAATCAGAAAGGAGCCTACAGTAAGCTACATCTCGCCGTGCTAGGAACTCTGCTTCAGATTCCGCCACCCAATGGGCCTCCAACCGCGCTCAACGCACAACACCTCGCAGCGATCGCAAACCCCTTGAAAGGCCATGCGAGAAAACTTGTTTCAGAAGGCGTTAATCCGGAGAACGAAGAAAATTTTCAAGCAAGTATGGAGCGATTTGCTCAGGCTGTCCAAATATCCCTGTCAGCAAAATGTTTATATGGCAGCACGCCGCAACTACTGTGCATTTTGGAAACCTTACCTACGAACAGTCTCATGGAAATTGTAATAAAAGCAAACAAATCGTGATTATTCTTTTAATGCATAAACGGATGGAATCGCCGCGACTGTTTTAAACGTTCGATTCTGCTTTTGTCCTCTTCGTATTTCCTGCGCAAGTCTACTACGTGCTTCATTTTGGACTCTCGAATTTGGAACGTGTAGAAATCGGTGAGCTCCTTCTTTTTCCGCTGGTGCTCCATTTTTTCTCCGACTCTGTTTATGACCGATTCTTTCCGCTGGAAACCGGATACGGGACCTCGTTTCGTGACTGTGGTCCATCCGTCATCATCTACGGTGCCTGCTTTCTCAGCCCGTTCTGCCGCTTTTTCCTTTCTGTCATGCTCTTCCATATATTCTTCTATTTCTTTATTGAGATCGTCTTCTTTGATATTAGATTTAAGATAATCTTCCATCCATACATTCAGACCCGCCTTAATTACTGGCATTTCGGTGTCGTCATCATAGAAACGCAGCTCTTTTAAATCCATTGCCCGACTTAGTGACATTGGAGACTGAAACACGACATAGGCAAATTTGAATTTGTTTAAAGGCGGCGCTGGATTGAATTTATCGAACTCCTGAGCTTCACCGCCATCCGAATCGACCGTTTCCTGGCAGATTACGTTTGTGACTTCTCCCACTCGGCAAAACGCGAATTTCAAGTCATCGGCAGTAATGTAAGGCGGAACATTGACAACAAACAACGTTTGTCTGGCCGGTTTATCTGGGTCTTCCTTTCGAAATGCATGGGGTTTGATGAAAATTTGCGGTCGAACTGTCGAGTTAGGTTTCAAGTATATGTGGACAACTGAAACAACACTAGTGAGTTAAATTCATTAAGGTTAGTTTTAGTTACATACTCCGAAATCCGTTTATTCCCGTCATAGTAGCCATGTTTGAGCGTGGACGTAAAAACCCGTGGAAACAATGAAAGTTACCAAGGAGCTGCAACAAAAATCCACAAAAAGCGAAATGAACTGTTGACTTTAACGCTCTGTCAATTTGACATTTCTGATCTCATGCATTTCGTTCTCAGGCCGCGGAAACGAAACAGTAGTTAGAAATTAAGTCCGTTCAATGCCGTTTATAGAATGCGGGAAAAATTTCGAATTTTCTTATTTTGCAGCTCGTTTCATTCGGACTTCTGGAATATTTTTCTGTGTCATTCGAACATAAGATTAACTTAATAATTTTTAATCTCATTTTCTTTATGGCTTAAATGCCACACAGGGGGGTGAAAATACATAATAAATTTATAAAGGGCGATTTTGGCTTTTAAAAGTGGATTGATGATGTTGGTCGACTGAAAAGTACGGAAATTGTGAAAATATTTTGCCGCTTGAACGATTAAGAATCTAATTTAGGAGTGGTAACACAATTAAACGTTAGAATCATAAAGAAAACATACTTTTCAGCACAATGGAGTCGCTGCTATTCGAATTTTAATGCTTACTCAAGGGAATTTTGTTGACATTAAAACAGCATAAATATATTAGACCATTACTCGACAGGAAGCTGTCTTTGTTTCGGTAAATAATCTTTAAGATTACACTTACTAACAAATTTTAAGATATTTACCACTGTAAAAGTGGAAACTCAATTACAAATCGAGTACAACAGAGTGCATTAAATCGCATTAGCTGAGTCTTCCGTATCAGCCTCAATCACACTTAGATTTGTGGTCCGAGTCAGAAGCTCAAAATATATAAGAGCAAATCAAATTTCAGATTAATATCTAGATTATTCTATGGCTGTTTACTTAAATCATCCGAAGTCGATTCACCACAACACAAATTTAAATATTTTTTAACAGAACAGTAATTGTGTTTGTTCAAATAATATGACGCGATAATTGATCATCAAAAGGATCTGCTATGGTTATACGCAGTCAGGATTCGAAAAATCTATTCCATTTCCGTAATGTAAATATTTTTAAGTATATACACTGAAAATTTCATGTCAATCCGATAAATATTCTCTAAGTTATACGCATATTTGTGAAGACATCTTGGAGCGATGCAGAAGACAGAACACATCGCAATCTTCGACCGAAGAGCGAATTGGGGTACACGAAAGGGAAGAATGGTCACAAGACAACACCAATTCGGACTATTGGAAGCTACGGCTGGAACTGATGGTTTTATTATATGATCCTAGAAGAGACAACTCGGAGCAAGTTGGAAAAAAGTTTTACTATATGTACAGCCCCTGTTCATCGAATTAGGACTACTCACAAATTTTATCATTCCTTAGAAATTTTTACCCGTACGTAGCGAAATAAAAATGCGGGTTTTTTCAAATAAAATTATTTTATCTTATTCTTAGTGGCGGCGCCAACATAATGTGAGCGCAGTTACGACACCATAAACCCTTTATCCCTTTTTCGGGGTAATTGTTGACCTGTCTTTCTTGATGTACGTGTTTAGTGAGATTTGTGTTACTGTATAAATCAGCGGAAAAAAACTGAATATTCATCATAATTCGGAATTTGTGAGGCAAGTGACTATCTGTGAGTGAAAAGAGTGTTTTGTTGACCTATTTTGAAAAACGAGGAGTAATAAATAATTGTGGTAAAAGCTGAAAATATTGGACATTTTAAAAAACCAGTGAGTTTTGCTAAATTTTGTTGGATAAAACCAAAATGGGAAAGTGAGTATTATCAATGAGAAAAAATTCAGGTATAATTGTCTGTTGAAGACCGGCACACTTTCTTTTCGCGAAATCGCGAGAAGAAAGAGAAAGTATCTCATCAAACTGTGATGAAAATATCGAAATCGCTGGAAGAAAATCAAGGACAATCGAGCAATAAGCGTCAAATTGTCGCGGTCAAAGGAAGACAACGCCTCGAACTGACCGAAGAATTGTCCTTAAGGCTACCGAGAATGCGTTGTAAGGACCGTGAAACATCCTCCATCCGTAATGATATTGTCTTGTATCGCCGCCGACGGACCTGGACCATTGTTTTCTGTCGACGGGACAGAGAGAGGTCATCGAGGACATTCTAATATTGCATTTCAATTATATTTTACCTTTATGTAGGATGGGGCCCCCTGCCACACTGCCCGGTCAATAAAAAACATTTTTAGCGCCCATAACATTCCCGTTGTTCTTTGACCAGGTAATTCTCCTGATTTAAATCCAATTGCAAATGTTTGGAGTGTACTCAAAACAAAAGTTTATTCCCTTTCTAATCCTACACTAACGGTCTTGAAGCAAAATATTGCAGATATGTGGGGAAAATAGCCCCGAAATTAGAGAAATGATAGAGCGATGCTATATAAGCATGCCAGAACGAATAAGTGCAGTTATTAGTGTTAAGGGTGGTCCTACTGAGCATTAAAATTTTGAGTGGTTCGATAAACAGGGGCTGTAAAGTGCTTTCGAAATTCTGAACAAGGTGAGCAAAATTTCTCAGAAACGGTTAATTGACTCATAAAGGTTATTGATTTGTGATCATGGTTCCCTTCTTGTCTATAAATCAGCATAGACAACGTATATCGTCTCTAAACCTTATCAAAGCAGAGAATAATTGATACGGGAAACTCGATTGTTTTGCGGAATAAGCCTCCGATAGCAGAAGCAAATTGGAATTGTTTTTGCGGGATGATTAAAATTGAAAAAATTTTATTGGAAATTTTTTTCGACCAAGTGTTCCCGTATCAATAATTCTCTGCTTTGATAAGCTTTAGAGACGATATACGTTGTCTCCGCTAATTTATAGACAAGAAGGGAACCATTATCACAATTCAATAACCTTTACCAGTAAATTATATCGATGGATATAAGTCGAAGATGTTAAAATTTGTAACAACTAGCGTAAATAAAAATTAATGATTTCCAACTGCAAGTGGTCACATCAGTCAAGTATGCCCTGTGAGCTGGTGTCTGATGAGAATCAGTGCATACTTTCGAAACCAATTTGCCAAAAAAAAAAATTTCAATTTTAATCATCCCGCAAAAACAACTCCAATCAGGTTAATTGATCTTTCACACATACTTTATAAATATATTATTTAGTGATTGATCGAAGATTTTTTCCTCGCCGATAAATATTTTCGATTTTATAAACAATTCAATGACAAAGTTTTTATCGAAAATTTAATGTTTTTTTTTTGAGAAGCCGACTTTTTGTTAAAAATCAATATTTTACTTAATCCTTAAACATTCCAACACATCCACTACTCTCACCTCAAAATACACATCAAAACAACACTGTTAAAAATTTCAGCCATTCTCCATAAATATGTGTTGCTTCATTCCTCCCTCCGAAAAATATTTACATTCATAAAACAACCATTGATCCTATATTTTCACTTTCTGAATTTATTTTTGTTAAAATATCCTAGTGTTTCTTAGCGCCCTAAAGATTTCTATCTTTGTTTCTTGTTGTTTTCTTTTTTTTTTAATACACGACATATAAATTAGTTTTCTTATAATTTTTATCATTATTTTGAACATATTCACCTCTTTCTACACTACTAAATATTACGTACAGAATATTTTCAATTATTACTTTCTTTTCATTTGATCAATCCATCTTTTGTTTATCAGTTAAATTTTAATGCTTTCAATTTTCAAAACAACTATACATTTAGATTTCATGCTGGAATTAGAGCGTTTTCTTTTTCTTCGTTTCTTTAAAGTTTGATTTTGTTTGTATGTGTGTGTGTATGTGTGCATTCATTGTTTATCTTTTGTTTTGCATTCAGTTTATTGTCAGTTCTTATTGAAAACTTAAAAGAGAATATGAAATGCCGAAAATTACGATTCTATGTCCATACACATCTTTTGTGTTAGAAGTATGAAAGCTAAAAAAAATTGTTTTTTTTCTTGCATAATATTTATAGGGATTCGAATAAATTAATTGCGTTAAAACGGAAAAGGATTAAGATTATTTATCATATGTACAAGACAATTGTAATAATAGTAACAAGCGTATGAAAGTATTATTACAAAATATAATATGGAGTTTATCATTTGCTTTAATTCCTATGCACTAATGTTGCAAAGCAATAACAAAACTTAGGTACTAGTCAAAACAATGTCCTTCTCGCGTCAGATAGGCTTTATCCTTGTTGTTGCTTATCGACGAAGAAAGCTATGTATCAACAGAGCGTTGATTTTGTATTAGAAATTATGACGCTCACTCCATGGTCGCCGCATGGTTCGTTTCGATGGTCAGCAAGACTGTTGCAGAGGTGTAAGCCTTGTTCAAAAGTACTTTGTTGCATATGAGTGCCTACAATATTTTTGGCTCGCGAAAATCTTTCACTCCAGGTGAATAATTGTCGAATGAGTGCCAACGACGTTCCCTCCTAGACACAAAGTATACTTTCTCTGCACTGTTTCTCCTTTCGGTTCACGAATTATGTATAACCAACGTAAATGTCTGCAGCGACCACGAGAGAGCGGAGGATTCCGGTCATTTACTGGTATTTGTTGCCGATTGCGGATGCTGTTGTTGGTGCGACTGTGATTGTGGATTCTGAAGCTGATGGTTCTGGCTAACCGTCGACTGCTGTCTGTGTTGCTGTTGTTGGCGTTGAATCGAATTGGTACAGGGTGGTGCCGGAGCTATTTTAATAGGTTTTGTTCTTTGGTGGCCGATCATTGAAGTTGCAGCATTCGGTTGTCGTCCTCGGCTTTTACTCTTCCCTGGTGGTGATGTAGAAAGATTTTGGGTTGTTGATGTAGGTTGTGCCATAGCTGAAATCCGATCTAATTCACTCATTGCTTCTTGTATAGCACGTTCTAGTTGCTGATTTAACTTTCGGCTCCTAAAAAAATGAACGTAAGGACACGCTTAGCAAACAGTATAAGGTCTTTACAAATCTCGATTGCAACGATCTGAAATTTATATTTATCGGGAATTCCCAAAACTACTCCAAATCGATTCAAAAGCAAACAACTAAGAGCTATCTAATTCAAAATTCAACTTAATCGAATCTTAGAATTGGCCAATAATTCAACTTTCAAACAAATCAGGCAAACTAGAAAAATGCATTTAATTATAGTTTTTTGAAAATTATTTCAATCTAATAAATCCAAAAGCAAAATTTGCAACGAATAAATTCTAAAGAAGAGATCAACACATTTGTTTTTATGTTCGACTAAAAACTTACTGACCCGATTTTTGTTTCAATGAAGTACCTATATTGCTTAAAGAAAATGCTATCTTGAGAAAAACTAAAATCTATTTTGTGATTGTTTATTTTGCTCACTTTCTCGTATCCTTCTGGGCCTTGTGATGTGCTTCCAGACCTTCGGAAAGAGTTTTCAGGCTTAGAATGCCGACAAGTTCGGAATTCGATCGTCCACCGAACCACTGTACCCAAGTTGAATCAGAAGGTGTACAGGCACCGTCCGGCGGGCTGACAATTTTCCCGGGCCAAGCTGGATGACCGCGTGCCGCACCCCACACTAACTGCCCAACACTGAACGATGGTGGAGTGATAGAAAATCCGCCGATGATATTTCCGTGATTGGTATTCAGTGTTATGTTTCCGGGAGTGGAAGTAGTCCGAAGGGTAACTGATGATAGTGAGGACGTTGACGAGGCGGACGATGCTGTTGGCGAATTTGATGGCGATTCTAAATTGAATGAATGGGTGGGTGCGATCGATTGTTTTTTTTAGAAATATAGTTTACAAAGAGTAAATTATGAAGGTTTAATGTTACTTAGACTTTTGTTTTAGTCAATTGTGAGATGTGATGCCGTTTTCTGATGAATATTAGATAGAAACTTGACTTTAGCCAACCGTTTTTGTAATTTCAATGAATCTTGTTTACTTCATGAAGGTAAAATTTCAAGTTTCTTTCTTGTATTAATTGTCAATATTGATATGATGAATGAGATTATGATGAAAATAACACAACACAAATATACACTTTTAGGCGTATGTAAATAGCATAATGCGAAAGTGTAATGGTTATAACATGTACATTTTTTGAGCGTTAAAACTGAACGATAAACAGAAAATCCAACACCTAAGCGAATTCAAAATATAGATTACATGTTGTGATATTAAACATGAAACTTACACCGGTACCAAGGGTTAGTTTATGTTTAATTTAAAACCAAAAGTTGGATTATATGTATATAATCTACATGTTTTTAGCTGAACCGTTTCTAATTGTAAAACGTTTATGTGTTGACATTCATTCGATTCAAATGCAGCTAATATTTTAATTATTTAAGATAATTTTGTTGCTAAAATCTGTAGCATTAATTCCGTATATTCATGTTTTTTATTGCTTAAAATAATTTTTTTTACTAATGCTAGGTCGGCTAAAAAACGAATTGATGCTATTTTTGTTTTATTATACACGTTAATTTACTTCCCAATTAATTTTATAAATGGTGGCATCATTATAATCGTGCTTCGCGTTACTAATCATTTGATTTCGGCACTTACTTATAGTATGGCTCGAAAACTTAATTTGCAGGCATATTTAGATCTGAATATTTATCGGAATCATATACAGTGGCTTAAAACTAAACTCATACATTTATCTGTACGAGGTATGCTCGCTAAGTCATAGATTTTGATAATCGATGGTGCTCTGATCGCAATTTATATTTTATTTTTAAAATTTGACATCTGATTTATGTCTCAATCAAAAATTTTAAGTAGATCTATCAAATCTATAACAGCGTACGAAAACAAATAAGTTTGTAATTCAAAATATGTTTAAAAGCTACAGTACCCCACCATTGAATTATGACCGGTTGCATTTCTGAAGAATTTTGATAATTTTATGAACACTGAGTGTAATTTTTGCTATTTTTTCTCGGTAAAGGGGAAGTTATGTATCTATACCTGTAAGTTATAAAATGGGTAATCCGAAATTCCCAGATTTTCAAACGAAACAGCAATTATAAATAAGTGCAAAAGTACATTCCTTATCATTTTAAGTTTAAAACGTGTTCGAGACAGTTATCAAAGTTATAAATGTTCAAAGTGAAAAAAAAAACAAGTAGAAATCTGTGAGTAAATAATATTGGAAGTTTAGGAAAATTGAGAAGTGAAGTGAAGTTACTATTATTACTAAGTCAGTGGTATAATTTAGACAATATGGATAACAAGGCTGATATTTCGTCAGAAAAAAAAGCGCAAGTTGTAGCTTTATTGAATCAACAGAAGTCAAGCTGTGCCAAAATTGCTGAAATTGTAGGAATTTCGAAATTCTCCATGGTCATTATTGTCAAAACTGTGCGTAGCCTAACCGATTCAACAACGGTTCTTACGAACAAACGAGGAAATTGCCGCGGACGAAGAAGAACAACACAGATAGCGGATAGAACAATCATGCAGAATGCTTTGCTGAAGCGCAACGCACCAGCTAGGGCTATTTTGAGGGATCTGAACGAAGCTGGCGTCAGAATATTGCTGAGAGCTTTGGAACGGCAATTCAAGGAAAACAACTTTTCAAGTAGACGGCCCGCAAAAAAACCAAAATTAACCAAAGTTATGCGCAAATGAAGACTATATGGGGCGAAAATATACAGCAGCTACGGGAGTGAATACTGGACTAAGGTTAATTCCTTTGTTTAGCATATCTCATTTCATATGTCATAGGAAGAGACAGCCTCACGAATCATTTAACTTTCCTAAAACTAATTTTTTCCTAGGTTATCTTTAGTGACGATGCAGGTTGGAAGCGGTTACGGAAAGTAAAAAATTCGTTCGAATGAGGCCCCACGAGAGATATTCAGAAGATTGTGTGGTTCGGACAGTTAAACATCCGCCCCCAGTGATGATTTGGAGCTGCATTACAGCTGAAGGTCCGTGCCCAATCTATTACGTTGAGGGAACAATGCGCTCTAATCATTATATAGACGTGCTGAGGGATGTTCTTCTGCCATGTTTAGATACCTTAGGACATCTAAAGGAGGAATCATCTTCATAAAAGACGGTGCTCCATGCCATACATCGAGAGCTAGCATGAATTGTTTCAGTTCCCTAGAATTGGAGGTTTTACCTTGGCCTGGTAATTCACCTGATTTCAATCTCATTGAGAATTGCTGGGCCTATTTAAAATCAAAGGTGTATAGCCGGAGAAACAAAACAATCGCTGCATTGAAGAAAAATATCGAAGAAGTGTGGAAAAACGACGATGGAATGCGACAAATGATAAACAAATGTGTAGAAAGCATTTTTAGTAGAATACAAGCAGCAATGCAGGCCAAAAGAGCAAGCACAAAATATTAAAATTCAATCAAAATTTATTTTTTTTATGATTAAAGCAACCATGCATAAAGCAACCAATAAATATATGTTATTGCAAAATAAAAACAATTGAATATCTTTTGCTTAATTTAAGGAAATGCTAAATTTTCTAAAGTTTGCTGATCGGTCATAATTCAATGGTGGGATGCTGTAATGTTACTCCAAAAAATCCATGGTACAATTTGGGATTCATTTAATAAAAATTAGGCAATAAAAAGCGTTGGATGAAATGAATCTTATCAGATAGCCTGCGAACACATTATATAAGAGATAATGTGAAGCCACACTTGAAGTTTACTCTTTGCACTTAAAAATAGCAAGTGATACATCCGGAAGAAAAGGAAAAAGGCGATTTAATTCGATTTCTTAGCATAGTATTTTTTTTAGAACTTTTCGATTTTATTTTCCCTATGCAAGGGCGTTTTCAATGAACACTTTTTATTTTCAATTTCATATTACTAAGGATATGTAATAGTTTTTTCTTACTTCAGCCAACTTTCAATTCAATTAATTGAAATGCATTTTCTGCAATAATCAAACTTATTTAATGAATTAATCAATAATGTTCGAACTACGATAAATTAACATTTTTACAGAATCTATAATATGCGAAATAGCATATAATCCACACAATGTATATAAGCAATAAACATTTACTTGAAAATAATTCTGCATCCAGAACGAGCGATTGTCCGTTACACACAAGAGTAGTTTATGACGATACGATATGAACAATGTTTTGCTTGCCACTACAGCTGGTTTGGCCTTATTCCAGAAAAACATCAAACACAGAACCGAAAAAAGAAGAAAAGCTTCCACTGCTGCGAATTTTCCGGAATGAACATTGTGAAAAATGCAGAATAAAAAGAAAAAAGACACCACGGACGCAAAATGCAATATTCTCTTTTGACTTTTATAAATGCGGCGATGTTTTTAACGCGCTCGTTGAAGTTCGTCCGTACGTGAGAGGAGTTTAATTTATGATTTTCATTAGCGCATATTTTTTTATTGGACATTTTTTCATTGTTGTTGTTATATATTCGTATGTGTATAAGAATATCGAATTAAGAGAAGTTTTTCATTACATGAATATCTTTTTGTGAGTGTTTTAATTAAATGAAACATGGTAGAGTAGTAGCAATGCAGAAGTTTAACCGAGATTAATGAAAATACAAGTGTAGTGTTGAAATTGGTAGTTTTTGTTCGTACTGTTTCATATCATTTGTGTTACACGCACCAAGTATTATGCATTCTGGAAGTAATTTTATTATTTTGAAGAACTATTGATGAAATTATATAGACAGTGCTTATCGGATAATTAAGATGATTGACGTTGTCTGGAACTATTTTCTACACGTTTCTGGCACTGCTTTTTTTTAGATGGTCAATGTGCCTGATTATATTGAAATATTTGCGCTGTAGTATTTTTTAAAAAAATATAACAGCAACATAAGCAGAAATAAGTAGTAAACTATTTTCGAATAAACTGAGGTGCTCAATGAAAATAATAGTGTAGTGATTACTTGTAAGAGGAATAATTGGGTAGATAATATAATAGATTTAGCTACCAATAATAATACAAAATATTTTCTAAACTTTATAAATAATAATAAGAAATTAGGTTCAAAGGTGTCATCATTTTTTTTGGGACCTGATTAATCATTATGATGAAGAAGTTTACATAGTACACTTAAGACTTCAAATATACAAAGGCAAAGCAAAAATATTCATATTATCGTAATAGAATTCAATGATTACTTTGCGAACGTAAGAAAAAGTCAGCTCCAGGCTTAGATCCAGTAACATATTATATGCTTAACGCAATGTATAGAAATAGTGTTTTTGTAGCTGCCAATCAAAATTTGAGAATTGGGTCAAAGAACACAACAAGTTCTTTAAAATTGTCAATAGCCGTTATAGAATATCCGTAAAGAAAATAGGAATAAATTAAGGGAGTCATCTTATATTTGTAAGACATTTGCTGGCATTTAGGTATATTCGTAGTATGGCATAATAATCGTAGGCATAATAATGGGTTTAGAATCGGTGGGCCAAAGTGGCGGAAAGCACAGTTACAGCACAAGTACGACCAGAAACATAAGATGAAAACCAAGCCATAAAAAGATCAGACACCCCAAAAACCTGAAAGCTCTGCAAGAAAAATTCTGTGATCCACAGAATCAACATCTTTTGAAATGAAACAATGTTGCTCAGGAGCCACGAAAAGATAGAGAGGAAGCAACCTTTTGTGAACAACTCGTTCAAGAACTTTACCAAAGCAAGGATGAAAATAGGATGATAATTAAAAATGCAGCTTGGGTTATCAGACTCTTGTGGATTGTGGACATATAAGCAGATTTTCAGCTCGTTGGAAAGAAGCCAGAGAAGATCTGAGGATAAATATAATAGACAAAGGAACACAAAAAGGACGATGAAAATGACTTGGCCAACAAGCGATACTGACATCAAGAAACTTCATTAAGGATTCAATTTTTAAAGGATTGGTGCGAATGAAAGAGAGAGAGAAGATGCAGCGACATGAGCTTCATAAGGTGAGATTGAATTCCGTTAGGAAAATCAGGGAGAGAAGTATTTTCCGAAGTGGTCGTAATTTCTCGTGGTTTAGAAATACAGGTATTATAAAGGGAATGGCCATACGGGTTTATGTTGATCAGAGTATATAGAAGACTCGTCGCTTATAAAAAAACCGCGCATAGCCCGCTTGAAGGCAATTTCAGCAGCAGAACGAAGCCTCGAAAATTAAAGTAAATCATCATAAATGCCTGTGATTGTAAATCAAACGCAAGCTGCATCTTTTGCCTTGAGGGCGGACGCCTCATAATGCCGAAAGCATGGAGTGTCAGTTGATTGCGAGGACAAATAGAAGGAGTAAAGTAAACTTACCAATCGTAGCTGCAGAAGCGTCTGTCAAATGGAGCCATTAACTGGCTCCTACATGATCTGCAAAACCAGTACAGACCAGAATATTTGAATAGTGCATCTACAACAACCCTCTTAAGGCCAGCACCTTTTGAGTGAAAAAGTAAGCCGTAAACCCAATACATAAAAAAAGAGGAGAGCTGCCTTTTTCGTCAATGCATTTAGTGTCCATGAATACTGACATAATGATAATTTAAATGTACAAATATCGAGTGCAAAGCGAGCTTAAAGCGCAAGGCTGTGGAGTCTTAAAATTAAGATTTCGAAAGAACCATTGAAACGGTATACAAAAGAACAACGTAGCGGCGCGAAAAAAAACAAAGAAAACATTGTTTTCAAAACGCGATGAAGAAACGAAGGGTTGAATTGCATACAATCAAATTAAATACGGAGTGAAAGTAAACAAAGTTGACAAACTTGACGCAGAATCCTATGCCTTTTCAATCAAGCTTATAAAAGAAAATTTAGCGACTGTCAATAGCATAAGGTAGCCTCAAAATTTTATTCTTCGATACTTTTAACGTCGCAACAGAAATAAAGACGAAAATTAAGGAAATATTGAGGAGAAATAATTGCTAATTGAATGAACCGAAAGGAATAGAAATTGAATGGAACAGTTAATAAAGTACCTGTTTCGATATCGCATTAAAAATAAAAATATACAAGAGAAGGAGGTAACAAAATTACCATGAAATCAAGTGAAATCTTATGAGAATTCTAAATAATGAAGGATGCATTCAGCAAATGAATTGGAATAGAAAAATTTATGAACAAAAATTGTACAGCGGTAGCTCTAAACAATTTTTAATTTAATTTACAATAGCATTACGCTCAGTGCTTTTTTATTTTTGTTTTTCATTGCACCGTTGAATACTCATAATTTGCTGTTTAGTATAATAGCTGTGATTGTAGCGACATCACTTTGAATAGTTTTTTTTTGTCTGAGACATACCTATATACGTCTTTTTATCTTTATTCATTTAAATATATTGACGAACAATTTTGAATACCAAAATACATCAACAATATAATAAAAAAACGATTGAAAATATAATACCCTAAGCCAACATTGAATGAGAAAAATATTCTTTTATGAAAATTAAGATATATTTTAGTATAGATGTATATTAATTAATTTTATTAAGATAACACAGAAATCTTCTCCGAAATAAAATTGATTTTATACTCATTTATAAGCAAACTCGCAAAACCTTGTATTAATATCAATGCAATATAGCAAGTTGCGAATAAAATATCATTTTTATTTGTTTAACGTTAATCCCCACTAGTCTATAATAAATCTTTTATTCAAATACTGGTTCTATCAAATTACCAAAGTCATGTCATTTTAGAATTGTTTATGACATACATCACTTTTCAATTCTATTATTCCTTTCATTTTTCAATTTAAGCTGATGACAAATATAACTTAATGCTGCGAAAATGCATAATTTACCGAGGCCGTTCAAAAGAATAGATTTAAATTTATCTAATCTAGTATGATAGAACATTTGTATACATTACGAAATAACAACAGCAACAACTCAAACACTAAAACCCACGTCTTTTATATGAAAATTATGAGGATAAATAGAAAATTCATCTCAATGTTGGCATTAATTCATGTCTAATTGGCGTGACGAAAAATATTCAAAAAAGCATAGCTACAGACACAAGAATTAACATAAAAATGGGAATATTTTTAAACGTAAAGTATTTTCGGTTCGGAATGCGAGACGTTGAAATCCAAATTGCTTTTGGGTTGTTGATATATGGTAGATAAGTTTCGATGTATTGAAGATTGACTGTGGCTAAATTGTGAGTTTTTAACGATTTGCGGGGCTAGTGCTCATGATCATACTGGATTCGGATGCCCATTTTTGAAACAAGATGAATATCATCACAAATCATAACTGGTGCTTAGCTGGATATTCAACAATTATTAACTAACATAGTTTTGTTTATCTATGTATTTTTTCCGAACAGTTTCAAGTGTTTCACTATTTTTCAAAATAATATATCATATTTGTTATCGAAATGCATAACTGGAATTTCGTAGCAAACTATTTAAATGTATTTAGACAGACTAATGTAATTGTAACTAAGACAATATAGTGGCTTATACGTAACATCTTCAACCTTTATGTATTTTTTATATATTTCAATTTTAACATTCAAGGAACTTTATTTATTCATTGATCAAAAACTTAAATATATTTAATTTCATAACATCTTCAAAGACTTTATCTTAAAAAAAATGTTTATTCGTGTAATTACATTATACGATTTTCTTTGAAAGATACATTCATTTTAAACCAGAAACAAAACAAAAAACATTCAACTCATTTTGTACACTCATAACGAAACACAAACAAACGAAATAATAGAAAAAATACACAAAATTGTTAGCCAATTCCAAAATATATTAACTACCAAACCATTAAGACATGCAAATTAATTATCAATCTCAATCAAAACAAACAATTAAACAATTACAGATAATTATTTTTACATTCCCGATTTATGTGGAACAATGCACAAAAAAAAAAACAAAATCGTAAATAAATGTTTGTGACAAGGAGTGATGAATGAAATTGTTGTGCAAAATACAAAGTTCGTACAGTGTTTCAGATGTAGATGATACTGAATGTATGTTTGTTCAAAATCAATTTCAAAGTAATTCTTTACATGTTTTCCAATCCGTACTTACCATGTGAATCTGGTGGCATTTGATTCGGACTTTCATGAATAATAGTTGTTGTTGTAGTTGTTGAATTGAATTGCGGCGGAGTGTCAACTCGTCTAATTTTAGCATCGGATGGCTTATACATGTTTGTATTGTTTGATTGATATGAGTGGTCTACAAGTAAACATATATACAAATGCATTCAATTTTTCATGAAAAAATGACTTAAATACCAGGTGGACCGGTTAATAATTCTCATATTTGCGTTGGATGGATAGCATTGGAAGCAAGGGGTTGCTTCACAGTGTGAACTCTTCTTATGTTATTTTGCTGCTAAAATCGCAACCTTTCAAAGCGCATTAGATGTACAAAAGGTTTCGAGTTTTTTTATAATTAGGACGACGACGATGAACGAGGTTCGATTGGAGCAAGTGAAGTGATTCACCCTTTCTCCACTTTTCTCTATGAGCAAGCGCTCAACTATGATAGCTAAGTTACGGGCAGTCTAGCGATGTCTGCAGTGTACAGTGCCGGTAAAAATGATAAGACACCCCATGTCTTTCAAGAAATCGTAAAATAACAAAACAATCCCAGGAAGCTGTGTATGTATCTGAGATTGCAGCACCACATTACGTTATCCTGGGTAATTAGCCGGGGATTTTTCGAATAACATACGGAGTAATTAAAGAAAGTTGAATTTCAGGTAGGTAAAAAAGATAAGACAGCAAGGAAAAACCATTCTTTTTTTTCGGGTGTGAACGTTTGTCCCGTAAAGAATACGAAAAGTATTTAAAGAATTGGATTTGAATATTTTAAGGTGAGTTTTTACTAGTTTTGTGTTGTGGGCTCGTGACAATGGGTAGAGCACAGCAGTTGACTGCCGAAGAAAGGAATATTATAAATAAATTACACGGCGAAGGAGAACACATAACAGAAATTGCTCGAATTGTAATGCGAAGCAGATGTGCGGTCCGCAACTTTATTCGGAATCCAGAAAATTATGGCAAGAAGAAGTCAAAAGGGCGGCCAAGAGAAGTAAGTCCTCGGTCCGAACGAAGGATTATTCGATTAGCCTCTAATTCTACACTCACCGCACGACAAATCGCGGCAAAAGCGGGTGTTGAAACGAACATCAGAAATGTTCCAAACATTATCGCGCGAGCAATGTATCTCAAACGCCGTAAATTGCAAAGAAAACCGCCTCTCACCGAACAGCACAAAAGGGCCAGACTGGCATTTGCTGAAAGCCACTTGCGTTGGAAGAAAAAATGGCGTCGTGTTATTTTTACAGACGAAAAGAAATTTAATTTGGACGGACCCGACGGTTTTAGCTATTATTTCCACGACATAAGGAAAGAAAGGAGAGTTTTGAGCAAGAGACAGCATGGTGGCGGAAGTGTAATGGTTTGGGCTGCTATAGGATACAACGGACGGTAAAACATTCGGTTTTTAACTGGAAAAATAAACAGCTTACGATATGTGGAAATGCTTCGTGAGAAGTTTGACAATAATTTGGCAGAAATCGCGGATCAACCGTTTATTTTTCAGCAAGATAATGCTGCAATTCACAATGCAAACGTTGTTAAACAGTATTTTCAACAGCAACAAATTGATGTTCTCGATTTCCCAGCAAGATCTCCAGAACTAAATATAATCGAAAATTGTTGGGGTCAACTGACCCGAATCGTTTACGCTGAATCGAAACAATTTCAAGACACAAAGGAATTAGAAAAAGCTATTACCTCTGCATGGGCCCAGATTTCGAGAAAATATGTTCGAAAATTATATAAAAGTCTACCAAAAAGAATTATAGAAATTATAAAAAAGAAAGGAAGCTCAATAAAATATTGAAATATTACAAATAGTTGCGTTTCATTACTTTAATATTATTCTAATATGGCACAAATGTAATGTGTCTTATCTTTTTTACCTGCCTGAAATTCAACTTTCTTTAATTACTCCGTATATTATGCGAAAAATCTCCGGCTAATTACCCAGGATAACGTAATGTGGTGCGGCAATCTCAGATACATACACAGGTTCCTGGGATTGTTTTGTTATTTTACGATTTCTTGAAAAACATGGGGTGTCTTATCATTTTTACCGGCACTGTATATATTATACATTAGGGAGATAATGGAGACCCTCAGGTAACTCCAGTTACAAGTTGCCTCTCGGATTATGAGAAGTGTTTATCAATTGAGGAGTGTTTATCAAATTGATAAACATGAGAAGTGTTTATCAATTCTGACACATAATTTTTTCCCTTTAAGAAAAGATCCTATAAACTGGATAAGAGAGTATTCGAACTGCATGCATTTTGAAAATTAGTCCTGTCGCCCAGTCCAGAATTAGTCCAGACGATTTTTTATGGCTAAGCCTTTGTTCGGATGTGTTGCTAGACCACCCTTGCTAGATGGAGTTCTGTGGAGTGAAATGACTTGAAGCTGAACTGCTCTTCTGTGAGTGTTGTTCTCGGACATTTTTACTTCAAGCGAGAAGGAGAACGCGTTTGGCCAATTTAGCTCTATTGATGACAGGAGGCTGATTAATCTCCAGCTCTGGAGGAATCTTCTGTCTTTACCAGTTTTCGGGTCAAATATTGGCTACTTTCCATACATGTGGATACCTCCTCAGATGAAATATGGCGTTGATTATGTCCGTTATAATGTGTAGTATGTTGTCTGGTTGGTGTGTCAAGCAAATGTTGTAAATGTTGTCTATGCACGTGATTTTTGACCTTTCAGTCTGTTCACCAAGATTTTCATTTTCTCAAGGTCTGCAGACTTTAACGGTTCTGCATCCCGAGCTTTAAACTAAGAAGATCGTTCGATGTATTTTTCATACTTCAGGTCATCTTCAGATGAGATGCTCTCCTGGAGTGGTATGTCCAAGGAGTCTGCAAAGGCATTAACTTTATCTCCACTGCTATATTTTATGCCCTGTATGCCGCAGATTGCGGACATTAACGGTTTGTTTTTGGCCTTGAAGTATCGAGGCAGTTGCCATAGGGTGTTATCCCCAGGCTCAATGCTTGGCATTAAACTTTCCTACTGCTTATTCTGATGTTGGAATATCTGATCACATATGTAGTTGGTAAGCGCGTTTGCTTCACACTTTATTCTAGGGCCAGCTGTCCCCTTAGCTCTTCGCCGGAGTTGGTTTCTCCTCCGTATGAGTACCTTAATCGACTTAGGGAGTTAGTATAGACTGGGTTCATTCTCTACCGGATTTGTGTTTGTGTTGTCTTCTTCTGCCTGCTTTATGACACTGGTGAAGAATCGAATGAATCCTTTAAGTCGCTGGTAATTTCGGATGTTTCTAGTTTGATTACTTCGGCCAGAGCAACTCGGATAGGTTGATTGATGATTTTCCTCTCTTTAGGGATCGTCAATGTAAAGCTGCATCTCGAAAGAGGACCGGCTTGTGATCAGATGATAATTCGTCGAGAACGTTAGTTGAGTGCGTGTGAGATCCCTATATTTAAGGCGTAGCTGTTTAAAGGGCCGAAGTGCGTAGGGGGTATCATTGGGTACCATTGGGGGTATCAAAGCTTGATTATTTAACTGTAAAATAACTTTTATGCTCGATCCCAGCTTTGTTACCTCTCACAGCGCTTTAAATTAAGCGGCAGTTATTGCTTTCTTTATTCAATCAAAAGAAAAACGCAAGTGTTATTCTTGCGAAAATTTATGACGACGATGTCCTAACGCAAGAAGTTTGTTTACATTGGGTTTGACGATTCAAAAGTGGTGACTTCGTCTGGAAAGGCGAAGATATCCGGCCAAGCTGAAAAAATATTAAGATGCCGCATTGCGAGCATTGTTTGACGAAGATGATACGCAATCTGAAATGGCAGCGCAGTCATATGTGAGACCCCCGAACCGTTTTTAATCGTCTGCATGCTATGAGAAAAAAACCAGAAGGTAGAGAAATGGGCATTACATCATCAGAACGACAGAGAAATGGAAAAGTGCAAAACGGTGTGTGAAGTTTTGCTTCCTCGGCATGATAGAAAGTCTTTCTTGCATCGGATCATAGCTGGAGACGAAAAATTGATAAAATTTGTAAGCCCTAAACGCAGAAAGTCATAGACTGACTCAGGACAATCATCCAAGACTAAATCACTTCGGAAGGAAGACAATGCTGTTTATTTAGTGGGATCCCAAGGATGTCGTTAACTATGAGTTTTTGAAACCAGGCGAATTATTTGTTACCGTTCACTACTGGCAACAAATGATCAATTGAATGACCTCAAAATGCGAATGATTGTTCTATGAGGGCAACCACATTTCAAAGGACAGATGTTTCTCCTAAATTAAAATTATTTCATTTAAGGGGAGATATACACCTAGGAGCCGGATAAAACGGTCATTTTTGTGCATTTTTTTAAGGAAAACTATTTGAAATATCGGATTGGGAGTTTAATTATCTAAAAGTATACACATTCAAAAGTATGCTTAATTTTTTTTTATTTGAAAATATAAAAAATATGCAAGGATATTGTATGATCCTTGGAGCGCTGTAAAAAAAAACAGCGTTAACGGTACCCACTGGCATTTGTTCAAAAATTATCTGAAGAAAAAAATGGAAAAAGATTATTAAATTAGATACTATAATCTAGTTCGTGTCATAGCCGATTTTGAAAACATCGATTGATGACAAAATGGCGGACGTTTGAACATGAATAGTGATTTTTTGACCAAAAATTAGATATTATTTTGGCTATAAAACAAAAACTAAGTAACGAAAAAGAAAAATCATATGACAAGTACTAGATAATGTTATATAAAATAATCACAAAAAGAATTAAGGTAATCAGTTAATTGGTTTCCGAGAAATTTTGGGTACCGATTTGAAAAACGTGTTTTTAAGAAAAACGCGTTTGAAAATTTAGGACTGAATAAATCATAAAATTTGTCAACTAACATGGAATCATCGATACCAGGCCCATAGTGTAAGTCTTTTACTGTTTACGGAATATTCATGGCTTCTAAATTGTCTTGCCGACGCCGTATTCAACCTTCTTTCGTCTGTTCTTGCGCTTGCAGTTCGGCTTTCGCTATGCAAGTTTCGTCTTCTTGCGCTACGTACAAGTGCGCTCCCGATCCGAACGATATTCTTAACACATTCATGACTTCCAGCGATGAGGTGAAACCATTGTTGAATGTACATGTTGCAAGATATACTGCAATGCTAAGGATTTTGGCCCCGCTGTTCATCGTTTTTGGGGCTATTGTCGAAATAAGTTGGTTGCAGTTTTGGGTATATCGACCAACACAGCCTTCCAACAATTTTTCATTGCTGAGGTCTTCGTTTACTGGTTTGATGACATCTAACACCATTTTTGGCAATGCTCAATAATTGTAACGAACATTTTCCAGTTCTCCTTTAGCCTTTGCTCGTTGCAACTGGCACCACGATTCGGGGCCTTCGGGACAGAAATGTTGTTGAGGCTTGCTGTCTGTTGAGCCGTAATGGTAAAATGTTGCTCGTATCGCTTTTTTCATTTCATCCTTGGAGGCACAGTTTCTGCAAATAGCTAAGCCATAGTAAATCTTCAGTATATCTATAAACTTTGCCCTCAATTTGTTTTTTGCTGCTGATTCCAGGACTTTTTTCTTTCATTCGCGAAGAAGGGTTCACAATCGCTTTTGAACCTGACCCACTCATTCTTTTTTTGTAATTTCAATCTCGTTACCATACGGTTTCGCATTCACTAATCCCGTGTTCGTCTTAGAGTCACCATCCCCGGCGTAATTAGTGTACATAACTCTATACTTTTCGGCAGATTATGAAAACAATTCTTTCATGGCGTCTACTTCCATTTTACCTGCCGATCCATCATGATTGGCCTGGCAATTTCCATCGTGATATGATTTCCATTCCTCACATTGCTCAGTATTTTCGAGTTTATTCCAATAGTTACATTTAGCACAATAAGAAGATTTTACAAGAATATCAAAAACTTTTCCTGTAAACTGTCCAATGGGAACCTCAACTCTCTACAATGAGGTAAAACCACGTTTTCGCCCCGTACTATCTCCAAAAACGGTTAGTTTGGTTATCCCAGCACTCGAATTTTGCTTTTATTTCCCGTTGTATTTCTTTTACAGCTTGTTTTAACACCAATTGAACAATACTTGAAGCAGCCTAATGAATGTTATTAACTATCGTATCATACTTCGTAAAACACGTTTGATTATATCGGCTGTAACTAGCTTATTTATAGAAATATTAACTTGGTGTTTTCACCAGATATTTTTGAGACCTGTATCTTCACGAAAATGCAATAAAAAATAAATCGATTTTGCCGACCATTCTAGGTGGATATCTCTCCTTAAGGAGAAATTGAGAATTATTAACCGGCACACCTAGTAATATAACCATGATGATTAGCTGGCAGTAGTTACCACCAATATTGAAAAACACTTACTGCTACTTCGATCATAGTCCGTTGTCGACGGTGACTGTGCACTGTCAGCAGCTACAGGCGACACAACTGAATCGGGTTCAGAACTAGAAACACATTGTACCTAAAAAAAAAATTAGTAAAACATAGATTTAAACAAATCATCTTTTGCAAATATCTTACCATATCACTGCCACCACTACGTTGACTTGGTGGTCTTTCAGGACTTCTGGGACTATGAGTTGTTGTATCGGGTGGACTTGCTGTTCCTTGACTTTGCGCTTGATCGTGATGAGTTTGACCTGAACTCGTACTACTTGCGCCATTAGAAGTTACTCCTCCACCGCCAGCTCCTCCCATTGTTGTTGGAGTTGCTTGTTGATGCTGAACTATCGCCGTATTTTGTTGCACAAATGTTGTGGTTGTGCCAGCCGGATTGGATTGTGGTACTACTAAGCTTACAGGTGCTCCATAAATCTGACCCAACGGACTCATTTGATTGTTTCCACTTACAATGAATTGTTGCCCTGTCGGTCCGTTAGGTGAAAGAAAATTTTTGTTTTGAGGACTTGAAGCGCGTAGAACCATTCCCTGTGGTGTTATAATATTTCCGCATGCTCCGATGTTCTGGATTTGCAAGAGTGTTGTATCGGGAGCGACTACCAGTCCAGCGGGAACTAGCAGCTGCTGCCCAATTATGTTCATGGGCTGAAGTATTTGACCATTTTGAAATATGATCTGCTGTTGGGGCGCAGTAGGCTGAGTATTCTTTTTCATCACTGCGATTCCTTGAATACCAGGGCTTATTTGGAATCCTTGTGGCTGATATTGTGGAGCTAGCTGAACCATAGACGTCTGCTGTTGCTGCATGTTGGGGCTTTGCTGAGGCGAAAGACTCGAGGGCGTGGACGGTGACGAGCTGGAGCTGCTTTTTCGCTTCTTAGCCTTTCGTTTTACATCAGGCGAGGTAAGGATAATTTGCCGAGTTTGCTGTTGTTGTAAGAATGTTGACGTACCACCGTCTTGATTTACGATTTGGCTAACCATTTGACCATCAACGGTCGTGAAATTGGGCTGAATAACATATCCGTTTGGTAACGTATTTAGCACCACTGTCTGTTGACCGATCAGACCATTGTTATTTGGAGATATTAGGTTGCCTGACTGATTCAATATGTTAGCGCCATTCGGAATCACCTTTGTTCCACCAGGACCAGTTTGAATTAAATTCAGATTCTGGCTATTTTGTTGGATTAGATTTGAGTTGTTTAACAAAACTGGTTGCATTCCGTTCCCCGTTGAATTGACAATGAAATTCTGTCCGTTCTGACTAATCAAGTTTCCTCCAGCCGACTGAATCATATTCGTCGAGGGCTGAACTAAGCCTGTCGTCGGGTTCTGAATAACCAGACTATTATGGGAATTCTGAATAATGTGGTTTGCGGAATTCGTTACATCAACGCTATTTACAACGCTACCTTGCTGATTTATAACAGCCATACTTTGCTGATGCATCATACTGCTGTTGTTCGGACTACTTATCAAAACTTGGTTAGTTGCAGATTTGCTGGCCTGGGCAGGAACAGGCATGACAATCAATTGACAGGTTGACGTCATGATAAGCTGGTTTCCTGGTTCGCGCATTGCAGGCTGCAGTTGGATGCCAGATAGTGCAGTTGATACCGGGATCAAATGGTTCGGAGATAATTTCTGAGACTGGTATTGGATTTCTCTGACATGAGAGGATTGAGAATCAGATCCAAGTCCGACTTGCAAGGAATTTTTCTCGGCTGCAGTTGATGTTGTAGTAGCGGTTAGGGTTCTACCGGCTTGGACTGAAGTGATGGTGTTTCTGCCAGTCGTTTGACAAGTTCCATATGAATTACCTTGTTGGTTTCGAGACGAACTCCGTGAAACCGGAGACGGGGAGCTCTTGATGGTGGATGAAGTTGACTCCGAATCAGCAGGAGATGGGCATGTAATAGGGCTTTCGTTGCTGGTGGAGATTGCACCCACCTGAGCTGGGCCCTTAGGGTCTCGTGTGCCTCTAGCTGAGTCTGAGCTTGTCTGACTAAATGTTGTGCTGGATGACACAGGTGACTCGTGAGATACTCCCACCTTTAGAGTGCTGCTGGATGAGTTTGTGTAGCACGTAGGAGCTAAACTTACGAATGCTCCGGGAGAAGATGAAGAGCTCGAAGATCTCCCACCTACTTTTTGGATCTGCTGACTCTGTCTGTAAAGCATATTATGTTGTTGGATTTGCTGTTGCAGTTGTACTTGTTGCTGCGGTTTTAGCGGCATAATAATGTTATTACTATCACAGTTTTGCTCAACTTGAACCATTCCATTTGGAAAATGCGTGACCGTTTGGCCACCAATGGTCGTAGTAGTCGCTTGTTGCTGATCGGTTTCGCTAAGGAAGTGAGCGTTCCTTATTAGATGAGCAGTATGGTTTGGATTCTGATTGGCTTGATGTTTATCGACTAAGTAGTGTTGCTGATGTTGACTAGAAGGAACATTGTTACTTGTAAGAATGTGTTGCGTTTGTGAAAACGTCTGTTGTTGTATGGCCTGTTGGCTGGCAGGAGAGAGACCTTGTTGCGATTGTAGATGTTGCAGTTGGTGCTTATCGCCTATTCGAGAACGTGCAATCATTCGAGGCTGATTCTGTTGATACACGAAATTTGACACAACTCCTGTCTGCAAATGATTTTGAGGTTGAGATTTGATTCCTAAATTGGTTTGATGCTTGGATTCTATGTTTCCATGAAGACTATTTCGGGGATACACATTTTGATTTTGCTGTATCACAGTATTTGATGATTGTTGTTGTTCCGTTCTGACTGGCAGTATGACTTCGTCCACAGATTCTTCTTCGTCTGGATTATAGTTTTCTTCAGACAAAGCAGCAGATGCTGGCGGAGTAGCTCCACTTAAGTCAGGACTGCTAACAACATTCAGTATTGAGTTATGCAATATGGCGGTTTGCTGATCAAGGTATCCAGTAGGATCGTCTTTGAAGTTGGGCTTCTTTTTATTAGACGATGCGGCCGTAGCACTCGGCGATTGGCGGCTTTTAGCGATTCTGGATTGAATCAGTTCAGCCTGTTGCTGCTGCTGCCACGGCGGTGTAATATTTTGGGACGATTGTTGCAGATGCGATTGAGGCAGAGGTGGTATTCGCTCTGCATTGGCTCCGTATATTTGATGATGTTGTTGTTGTTGTTGCTGTTGCTGTAGGCTTGTACTTTGGTTTGTTTGATTTTGTTGCTGTAAAATTGAATTTTTTCGCCATGGTGGTGTTTTAGATAGGGCTACTCCGCCGATTTGTTTTTCATTATCAGATTCCTGTTTTGCTGATTGCTGCGGTGGTTGTTGTTGTTGATACGTTATGCTCGAAATTTGACCTGGCTGTTGGGTTCCGAACATTTGCAATCGAGAGTTATTGACACTTGGAGGATTTGGTACCAATTGACTAGTCTGCATAACATTGCCCGAATAGACTGAAACCGAATTGCATTGTGGAACTGGAGATGTTGAAATTTTTCCGTTGCCCGATGTTGAAAGGGTAGATAGATCGGTGATTTTTCGCCTTTTAATTTCTGTAATTAAATAAGCGAAAATTAGATTAGAGTTCGTGAATTTTTGTAAATATTAATATTAAACTTTTAATGCATATAGTAATAACAGTGGTCTGCCAAAATGGTCATTGTATTAAGTCGAAAATTATCGCAATTTTATATTAATAACCATCAACTCATTATTTGAACTCATAAAACGTTTCGTTTAATTAGCATCATTTGATGCCTTCCTTACAATTAAAAACTAATTTGCCATTTTCGCAAATGCATTGCCCCAACATAAATACACGGCTGCCCATTAATCACTCTAACAGCCCGCTAAGTATAGTCTAAAAACAATATGCTGGGATATACAAGTAACTACTGCATAAATCCATTATGTATTTTTCCCATTTTATCCCTCATATCACCTGGCCCCTAAAACATTAACGCCGAGATGAATGTTGGGCTCGTTGTACGTAGCCTACCAGTCTGCTGACTATCAACATATAGAAAAGTATTTGCTGTAGGTACACGACGAAAAGTGTAATTAATTCTCCAGCATAACTCTTTTATTTTTTGAAAAATGAAAAAAAAACCGACAATGTAGTAAAAACAATACTGCTGCCTGTCCAGGCTATCTTCATCGCTTAAGCCGTTGTACATGTAATGAAAAATGAATGAGACATAAATTAAATATTTGCCAGTGCATTTTCTCATTTTCTTTGGACATTGATGTTATGTGTACGGTGGTTCCGTGCGACCGGTATCGTTTGTTTTTCCTTTTTCTTGGTTCCATGCTCAGTACTTGCGTTTCAGTTCTGTGTTTTGCATTCTTTTTGGGTAATTTGCATATGCGGTTAATTATGATCACACGTGTTGATAATGTGCCGCCGAGTCTGCAGTTGTCGCCATCAAGCTGGATTTTCATCTAATCTTGATAGGCATGTGACATGAATGGAAGTAGGTACATGAAATAATTGATTTTCGGTTAGTAATGCCCTCGGTGGCAGGGTGATCGTTACGATTGGAGATTTTGATAAGAGCTCTGAGACATGCAAGTGACCAGCCAGAAGTTTGTGGGTTTGGTGTTTGTCACAGTAGATGACCGTAGCCGATTGCAAATTAGAAGGCAAAACTGTTTGATTGTACCAAGAACTAACTTGGTTAGTTTACGGGCAGCGACAAGACACTTTGAAGTAAAAGGCTACTGTGCGAGTCCGAAAAAGATTATTTTGTACATAAAATAAAAATAAAAACCACACTACCTCCGAGCGCAATATATATTATTAATTTAGGAAGTGCAAAGAAGTTTGACTTTTAGTTGACACTACCGAGCTCAATGCCAAACACAGACAAATTATTTTTCAATAAAAACAAAATAAGTACAAGAATAAATTGCATTTTTAATTGCTTATGGCTATGATAGGATAATGATAGGACATCATAGATGTGTTTTAAATGACTGGTGTTTAGATATTAGCAGGATAATCAAGAAACTAAAATGATGGTCTAGAAAGTACATAATTGAACGATTTTAGTCGTAGCTGAAAATTGTCAATTTGTAGTTTGAAGCTGTTAATTTTTTGAAGGAGATCAACTGTTTTTACTTCTTTCAGATTCAGAGAGTTATTAAAATTTTGGACCAAAATGGATAATTTTGTATTTTTCACAAGGAGATGATAGAAATAAATTTACAAAGAACAAATAGATGAAAGATGTCAAAGAAAATTGTAAAATGCAACATAATATATTTTATAAATTTTTATCTCTTTAAATTTAATGGATTTATTAAGAAATTTTTAGTACACTAACAGTTTTTCGGCGGATATCTGCAACATGTTTAACTAAATCAAATTCAGTTGACGTGCATAAAGCGATATGCGCGTACTTCCTTAAAAAGAATTTATATCGCTGAAGAAAGGACGCAATATAAAAAGATGCTGCGGAAATGTCGGTGTATAATTAAAAATATGGCATATGTAACTCAAGTAAGAAAAAATGTATGAAAGATAGCCTTCTTGAAGAGGCCTTAGACTTCAAGAACTATGTATAGTAAATTGGAAGAAAATAGAAGTGGAGATGAGAAAAATAGAAAAAGCCCAGGCTAGCGAGCATAGGAAGCAACTACCGAAATTCCACCCACTGTACACGCCGGAAGCACAAAAACGAGCACGAACGCCTGAATCTAGTCTTAACAAAAAAAAAAACACTCCTATGTCAAGAAATGAAGAAGGCACCACTGAACGGCATTTCTGGCTGAGTAAATTGAAAAAGTCGAAAAGAGCTACAGAAGGCCAACTTTTTTGGAACCCAAACCAAAATATTATAGACGGAAGAAACTCCAATCGTTCGGGGTAAGAAAGAAGGCGGTGGTAATAAAGCCTACCTGTTGGAAGACTTCCCCGGAGGGCCTTCAGCATATCGGCGCAGACGTGAGCCCGAGCAAAGTAGGGCTACATGTTCGCCAAATTAGGAAGAAGACGGTGTGGGAGTGATACTGACAAAGTGCGAAGACAACGCGAAATTTGACGAAGCCATTCAAAAAGCTGCGGGGGATTTTGATGAGGTTAGAAGCTCGTCTCCTAAGTCAAAATCGACATACGCCGCTTTGAAAGTCTCACAAAGGAGGAAGAAGAAGCAGTAGCGATATGGGAGAAGGAGAATGGGGACGTAAAATATACTTGACTAATCTTTTACAATGCAAGGAAACAAATGAAAGTTGATTTTCGAGGAATAAGAATTGACTTGCTTTACGAAAGGATAAAGAGTTAGACCGAAGGTTTGCGCTGTTTCAAGTGCATGGAGTACAACCACCCCAAAAAACAAAAACAAGGGATCAGACCGTAGAAGCACCCGCTGGAAGATCGGAAATGTCGGACACATTGCAAAGGATGTTCGGATGAGCTACGCTGTTTGTTGTGCAACGACATAGAGAAGCAAAGTAAGTTTTGAGGTCAGGAGCATGCCAAGCTTTCTGAGAAACGTTTGAAGCGCAGAAAAAGCTGTTGCGTAGATAAGGGGTCTTCAACGACATCTGCAGAAATTCCCTATTACGAAGGAATTGTCGAAAAAAAATCCAGTGATATGGTATTTAGACTCTTCGGGGTATGCAGCTTTATGGGTTGCAGACACTTGGAAGATCCAGGCTCAGGCGATAAATATGTGTGGATTAAAAACCGAGGCATTAGCTTTGTCAGATGCTATTTTTCATGAAATGTCCCATTAAGGGAAATTCGTAGAAAAATAGATATGTTGAAAAACGTTCTTCGAAACCATCGAGACCTTCCGGTAAACGTTCGAGAAACCGGCAACTTAAGTGCCACAGTTTGGGAGAATGGAATGTCGACTCACAATAATGAAAACGGCGTCCAATATAACTCTATAGACCATAATATAACTCTAGTCCTGGATACGCCATTCAATTTAGCAAGAGACTGAAGGGTGATAGTCGAGTACACTGGAAGTTATCATAGCTAAATTACTATCTGACTGCCTAAAGAAAGCCAAATCCAACAGAACTCTAGCCGGAAAAAAAACTTAAATGGAATATTTGGAAGTTGAACATGAAGAAGCTTTTGGATTCACTACACAGTAGCTCTGCTGGCAAGGTCTGCGCAGGTCGAAAAGGAGTAACCGATAGACTCCGGTGAAATCTATCGGTAGATAGATCGGAATCCATCGGAAACTTAAGCAAGGCATTACAACTGGAAATGACTATAAATCGGGAAAAGGAGCAAATGTGACAAACTCTCCGCGAAAAGGTGGACCGTGTCTAACACTGAAAACTAGTATCCGATAGGCTCCGTTGCATGGGTCCCGATTTACCCATGGAGGCAAATGTCATAGGGCATATTGTAAATTCGCTGATCAGATCAGAAAAAGTTCACACCGTCCACCGGTAAAATGTCCCTTTTTTCACTGAAGAAAGCATCAGGACCTGACAGGTCCATGGGCTAGATAACATACCAGCGGAAGTGTTTAAAGCGTTGGTGGAGAGATGCTCATCATCATTGCTACATATGTATAATACATGTTTGTTGACGGATATGTTCCAGTCATGGTGGAGTGTCGCGCAACTACCTCTTATTGCATAGGGAATGGGGACCCCAACACACCACCAGTACACACTCCCTGTATGGTTGATACTGCAAGGAGACTTCTAGAAGGGTTGATGAAGTTAGAAGCGACTATACGAGGTGCTGGCAACCTTTCGAAAATCTAACATGGTTTGACCGAAGTGGCATTTCATTAGGTCAAACCTATTGTGTTTTTGGTCACACTGGACTGTCTTCAGCGATATTTTAGGCTTAGAATAGTTTCAGGAAACGCACGGAGGTGTTCTTGAACAGATTAGAAGAAGGAAGAGAACTCGTAGCTGTTCAAGTACGAGCGCGAAGGTTTGAGCTTTGGAGAAGTACTGGGATACGACCTCTAAGGGTGTATAGACGATTAGGCTTATTCCCACTTTGGCTTAATGGCAACCACGGGGGAGTAAAAGTTTACTTAAGCCAGTCCCTAACGGGTTACAGTTACTTCAGGAAGTACGTGTATAGAACAGGGAAAATCAGGACAGAGTCCTGCAAATATTGTGCTAAGAAACGTGATGACGTTTTACATACATTTTTCTATAGCACCCACTTCAGAAGAGAATTGGCCTTACCACATCACAGACAATTGCAGAGATGAGGTTACGGTCAGATGACGTCTGGTCATCTGGTATTGCATTCGAAAAAAGAGGAAGATCCCTGTGATGGGTGAGTGATGGTTTTTAATGAATAAGAATACACCTTTTGAAGGTTAAAAAAATACGAAGCGATAGCACGTATAACGCAAGTATAAAATTTGTTTACCATAACCTCTTTCCATTGCTTAAACATACATTCAATTTGTATCAATGACTCATGCTTTTATACAAACTTATCAGCTATTAAAATCAACAAACCTGGCAAAAATCGACCAACTATGATACCCAAGGCTTTCATTTTTGGAAACTATGACAGAAAAGCCGATTCAATATCACTTAATTTTCTTTCCCGGGGCGATATATGCATGTCTTTTGTGAAATGTCCAACGGAGTATGACGACGAAATTGACATCTATGTATATATGCCAACAGATTGCAACACATATAGAATTTTCACAATAACTGCATTCTCTTTTCGCGAACATGCAATTTAATTTACCCGAGTTCGACATTTGCCATCCCATCGGCCTCTTGCCACTTTACTATCCATGCATTATTTCTTTGATTTTAATTGACTCGGACTGGAACTTTTAGTCCCGTGATCACCTCTTTTTGCGCCTTCTTTTCCCTCGCATCCCAGCAGTGTTAACCTGGCGGCGACATTAATGACCAACTTCTCTACCCGTTTCGAAAAAATGGTCTTTGATGCAATCAAGGATACTTTTCTTTTGTTTTTGCTCGTTCGCAAGGACGATTTCCATTTCACGATTTTCGATGGGTCGGGGCTCCTTGTTAATATATTGCCGTTTTTTTTTTGTTCTCGTTTAGCGCCAGTATTGTGTCGCATCGGTCGGTCGGTCATAATGGAATGGGATGAAAGCAAACGTAAAAATGCAAGTGATGTGTGTATGCTTGGCTGCAATGTGAGCGATATGCAAAAGTTCGAAAGTAAGGTGGCAGAATCTAAAACGGTTTCAGATTATACCCTTCGGTTACAGGATGTGCATTCAATACAGTGGATACTGTTGAATTTTGGATGGAATTTTATACCGTTAAAAAAAAGTAGCACACATTTAGTAATTCACTTTGGAATGTATTCAGTTTCCAGTTAATTTTCATCATTTATGGTTTGATAGTAGGTTCAATTTGTTCAATATACACTTGAATATTTCATCCTGATATGCTAAAGATTAGTTAAAATATTATCTATTATACATAATAATTAAAGAAATACCACAAACATTGAAATTTCGCGCTCATATCACTTATATCGATGCATTATCTAGTTAAATCCTTCTTCAACTGTTAGTTGGAAAAGTTCTGGAAAAAAGGATATGCACATGAAAATATACGCACAGCCGTTTGCATCATCAACATGGAACATTCATTACTACTGCAGTCAGTCAGTCTTTCATGTGCGCTCATCCGACCATGGAATCACTCAATATCGTACCAAAAACCATATTGCATACGGACCCCATGCACCTACTCTACCCCTTTTTTCAGACTGTTGGCATCAAAGTAAAACGGAAGAAATACCTTGGACGGACAGCGAACATATAAAGGCGGATAGCCTGCTGAGTGGATAAGGGAAGTTGGTTCAATAAAATATTCCAAAGGTTTCATTTTGGAATTGCGCGCTTATTTTAACGGCTGTTTGTTTCCAACCATTCACAAAAAGGAGAAAAAGAGACTCGGCGAATAGAAAGACCAAGCGCAAGTACCGATGCACGAAATTAATAGCAAGTGCATTGCACTAGAACAAATCTACAGTTTCCTTGCGAAGTAACCGCATGAAAGGTGGGAGGTCTATGATACATTTTTTTTCCCGTTGGAAGTGTAACTGTTTGTTGCTCAGATGCAGCATTATTTCTTTTCGCTTTGAACATAGAAAGGGTGCATTCGTGCTCGCTTGAAACAAATACATAATACGACGCGACATAAAGCATTAAAAAGGATGTGGTCGTGTTTGTTTTTAAAATGCAGTCTACACCCCCTCGAGTCTTATAAGTACTTAATAGTGGAGTGAGCCGTCTGTGTCATTTCATGTTCACGAAAAGAAAGGACTTGGATGACTGGCTAACTGTCGCACAGTCTTGTGTTTTTTCATTTCGTGCATCGATAAAAATCATGCGATAAAGAAAGAACGGTGAAATTCAGGTGAAATGTAAATGAGGAAACGTAAAAAGGGCGAAAGACAGACGACAGGCATTGCAACAACTAATGATTTTCATTTACATTTCGTTTCGATCAAGACGATAAAGCGAATTACGATCTGATAGCAAAGAAAGTATGATGAAGCTGGCAGAAGGCCTAATTACATTAGACTTAATTTTGTCCGAGGGAGGAGTTTTGACATTTTTCCAAATATTGTATTTGTGCATTTGGAATTAAATGAACAAAGAATTTCTTCTTTGCCTGCTTCGAATGAAACAAATCTGCATTGTTCTTTGTACGTACCATTAGCATTATCTTCTCTGACTTTCTGACTATTTCGTTTTTGATTTCTCTGACTATTTCGTTAACAAAATTCATTTTCGATAAAAGCGTTTAAAAGGAACTTGTTCTAGCTAGTTTATAAGAATTCTATCGATCTTCTATCGGAGATTCAATTCCATGCTTCTCATACTAAAATATATTGCTTATGACACAGAAGCTGTTGGAATTATCGGTGACTGTAAGACTGAGACTAGAACTATACTACTTTTCTTTCAAGATGTTAATGGAACATTTTTGGTTTTATTGATTTGGGAATTTGGGTTTATTTCACGAAGCATGGCAGGTTTTGATTTTTCACTGACTGCAGATGAAAGAATAGCTGCGAAATTCTAACATAGTTGTGAAGTACGATATTCATAGGCAGACATGTACAGTGTGAAATCTACTCTTATTAAAGATGTAAAAAATGGCTCTTAAATATATTAATGGATATGCCTACAGAGCAAAAAATTAAGTCGAATAACTTCTTTCACAGAGACCGACAGTAAACGACTGCTTTGCTATTACCTATGTTTCGAGAAATTGAATTGATTGCGTGGCAGGATATCATCCTATCTCTAAGCATCAATGGGGTAGGTTATGTTGGGTTGTCCTGGCTGAATAGGTCAAGCTCATAGCTTTTGATCTATAGTGAAACCAGGTAAGACAATTTGAAGCTTAAAGCGGTCATGGAAGGACCCAGAATTTTGTACGAATCGAAGGATATACCTTAACTTCTGCTCAGGAAACATACGTGTGGTTCACCAGACAAGGATCACTGAAGTTGCATTATCTGGTTTTCCCAAGCACCGAGCAGGGACATAGGGGATACAGGATTGCTTGGGAGTTTCCAGGCTTTTGACACTTTTGCAGGTGTCACTGATTAAGAATTGCAGTTCCATGGCATGCGCCGCTACAAATCAGTTGCCAATATCGAACAGTTGCTTGCAGTTAGTCCGGTTTAATTTTTTTAGCTGCGAGGTTATATAACTGCCACATATTTTTTGCTATCCTGCACGTCTGAGTTGCTCACACCGCAACCTATATCATAGTACTGAATAACTTAGATAGCAATTGAGATGTCTGGTGATCCAACTAGGGGTAGACTGGCCTCATGCTTGGTTAACGGATTCGATCCGGTGTTCATCCTCTCCAATCTCTTTATGGCCTGGGGCCCAGTAGCTTTCTTTTCTTGCCTAGCCTGTTCGGGCTCCGAGCTCAGTCGAATAAGCTCTTTAATTAATGTAAGATAGAAATCAGTGCTTTTACTAAAGCTCGAGTGTCCGTGAAAATTTTGAACTTAGCATCCGTAGTACCTTTGACGTGTAATATTCGCAAAGACTTCAACCAGGAAAATCCTACAGTAATTAGGAAGCCTGAAGAATACTTCTAAACCGCGGTCTGTAGAGCATGCTACATCACCTACTCCTGCCTTGCCCATCTTCTATTGTCGCTTGATAGCTTCGGTTGAGCAAAGTGCAAATACTGCAGTAACGAAAGGATTTGTACTCGTTGTGGTGTGATTCCCTAAGTGTAACAGCAACTTTTGCAATTGCAGTTCTAACAAAGAGGTCAAGCGCGGAAATCTGAAGCAGAACCTTTATTGTAGACGAAAGAGTCACTTATAATACAGAGCGCCACCAATCGCTATGTTTGCACAGGTGATTTTATCCAATGCCGTCCACCACACTAGGCAGTCATTAGTGTAAATTGTTGTGTAGATCCAGTTCGTTAAAGGAGGGCTGAGGCTCTACGTCTTACACTACATCCTCTTCCTGGCATAAATCGCGTTGCTTGCCTTCTTTACTCTTTCCTCTAGACTCACTTTCTTGCTGAGCTTGCTATTTAGAATAAGACTCAAGGGCCAATTGTGCGTCTTGAGCCACCCAACCTGATTGGTTTTATTCCAAAAATTCTTGTATTTCGTTGTGAAGAGTACAAGACTGGTTTGATTGGACTTGATGCCAAGGCCTCCGGATTGCGCCCACTCATTAATCAGTATATAGCAGTATATAGATAAGCTGGTCAAAGGTGAGCGGGAACCTACCCAAAACTATGATCGTAATGTCATCGGCATGGGCCACAGCCATGAGTACCCTGGTCTCCAACCTATTTAAAATTCTGTTTGTCATCAGGTACTACAAGAGAGGGGGTAGAGATGAGATTGCGTTCCCTCCTCATTTCGTCGATATGAACATTTGTTCAAGAAAACTGTTCACTTAGCTACAGATGGTTGAGTAGAAGATTTATTAATGGGTGTTGTATGCATATTATTGAAGGCACAATCAATGTCAAAAAAGACCCCTATGGCGTACTCTTTATAATGGAATGTTTTTTTCTAACCCAAGGAATAGCCCATGAACAGCAAGAGATTTTCTTTTTGTGTATGCCGCCGGACCTGGGGATTTGAAAAGCTTGAAGGTGTTGATGGGCTAGACTAGTTTGTGCTTGATCATAACTTCGTCAAAGTGACAAACTTATAAACTTTTTCTTAAAAAAAACATCTTTTTATCAAGTCATTGGGTTACATTCTGATTTTGGACACTATTAGACTCAAGATATTTCCAGAAAGGACTTTTCAGTAATCATTGTGCATTGAATAGTGAACGCCAGGTTGAAAAGACAATTCATTGCTTGCAAATACATAGCGCTACAGCGAACTTTACCACAAAGTGAATTCTGGAAAAGTTTTGGGTAAAATTATAATGTCGATGCACAGCACACTGAACTAGGACCTTAAAGGTCACCTCAAAATCCTGGAGGATATCAGGCCCATAGAGCAAATGTTGAATCTCAGCGACCAAATGAAAACCGAACAAGCATTCGGGAAGGGGTTCAAGGTCGCAATTTTATTAAGGGACAAATGGGAGGATGGACCACCTCCCTCGTACAAAGGAGCGCAAATGCGGTATACGGATGGTTCAAAGGTGGATTGTGGAGTAGGAGCAGGGATCGTAGGTCCCAAGAGAAAAATTAATTTCCCTCTTCTAAAGAAGGCCACGATCTATCAAGTAAAACTATCCACCGTACTAAGAGCCTCACAAATAATAAAGATAAGGAACACTAAAAGGGTTAGAATTAAGATCCTATCGGATCAATTACGATCAAATAAATTCAGCTATACTTTTAGAGGTGAGAGAAGCTCTAAATGAGATAGGGGCACAGAATAGACTCGAGCTGATACACCAACTGATACAAAGACGAGGAAACTGATACCAAAGCCAAAGAAGGAGCAAAAATGCCCTTCATAGGCCCTTCTCCGTACTGAGGCTTTATAAAGGCAGATACGAACAAGGAAATTAAAACATGAAGCAAGAAAAAGATCGAAGAATACTGGCTTAATATTGAGGGTTTAAAACAATAAAAAAAATACCTTGGTTTCGATAACAAAAGAGCAAAAGAAGCAGTGGCTCTCTGCAAAAGTGACCTAAGAGCCCTATGCGGAGCATTGACAAAAGTCTATCCACAGGATAGGTGAGGAGCAGGACGCCTACTGCAGATACTGTGGAGAAACCACATAGTGTGTACAACATCTGCTCACACTCTGTCCAGCACTAGGGAGAAGAAGATTCGAGCTCCTGGGCTAAGCTCTTCCCTCCATCAGGGACATCACAAATGTCGCGCTAAGGAGCATATCCAGGTTCATTAGAAGCTTGGACATCCTGTACGACATAACGCAGAGGAGGCACAATAGACCCAGGAGGTCGCAGTGCTAGGATCCTTCTAGACTCACTCCAGGCTATCAATCAATCAACAAACAACAGATACTTTGTGAATGCGTCGTGAAAAACGTTGTACTAACATCATTGTACGACATAAAGGATAAATTCCGAAAACTGTTTTACTTTTTTTCAATTTCTTTATCATATTTTTTCGAATTGGGTTGTAAATTGTAATTTGTATTTGGATTTGGATAAATGATACTCCAAGCATATCAAATAAACAAAATAAATGTTTTCTAATTGCTTCGCAATAAAAATAGTAGCTACGTAAATTGATTTGACTCAGTTTGAAATAACACATTTTTTGTAAAACTGAACTGTAATTCGCTTACATGTTGACATAGAGTTCATAATAACCCTAAATTGCTCCATTTAATTTTGCCCACGCAAACAATACGTATAAACAATGCCCGGAAAACTCACACCATTCACGAAAAAGTTTCAATTTAATCTCATTGTTCGCATCGTTGAGTTCGAATTGAAAGGTATCAAGCATAAGAAAACGTGAAGACGGAAACAAAGCAATGATCGGACCGGGAATAAATTAAAAAATAAGAAATCACCCGAAAACAAATCTTTAAAGAGCGGTTCCGTTTTCTTTTAGTTTTTTTTTTACTTTTTTCCATACCAATCGTTTTCTCACTCCCTCGCATCATTCAACAAGGAACCAATGTTGACAAAAGAAGACGACTTTTGCGGTTTTATTTCATTTTTTTAGCTTTACCGCACTCGATGAGAAGTGACACTGACAATAGACGGACAGACGAACGAACGAATTGAACGAACGGATACAAGATGACATCGAATTTATTTTAATTACATTGAAAATTACTCCCGGGAATTTTTTTTTCTTCTTAATGAAAGCCGGAAAGCGAAAAGTTACAGATGAGAGGACCATGAAAACCATTAAAATGTCCATAGAAATTCTTGTCACAATTGTGAATCGTTTTGCTGGAAAACGAAAGAAACTGAGTTCTCAAGTTGAAGTCGTGCGTTCATTCGATAATTGAATTTAATTGAAAGTGAGCTGAGAGAGGTTTGTGAGTAGGTAATGTGAAAAGTTTTCAGACATTTTTTTCCGAATTTATTTGAGTATCTAATTGCAGATGATGATGATAGCGTGTCGTTGGATATAATTAGGAACACGAAAATAATCAAATTGATTATTTTGTTTTAGAATGTGATCATCAGCGAATAAAATTAGAAAAGAATAATACCATCAAAACAACGACAATGTTTTTTGTTGTTTTTACATTATTTAAACTTTTTCAATTATTCTTAAATGAGCTTGTAAATAAAATAATATATGTACTCCGAAAAAAATTTGCGACTTAAACCAACTTTGTAAACCTCCACACAAATCAACACTCATTGTCTTAAATTAGCTACTAAAATTTTGAACAATTTCGCGTCAGTTTTGTATTTACTTTTTGAAAAGCAACACACAAAACAAACTCCAATTAAAACTTTACCCTTTGTTGTGAAAAAGTTGCGAAACAAAATGTGCGGTTTCAACGCATTTTTCATTTCGCTGGTAGAATTGTGAAAATGAGTAGAAAAAAGTTTATGCGATGATAGCACAGAAATATGGTGTCGAGGAATGAGAGAAATAAATTTGGTGTATCTGCAACTTATGTTGTACGAGTCGAAATATGTTCAGATGAACTTGTTTACTGGATTATTTTATTTATAGCAGAAAGTTTATTCGAAATGGCCTAGGATGTATCAATGGGGTGATTAATGATGTTGCACGTTTAAAAAAATATTTTTTATGACTGTTTTTTGCTTGAAATGTGCAAAACTTTGGCATGATTAAAATTGTTTTGCTGAAATTGATTTTGATATATTAATCAAGATTTTTTAATAATCCGCTGATATGCTTCAAAAATACAATACATTAGCAGTATGCCGTCAACAACAGCAGATTCAGAGCAGAGATTTAGGATTTAGCTCTCAGTGAACAGTTATGCTGGAGACAGATTAGAATTGAATCTGGTTTCGCGAATCTCCAATGAGCTTCGAGCTTTTAAATTTCTTTGTTTGAAACACTAAGGTAAAAGTTCCACGAGATTCACGAAACCAGATTCGATTCAAGTCTGTATCCAGTATTAAAACAGATTCGATTCAAGTCGGTCTCCTGTATTAGTAGAGATTGGACATCTGTGGGTGCTCGTGCGATAAATTGAATAGGTTTGTGGAATAAAAGTTGAGTGTGTGTTGAGTGACAGTGAACTACAAAACTCTGTGGAAGAAGTGGAGAGAAAAGCTCCATAAAGATTAAAAAGAGGTACTTTATGAGGGAGTGTGTGTGTGAGAGAGAGATAGGAACACTAAAAAATATACGAATTAAACGAGAATAAAGTGAATTACAGAAAAGAGCAATGTAATCCATGAGCACAGAGGCACAGAGATTACTCTCCAAAAGATGGGTGAATGTTCAATTTAACAATATACTGAACCCTGACCTTGGTTTTCGTCTAGGAATCTGCCTGGTTTTGTGGTCTATCAAGCTGACCTTTAAAAAAATTGAGTTACGCATATTTCAAAAACATACCAATGCAAGATTTGGACGTCATATTTACGATGGCAGATGGAGAAGCAATCCCATAGCGCGACTTTGAGGAAGAAAAAAATTACCTTATGGAGTTCGTCTTCAAGCGATAAAACAAATCAGACCGACAACAGCAAAAACTGAAGAGAAAAACTTGCGAAATCACACACCACATCACTGATCACCGCCAAGAAGAAAATCAAAAACAAAAATACTTCTTCCACGTCGTCAGCGAAAGAAGAGTTAGAACTGGAGTACAGTCAAACGATCATGGATCTTCATCTGTGAGTCAACGAAATGCAGACTGAGAAAGAGAATCCTGTATTTCCACCACTTAAAATACAAGTTCCTACGAAACCACAGAAGATATAAATGATAACGGCAGCAGCACAGACGGAGCAGAAAAGTGCTACGGTGCCAATTATAATTAGAAAGCTCCAAAAAAAGTGGATTTAAAATGACAGGTCCCTAAAAGACCTAAAAATTAACTACGAGTCAGCCAAGTGTTGCTTGTGTGGGCGTTCAGGTGATTTCCGCTACACCTTTTGACCACCGTAATATTCCGAAATCCTTGACTGGGGGAAAAGGTGAGATTTCATACTTATTTTCTACCAGAATAGAAAAACCTTAACGTGGTGATTCAAGGTGTTCGTGGCCTTACACCAGATGAGATCCAAGAGGACCCGCCGGGTCTAGGCTTCTGCCCGGTGAAAGTATTCTTCCCAAAAATGAAAAGTGAGATTTCTAAGTTGGCTGAAATTCTCCTCTACCTACAAGGTTAAGGCTTAGCGACCATATGGTGAGCAGTTTTACCATGGTGCTAGTAATTCCCATGACCAGGCAGATTGCATAAAATGCGAAGGTGATCATCATAATGGATGATCGTCTTCGTATTTTAGCTGTACCAAGCTACGCGATGAATATGCTAAATGTGTGAATTGTGACGATGGCCATTCGGCCAGCTACGGAGAGTGACCGAGGAACCCCACGAAAATACAGAAGACGTTTGCATAAAGGACGAGAGCCAACATTCAAACTCCCTACCCATGTTCCCTAAATATCACAGCCTACAACCCAGGCCCAAAAACCCAAAAATAACATACAAACTAGATCGGCGCAGCCCCTACATCCCACAGGCGGATATTTTGACGCAGATGCTCTGCAGCATAGAAGAACAATTCCAGAGCATGATGAAAGACGTGATGGAGAAGCTGGTTCAGGGGATGCTCTGTACAATTCCAAGACCAAAGCTAACAAAACCCATTAATTTCTATAATTTATGTTACATAGAAAATAAATACCCATTGATATATAAATATAAATATATATATATATATATATATATATATATATATATATATATATATATATATATATATATATATATGTATATATATATGTATATATATATATATATATATGTATATATATATATGTATATATATATATATATATATATATATATATATATATATATATATATATATGTATGTATGTATGTATATATATATATATATATATATATATATATATATATATATATATATATATATATATATATATATATATATATATATATATATATATATATAATTTATGTACCATTTCTAAGGCCAGCTGTTTGTCTCCACATCTCTCAGCTGCAATCGATATCGTAACATAAATTGGCAAGAAGAGGTTAAGGCCCTGAGCTCTTGGTGAAAAGAGGCATAAATCACTATCACGTCCAATCTTCTACCCTGCAACAGGTGATACTAACCGGCATAAAGAAGCACACAGGTTCTTTCAAATTCATAGCGATTTCGCTAGAAATACCAACTTTGGCGCATATCTCAGCAAGCTGTTTGACGATAAAGGTCCTGTGTTTCTTGCAGGAGATCTAAACGCTCTTCGCTGCCACTGAAGAGACGTGATACGTAATCAAACTGTTATTGAGCTGCATAGATTCTTCATGGAAAAATCTATAGGCCTCCATCTTCTATAGGCCTCTATCCTCCACATTTCGGACTTTCATAGGACTTTCGCATAATCTCCACCAAAATCTGCGACTGTCTGTTCTCGGTGAACTTCCATCCGACTAAAAATTGAAATTCTTCAACATAGCAGATGTAAAAATTGACGCGCTTCGTCGAGGGAAGAAGAAAATAAATTGCCAAGCTTTCTAAGCAATATGAAGAAACACTAGAAATCTCCAGTGACACAAATAGAGCAATAGAAACTCTGACAGGTAAAATCAAGCATGTGAAAGAATACAAAACGATTCAAACTCCAGCAAAAGGAGATTACCCTTACGAACTTCCAACATATATTAAAGATCTCTTAAAGAGGAGGGACGAAATTCGGAGAAGAGCTAGGAATACGGGTGAGCTTAGCATTAAAACGGATCTAACGTCATCAGCTGTCAGATCGCGCAGTATCGCAACGAGAAGCAACAGCATGGAGGCTGGTGATGCTAATTACTCGTGCATGACTAAGTACTTCCGGCTTAAAAATAAAATTTTTATGCCACCAATGGGTTGAAATACGACAGTCGAGGTAAAGCTGAAATCTTCGCAGAGGTGCTGGAACTGCAATTTTAGGAGAACCACTTTTGGGGGGACAACGATAGTGAAAAAGAGGAGAATTTTGAGCCTGCAGATCAAATCCATGCAACTCCGCCAGCAGGATATACTTTTGAATCAAACCAACTAGCATTGAAGGGGACAAAAAAAGTGGTTTAATCAAGCGCAAATCACCTGGATCAGATACAAATTGCAAAACTTGGTTAAACTTCTTACCAGACAATACATTGATGGACTTAACAGACATTATAAATCCCACCTTTAATTCGAGGGGCTTCCCAGAGGTCTGAAAGACAATGAATATTATGGTATTCCCGAAATCAGGTAAAGATCTCCAATTCTTTCAAAACTGTAGACCTATCAGATTCTATTCTCCGCAGGAAATATCGCTGACCGTTTTTCTGCTCGATCGGGTAACATACATAGTTGTGGAAAAATTAATCATAACGAAAGAACAATTTGGCTACACTCCACAGAGTTCCAGCTCACAAGAATGGTACAAGACAAACAAACAGGATTCAACCAAAGAAAATTAACATGGTCATGTTCGCCGTCGCCAAGGCGTTTGACAAAGTCTGTCATGCAGGACTGATTTTCAAACTACAGCACTACCGCTAGTGCAACTCGTTGCATTTTTTTGAAGAGTAGAACTTTCTGTGTTAGAATTAACGACAACCTTTCTAGAATACAGCCAATAGAAGCTGGAGTCCCAGAGGGCTCACCACTCTCCCCAATACTATACGATATGAAAATAGTCCTGTACGCAAACGACGCATGCGTATTCTACAGCTCTCGGCAGGCAAATGCCATATTCTCAAATCTGCAATCTTTTATTGATAAATTTATAGATTTAAATTCAAATGAACGCCGAGAGAACGTAAGCCATCTTCATAAAAAGACGATATGCGCAACAGCCACCACAACAAACTGTAAATCACTTGACAATAGAATAGCAACGTAAAGCTAAATACTGTCGAACTGACATTCGACAATACAATTTTTTTGGATAGATTACATAAAAAATAAAAAATTAAAGACAATTGCACTGTATTATTCAACCAATGTTGATATACGGCAGCACTGCCCTCTACTATTCATATAAGACAAATAAACACCAACTGCAACCATGTTAGAATCTCGCCGTTAGGAAAATACTCTGGATTTCATGGTACATTAGGAATACGGAGATACACAAACAACTACAGATAGAGAGAATGGGTCTATACATATGGGACAAAACAAGTCAACTGTTTGATCGACTAGATGGACAACTAAATAGTACCTGGGACCACCTAAGAGTAATTACAACGTCTTTTAACGAGAGATACCAAAGCTTTCGGCAACTAACGGTATAAACGGTATAGTGCGGAACACTTGCACTAAATAGCAAGACAAGGGTAAGGTGAATATTGAACTGGGCTGAAGTTATTGCCCACTCAGAGGAGGGAAGTCAAAGTGCCGCAGCAAAATATAGTTTTCAGCATCAATAGCAACACAGATAAATACAGCTTCAAATAGAGAACAATGCGCCTGTAAAAGTTTTCCTACATTGAAAATAACTCACTTCATAAAATCTATCCACAATCTAATTATAGATAATTTTTGTTTTTCAAACAAATACATATATATTTCACCAATTCCCTCTTTCACCATACATATCCATACGAAAAGAAAAACTTCACACACAAAACTACAAATTATTTGTTTTTTCCATTCAACTTTATCTACAATTTACCACTTCTGTTATTCAAAAACAACAATAAAAAACCTATCGCCGGCTACAGTTTCAACTGCATGCAGCAGCAGCATCTATCTGCCATTCTATAATATTTTCATTTCCATTTCACTTCGACTTTTTCTTTTCTATTCGAAAAGCAATAAAATCCAATTACAACTTTATTTCAAGCTAACTTTCTCTTTGTGTGCTGTTTCATTCGATATACAAACGAGATGAGATACGAACGAAGTCTCTGACGCTGAACAGGACAAACAGCTAGAAGGATGAGTACAACAGCCAGTGTGGACCATACGGCGATCGGAACGACAAAGTTTACTGCAACAAAAAAAAAACTGAAATAATCCTAAACAGAAGGAATAACAGAGAGTTTTGTAGGATGTTTTTGGGATGAGTGGAAGCTGCATGCATACGATACTGACATGAATGTATGTATCTTTCTTCTAAAGCTCACTGCTGAATAGTACTCTCTGTTCTGCTATTCGGTCTGGATATGATACTCTATTTTGTGTTCCTTTTTTTTTCAGCTGTCAGAATGATGTGAGACAATCAATGTTACCCATGCAAGAACAAAGAGAAATTTTTACTGAGGTACAAGCAAGTTGGCGGTAAATCTGATAAAGAATAATTGAAAGTAAGATGCAAACGGAAAAGATTTGCGACTATTGTGACATTGATAGGTTTGTATGAGTTTATGGTAGACGATGAAAATTTAATCAAGACAAATCGTGTCTGCAGAGAGGATTTTTTTGCTTTACGGATAGGAATGTGCATATGAAATAAGAGTCGCATTGCAGACATTATTAATAATTAACTATTAATAATTTCATAGTAACAAATCACTTTTCATAGCATATTTGAAGAATACATTTACGCTTTTCATCTATTTTCGATTGTTATAGAAGCGGTAACAAATTTCACTTCGGAAGTTATTTAAGTTATTAATATGCATTTAATCCGCTCTTACATCTACGTACTACACACTTGCATAATCGAACGTAAGATGCAACCTGACTTACTCGCCTTCACATACTCTTACCGCGAATCAATCAGATATTAAGATGAAAGATCTCACAGCAACAAATAATCAACAGATTGATTCAAATAAGCTGAATAATATAAGAAGATCTCCTTCGGCAATTCCCAGAAACGTGTTTTAAGTTGCTATATAAAACACGGCGAAAACTCGAATATGTACAGTTGATTCGCTTCAAAGTAGTTGGCAACAATTAAAATGATTTATTTAGTGTTTTATATCTTCATTTTATCATCAATGGCAATTTATAATGCCCATGAGACATATATTCCAAACGCAAGACATCCAGGTAATTTAAATCGCATCAAATATAGCTGTCGAAAAACACACTCAAGAAATATCTTTTTAAATTTACAGATGTCAAAGATAGATGCTACCTAAAAGAAACAGGAGATTTTGTTGATTTCAATCAGTCGATTAGTCCTAAAGGTATTTGCGCCAGATATACATGTCGCGATGATTTCGTCGTTCAAGTAGATGAGTATGTTGAACTGTACATTTTTTATCTTAACAAAAGATTGATATTGTAACTGACACTATAGATATAATCAAACCGAATTTCAAATTATTTCAGATGCTCACGATTTATGCAACCAGATAATTGCATGATAGTGCCACGAGATTTGAATCATACTTTCCCAGACTGTTGCCCGAAATTGAATTGCATAGATAATGATGGGAACATTGAGATAAGAAATACAAGTGGATGATTGAGGAACATATACAAATTAAGTGAAGTTAATTTATTGTTCAAAAGGTTTATTATAACTACATATAATTTAAGCAAAGTTATTTCGTTTTATTTTTTTTAAGCTTTTGATTTTTTTAATCGAGTGGGTAGACTTACTAGTGGGTTACTAGCTTATGCGGTCCCTGGGTCGAATGCAGTTGTGAAAGATTAACTATTATCATACATCGGGTTTTGAATTAATCTAGCTCTGAGTATATATCTGAGTTAAATCAAAGACAAAAAGAGTTGTGAATGTCTTCACTAGCTTCAACTACATGAACTGGAACTGTTTGTAAAGGAATACCTTTTACTTAGTTTTTTTTTAATTGATAAAATAACAATTAACTTTTTCGGAAATTATTCCCAAATAAAATCAAAAACTATTTCTCACTTTTATAGTTAATTAATTTATGTCTCTATTAGTACGTTTTGATGGCATATTCCTTTTTTTTTTTTTACTAATTAGTGACATTGGGTTTTGTAGCGATTATTATGATTAGAGTGGGCCTTAGCACAACTCAGAACCAGACTGAAATTTAGAGCCAAGAGTGCAAAGGTCCAAAACTGGAATGGCTACTGCCATTCAGGAGGCTAATTAAAAAAAAAAAGAACTGCCCCAGGAGCAGGGTACCCTAGAAATGGCCGTGAAGGCCCCTCGTCCACATTAGCGGAGTACCCTCTAAACGACCCCGACGGATGCTGGGGTGCCGCTTTGCTAGTTCGCTGCGGCTGGGGTGGGTTCATAGAAACAATGGAGTCGGTCGGCTCTCAGAAAAACGGGATGCTACTGATGATTTCATCCGTCATCATATAGTAGCCGCAAACTGGTATAATAAATATATTCAAGGAAAAAAGGGGGCATAGTTCCGTAAAGGAAACCATCCGTGGCTCTGCAACATGGGCTGACTAAGCAGACCCAGTGCTCGTGTCGACACACGGAGCCAGAAAATTGAAAATTCTAAGCGGAAAAAGGGGAAAAATACTACCTCTCTTTTCGAAGGAACTCGGGTGAGGCAGGCAGCTCCGGGCCCCCGATGGTGGCGGAGCCCTGACCCCCGATGGTCTGGGGTCCTCCACCCACTGACATTGGCCTGATTATAACAAGAAAACTGCCAAAAATAGAACGAAAATGACCAATGTCCATCCCTTTTTGGGCTAGACCCGATCAAACTTCCTTCCTCAGGTCCGCTGCTGCCTGGCTGATTCAAAATGCATGAAATTTTACGACAAATGTGAGTTGATTACGGTCAATGAATTTTGAAATATTAAAGTTGAATATAGAAATTTAACAAATTGTTTGATGAGGCTCGGAAATTCCCACAAAAAAGAGAGGAGTAGGGGAAAACAAAGCAACAAAGTTGTTGTTTGACTCAGATCCAGCCAATGGTCCAAGTCTGGACAAGCTGCAGGAACGTGTAGGTAGCACCACGCCAACCCCACGTAATTCACCACAGCTTGAACCAAACCTAAGCCAAAAGCCGAACCTGGGTTAAAGCAAGAAATTAGAACAGGGCTTGGGTTAGCTTCCCGACATAAAGTGGGGCAGGGGCCCTTCGAATGACCTGGACAGGAATGGCGGTAAACCACCAATTCTTGTTGTCCGAGGCCAACCTCCGGGTTGCTCCCAGAGCCAAAAAGCTCAAAGAAAAGACAAACACAAAGGGAAGCTACCCAAGAGGTAAACTATAAGGAAGTGAAGCTAAAGGGATGGGATTGGGAAGGATATTTGCGGCTATTGGGAAGAGCGAGCTCTGCTTGTCTTTATAAAGGGCTTGTTCTATCGAACGAAAATGAGATTGAATCGCAAGGGAGGCGATTCTAAGACATGCAAGTGAGAATGGAAATTTAGGATTAAAGACGTAAAGTCTAAGGGGAGTATGAGTCGAAAATAAGTTCCGGGCTCCACGTTGGGCGCTATTTGTAGCGAATAATAAGATTGGAAGAGGCCTTAATACAACCCAGAACCAGACCGGAGTCCAGAACCAAGATGGCTTAGGTCAAACAAGGTGGAATGGCTAATGCCATCCAAGAGGTAAATAAAAAAAAATTGCCCCGAGAGCAGGGTACCCTAGAAATAGCTGTGAAGGCCTCTCGTCCGCATTAGCGGAGTACCCTCTAACTGACCCCGAGGGATGCTGGGATGCCGCTTCGCTAGCTCGCTGTGGCTGGGGTAGGTTCATAGAAACAATGGAGTCGGTTTGGTTCTGCGTTTATATTTATATTAATTGGCTACAGCCTACCCAAATCCGTTTTGAAGCTTCCATTTGATATAATTAGCTTTTGATTTTTTTCGAGAATTTTAATTTAATTTAAATATCTTCGTGTTATTAATTTACTTTCGCTGAAAATTTGAAAATACCAAACCTTTTTGGTTCTACATGTGACCTTTAAAAATCAATTAAATCTTTTTTTTTGAAACTGAAGCGTTGGAAAGGAAAAATTGACAACATCATTTTGTAGTTAAACATAACCTGCTTTTACCTTGTGAGTATTAACAAACATGGCATAATTAATTTAAGGATAGTAAATTTCGCTACATTGAATAGAGACATTGCGAGTTACGATGGGTTTCCTGTGATTTTTGAGGCCAATACTAATAAAGCTAACGTACTGTTTTCATTTGATACTTCCTAGATGTTTTGTTCTCCCCCTTTTTACCTTTTTCTTTCTTTTGAAAGCTACGACAAAAAATTTAGATGTCTATTATCATTTATCAAAGCTATTTTGTCTGAAAAAATACACACAGGCGTAATAGAACAGCCCTGTGGCAAATCACTGAGAACTAAAACTGCTTTTTGGCCTATAACTTCCGATTCAGCCATCGCATTTTAACTAAATTCACACAGTATTTGAACCTTATTTCCCAGACAACATTTGATGATAATTGGGTTAAAAAATTAGAAAAGAGTTGCCAGCTATGGTGGTTTTGGTCAGCAAAAAAAAACTTTTTCCCCATAACTTCCGGTCCAGTCGTCAAATCAAAACGAAGTTCATGCAGTAAATGGACCTTAATGTAAACCAAATGCTGTAGGAATTTCATAAAAAAATCATAAAAGGGCTACCAACTATGACCATTTTCGTAATTTTTTCGAATTTCTTTACTAAGCGATTATGTCATTAGATTTGCAAATGAGAATGATCCTGCAATGAAAATTAACAACAAATATGATTGAAAAGTTTTGAGGGTGGTAGCCCTAAAATTCTTTTCACCCCGTATAACTTCCATCGTAGTGATTCAATCGAAACGAAATTCACAAGGTGGGTTTAACTTAATGTGAAGTAATTTGGTATATATTTTAAAGATATGAATATAAAATGTTTGCAGAAACTTTCTAAGCAGTTGGCTGACACGTAATAACAATTAAAACAAGTAATTAAAGTTTTCAACAACAATGAAGTTATTATTTCATTGCTTAAATAGTATATTTCTGCATTCCTTATGACTTGTGTTTGTGGAAAATGTGGAAAATTTTCAAAATATGATGGACAGAGATACCCAAAACGATTATATATTAGAAAATAAAAAAAAAATAAAAAAATTCGCACCAAAATCTCATGAAAACATTCAAGGATTACAACCTCATTTATGGTGACCAGGGTTTAATTTTGAATTAAATGCAAAATTTAAAAAATTAAAGATATCACATTTACAGTAGCATCGTCTGTTTACTTTTTCTATCTGTTATGAATAAGTTTACCATATCTAATGTAATTGTCCTCCACCACGGCAATTTCCTTCATATCATGTAATAATGCCCTTGTAATCGAACTCGAAACTAAGACACTATCATCCGTTTATCACAGCAATTGTGCAAATCCGTGGATTGCATTCATGTCAACAATCTTAAGCCTACTACTTATAATTAGATTTGATATCAAGCTAGCCTTCAGCCACTTAATAAGATTCAATTCTCAGCTCGCTATCGTTCACATAGCGGCAAAATGCCGCGTTAATACGCGACAGCCGTGTTAGTACCTAATTCGATCTGTCCAATGGACAGTCCAAGGCTACCACCATGCACCGAGTGTATATATTAAAACGACGACAGATAAATCCATTATGTGTGATATCGTATACACTGGATTTTAATTGACCATAATTGGAATTAATTCCGCAAATTGCTGTAATCTTCAGTATGTCTGAAAACCCTTTTGCAAGTTCTCGGCTCGTTGATTGTAACCGGCGGCGGGGGAAAATCGCAGATGACCGAGTTCAAATTGCAATCGGTTCTTCACACAGCAGTTGCAGACTACTCTCATTAAATGCGTATAAAATACCATGATGGATACAAATCGGTGATAGGTTAGTAATGTTAGAAGGAAGACACGAATGGATGCTGATATCCGACACATGTTCGTTTGTGGTTTTCGTATGTAGGAAACGGATTTATTTAAAGTCCTATTCATGTTTCCAATTCTATTTCCTTTGTTCAACGGTAGATGTGATGGATTCTAAAGGGTTGGTAACGGGAATTCACGTTGTGGATATGTATGGTGTCCATCAAAATGATTGCCAGTCTTATTTTGGTCGATGCATCCTGTATATCTAGTTTTGATTTAGTTTTTAAGTTTTAAGGCTTGATATTAGTTAAACTTATTATCCAAGCAAATTAATCTTTTTCAGTTAATTAGATAGAATGTCCTTAAAAGCTCAGTAAATCAAATTAATTCTTTTATATCGTCAGTCTTTGATAGATAAAATCTATCGGAAGATAAAATTCAATCTTAGCCATATACTTCCAACATCAATACTTCTAACGATTCCTATAAATCACTAAGCTATTGTCATTTCAATAATAGTTTCCTTCCAAATTACCCCAATCTGCCAGCAATAATCGAAATTCTTGCTGATAATATGAAATGATTCACGTAATTTGAAGACTCGGTGAAATTATAGCTTCTGTTGGCATGGTAAGGAGGACACAACCTGAAGATGATGGCCGAGTAGAGAAAACGATGTCTGCCACTTTGTTTCGAACGTTCAGTCTGCTTTCTTCTTTTGTTACTATCACCCTCTCCCTGTTTACCACTGGCTACTCGAAAACGCTTACCTTGACAAGTTCGTTATTCTTCTGGCTGGGCACTACGGAGCAAATGAGCCTGACGTTAAAGAACATAAATTACCCTGAGAGTGCTTGCCATTGTTGTCATTGAAACTGTTTCTTGGGCTTGAATAGTTTCTGTTATATTTTTCGGGGGGTAACATTGATGAAGTGATTTTTTTTTGGACTAAATTAAAGAAAAGTATAGGATGCTTTGAAAAAAGAAGAGATTGACTTTTTAGGAGTAGTTTTTATGAAACTGGAAGATATAAAATATATGAATGTATCTTAGACCCAAAAATTCAATTATTTATCACGGTGAAATAGAATTGTGAAGTGTTTTGCGCGGGTGTTTTAAAATTGAATTATTAAGGGGGAAAGTACATGTAACTGCTAAAAAAAAATCGTTTTTTGCTCTGAAATGCTCTTAAAATATACCAAAAAAAGTTTTGAAGCGATATTCGTATTAGTTCTCGAGTTATAGTCAGTCATAGGTAGCGCGGCGTCCCCCAGGTCGATGGAGCTTTAAAACTTTAAACGCGTTTTTCTCAAAGTAGTACTTTTTCAACTTCCGTACAAAATATCTCAAAAAATATTGAACCGATCCGGCTCAAATTTATACATCTATAAAAGAGTATTATCTACTCGTTGAATTTACATGTTATTGTAATTTCAGAAAAATAATTAGCTTATTAATGTTTAAAAAGTGATTTTTTTTGAAAAATAATCGTTTTTTTTGTTTAATCTAAAATTAATCTAAAATATAATTTTTTTTTATAAATTTTATTGGTTAACTAATGAGCTATATATCTCATGTTGAAAAATTATTAAAAAAATATTTTCACTTACTGTGAGACATGTACTTTAAGGATTTAATATTAAAATTTTTTTGAATAAACAATATATATATATTTTAAACCCATCTGAAATTAGCAATTTTTTGTCGATTTTACATGTATTCCACCCCCCCCCCCTTAAATTAAAATGCCCACACTTTTAAGAAGTATGTTATAAGTAGCATTTCGCAATCAGTCATTCATCTGAATGATAAATCAACAATAAAATCTTTCTAAAATATTGTTATTTTTTGTTAATTTATTAATTCAGTTTTTTCAATGACTAATTATATATTCTGGCCATGCATAAACTATGCAGTATCTTTTATTCTGTTGGCATGAGTACTCACAATTATCCATGCTAATGAAAACGGCAAATTGCGTGAAATATTTGCACTGCCACCGCCAGCAATATCCTCTACATTAATGGACGGACATGTGTATGTACATATGCAGCCTGTATCATGTACCCGTTCTTCTCTATTCACCGATATCGATGTACATGCTTGCACACTAAACTGGTGCAATGCTTTTCAGACTCTACAATCGAAATGCTTTGACACCGAATGCAATTATAGAGCGTTAATGAAATGCATTGTCGGATTTCTACGCTGTAGCATCACGGTGATGTACCTTACCTACTCGTACTTTCACCACATAAAATTTGAATTGAATTTTCGGTGAATGCATTTTATATGCAGGCATACCCATTTGACGACAACCGATTAGACCCCGGCAGCAATGGAATGTGGAAAACAGTGCAGTGCATCTATATCGCGTGCAGTGCATCGTGTTCGAAATAAATGGAAATTTTCGAGAGGAAAATTGAATTATGTCAAGGAAAGATATACTCGCTGCATAATTGATCGGTGGAAAGCTGGGACTAAAAGAGACATGGTTGTAGGTTTGTTAATGCGATTTCAGTTTAAATGAATAATATTTTAAAACGATGTTGATATGTTTTGGTAGTAGGTGATACGAAATATTTTCGTCTATTCAAAAGTGGAAAGAGGTCACGAGTTTGGAGTGATTTTCATCGTCCAAAACATGTTTAAATAAATTGTCACCTAATTCAAACCCATTAACGAGCGAATTTGTGCGTTTCACATCAATACCAAGGCTGGTCTGGCTGTTCAGTTGCCATATCCTCACAGAGGACAAGAAATCAAGGACTATTTTTATAATATCCTGGAACGTATTGTCGATGTTTTGCAGTCAAACGACGTGAAAATGTTTTAGAGTGACTTCAATGCGAAAATCGGACGAGAAATGGCGCATAGAGGAATAACTGCAGCACACAGTTTACATTTAGAGACCACTGATAGAATTCGCTACTAGCAATGGGTTTAATGTAAGGTCCGCTTATTTCCCGCACCGAGACATCCACAAAATAACGTGGGCATTCACAAATGGTCTCCCATTTAAGCGGTTAGGTCACTCTAGAGTTTCCAAAAAATCATTTTTTTCAATGGTCGCCTTAGAACCCCAAAAATGATGTCCGAAAAGATTATGGTCGGAACACATCTCTAAGTACTCGTTTTTCAAATTTTAATACAGGGCCGCCTGTTCTGCAGCGAGCTCCTTTTATCAGCGCTACACTGAAAAAAAATTCACATGGCACCCAGAGCTATGTAACATAGCGCATTATTTATGGTCCCATACGCTATGTATATAGTACTCTGAGCTATGCAATATGGCTCCCAGCGCTATAATGTCAGAATCTACATAGCACGTGGTCCTATGTAACATAGCGCATTATTTATGGCCCCATACGCTATGTACGTAATACCCTGAGCTATGCAGTATGGCTCCCAGCGCCATAATTACATGGCGCAGAAATTATGGCCCCACACGCTATATTACATAGTACCATGAGCCATGTAATATGGCTTCAGTTGAAGAAGATAGCTCCAATTATAACTCGCAGCCATACTGTGTGTGAAGACATATAAATGTGAGTATCAACGATAGAAGCACTGTGGACGCCGCATCCTCCGAAACATCACGTCACTCTACTTTAAGGCGAATGGCCACTACTATAGGAATAGTGACCTATACCATCAATCAAAAATCGCACCTCTTTCCTCTTACTTCGTTCACCTAAAAAACAACTCTATTCGACGCGCCATAGAGCACCCCAATCCTATCATCCAATCGCTCCATTCTAGACCTGGATCTTAACGATCAGAACATCATCTTAGGAATAGCTCATAGGCAATGAGCTTTTCACTCACAAAATTTGAAGTTCCCAAGTGAACTTGTTTGTTTTGTTTTACTTGATCAAAATCCAATGATCTCTTAAATTCCATATTTCTCTTCTAAGACACCTTAATTCCGGACACGAACCGACGTTATCTCTCTCTTTTCCTTAAAACACCCAAGGTAATTAAGTAGATGAGCTTAGCTACAAACATACTATATACTGTATTTGAAAAAATTCCAAAAAGGTTAGAATTTCGAGCCACAAGCCACTTAAGGCAAAGCTCAAACGTCCATCTATCATGTTAAAGAAATAGTTTAAGGTCATCTATTTTAAATTCCTCGCCATTTCACTACCACAAAAACCTACCCCCCTCAGTCAGTCAGAAGCACTGTGGCCAGATTTGGCTGATTCCCGCCAATTGAATTGGCGGGGGAAGTTTCTTGATTTCGCTTGTTGGCGGCTTTAGGGCTATATAATGTATTTGTAAAGCTGAATTTGGGCTATATATTGTTTTTGAAAAACTATATTTGAGATGTATATTGTTTTGAAAAACTATATTTGGGCTATATATTGTTTTGAAAAACTATATTTGGGCTATATATTGTTTTGAAAAACTATATTTATGCGATATATTGTTTTGAACAACTATATTTGGGCTATATATTGTTTTTGAAAAACTCTATTTGGACTATACAGTAAAACCTTTTAATCGGGACACATCGAACCACCTGAACAATCGAACTATAAAAATACCGCAGGATACAATTTCTTGAAGAAAATAAACTTTGCACTGAAAAAACACATCGCGCCAGACGCCATGTACTATAGTCCTCCACGCCATTTACTATATGCTGTAAACACATAACAGCGGCCTTTTCGCAGCGGCACCGCAGGGGGAGGCGCCGCAGTTGAATTTGGTGAACCACAATGCAGCGACAATGTCGCTGTCAATGCAACCAAGGCATCAACCAAATTCATTTTTTTTTCCTTTTGTATTGCTAAATCCTGTTGTACGAGGCTTAGGTTAGCTTATCACAATACATATCAGCCATCGCTTGTCTATTCCACCAGACCATTCAACCTAATTCAAGTACACTTAATTGAACCTAGTGGTGAGGCCAACCTACGGTTGGTATCACCGCTAGCGATGCAGCAAAATTAGAAATTTGGCAAATTTTCCCGCTGCGGCAAATTCGGCCGCAGGCATTGTGCGCATTACCATACAACACAGTGCATTCTAATTTTTTGACTGCGGTTCGCCGCAGCCCACTGCGGCAAATCGCTGTATTGTGATTAACCTAATAGTCCTCCAAGCCATTTACTATAGTCCCCCACGCCATGTACTATGGTCCTCCTCGCCATGTACTACAGACCTCCATGCCATGAAATGGCGTGGAGGACTATATTACATGGCGTGGAGGACTATAGTACATGGCGTGGAGGGCTATAAGCATAGCGCCTGCTCCTATGTACTTTTCGTCAAGTACTATGGCGTGTGGCGCTATATTTTATCACAATCCCGAAATTGACTATATACATGGCGCCAGAAGCCTATAAATTATGGCGTCTGGCGCTATGTGTTTTTTCAGTGTAGAGAGAAGGTGCTTACGTGCTATACGGAAGATCTCATTGAAATAATTTGTTACCTGACTAGTCTAGACAAGTTTAGACTTGTTGAAAGCCTGTTTCAGTGAGTTAGTGTAGCGATTTAATGGACAGGGGTTTTGCTTGGAAACACGTCAACTGAACCGAAGTCCAGAAGAGGGCCTGCGCTTTGTAGCTCTACGCGGCTGGGGTAGGTCATAAAGACATGGAGTGTGTTCGCTTCCAGAAAAAGGGGAGAAATAATTTATAAAAATTTTCAAAATTAAGAAATAAACTACAGAAACTAAAATTGTCAAAACTGTCTAAATCGGTACTAATTTCGCTTTGCTTTTTATCAGCGCTATAATACATAGCGTTAGGGGCTACAAAATATGTAGCCTGCTTTTTATAGTGTCAGGTGCTATGTTTATATTCATAGCGCGAGCAGTATATAAATTATGGTCCTTTGGATTTTGGAGCAGAGTTATTTCAATACTGCTTTTTCGAAAATCAGTAGAAATCTAAATTACGTTTCTGTTCTTCTGGATGCACAGCAAGCATTACTTATTACAAAATATTTTTTAGCATCTGAACAAAGAAACAGCTAGAATTTAACGTTTACTGCGATATGTTATCTTGAGCAGTTTTCAAGATATTAATTTCTTCCTTATTTGAAAGCGTCGAATTCCCGAAAACATTCCTGTAGCAGCTCAAGATGTAGAAATTCGAAAAAAACCCAGATTATTTTTTTTCCATAAAATAGGTAATAACAATCACTTGGTATGGATCCTGTACGTTGAATTTCGATATTGCTGCTTATCATCGAAAATAAGTTGCAATCGAAATAATCGAAACTAATTTGAATGTTTATATTAATCTTCATATGAAAGTGGAAATCATACTCTACTCAGAGAGCCCGATGAAAATTCTTATTATATGGAATTATTTTGAAATCTTATCTGCAGGCCATCGATTCGTAAGTGAAACTTATTTTATCCGATATTTTCCCACTTGTCCTATTCCTTTGCTTCATAACAAAAAAAACATTCAAAATGACACTGAACTATCTGAAATTGAAATCAATGTGAATAAATTCAAAACGATTGGATAGCCGCTCCGATTCCTTAGCACGACAAAGTACAATTTTCAATTTTACCTCCTTACCCAAAAGTGAAAAATAGCCAGACAGACCCTGATAAAATGCAATTTTAAATAAACTCTTCACTTCGTCTTCTTTAACGTTCAGGGACCATACATTTTGAATAGAATGTTCCTCCAACTCCCCATCATATTATCCTTTGCTTAACGCTTGCCGGTTTATGGCTATTGATCCTGAAGAGGAACTGGCAGAAACGGCTGCCATCTCGGTCTGCAATCCACGATTCTTCTGTCCCTGACTAGCCTGCCAGCCTCCCTTCTCTGTCTTGTCCCGCCAACTCGTCCGTTTCCTTTTCCTTCACGTGCTCACAAAGTGCACCACGGGAAACTGCACTCAATGCTTTTAATGCTTCCTAAAAGCGCAGCGCTTGGCTACGTCAAGAACGAACTAACAATTCCGAAGGAGCATTGACTATACGAAAAGATATACTGTAACTGCCTCTCTGCGGAGCTCTGTGCATATAGAACGGAAACGTTCGAAAGCAGGATAAATGTAAAGACCCGGCAAGTTTATTCGGTAGTATTGCTCTATACAGTTGCAGTTGTCTGTCGGTTTCGTGTTGGACGTCATCGTCTGTCTTCGGTCGGGAATCTCCAAATCCCAACAACAGAACTGCAGTGATACTTAATTCCAAAAGGAAACGAAACCTTAATCCGTTTTGGAAGCCAAATAACAGCGTCAAAGAGAACTTGCCATACATAAAAGCTTAGCTTCGGGACGAAATAATGATGAGGGCAGGGACTTGGAGCGCAAAAAAAAACGAGATTTCATTTTCCTAGTTGGCTGATAGTGCCGGAGAGAATGTTTTGAGAATTGAATACTGTTTGGGTTAGGAAACGGATTCTGCAATGATGGTTGTTTGTTCGGATGAAGTGGAACTATGTTCATGCATGTTACCTGATAAGTGATTTTGTGTGCTTAGGAAACATTTCCAGATCTTTGATCAAATATACTTGGATTCGAAATCGGTAAATAGTAGCCAAAAGGATTTATAAACAAAAGTATGATAAGTACAAATGCAGAAAAGAAATGTATCAAAGTGCTCCAATAAAAAAACCTTCTCAAATCAGAGCAGAGGAAAACACAATTTTCACTGGCTATTAAAACTTTAAAATGCAAGTTGTAGAGTATTGGATCAGACTCGTTTTGTCCTTATATTACTCCTGTCTAATTATTGTTTAGAAAAATAGTAATTAAAGACAGAACAACTGCACTTTTCAATTAATTTTTAAGCAATGACTGATACTCTTTTTTTATAAATATTTCGAATGCAAACTACTTTCATCTATTTTTAATTTTTCTGTTCTTACTTTAATGAGACGCGTGCATGCAGATACTAGTCAACTCCTACGAAACGAAATCACTTCGTAACATCATCATTAATTCATTATTTTGCAACAGACAGGATAAATCAATTTCCTCTTTTACTTTACAAAATCCTACCAACAATAAAAGTTTTAGTTCACCATTCAATTTGGTGACGAAGCTTTTCTATCTTTTATCTTCTCTTTTATCTTAAGTAGTAGTAATGCAGACAATGAATATTTTAAAACAGCCAAATTAGCAGATCCTATTATGGAGTGTATGATATGGATAAAAAAAAGGGGAGTAAAAAATGAAACTTAACTAACCTTTATGTATGATGTTTTGCTGTTGATATTCAAAGTATTTCCTTTGATGACTGCATACTAATGGCGATGAACGGGCTGGTAATCCATTCTCCAGAGGTATTTGTAATAGCATAGTAGGAACCTGTAATGAAAAACGTAAAAAAGTGATCAAAGAGTTTTTTTGAGTAGATGATCGGGCTAGACAAAAGCTTCTTGAGGGTTTTTATGGTGTTTTGATTGCTAATGAAATTCAATTAGATGCATACTTAAAAGTTAATGCGTTAAATGCTGAAATTTCGAGTATGTGTGAATATGAAATTACTACATGGAATTTCCATTTCTGAAGACTGAAAAATTATTTGCTCTTGTTTATTACTTGTATTTGCCTTTTATTTAAAAATGATTACTATTATTACTATAAAAAGTCGACATATGAATTAATAAATAACAAATATCGATCGAACTAAATGCATCTTTTTCCAAAAAATGATTAAATACGACTGTCCGTGAGCTGTGTTTTTCACAGAGCTGGTGTGGATGTTGTACCCTTATATAACTGACGTTTCTGTGAGAACTTAGAGTTTTAAGGATTGTCAGAGAGTTGTTTGAGTGTTTTTAAATTATATCGAACATTTTAAGTGCACTGTCTCGTATGTAGTTTTAAACTGGCCCAATTCTTAGTTCTTTGTGAATGTCTGAGTTCCTTACGTAACAAGGGATCTTGAAGACCTTGCAAAGTCCGATGTTTTGAAATACTTGTAGTTTTTTCTATTTCTATTTATATATATATATATATATATATATATATATATATATATATATATATATGTATATATATAATAATAATAATAATAAGATAATTGTATTCATTAAATTGGACATACATTACTTAACTTAAGGGGTATTTAACATAAAAGATCTTATATTGAGCGGTTATTCTATTTTGGCCTGCTAGCTATTTTTAGATTTTTATTATAGTTTTTGATAATTCATTTATTTTTCGGTTTACACTTATAAAATATTACCTAGGTAGTACAGTACCTGGGGTTGACTTAGTTATATACATAATACTTAAATACTAACTTAATTTACTAAACTAAATCTAGCTGATGTCTAACTACAATTAGCTTAGCCTAATTAGACCTAAGCTTAACCTAGGTCTTAATTATCCTTACCGATTCGTCGGAAGGCCAACCTAACTGAACAGCATGCCCATGAGCTGCCAGTGTCCTGCTGTTTCTCTCTTATTAGAGCCACTCGTGCGTCCGATACCCCGGATCAGTCCGTTTTCATGTCCGTCAAACCTTGTCCCGAGGTCCCCAACCCAGTTCCTAACCGGCTCAAGTACTGTCTCCTGATATAGGAGAAAGTTCCTCGGCCACTTTTTAGTTACCGGGTTGTAAAACCTGCCAGTACAGAAGCGCAAAATTCTCCGTTCGCACATCTCCGCTTCTGCCATGGTAGATTATAGCAAATGGATTTAGCCTTTGTCTTCATGCCCATCTTTTTGGCTAAAAGATGTCGGATGCGCTGAAATGCGGACCTGGCTACTTTAATTCTATGTCGGACATAGGGGTTGAATTTCATGGATGTCTACTCAAAGGTAGCGCAATGTAGGGCTAGGAGTGATTCTAGAAGCTCCGAACAAGACAGCGACTTTTTTTAGCCTAATTGCGGATGTTTTAAGACCCCCGATACTTTGAAGGTCTCCTGAATACAGTCAGCTTTGTTTTCCAACTATTAAGTTTGATGCCCTATTCTTCAAAATAAAATCTAAGGTTAAACATGTAATCTTCGAGGCTCTTCGCTGCTTTGAGCGGGTCTTAGCTCGTTGCGAATAAGAACGTGTCATCGGCATATAGGAGGATTTGAACTTGGGGTTGGCCTACTAGAATGGGAAGATCAGCGGCGAAAATGGAATATAAAACAGGTTCATTGACAGAACCTTGCGGCACTCCTGACGTCACAGGTTCGCGGAGTGAATTTCCTCCATTAACGCTTACATAAAATTGCCTGTTGCTAAGGAAGCTTGCGGCGAGTCGTATTATTATTTCCGGCAATCCCAACTTGATTAATTTGTAAAGAAGACCTTCGTGTCAAACACTATCGAAGGCCTTCTCGATATCCAAGGCGCAAACAACCATTGGAGTGTCTCGCTTATTCACGTGCATAGTTTTTTCTATTAGTTTTAGCAGTTTGTCCGAAAGCTACGCATCTGTAGAGCAGTTGAGATCTCAGAACTTACTTAAAGAGTATCAATCTATTTGTGGCACTCAAACAGGATGATTTTAAAAAAGGGTGACTAGTCATGTAGGTTTCCTTTTGTTTCGACCAGACGTTATATTCTGCACTACACGAGATAGCTTTAAAATCAAATAACTCAAGGGGCAAACAGTTCTTAAGAGGGATAATTTCTTTGAACCGGGAAACAAATATGTGCTTTGCAGATTTGGCTATCGATGAGAGTAGCTAGATGGGTCGCCAGTGTTGCGGGAAAGTTAAATCTTTGCCAGGCTTCGAAACGAGAATGGTGACGAGTTTCCAACAGTCGAGATATTTCTTTAGATAAATAGCGTTAACTGAACCTGCGATGTTCTGTTCGCCTTGAAAAAGTTGGTAAGATTGCGTTGGTAGAGAATTAGAGTTAGGCAAAGGAATTCTTAATATTTGTAGGGTTTCGAGCACCCTATGTAGCTTGCGGGATGCTCACTTTCACAGTTAACACATTTTGCTTTTGCTGTGGATGTTTGGTGTAAGATTTGTGATTCTGGAGGTCGTCACATTTAACACACCTAGTGTGTGCATGACAGTTATTAGAAGAGTCGCTGAATGGTTGCAAATTGTGGCATTGCCTTTGGCCAGCTCTAGATTTTGGTACCTGAACCTAGCAAAATAGAGCCACAGCCTGGCAAACTAGATGGTAGATGACCTGGTTGTTATGGGCATTTTTTTATCTCTCAGAAGGATCACTTTGATGAATTTGGATGGTTCTCTTTTGCTTTTCAGGTAGTAAACATCAATCGTATTGAAATCTTGGTTCTCGAGGTCCATCTTGACCCCTTCGGCATTGAGTCCTCAACATTAAGAATACTTTTATGATCAGCCTGTGATTGTTTGGAGATTTTGGCATAATTCTAACGACAACGTACACCCGTTTCGTTGAGACGAAGTTAGCATTTCTTTGTTTTAGAACTCGTATCTATTTCGTGTCTAATTATCGGAGCTGCTGTTGGAATTCTCGATACTTTTTTCTTTAAAAGAAATCTAGCGATTTGGCTATAATGAAGTTGTTCGCGATGAACCCGAAATTCGGAGAGTGTTAAAATCTTTTTGGGTCACAGATTTTGAGTTTCAGGGATGGAATTACTCGCTTGCCAATAATTTGGCTTTTGGAGCAAAGGAAGCTTTTATTATTTTGATAAATTGTCCTTTTAGAACTAATTGTGGAGAATTTCGCATCGGGTTTTTGGTTTTTCAATGTAACGGAGCTGTCTTCTGAACCCAGGTGAACCCTGGTATTTAACAATCCTATTCAGCGATCCTGTCAGATTCCTTCGATGTGCTTTCGAAGTACCTGATGATGAAATGAAGACGTTCTCAAAAATCCAACAGCACTGGAAACCGTTTGTATTTCGAATGCTCGTAAATGAATAAAGAAACTCACTAGTAATAAACATTCCTTTACTTTAGCAGACGTCTTAAATGCGCGAGTGCTAGACACAAACCGGAGGATCAAACACGCCATTTAATTTGTAGAATTATAGTTTTCCATTTCTATATCTACGGTTAGAGTTATAAGCTGGTATGCAACCATCTAAATGTATTTCGCAACAAGACGTCCCATACATCTGACTTATGAAATTTTCATGGAAAATATGCTAAATTCATTGAAAAAAATTCTAGTAATATATTTTCCATCTTACTTTCAATATTTTTCATCTTACTTTCTTTTAAGTATCAAGTAACATAACTAGGTAAAGAAAAATATGGGAATCGAATCAGTAAAAAAAAATGTTGCAAGCATAGGGCCGTAAATCGTAACAAGGCCAAAATTTGTCAAAAGACGATTCATATGTGATTTGACATATTTAGGGCCCTCAGACCTTAGGAGTATGGTACTAGGCAACGATAAAAAAAACTGTTATTCAACTTCGAAACATCAATTCACACTAATTTGATCTTGACAAAATGGTGTATTGTCTATTTATCGAAAACGATGGCTGATGCCCAAAAACAAAGAACCAACCTCAGTTCATTGGAAAAGTGATTTTCCATAAGTTTATATATTTATATATCGCTTCAAATTATTGCATGCCTCATGAATTTTGACATTATCGGTGTAAAACCAAATCGAAGATGTCCGCAGAATGAAACCTGTATATGGTCAACAATAGAGGGCCCATACGACGTCCTTGTGGAACACCAGATTTAGCTCGAATTTGCATGAAACCAAACATACACCACGAAATGATACACGTTAAATTCGATGTGTAAAGGAACAAACGATTCAGTCCATAAATAAATATATAAACGAAAGAAAATCAAAAGCGCTAATAAAGTCTCTCAAAGCACAACTAGTTTAGAGGTCGAGATTTATAACTTTGAAACCCCATGTACAATTCTTTTAATGGGTAATTTCAATATCTGGATGCCATAGTTCTAAAATACTATTTTGTCTTTTATGGTTCTTATTTTAGATGTGGATAAAAAGTGTAGACTGGATATTTTCTTAGATATTAGGTAAATAGGGTCGACCTAATTTTTTCGGGGGCTCTTGTTGATAACTGGCGGAAGTGCAAGTTTTACACTTTTGTAAGTTCAATAACCATCTAGCGTTCGGGTAGTGAAAAATCTCTATTTGATGACGTCACACAAATTTACCACGCAGAACTCTATTGATTGAGTTCGGCAGGTTCTGCACAATGCAGTTGAAAATTACGTGGTGAAATGTGTGTTACATAATGGAACGTTAGTATTTGGAACAAAAAGTGAGAAGTGTAAAGTTCAAAGCTGCTTTCGTGTGAAAGACTGCTTACTTTTGAATTTAGTTTGGGAAGGTGAATTTGTAGCTAAGTCATCATTCCAAGGAACGCCAAGCTACTACCTGTGGGTTCGACTCTTGTCCTGGCCCATAACTTTATTTTTCCGTCCCTAATATGTTTTTTTCGCTTAATTTTTATTGGTAAGTGAAGTTTAGGTAGAATAAGTCCGTATATAATAAGATCAACTGTATATTTATATTCGCTGAAGATTTACAAGTTAAATATTCCAAATATATTCGTGCTATTATACGGTAATATTCGTGGCCGTAAAAACATGGTACAGGTTCAGAGACGTATTTTGGGAGATTCCACAGATCTCTTTAACATTCCAGAAACGACGTTTTTGGAGCTCTTTCCATACAAAAGAAAAAGAGGGAGCACGTGAGATTGGATGACATTTCTTTATTATCTTTCAATATGAAACTAAGAAACTTCCGCTTCCTTACACGCGTTTTACAGAACTCTATCACGATCGTTTTAGCCCACCTATAAATATGGCCGTGACAATATTGTCAACTGGTAGAGAAATCAAACTCTACTCGTGATATTACAAAAACATTTTCTCTACTCCGATAGATTGAGATATTTGAATACAGTTTCAGTTAGAAACGCACTAATCGAAAATAAATTCAAACAGAAAATTGTGTAGAGATGTTTCCTATTTGTAAGTTACAGAATCGAGCCACAAAACTTATAATAAAATGATATGATCATAATTACCGAAACCTAGTTTGTTAAATGATTGCAAAAGGTGGTTTGATTGTTTACAAGCACATTTTTTGGTGGTCGATTACAATAGTGGATCAATAAGAATGTTCGGATGAAGATGCTAATTTTTAAAATTTTATTTTTAACTTCCTTTCATGCCAATATACTTTTCCCAATGTCTCGGTCGGAGGAGCGAACTGATGTTTTGTTATGGTGTAACACCATTTTTTTCCTTGCCTAATGGGGCTTCCTTTATTTCAGTTTCTCATCAAAGTGACATGGGCAAGCGGGCAATCGGTATTGCATAACTATGGCTGCAACTTATTGTTGCACTTAAGCCCGTACTACATCTATTCTATGCCATAACAGAACTTCACTGAAAATCAGGTAAGTTTGTGCCGACTTTGAATGTTGCTTAGTCACTGATCTGTAATAATTAATCCCAGTTTTATCCACGGTGACGATTTGACGCGAGAATTCTTGCGGATGTCGCTTAAAAATATCCAAACAATGCTTTGAAGCTGTCGGCCGAATCTGTCCTGTTTTTTTTAATTCTAAACCTATCATGTAAAATGTTAAATGTTGTTCCATATGACACGCCTACGGTCTATGCAGTTTCGAGCGCTTTCGTTCAGGCGGCCAACGAAAGTCATTTTCTGAAATTGATAGTAATTATTTCTGAGTGAAATGCATCAAAAACATATCTAGTTCCATGTTTAAATCTGTTAAACCAATATCTCCCGGTTATGAGCTTTTACATTTCGGCATATTTTTTCATTCATAAATAAAAATTACGGATCGATACTAATCTTCTACATCGTATATAAAAACAATTAATTTAAACGGCTGTCAAGTCAAAAACAACTAATTTGAAATTTTGTATGACGTTATTTGAAACATGGGAATACCAATTTTTTTTCATTCACTATGGTAATACCATGTTTTGGTCTTCAAAAACGAGCACTTATTGATCCATCTTTGTATATTCAGCACTTTTTCATTTTAATATTCCTTACGTAGTTTTTGCATATTACTATTGTTGAATGCGCGATAATGTAAAAATTTAATAATGTGTGCCATCCTAAGTTCAAATCCAGTTGTGGGCAAAGAAATATCAGTGTACTTTTTGTTTTATGTGTAGCAATCGGGAGCGTCACATTGCCGAAAAAATATTGAGGAGATTGATTTTTTTTCTCTAGTCGGAGTTGTCTTCTTTAGTGCTACTGTGAGCATTTGGAAAAGAGCATCTTTTCTCCAAGCACGATCGAAGTTGGACTTCCACCAACTGACGATGTACTCGCTTCTCATAGCCTGTAAACGTAAGAGATGTATTCAAAAAGTTAGGAATTTCGCTGGCTATAGCACCTTCCACGATGGAAGCCTGCTATCTTCCACTGCTACCAGGATCTTCCTTTGCATTCATCATTCAAACATGAGATTCATACATGAGAATGGGGCCCAGAGAATTCGAGCCCCGCCGTACTGAGTGAGCCCAGCATGGATGAATTTCCAGACTCAGTTTAGCTGCCACCTGCAGCGATAACATCCTTAAGATGCATCATCAATGATTCGTACTTGGATTCGAACCAGCGAACTCACACGCTAGGAGCCAGTGCTCTATCCACTACGCTTCATGAACTCCATAAACAGTCAGCTCAGGCCAAAAATGAACCTTTAAATATTTTTATAGCTATTGTGTCATAGATAAAATGTTTGGGTTCCTATAGGAATGGCTTAGCTTAGCCGATAAAGTGTGCAACCTTCGAATTTTGGTGACATTTAAATACTGACATCCTTCTGTGACGCGAACAAAGAACTATCAATAAAGGATACAAGAGCTATTTTAACAGATCCACACATGAGGCACATCTTAGTAAAGAACGATTAAGTTCAACTAAAGGAAGTCGTAACATGTCCCTTAGCAGTGGACAATCCTTTTTTTCACAGCAACTGTTTTCACAACATCTGTGAATTGATTCTCAAACTACATAAACAAGAAGAAATATGCAATTTAAAACTCTGATCCAATCTTTTTATAAAGACGCAACCGTTCTCCTCAACGATAATTTCCTCTTCAACATAAAATCCAGATAAATGCACCCATCATTGCCATATATGCAATTTAATGTTATTTTATGGTTATGAGGTGCATTATATTATCCAAGATCTGCTTAACGTAGGTACTTGCTCCCACCTCATGATACCTATCAAATGGAAGCCTTGTATAAGTTCAGCAGAGTCATCGGCAGTTTTTGCTTCTTACACGGATCATACAGCAATCCCCCCACCGATTCGCTTAATGTGTGCCAAGGAGTAAACATAATTTCTCGATCAAGACCTACACACTAACTACACATGTTGCTGGTTTCGGCTCAAGGAAAACAAAAAAAAACAAGCAGGAAAACTATAATAGTAGGTATGTTGCACATACGCGCATTAGGAAATTGCTCGATCGGTAATCGCTGATGGCCTGACCAGTTACAAATATGCGATTGCATTGGAACTTTGAAAGTGCATACAGAGAGTCACTGCCGCCAATAATACGCTTCATATGGAGTACATTGGCTGGATGAATAAAATACCTTTTCTTCAGGTGGTATCAACTCTTTTTATGGGCATTGGCCCCTGTTCACTCTGTAGCTTTTATTGTTTCATATATAAATACGTTGATCGTGGCAAGATAAAGTAATTGAACAAAGAATCGGTAAAGTGGGCAAACGGTGAGATTGTTTCTTTCATCTTATGTTGACTTGGAAATTTAGTATGACCATAGATTGGGGTTAAGGGCAGTGAATGAAAATTATAATACATTTTTAGTCCGTGTTGTTAACATAAAATTGAATACATAAAAAATCAGGCAAATGTGTTTTTTTTAGAAGAAACGGTTTTAGTTTTCCTATTACAGCCCATTAAATTAAGTTTAATTAAAGAAAAATATTTTTAAATACAAAAGTGATAAATAAATAAATACAAAAATTGCAGTAATGTTTTAAAATTTAATTTGTGTTTCTATCTTGTATATCTCATCGTTTTCATGGTCTCCATGAAAAGCAATTTGAAGATTGAGAAAAGGGTATGCCTTGAGCAGTTTTTAATACTGTTTTTCCATTTCCCTTCCAGTAAAAATATTGAAGCTACAAATATGGATTTTTTTTCACAATAGTAGTGCATTTAGTGCATTTCTTTATATCTTTTCATAGCATATCTACTTAAGAAGAAGAAGTCGATTGATAGTATTTCCAGTGATAACTGTACAAAGTAGCATCATATACAAGTTGATAATAATAGACAGCCATAAAGTCACCAGAAACATAATCGCTCCCCCTTTAAACAAACAATCTACAACACAAACCGCTTACTAGATTCTAGATACATATTTATTTATGAACTTTTTAGTTCAAAACTGGCAGGAAGAATTTTATCTATGTAGCTGCAACTAAAAAGAGAAACAGAAAACCTAAATAATATTTATGGTTCAAGTAAATGCGATTAACGAGATAATCAAGCAATTGTTTTCTTAAGTTGAAAGAGATTGTTTTGTTTGAGGCTTTTCTTTCGTTTCCACATTTGTTCTTTCTATCTGTTGGACTTGACTGTCGTCTGCCTGCCGGTTTGTCGGTCTATTCTCGCCTGCTGCTTGATTTCGTTCCTTTAATTTATTTTTCGGCTTGCTTAAATGCTGCATCGTTTTGAAGGTAGACAATGGATTTGTGTAACGTTTTTAGGGTGTAATTTATGAAAAGTTAGCGTTTGGGTAGGTGTATCCTACTGTTTTGTGAAAACATATCATAGGATTACAGTGATGGGGAAGATGCAGATGATTGAAATAAGAGGAAAATTATGCGAATTATTGTTTTTTTTTGTGAAGGTAGACGTAATTTATGGGAATTTAGTACATAAATGATTAAAAGTTGATTTTTTATTCAAGAAAATTAAGAATTTAATTCGTTTAATAAACTCAATTTTATAATTTAATCCTTAGAATCTAATTTATTATTATTATTATTATTAATTTTCATTTAGTAGGTGTTCTTACATATTGATTTCACAGAACCTATACACGAGATAAATCGATAATTTTCCGGGTTGAGATTGAAAAAAATAATGAGAACATTATATTGCATCTTGGCAGCTTAAAATAAGATCAACAGCTGTTGAATATACAACAACAGCGTCCTCGAATTACGAAATTAGTTTTCGTCAACAGAGACGGACTAGCGATTCCTGGGCTTTCTCACTGACCTTACACTGAAAAAAATCTCAGTGCCAGAGGCCATACTTGTACGTACTTAGCTGATTTCGGCATTGTGATAAATTATAACGTCTGACATCAGAACACATAGCGAAAATATTATAGGAGTATACACTATGTATAGGGTTCTTCACATAGAGGTATAGAACTTTGAAATGAAATAAAATACGGATAAATTGTTTTGATTGCCATGAAATTGGTTTTATTGGAAAGATAATTATCTGCCATTTTCATTTCAAAATGATTTCGGGCATGTTAGCGCCACAACTGGCGCGGAGGAAGTCCAAACGAGAGGTTCAATTTTCGACTACTCTAACCAATAGTTGGGGCCGTATCCCGCCAATAACGAGGAGAATGTGTCCTTCCAAATGGTCAAGCGTCTCGGGCTTATCGGCGTAGACGAGTGATTTGACGTATTCCACAAGAAATAGTCCAGCGGTGTTAAATCACAAGATCTTGCAGGCCAGTTCATAGGTCCAAAACGGTAAATTATGCGCTCATCAAATGCTTCTTTCAATAAATCGATGGCTGCACGAGCTGCATGGCATGTCGCGCCATCCGGTTGTAACCAAAGTCGGCGAGTCAATTCCGGAACGAGAAAGCCATTGATCATGGCTCTATAGCGGTCACCATTGACTGTAATGTTATTCCCACCGGCATTTTTGAAGACATATGGACCGGCCTATAAAGCACACCAAACAGTGACTTTCTCCGGTTATAACGGTGTTTGGACAATCGCCTGTGGTTGCCCATCACTCCAAACGCGGCAGTTTTGTTTATTGACGTAGCCATTCAACCAGAAATGAGCCTCATGGCTAAACAAAAAACAAAAAATGAGTTTCTCGAATAGAACCGTTTTTTTCGCAATAAATCTGCACAATTTGCAGACGCTGTTCAGGCGTCAACCTATTCATGATAAAATGGCAAACCAAAATAACTAGAAAACGCATGACAGCTGTCACACCATACGTAGCATTAAAAGGTGTTGCCAACTTAAAGTTCTATACGTTTAAAAAACAGTGTCACAATGGAAAATCACCTGTTCTTCGAGGATAAATTTTCCGGTAGTACAAAGGAAAGAAATGGGACTGAGATAAGATAGAATTTTGATTATAAATGGGAATAAATCTGGTAGTATTTCAATAGCTTGGAAAATATCCATTGATAATATGTACATCGATTATACACAGTCTATCTCAAAGTAAACAGGACTTTGTCAGTCGGGAATTTTTCGGTGGTGCCATCTATACCTGTTGGAAACCTCTTGGAAAGACCTGTAGACCTGTTGGAAAGATACATCTCTTACCGACTGTCAGTACAAATTTCATGACACATGCTTCACTGGAAGTGGAGTTATTGCGTCTAAAGTGACAGTACGTTTGTGTCATCGGTACAAAAAAAATTATGAAGTTTTGTTTCAAACTCAGGAAAACGTTTGCTGACACATTTTAGTTAATGCAACAAGTTTATGGTGATGATTTTTTATCTCGTGGCAAAGTTCATGAGTGGTATAAGCGCTTTAAAAACTGTCGTGAAGACATCAATGACATGGAGGTCAATGACATGCTGCCGAAATTCGTGATTACGCCAGAGAGCATTGGAAAAGTGCGTGATTTTCTCAAAATTCAGCCAAAATCATCGTTGCGTTTTATGGAAATGGAATGGCGAATGTCCAAAGATTCAATTCATCGCATTTGGACCGACCAGCTATCGGAAGGTCTGTGCTCACTTTGTGCCGCACAAGTTGACTGAAGACCAAAAATTGCTCAGACTCAAATATTGCAAGGACATCGTTAAAGAAGCCAAACAAGATGAAAAAATAATATTGTTTTTAGTGACGAAACATGGTGTTTCAAATACGATCCGGAAACAAAGCGTCAAAGTTCGGAATGGAGGCCAAAAAAGGAGCCAACAACCAAAAAAACTCGTTTTGAGAAGTCAAAAGTGAAGACAATGCTCATTTGCTTTTACGATTCAAAGGGCATTGTTCATCATGAGTTCGTTCCACTGAACACGAAGGGTAATGCGCCATTTAATCTTGCTATTTTGAGGCGGTTGTTGCATCGTATTCGACCCATTCGGCAAGAATATTGAGTCGCAGGGAGTTGGCGTTTGTTGCACGATAATGCGCCGTCTCATCGATCGACACTTATCACCGATTTTTTGACCAAAAATATTAAATTTCAAATTCGACAAATTATTTTAAGTTAGCTCTTATACTGAACTTAGGAATTGTAAAATAACATAAACAATTTCCAAATGGAATTTTTCTTCAAAAATCAGAAGAGCTAGAACCACAACAGTCAAGTGAAATAAAGATAAATAATGTGAACAACAATAATGAAAAATAATGAAGAAGCAAAGATATAAAAAATCCCACTCAGATCATTTAATAATTTTTTTTCTAAATGATCATTCTAAATGATGATTCTTGCTAGGATATCAAAAAGATACATTTTTTTTACGTTTCACTTCAGATACAATTATGAAAGGTTGGATCGCCATCGTTATGCTTTTCTTTCATGTCTTTTCAAGTCATTTGCTGCGCCCTAGCTCCTTTGTAATAAAGATGTATGAAAACCATGCAACTGGTTGAAGAGCGGTTGTATGATCTTCTATAGTCCTGGCTCAGAATAAGAGATTTCTTCAGTTGCGTGGCTTAGGAGCTAAACTACTATCAGAATGTACGTATAATAAGCCTTGAAAGTCATTTTTTTTAGAAAATTAATCCCAGCTTTTTTTCTTTTGATGAAAAGCCACAAAATATTTAAGCGCCCAACGTGGGTTTCAGGTGCTCGCGAATGTTGACAACACAAAAACTTAGCCGAGCTACAATTTACCAAATAATTCGTAGTTAATTGTATATTAACATAAGTAAAACCAAATTTTAATTTGAACAACAATGTTGAAGAATTTGAATTTAAAAATCTTATAAATAAATAAAGAAAATCAAAAATCATTAAACAAATTCTTCTATTGATTCACTTTTTAAAAATGTGCTCAATTTTGAAAATTTTCTAATCCCTTTCCCACATTTTCACACTGAAATTTTTCCAATCATCGTCATTTGCACGTGCCAACGAAAATCAAGAGAACGCTCATTGGATATCTGCACAGAATTTATAAAAGGCAAAAAAGAAAACAATAAAACTAATCAAAGAGAAAGCAGCAGCAGTAAAAAAAAGTCCGGTAATTTAATCAGACAGAAGGTAACTGACAGGTATGCAATTTTCTTGTAAATTCGATTTACCTTTTGATATGCCACTCCGTCCGGGTGCATGTTAACCACAAAATGGTTTTAATTTTATGGAGATGTTCACTCGGTACAATTGAGTAGCCAGAGTCAGATAGTGTGCTTGGGTTGTGCATTGCGGAATTCTCTTGGTTTTTCTAGTTGACTGGCAATTGAATGCGATGCACTCACGTACATCGGAACGAACATGTCGACGTTCGTGGATTTCGCTTGTGTTGTAAATAGCAGCAAATCGTAAAATATGTATTTGCTTTGGATGATGATATTAGCTGTAGTGCTCTTTTTAACAGAATGAATTTTCTTAAAGCGATGGACTGAAGATATTGATCGCGATTGAATGGTAGAGACAGATACTTAAAAAAACTGTGATAGACGATGACTATAGGAAAACGTATTGATTGGAGAGTTTAAGATAGGTAAATGCATTTAGATCGATTGGAATCGGAATTTGAATACCTTGTTCTGGATATAGAAACAAAGGGACTACGTATATCAATTGTGATTTGTGGTTCTAAAATATCAAATCTTTCAACGCATCATATTGCAAAACATTATTAACTACTTAAATCGTGCCTCCAATCACCACGATTAGATGCAGAATTCGGTCTTCCACTTCTAAGTATGATCCTAATTCCATTCCCAGCAAAAGTTTAATACCAACCGCTTCAAAATTTCCAACCATTTTCACTCGGCTTGCACCCGACTAACTACTTGAAACATTCCATAAAACTACCCGCAAACATCATAGCACTAGCACTTGAAGAATTACGAAAATATCTTCTCATCGTTGCTAAATCTCTCGCGCGAGTCTAATCGGAATTCGTTTTCGTCAAGTGAAATTTTCTCCAAGACTTGTCGTAAGCCTTATTACTTATAATTAGCAGAGCCATAAATCCTGTTCCTATGGGGATCTATCTACCCGAAATTGCCAAAACGAAGGACAGAGCTTCATTAGAACGTCGGCGAAGTCGGATTCGAACGGATAGTCGAGGTATTCATAGTGAACTTACGTTCCTAGGTCAGAAAAGACAATTTATATAAAGTTTTTGGGGGAAAATGTAATCCGGCTCGGATAGGGATATTTCAGGTAAATCGGTTAGATTGTGCAAAATGACAGCATGTTGCCGTTGCGGCATTAGCACTAGGGCTGGCGAATTTACCGAAGTGCCTGAATTCTGAGCGAATAAGAATGCCCTGCAAAGGAGCTCACCTTAGTGTTGTAAGCATAAATCTAGACAAAAGGGCTCTAAGTGCGTTGATCATTCGTTCAAGAAGTTTCTAATGGGGTTATATCAAGACGAATGGTAGCAATTAGTGCGGGGTCCTACAAAGCGAGTTGAACTCAAAGACAGTTTAAATATAATGTTAGTTCAATTAGAAAGATTGTTTACGCAAATGAAAATTATTACCTGCAGGTCGAAAAAGAAAGAAAAATATAAGTCAATTTAGAGCAGAAGATGCGTTGCCTTCTGGAGAAGAATTACCTTAGTTCAGCTTAAGACGATTAGATAGCTCCGGTGTTCATTTCTTGACAGTACCATTCATGAATATTTTAAATATATTTCTTGCAACGTCGAAACTAATCGGCTTAGTACTAATGACGGAAACTTCTTCGACCATGTCAGAGCCGGGGCGCCAAGAACAAAGCGTATTCGAATCAAAACTTCCTCAAACGCAAAAAACCCGTGCGTCATGTATCAAATTACAGCCACACATCGTACAAAAAATCTAAACATTTCTATGGCTTCGGTTCACAACATATCATCGCGAGTGTCACTCGATCTGTATTCTTTATACTTTATTAAATATTCGAGACAGTTACGCTGTCAATCATTCTACGCAAAGGCCGGACACCCCAAAAGGGCTAATGTAGTCGTCGCTTGACCGATCATTATTGCAACGAAAAATGCACGAAATCACTGAGCCTGGAGTATACTGCGTTTTTCGCATAAGCGGATTGAATTGTTCTGGGCAAAATAATAGCAAGGATGAAGTGCGACAAAAATACAATAAATCTATGCAGCCGTGCTTAATGTGCTACATAAATAATTTCAAGCATATTTCAATTGAACATGAATCGCTCTGATACGATACACTTATGACTATGTGATTGTCCGTTTTAATATTCAAAGCAACTATAGAAGAAAACAATGGCACAGACAGAAGAGAGAAAATAGAGCCCAAGCGGACGTGCAATAATAATGTATGTGGAGCACTATGACCGGGAAAAACCAATTATTCAATGCTCACAACGGTATTTTGTAAGTCTATTATTGTTTTTCATACGCACCGAAAGAGGTTTCCAGCGGGTGCTTTTTAAATTGTGATGCAGACAGTGTTTCGCATCGTAATTGATTGCGAAATGATTAGTATAGGATGGATCTACTTATTATAAACCCTATTAAGCTAAAATACACTTTCACTAGAATAAAAGCGATGTAGGTACAAGTTCCATTGAATTAATTTCCAAATCACTATTGACTATGCACATTTCAGTGCGAAGGAAGGAAATACGGACCTTCGTGAATGGTCCTTACTAGTTAATGAAACATATTTTTAAATAGCTCTTCTTAAGGGGACATTCGCCTTTGAAATTTTCGAAAAATCGACTTTGAGATTTTAACATATTTCGATTCTATATACGTTCAAAAGTTGCCTCCTAAAATTTTATCAAGAAATTCGTAATAGAAAAAAAGTTACAGCTAAGGTAAAAAAAAGTTTTCGGCTTTTTATTCAATAAAATTATGGTAAAAAAAACTTTAAACGCGTTTTTCTCGAAACTACCTTTTTCAAACTGGTAGGACATTTTTCTCCGAATCTACTCGACCGAATTTAAAAAACCAAAAAGCATTCGATTACTCATTGAAAATAGTAAACAATAAGCCTCTAAAAGTTTAAAAAAAATACTCCCCCCTGTTTTTTTACGGGGATGACTTACCCCCCAAAAATGCCGTTTTTTCGCATTTTTCAGAAATATACATACAAAAACTTCAAAATATGAAAAAGTATGAGTTTTAGAGGCTTATTGTATAGTTTTGAGTCTCAAGAATAGAATCCATTTTGAATTTTTCAAAGGTCCACAATATGTCCTACCGTTTGAAAAGTAACTTTTGTATGACGCCCTCTACAGCAGCCAAGGGAAACTCAAAATGAATTTTATATTTAATTTTATATTCTCTAGAGACTGTTTAACAATGTCCAAAGGAATTTTTGTCAATAAATATAATAGTTTTTTCATAACAACATTTTTAAAAAGTGTTTTTTTTTTCAATTTCAAAGGCGAATGTCCCCTTAAGCAATTTAAAACAAAAAAACTTTTGAATATGTTTATACAACTTTTAAAGTATTTATAAAACACCTGATAGTTAATTTTTTAGTTTTTTTTATTTAAAAATAAAAACCAAAAATTTATATGCGCGAAAAATGTATACTTTTTATTTTCAAACATAAAAAGGTAGGCAATAAATAAAATATGTGCGAAGAACTGAGAATTCATATTAAAAGTAATATGAATAGAAACAAAAGAAAGTAAAGGGATGCAAAACAAACAAAATGGTGTAAAAATTGAAAAGTATGTCCAAAGGAATAATAAACAGTTGTACTGAAAATAAATGAAGTATGCAAACTCGCACAAATATATAAGAAAAAAGTCATAAAATGAAGAAAACAAATAATAAAATGAAAACCGAAAATAATTGAAGATAAAAGATAAATAAACTACGTGTGCAAAATATAAATATAGTGCGTGAACAAGTAAAATCGTGAAGTAAGGTGAGACACATATTAGTAAAAAAAAGAATACATAAGACTAAAAGTTTAAAATGCTGGAGAAATAAATACTCTGGTTTAAAAATATTAAAAATAGGAGACTAAAGGCTATAAAAGACTAACAATTGAAACGATTTTAAGACAATCGAATAGATAAAATAATATAAGAAATGTGAAAGGAATAAGGGAAAAATATAAAATGCGAAAAAGTATAATAAGGGATTAAGTACTTCCTCCTCTATAGGGAAATATGAAAGATATAATAAAACAATAAAAAGGGAGTAAAAAAGTGTTGACCAAAAAGAAGAAAGCATTGACAAAGGAAGCAAAGTTTGAAAAAAAAGGGGAAAGTCACAAAAAGATGAAAAAATTGACTAAAAGAACGAAAAATTGACAGAAAGAACGAAAAATTGACAAAAGAAGATAAATGACATAAAAGGTTGCAAATTATATAAGCGGGGAAAATCGAAACCTAAAAAAGGAGGAAACTCGAAAAGGGGAAAAAGTTAAGAAGGGAAACAAATAAAACTATATAAAACAAAAGCATAAAAAAGCTCAAAAACAAGAAAGAAAGTATAAATGATATACGAAAAGGTCGATAGCTTCAAGTAGTCAAAGAAAAAAATTTGAGACAAAAATATATTAAAGAGAGATAGACAGATATATAAAAATGTGTAGTGTACGAATTAAAATTGAAGAAGAGTGAGAAAGCAAAAGAAAAGCAGAAAGCAAAGAAAAGAGGTAGAAAAATACGAAAAAGATAGAAAGAGTATGAAAACCGTAAAACCGTAAACGGTAATGAAGACAGAGCAATATATATAAAAAAAGGAAAAATATATATAAGAAAAGGTAGGAAAACATTTGATGCTATCAGAAAAAAGGAAACAATACAAGAAAGTAGTAACAATATAAAAAAGTTGGATAATATATAAAACGGACAGAAGAAACTATTAAAAGGATAGAAAAAACTATGAAAAGAAAAGAAAAATTTTACTTATAAAAAGGATAGAAAAGCATAGATAATTAGGAAAATAACGTTAAAAAAGTACAAAAAAGAATAGAAAAATATGCAAAACGGATAGAAAAATATATAAGAAGAAAAATAAAAAAGACAGCAAAAATTTAAAAACGCAATTTGGAAATAAATAAATATTAGGATAGAAAGTATATTTGGACAGAAAAAAATAGAATAAAGTATAAAAATAGGTTAAAAAAGATAAAAAGAAAATATTGCGGTAGAAAAATATACAGGATCCATAAAGAGAAGGATATACAAAAATGCATTAGCAATAATAGCATATTTAAAAACATTTTTCTGCCTTCTTGCATAAAATATAGAAAAATAATAGACAAAAATACAATAAAGGTAGAGAAGAGTTTTAAAAAGAATAGATCAAAAGCACAGGAAAATTGAAAGAAAAAATATTAAACAAATTTTCTCATTCTAATAAGAAGAAAAATATCAAAAGAATATAAAAAATATGAAAAGTATAGAAAATATGTGAAGGAGAAAAAGTATAAACTTAAAAAATGAAGAATATAAAAAGGATACAATAAGAAACAATACAAAAAAGAAAAATAAATCAAGAGGATGGAAAAATAGCACATGAAGATAGAACATAATATATAACTAGAAAAAGATAGGATACCGTTAAAATATTTTTAAAAAAAGTAAATAAATGGGTTGAAAAATAGAAAAAAAATGTTAACAAGAGTAGAAAAACTATTTTGACGTTATGGAAAATTAACGAAGATTAAAAAATATACAACATATGCATAAAAAAGTTTGAAACATGAGAAAAACAAGGTATTAACAGCATTAAAACTTTGAGTAAAAAAAATAGCATGAAATAGGTAGTAAAATATAAAATACGTAGAGAAAATAAAAAATAAATTTGAAAGGCAAGTAGAAAAAATTAAACAGGATAGAATTACTACAAAATAAAACCTAGATGAAAACATAAAAACACACGTAAAAACCAAAAAAAAAACATAAAATAGGTCGAAAAAATAAAACCGAGGTAGATTAAATATTTTCACTGTAATTTAGTGTCATAAGAAAATTCGAAACGTTTGTGTAAAAATCTGAAAAGAACAAAGAAAAAGCTGAATAAAAATACGGGAAACATAAAAACAAAAGTAGAAAAATATATGAAAAAAGGTTGAAATATAAAAACAAAACTTAAAAAAGGGAAAAAAAACATATACAGAAAAAACTCAAAAAGTTGAATAGCATAAATATAAAACGGATAGGAAAAATCAAGCGAAGGAAAATATAATAAATCATGAAAAATTCCTTAAAAGACGCAGAAAAATATGTGAAATTAAAATAGACATACAAAGTGCGTTCCGTTAGTAATGCGACCAATTTTTTTCTTACTTAAGAAGTCCGTCTGCGAAATATTTCTATGAATTCCGTAGGCCCTGCCGATTAGCCGCCGATGGGATGCCGCCGATTAGCCTTGTAGTGGTCGTCCATCAATCTCCTAAATCGTCGAAAATGTGACGCATGTGGATGATTGTTTGGAATCTGACCAACGGTTGAGCCTTTAATATCCACATACATAGAAACTACAAGTGACCAAAGCATTTGTTTATTACATCGTAATCGAAGATTGGAAAATGAAAAAAGGTGTGCGCCTCTTGGCCCTAAAAGTGTTGACCGAAAAACAAAAGGACGTGCGAATGCTTGGATGCCAAGAAATATTGACAATCTGAGAAAAGGATCCTAATTTCTAAAATATTTGAATCCCGCATACTTGCTCTTGTTTCCTCCCTTATGCCTAGTACTATACTCTTCGCGAAACGAATTCAACGGTCAAATCCCATACAAAAGAGCTTTACTGACGAATTGAAAAGCTCTTTTTGTGTGGGATTTGACCGTTGAATTCGTTTTGCGAAGAGTATAGTACTAGGCATTAATAGGAGTCTTGAAAGCGAAATGGTGGGTCACGATTGAAAACATCAAGGCTCATGTTACATTGGCTCTAAAGTTTATCCTCCGAGAAGGCCTTCTAGGATGCCTTCCAGTTCTGGAAACACTGCCTGTTCAGGAAAGTACTATTTCGAAGTTTTTTAACTAATTGTACGAATTTGTTCAACAAAATATCTCTTATGGCACAGCCTGTTTATCGAAAAAAGGAAGAAAAATATATAAAAAAAGACGGGCAAAGACATATGGAAGGTGAAAAAAATGACAAAAACAAGGTTAAAAAAATTAAAACCGACAGAATAAATGCGAAATAGTAAAAAAGCATGTAGAATGGTAGAAAAAAATACAAAAAAAGTGTAAATATAATATATTTGCAATTTTTTGTATTTTTTTCTGACAGAAACAAATAAATGTGACAAAATGTAGAGAAATATCAAAAAATGTAGAAAACATCTATGAAAAAGCAAGAATAATCTAAAAAAAAAGTTTACATGGAAAAATGTACTACAGAATTAAATTTTTTTTTCAAATTAGAAAAGAAAAATGAAAAATATATTATTAAAGTAACATATAAAAATAAATAAAATCTCAAAATTAGATAAACGCTAGAGAATAATAATGCTTTAAAGAGGCAGGAGAAACGGGTAGAAAAAATACACAAGAGAAGATAAAGAGGCCAAACGAGAACTAAAATAATAAAAAAAAACGCAAAAAAAATAAGACAGATAATTAAGAAATAAATAAAAAAAGGATAAAGCCAATAAATACGTATTTAAAAATTATAGAAATATATGAGGACAACGAATTTCACAAACAACAAAAGGCATACAAAAAACCCAAACGATGTTTGAATTGATGTCTCAATTCAATATAATTTTAAAAGTATGGGTTTCATTAGAAAAAAAATACTTAAAAAAATATAAATATAACTTAAATGTCTGTAAAAAAAAATATTAGAAAAAAATCATCAAAGTGGACACGAAAAAAAACTATGCTAGGTAGAATCAATGCAGGGGAAAAATTGAATCATGAATCAACGATATTAAAAAAGTGCATTATAAAAATAATACGATAATCGAATATCGTCACATAAAGCTTAATAAATTCCGGCAGGAAAACAGAGCCCAGGCACAGAAATGTCCATAAATTTATTAAGTGAGGTTAATTTAAGTTTTTAGTTAATAAAATCGACGAAGAAAAAGAAAATAAACGACAACCACTAGCACGTGTACAAACCGTTTAGTTGGGCTTAAAAGGATGGCTATCAATAGTCAATATGTGCAGCTGCTATCTTAAAAATGGCATATGAATCAAATAATTCTATTGAATAGCGTATGTGATCATTATAGAAGAGGAGAAATAGCATATGTGCACGATCTTGATATGCATTTTGGGTATTCATCAATCTTTCGGTCTTGATCAGTGATAATGAAAACGAGTGATTGAAAACAGTATTCCAATACTTATATTTACTGCCCTTATAGACGTCTGTAGTCAATTATTGTGTCATGATTAAAAAATACCGATATTTTTGTCGATTTATTTAATGTTGTCACACATGGGTAAAAAAATCAATCCAGCTTCGTTTTTAAAATTACCTAGTAAAAACTTTAACCTCACCCTCTAGCTCATAATGAAATCAGCAACGAGTCAATAGCGCCACACATTCAATACATAATGAAATACAATTGGCAAGTGGCAATTAAAATACACGTAACGTTTGTATTCGCGCAATTAATCATAATTAATTACTGGCAAACAGCAGGAGCGGCTTAACAATTTCAACCGCTAGCATTTGGCACAATGTAGACAGAGAGTGCCTTAGCAGCAAGCAGTGTACTATATGAAATTTTATCGACTTCTAATTCATGCACATATTTCAGCTTCTGGCAATACCGTTTGTTGCGAAACGGCGCAGTCTACTATTTCAGAACGATAAAACTCATAAATTTACGCGCCACGGATTCCGAAGCCAATGAATTGAAATGAGAGATGTTTTCGAATCGTGTGCAATTTGTAATTTAATTGTTGTTCTTGTAATTTTCAGTTGGCATGCAATTGGAAAATAGCTGCATTTAACTTGGATATGGTGCATTGTTTTAAGTTGGAAAAAGAGCTGCAAGATGCGAGCGTAGAAGTATAAGAATGTGTTTTCGGACAATTTTCGTTTGCATAATATCTAAATATTTTCCCGTTTTATTTTAAATTCACAATATTAAAGAATAAATTTAACATCGTTATTTTTTATCTTCTAAAATTGTTGTTAATCTAGAGTATTTTCATTTATTCTTTTTTCAGTATATATTTTGTTTCCATTCTAAATAAAACCACTTCATCTAAATAATCTCGTGGTAAATAAAACCACAACAAGAAGTCCATCATACTAACAAAACGAAATACTATAAACAAATAATCGTCACTCTAAAGGACGAGTTGAACGACACAAGAGCATTTGATTTTGGGAACAACACTTAACAGTCTACATGGTGCAATCATACTATTGTACAAGTAGTTTAGTAAACATTTCTCAAATGAATGTTCTTCTTGTTTACGTAAGATTTATGAAGTCAACTGAAGATATTTGAAATTATCTGATATCTTTTATGAACTAGTTAGGTATATTTGAATGTTTTCGCTTATGCGAACAGAAGGAGATTGATGAAAGCATGAGAATGTTTGGTTTTTCAAAAAAGATATATGACACATTTTGTTGCGTGTTATTTTTGTTGCTGGAAAAATTCAAAAAATATTTTGTGAACTTTCAATAAGCAGTATTTTAAGAATGTGTTGTTGATTGTTTGCAGTCTGACATACAACTCGTTGTTTCGGTATTTTGCCCTACAATATTTTACTGTTCGTTGATCCGTTTTCTAAAATTATGGGTAAGCACCTAAGTCTAGTATTGGAATTCTGTTGCTATATTGTACACCACAATCAAAACACAACTCACCACACAATCAAAACAAACCTCGCAGATAGTTTAATATTTGTTGATAGCACCATATGCTTAATGTCCTTTGCTTATGATTACTCACCTGCAAGAAATAAAATAAAAATGATTAAATATTGATGAAAATACATATGATTTAAAAGCAGTTGATGATTTTAATTCAATTATTAATTAATTTTAATTGAACCTGGAAATAATTTTAATACAAAATCTGTAATTTTTGTTTTTTAAATCGATCATGAACATTTTAAGTTTTGGGAATTTGTGTAGTTCCTCTCAAACAAAATTAATTTGCACGTAAACGAAAATAAGTTATGACATATAAAAAAAACGAACTTTTTACATGGTGTGTATAGCAAAGGAAATTCAAAAAGCTCAAAACTCATTGAAGATTCGCGAACGAGTTTCGATTGTGATGTGTCTCCAGATTACTACTCTATTCATAATCTAAGCTAGAACCGGGAGGGTCTAAGAAGTTGGTCCCAAGTATACATTCGTCGGTTATTTATGCTGCCAGGAACCGAAGCTGAAATAATAAATCGCCGAACTGAATCTTCTAAACGATCTATTCATTTCAAGCAATTTTCGCGCCGATACAGTTTGGGGATGAAGATGGTTGGGGTGTTATCAATTTTGTGAGCCAGCTTCGGAACCCGTAAGGTTGATTCTTATCAGTTTCTAACTTCCTTCGCAGCTGCGTTTCCGATTCAAAGATACTTCTTTGCAGCTCTTTGCTACACATCATTGGTAACATTTGAGCCCTTTGAAGCAAACGCATCTCCGCCTCGTCATTTTGACTATACCGTTGCTAAAAAAAACTTGGTTTCAACGATTCGTAGATTAAAGTTTAGAATCTTTTAGCTACCGTTTATCAGCCAATTGAAATGCCTACTTAAATTATTCATACCTAAGCGCTAGATTTAATAAAAGTATACTTAGTTGTTTAACCTCAATGCATTGAACCTGACGTAGATTCAACAGAAGTCTTATTCTGAAGACAGACTACAATCGAATCTGCTTTTGTGAATCTCCAATGAGCTTTGAGCTTTTAAATTCACATTGCTTGATACGCTAGAGCAAAAGCTCAACGAGATTCACGAAACGAGATTCAATTGTAGACTGTCTAAAGAACTATTGAATTGTACATTATAACCAGTTTTTAGATTTTTCTCATTCAACCTATTCTTCGAACCGAATCGTTGTCTGTGCCATTGATAAAATAATATAAAGGATGTGCGAATAACATATACGTATACTGTACGTGGCTGTTGCCAGAAACAATTGCATGAATATGAGTGAGAACGCAGTGTTCTGACAGTCTCAAGTAATCCAGCATCGTTTCAGTTACTGAGACACACAAGAACAAGAGTTGAACGGGAGACATTTTCATTTCATTCATTTTCAAACAAACATCAGATTAGTGAGACTATTTGACAGTTAAAGCCAGTAAACCAGAAATGTAAGAGGTCAGCAAACCGAACGTCATTTTTCGAACTTTACGGAACATACATATTATATTAAACTATTTTTCATGCCGCATATAGCGATTTAGTTAGCAAGGGAGCAAGCTGGCAGGGTATCCCAACTAGACGGAAATCCAGTCAAGTGCCTGACAGGAGATTTGGTAGGAAGGCATCGGCGAGCTAAAACAGAAAAAGAGGTCTGCTCTTGGAGCAGGGTGATATAGAAACTACCATAAAGGCAGAAGCGTAAGAACCTCCATTGGATGGACTCAATTTGGTCAATGTAAACTTTTTGACACGACGACGCCCATACAATACTTGCGTATTCGACAATAAGTCTGACTTAGCTGCAAAAGAAGGTCTTAGTTAGAAAAATGTAATTAAATTCCTTCGAACATCTTCTGACAAAACCTAAGGCACTGCTAGCTTTCACAACGATTGAATCTATGTTATCGTCAAAAATGAAGCAGTGCTCCTAAATCAAGAACTTTCGCTGATTTATTAACACTCAATTTAGTATAATACAGGGTAATTTTTGCGTGTTTAAGATATAGTCGTACACTTGTCAGGATGAATAAAAAAATTGTTATTGGAACACCAACTGGCAAATCTGTTTAAATCCTGCTGCAAATCATTGCAAAAGTTAAGTTAACTTTGAAAATTTTAGCGCCATCGGCATAAAACAGAACAGAAGATGACTACAGAATGGAACCTAAGTCATTAATAAATAAGGCGAACAGTAAAGGGCCTAGATGACAGCCTTGTGGAACACCAGACGTGGTTTTGATTTCAGATGACAAGGCACCGCGAAACACGTTGGGTTCGATTCGTCAAGTAAGAGTCAATCCAATTTCAAAACAAGCTTAAGAATTGGAAGGAATGAAGCTTAGCTAAAAGTATGGAAAGGCTTCTCAGAGGCTTTCATCAAGTCTGTGTATGCACAGATAGTTTAGAGGCCAGCTTCAATTGAGTTGCTTACTTGGTGAGAAAATTCAAGCAAGGCTACAATATCCGTGACTACGGCATCAAAAAGTTTAGCGACGCACTGAAGTTTTGCAATAGGTTTATAGTGGCAAGCGTCTTTACAATTTCTTTTCTTGAATATAGATGTGACGGTGGCGTATTTCCACAAACGTGGAAAGATGCCTGCTTCTAAGGATGCATTAAAAATATAGAACAGCACATGTAGTAGTGATGACACACAAATATTTTAAGACAAAATTAGGTATGCCATCTGGGGTATGCCAACTTCTAAGATCTCACGTCCGAAATCCTTTTCCATTCCCACTAACATGTCCCTAAATCGATTGCGATCCTTTAATTTTGGTTTTCAATAGAATTGATGTTTCTCATATTGGACTTATTGGACTATACTTATTCCCTAGTCACAATACCCTTCTCTTCTCATTCTTTTGAAATTTCTCTATAGTATTATGGTATATCATTGGTTGTAGCTTTCGTTGTATTTATCCATTTTGAGATTTTTAGCTCAAGGAGTAATCCGGAAGTTGACTTTGGATTACTTGTTTTGGTGTTTTACCATCATCCTCAGACCAATGCACCCAAAGACCCCCTGCTTCTCTTTATATGAAGCTGCGCCACCATTTTGTTCTATCCTTCAGCTGAACTTGGCAATTTTTCGGGATTTGGTTCAGACTGTTGGGCGGATTATGCGGGGTAGGCCAATGCCTCCTAGAAGTACGGGCCGTAATGCAGAATGATGACGTCACAGTAATAGGACAAAATGTCGCGAAAAACACACGTAGTCGTATGGGACGTCCGCAGGAAAATGTTAATTGTACGGGTTGTGTTAAAGTGAGTGAAATGAAAACAAAGTGGTATATGCGGAACAGTGCTATTGAACAGCTAAAACACAAATTAATGCGGTGCGTGCGGCATAATTGGAAAAATTCGCTACGAAATGTTTATCAGTTGCTGTTAGGTTATGTAAGGTTCCGTGTCGATTTACTATCGCGATACAATTGGTCGATACAAAATGAAAGCTATTACTAAATATCTTGATTGCAACGCATCTACGCACAAAAAACTAACGTTTTATTCATATTTTAGCTAAAAAACCGCAAGTGAAATTTCGGTGTGTGTCGGCACTGCCTCGTGGAAATGTCAAAATTCCTTATCGCCATGACGTCACAGCGAGAACGATTACGTAGCCTGACGGCCCGTACTTCTAGGAGGCATTGGGTAGGCGCAGTGCTACTACCATGTTCTTTGAGTTTAGCCAAGCTAAGGGGAATTGTTGAATGTGAAACCAGAAATAAACTTTGCTTTGAATCCCTTGCCTTCATCCATAGGTAGACTTAAGTGGGAACAAGCAGTCGGATTTGATGCGGCGGAGGAGTCGAATCAGAACTGAATGCTGTCATTTTTTAGTTACAAATGTTTTCCTTGTCTTCAGTAAAAAAAACTACGCCTAAGATGGACATGAATAATGAACTTTCCAGTTTCAATGCTCGTCGAAAGTAAAACTGGCACTCAAGTAAAATTTCCGGAAAAAAGAGCGACGAAACGTGCTAACATATGCATGCGTTCAGGCGTGATCCGTGTTACAAGGGATGTAAAATCGAGTTGGCGATCTTGAGTTGAAAAGACGATAAAAACAACTTGTAAATATTAACTAGAAGTCCCTTTTTTATCGCGTCTCGGCTGTGACTGGATTGCCAGTTCATACCTGTGCCAGGGGCCTGAAAGTACGTGATTTATTGATGGAACAGATTGGCAGGGAGTGAAGGAATTACCATCAGCTGGCACGTAAAAAGAGATAAAACCAAAATAAGATCACTTTATCACATGCGAAAGTGAGAAAATATACTGTCAAACGACAAGTGAGAATGTATATATCCGTGTTAGCTGATAGGTGAGAGTGTGTTGGCGTGCGTATAATCCCATCAAGAAACAGTAAGCGCAGCGAACATTCACTGACAACAAACGAAATTCCCTGTATTGGGTTGCATTAAAGTGTCGGAGATATTCCTTTTACTCGCCAAATGGTATCAAAAGTAGTATTCCGCACTAACTACCTTTTCGCTTACCATTTTAATACTGAGAAAATTTTTTGAAAAAATCAATATTGCATAAATCGCCATTCGTTAAAATAGTCTCTTTGGCAAAGCACATGTATATTGCCTAATGGGAATGAGAAACGTATTTGATCCGAGCAGGGTTGCTTGGCGGGGTACTTTGTGTCTTTTTCCAACTTGGACTTGGATATTGCTATCTACTTCTCGCAATTGTATTGCAATTCACGTATTTTCTTAAGCTATGCCTGTGCTTCGAGTACTTTGTTAATGCGGTCTAGAGGCCTTTACGGTCATTTCTATGGTCCCCTTCTCCTGGGGCAAATACTTTTTTATTGTTTTGCCTCGTTGATAGTTCAAAATTAAACCTATGTACAGGCCCTCGGCTGGACTTCGATCTAGTTTAGCTGCTCGGCCAGCCCCTTTTCTGATAAAAAAAAAACCTACAGGTTTACTTTAGGCTAGGCTACACCTAGCCTAAATTAAGCTTAACTTAAAAAACTATCACAAATTAAATGAAGTGATTAAATGTCAGCTGAGCCTACAGTAATGAACCTATAGCTGAACCTAGACATACGATGTAAATAAGGGATACTTTTTTTTCTAGTCTTATCAGCTAATCAGAAATTCGTTTATCATAAGAGCTGTTTCTACTTCTATTTTGTATGCACCTGCTTTGCGTCAACATTCTTACGCAACATTGCGCTTTTAGAAACACACAAATCCAATTTAAATATTTCTGAATATTTTCACTATCAAAAAACCCTACGATGACTTAATATTAGAACGATGACGAGTCATCATACGAAATAAAAATTTTATTATTGCCTTACATTTTCTCAGATCGAAATCATAAATTTTCTCAGAATTATTTCAAACGTTCTACGTATTTATATTCCTTAAAAAGCATTCAGCGTCTTTGTGAATATACTATGCCGAGTCATAGGCACGAGAGCCTCAAAATTTCGTTACGTTTCGAGCTTGAGAGGATTTTCGTAGAATTTGTCGACAATAGTCAGAAGATATGAATTTGAAAAGAAAAAGTTTTCTGCCTGCCTGCCTGACTGTCTGTCTGCATGCATGCACAGTCTCGTTCGATTGTCGTGTTTTCTCCCACCTTCAACTTCATCTTTTTCTTCCTGCATTGTTTCGTCGTTGTTTCCAAAGAATCGAGGTCAACCGTTTTGGTTCACTGGGCTAAATACGGCCGCCTGTGTCGAGTGTACAAAAGAACATATGAGAGTCGAAGGCAAACTAATTTGCATAATTACAAGGTTGAAAGCTGAAATGTTTCCGCATTTTCGTTTGGATGATGTAGCAAAAAAAAAGTTTGGTCGGTTTTTGAGATGATACCATTATATTCGTTTTGTGGGTGTAATGTAATTATACGATTGTAATAAGCATGACTTTGTAGGAAACTTCAAACGTTTTTGAATTCGAAATGAGAAATCATTTTCGAATGGGAATCAAATTAGTAAAATAAATTAAGAGAATCGTAATGATATATTATGTGTGTATAAGCTGGCTAATTGCCTCGAAATTCATCTGAAAATATATGCATGTGTGGATTGATGAATCTAATTGTGATGATTTCTTAAGGAGAGATATACACCTAGAATGGTCGGTAAAATCGATTTATTTTTTATTGCATTTTCGTGAAGATACAGGTCTCAAAAATATCTGGTGAAAACACCAAGTTAATATTTCTATAAATAAGCTAGTTACAGCCGATATAATCAAACGTGTTTTACGAAGTATGATACGATAGTTAATAACATTCATTATGCTGCTTCAAGTATTGTTCAATTGGTATTAAAACAAGCTGTAAAAGAAGTACAACGGGAAATAAAAACAAAATTCGAGTGCTGGTATAGCCAAACTAACCGTTTTTAGAGATAGTACGGGGCGAAAACGTGGTTTTACCTCATTGTAGGGAGTTGAGGTTCTCATTGGACAGTTAACAGGAAAAGTTTTTGATATTCTTGTAAAATCTTCTTATTATGCTAAATGTAATGTCTATTGGAATAAACTCGAAAATACTGAGCAATGTGAGGAATGGAAATCGAATCACGATGGAAATTGCCAGGCCAATCATGATGGATCGGCAGGCAAAATGGAAGTAGACGCCATGAAAGAATTGTTTTCACAATCTGCCGAAAAGTATAGAGTTATGTACACTAATTACGCCGGGGATGGTGACTCTAAGACGAACACGGGATTAGTGAATGCGAAACCGTATGGTAACGAGATTGAAATTACAAAAAAAGAATGAGTGGGTCACGCTCAAAAGCGATTGTGTACCCTTCTTTGTGAATGAAAGAAAAAAGTCCTGGAATCAGCAGCAAAAACAAATTGAAGGCAAAGTTTATAGATATACTGAAGATTTACTATGGCTTAGCTATTTGCAGAAATTGTGCCTCCAATGATGAAATGAAAAAAGCGATACGGGCAACATTTTACCATTACGGCTCAACAGACAGCAAGCCTCAACAACATTTCTGTCCCGAAGGCCCCGAATCGTGGTGCCAGATGCAACGAGCAAAGGCTAAAGGAGAACTGGAAAATGTTCGTCACAATTATTGAGCATTGCCAAAAATGGTGTTAGATGTCATCAAACCAGTAAACGAAGACCTCAGCTATGAAAAATTGTTGGAACGCTGTGTTGGTCGATATACCCAAAACTGCAACCAACTTATTTGGACAATAGCCCCAAAAACGATGAACACCGGGGCCAAAATCGTTAGCATTGCAGTATATCTTGCAACATGTACATTCAACAATGGTTTCACCTCATCGCTGGAAGTCATGAATGTGTTAAGAATATCGTTCGGATCGGGAGCGCACTTGTACGCAGCGCAAGAAGACGAAACTTGCATAGCGAAAGCCGAACTGCAAGCGCAAGAACAGACGAAGGAAGGTTGAATACGGCGTCGACAAGACAATTTAGAAGCCATGAATATTCCGTAAACAGTAAAAGACTTACACTATGGGCCTGGTATCGATGATTCCATGTTAGTTGACAAATTTAATGATTTATTCAGTCCTAAATTTTCAAACGCGTTTTGCTTAAAAACACGTTTTTCAAATCGGTACCCAAAATTTCTCGAAAACCAAGACCTCAGGTGAACTTTCAACTGATTACCTTAATTCTTTTTGTGATTATTTAATATAACATTATCTAGTACTTGTCATAGGATTTTTGTTTTTCGTTACTTAGTTTTTGTTTTATAGCCAAAATAATATCTAATTTTTGGTCAAAAAATCACTATTCATGTTCAAACGTCCGCCATTTTGTCGTTAATCGATATTTTCAAACTCGGCTATGACACGAACTAGATTATAGTATCTAATTTAATAATCTTTTTCAATTTTTTTCCTCAGATAATTTTTGAACAAATGCCAGTGGGTACCGTTAACGCTGTTTTTTTTACAGCGCTCCAAGGATCATACAATATCCTTGTATATTTTTTATATTTTTAAATAAAAAAAATTAAGCATACTTTTGAATGTGTATACTTTTAGATAATTAAACTCCCAATCCGATATTTCAAATAGTTTTCCTTACAAAAAATGCACAAAAATGACCGTTTTATCCGGCTCCTAGGTGTATATCTCCCCTTAATAAATCTTGCATTAGCTAAGAATTCAAGATTTTACATGTCGGCAAATAATTCACGAACCAAAATTCAAACATAAAGACGTCAGTCATCTGGTATAAAATATGTTCTTCATCAAGCCCCATCATAAAATTACACATCTCACTGCCAGCATAATTAAACCAATCAATAAATCCATAAATGCCATAGAACTTCTCTTGGACTCATCTCATCTGGCCCCCGGAAGGAAAATCTTCATGACTCATTAAGCAATTTCATTCGTACTAACAATTGGATTTATTATGACAAGGAAAATGCCTGGGGCTCGACTTCAACTCTCATCTCGACCGCAAGAAAATCCATCTATCACTAGGATGTGTCTACATTCCCACGTTGCATTGGATCACAAAGTCGAACGATCCAACGATCATTCATACGTCTTCTATGCCGGGCAATAAATTACCATTAACCATATAAATTTCGATCTCTTGGAATTCCTTTCTCAATTTTCTTCCTTTTTTTTCGGTCGTCACAGCTACTTTTGCATTGCTTGCTGCTACTTTTACTGCAAACGGTCAATGGATCTCCGCCGACTCCCGCTCCTTGCGCGGTGCCTGTTTCGTATCGAACGTTTCGTACAAGTGAACATAAATGTACACACTAGACATTTACAAGGAATATGACATGATCAAATGACTACGTTAGGTACTATACAAAAAGGTCCGAATCAAATGCTCGACTAAGTTTAGTACACGGTACGGTACCGTGTCTTGTGCAAAATGCACCAATAAAACATGTAATAGTCTTCTCGACTGCGCGAGCCATCAATTATTGCACAAAAGTCGGACGTTACTAAATTTTACTGTTCTTTCTGCTGCTGCTGCAGCTCTACCGAGTCGTAAATTATGTGTGAAACGAGTGAAATTAAAGAAAGGAAAGTTGAAAATGTCTTTGAAACGGTTGCCTTGAGGAAATTGACTGTTTTCTTTGCAATTCAAGACGTTCGAACTGAAAGAGAGAAAGGAAGGAAGAGAAATCATAAAATTTATTTGATTGTCCAGTGGAAAATCTTTTCTAGTCTTTTGACATTTTTATCGTCAGAGGTATAATCTGAGATGGGATTGCATTTACACTCAATGATTTTATATTCCCAATTATATCCTTGCAAATTTCCTGAATGATAAAGAACGCGATATTTTTGATTTTTTTAAAAAAAGGGAATTGTTTATTTTTCTTCGGCGAAATGAATGAAAATGTGATTATGTCCTTGTAAGTGAAAATCTAGTTGAGGCCTATACAAAATAAATTATGAGTACTTCTATGATTGATATTCAAGAGACAAAAGCGAATTTTTTTTTACATGTTCATTATGTTTGAAAGGATTAATTTATTGGGAAACAGTTACAAAACGATGACTTGGAAAGAATCAAGTTGAAGAGGAGAAAACGAAAATTAATTCAAGAACGAATTCGAGCAACGATTGACAAAACGAGAGAAAGTTTGACGAGAAAGAGACAAAGATTGAAGACAAAGAGAGAAAGGTGGAAAAAAAGAAAAAAAATCTAAATAATGAGAGAATGAATGAAGAAAACGAGAGGTAGGTTGTAGAAAACTAGAGAAATGTGAAGAAAAAAGAGAGAGGTTAGGAAATAAGAAAGATTGAAATAAATGAGAGAAAGTTTGAAGAAAACAAGAGAAGGATTGAAAAAGAGAATAAGTTTGAAAAAAAAAGAAAAAAAGGTTAATGAAAACGGGAGATAGAATCAAGAAAACGAGAGAAATGCTGAAAATACCGAGAGAAAGACTGAAGATACTGAGAGAAAGGTTGGAAAAAACAAGAGAAATAATGATGAAACGGGTATGAAAATGGAGAAAACGAGAAGGAGAAAACAAGTGAAAAATTTAAGGAAATTAGCGAAGATGAAGAAAATGTCGGAAATATTCAGGAAAATGCGAGAAAAAATGAAGGAAACCGGAGAAAGATTTAGGAAAACGAGAGAGAGAGAGGCTGAAGAAAACGGAGAGAAGAGCTATACTATAAAACTATGAAGTCGCTACAATGTTGGTGGTAAATATTACGGTGTTACCACAGAATGAAAAATCGAACGAGAGACAGATTGAAGAAAACGAGAGAAGGGTTCAAGGGGAAAAAATAAGATAGGAGAAACGAAAGTGAATGTCAAGATAAAGAAAACGGTTTTCAAAAGAAAGAACACGAGATTTGGGCCAAAGTAAAAAAGGCTCAAGCGAAGAGAAAACGGTTCAAGGGGGAAGAAAACGGTTCAAGGGGGAAGAAAACGGCTCAAGGGGGAAGAAAACGGCTCAAGGGAGAGGAAAAAGGCTCAAGGGAGAGGTAAAAGGCTCAAGGGGGAGCAAAAAGATTCAAGGGGGAGCAAAAAGGCTCAAGGGGGAGGAAAAAGACTCAAGGGGGAGGAAAAAGGCTCAAGGGAGAGGAAAAAGACTCAAGTGGGAGAAGTGGGAGGACAAAAGGCTCAAGTGGGAGGGCAAAAGGCTCAAGTGGGAGGGCAAAAGGCTCAAGGGGGAGAAAAAGGCTCAAGAAGGAGAAAAAGGTTCAAGAGGGAGAAAAGGTTCAAGAGGAGGAACAGATTTAACGGGGAGGAACAGATTTAAGGGGGAGGAACAGATTTAAGGTGGAGGAACAGATTCAAGGGAAAGGAAAAGGTTCAAAAGGAAGGAAAAGATTCAAGATTAAGAAATTAAGTCTAAGAGGAAGAAAGAACGGTTAAGGAAGAAGAACGACCGGTTCAAGAGGAAGAGAGAACGGTTCAAGAGGAAGAAAGAACGGTTCAAGAGGAAGAAAGAACGGTTCAAGAGAAAGAAAGAACGGTTCAAGAGGAAGACAGAACGGTTCAAGAAGAAGAAAGAACGGATCAGGGGGGGAAATAATGGAAAACAAAGTTCAAGGGGAAAGGAAAAAATGTTTAAGAGAAGTTTCAAAAGAAGGAAAAAATGTTTAAGAGAAATAATGAAAGCTTCAAGAGATAGAATTTCCCCAAGAGAAAGAAATACTAAAGAGAAAGAAAAGTCTAAGAAAAAAAATGATCAAGAGAAAGAAAGATTAAAGAGAGGGAAAAACATTTCAAGAGAGTGAACAAAAGTTCAGAGAGAGAAAAAAATTTCAAGAAAAAGAAAAGTTCAAGAGAGAAAGAATGGTTCAAGAGAAAGAATGGTTTAAGAGAAATAAAGAAATAATAAACTTGGATAGAAGGTCTGCTGCTGGGAGAACCGTTTATAATTTTTTACGTTTGGGGACGAATCATAGGTAGTAGAATCAATTTGAACGATATTTTATTTTCGGCACAACATTAGCCCAGATGTTTACCTTGTACAGATTGATGTACCGAAGAAATATGGATTAACACCTTTCCCATTTACAATTAAAGTCTACTCATATTTTTTTTGTATTCTTACGGATTATCTATATTGGTATATCTTCATTTCAAAACAAAAATCGGAGCTGATTTTATTACGGAAGCTCGAACAAAGATCGTTTTTATTGATCCTTATACCACCCAATCATGCTTAAGCGGTAAAAAAATTTATGAGCGGTTTATTCGCCTGGGGCTTTGTAATCAAGTTTTATCAAAAAAGCTGAACGAAAATAAACATTGAACGAGGATAAATCTTGTGGAAAGAGGTAGAATTAACAATTGTGATTTTTATGGTACTCATAGTGTATCAAATGCACTCGATTTTCGAATTGATGAAAATGAATTTCGTATAACTAGTAGGCTTAACTAGACATGATTTTGGAAACGTAAGTTAGCAGAATTAAAAATAAAACGGTTTAAGTGAACAATTTGACCTTCCTCCATATTATGTATGTATATAAGATTTTACCAAGTGGTTTTGGCACAAGCTTGTATAAGATCCAGATGGTGCAGAATCTAAAGCCACGAAACCCTGGCTGCAGCAGGTTGAAGACGATGCTTGTTTGTATCGAAAAAAAACATATTTAGTGAAGAGACTCACTATTGGCTTAGTTAGTTTGTGAGCGTGTGAAATCGTCGTTTCAGGACTAGAGCAAATCTAGAAGACGTTTATGATACTCAATTGAATTTTTTGGTTTGCTCATTATTTTTTTTTGAAAATGAGTCCGAGAAGAACTAGACTTTGTAAAAAAAAGTCTAGGTTTTTTTAATCTTTTCTTCGTAAAGATTTAACGAAAAAAAATGAATAGCTTTAAATAAGCTACAAATCATGATCTACTTCACACGAATCAATTTTACAAACAGCTGCCGCACACATTATTCATTTCGATCGTAGATCTGGACCATGAGATCACCAACATCGTAATTGGCTGATTTATTAAGTTGTTCTTGCACCACATGCATGCCAACTATACATCAAATATGCCTAATAATCGGCATAGCTATCGATTCGCATGCAAGATAGATCACAGCTGGATGTTTTTCACACCGCTTAACACAACTACTAGCGTTTGTAGCCGAATCATTAAGAACTGACATCAGAGCTTATTCTACATTGACGTTCAATATTGCTTAATATACGGTACTTTTCTTGCTCGACTTAACAGCAAATTCTATTCAAAATCATTCAAATGTCACTCAATTGAAAAATATCTAAGACGATTTTATCTGCGGCCAACGGTACTTATGAGTACTTAGGAATATCGACCAAACCACAACCAATACAAGCTACTTAGTAGAGAACGTCACGTCAAAACTTAGTCGGCACCACAGAACGCATTTGACGTGCATGGTTAATAATGTTTGTGCAATATGATCCGTGAATGAAATAAAGTCGAAATGACTTAAAATGTCATTGTACTGTGCAGCGCGAAATAGTAAATCACGCGAAACTATATGACGCTGGAATGAGGAACGTACAATAATTTACGAGAGTACTTGTATGAGCCCATTTACGAGCAGGGTACCTATATGCTATAGTGTAGTGAAACCAGAAGAATTTCATCGTTGGCTCTTCTATTTCCCCGAGGATATTTATTGCATGAAATGGTCATAAACACTTAAGTATATTCATGAACGGACAATATGCGAAAAGGCGTTAGAAAATGCACTCGAATTGCACATTGAAACTGCACAAGACAGACAACGAATAGAGAATGCCAAGTTGAAAAATCTATGTATGTATTCGAAACCAAATAGCTCTAGGAAGCAGCGCTGAATGGTTTATTGTGGCGAAAGTAAACAGGTTAAGGAGCATTTGGTATGAATTGCTATTCCGACAGAATAGTTGAAATAAATATATTCGTTTAAAATGTTGCCAAGCTTGTAGCTACGGGGTTTTTTTTAGAGTATTTGTCGGAGAAATAGAATTCAACTAAAATACTTATTCATGCAGTCTAGACCAGGCCATCTGTTATATACATATATATGTTACTGAGGGTTTGGGGATATAGATATTCTGTATTTGCACTAATGATATGCCAAATATATGCTCAAACAACATAGACCAAACACACTAAACACGAGAGACAGCCAACATAAATGAAACTTTTGTTTATATAAGAACGCATTTTTTTTGTATTTTGGAACACAGTGGCGGTTCAAGACCAGGAGGAACAGTAGTCGCTATATTTGCATCAGCCTTCTTCCCCCCAAGGAGAGATCCTAAGTAAAAATGTCAAGTGAGTGGTAGACCACTGCAGGAGAGATAACGAAATGCTGATAATGTGATGCTAATGCTCACCGCACGCCATAGGGGAGCAGTGGTGGAACAGATAGTTTGAAAAACTCAGAAGAATCACAAAAATAGAGTTCATCATCATTATCATCACCGGCCCTGCATCGGGGGGTCATTCTACTGAACCCGATCTTGAGCCGATATCATTATGCGTCATAGTCACTACCATTCTTCAAAATCTAGCAAGATATCGTTTGCCAAAGAAAAAAGTTCAACAGTGCCAAAAACACATCGAACTTGGATGCCTTTAAAAAGAAACTCTCCGAATACAACAGACAATTAAAGCAATCCAAACGACAAGTTTGGAGTGCCTATTGTGATTTTCAACGGCATCGCAGAGACTGCCACAATAAAGAGAGATCTGTAAGGCCACCGAGGCCTACCGAAGACATATGGGACTACTTCGAACTCCCAGCGAAGGAACGACGACTACGTTCGGAGCACACTGGAAGTGTTTATCAAAACTCTCTTCGTAGGGTAAACATAGTGAGGTTGAGGAAGAAGGTAAACGCCCTGGGCGGACACCTCACTCACCAATGATTGAACGAATCAGATGGTATGGAAAGGTTGAATGGAAAATACACTTCTTCAAACGATTTAAGTCACCAGGACCTGAGAGGATCATCCCTGCTCTGGTACAAAGAGAAACATGGAAACTGAAAACCAACCTGGTAAACTTTTTTAGAGAATGTTTGATACTTAGAAAAAAAAATATCTTGGAATCTACCTGGATAGGAAACTTATTTAGGGTATTCATCTAAATAAAACGACACTCACGGACACTAAAGAAATAACAAAACAAATGTTTGGATGTAATTGGAGACCATGTGCAAAGCAGACACTCTGAGCACACGCACGAACGGTGTGACCTATCATCCTATATTAAGCAGAATAGGCCCAATAAGCTGTCAGTTACAAGAGCAATGAGCACTACATAAACAGCACGTATGGAGGGGAGACTCTTCTAAACCGTGACCCAGTACACCTTAAGATTAAAAATGTATGGTTATATATGTATGTTTTTGATTATTTATATGAAAATTCATGGTTAAATATAAAAATCCAAAATTTTTTGAATAGATTTTGTCGTTGTTGATAATAATGCACCAAATATTTAACCGAGTGCACCTACGAAATTTTATGCCAACAAGGACTCAATTGACGATTTATTCCTTTACCTACCCCTTTTTTACGAGGATATGAACTTTGACTTTTCTGTGAAAACAATAAATGAAAGAAAATAAATAAAAACACAAAATAATCATAAAAAAAACACCAAAATATAACACAAACAAATGAAAACAATGGAAAAACAAATAAAACAAAAAAAATTACAACAAAATAAACAAAAAAAAATATAACAAAAGAGGTCAAAGATGACAAAATGAAAAATAAAATAATAGGAAATATGTAAAAAAAATAGGGAAAAGAGATATAAAGTAAAAAAGATAGACAAAAATATGTAAAGACAAAAATGATAAAATTATATAAAGATAAGTAAGGGTCAAGATAAGCAAGGATCAAGATAAGCAAGGGTCAAGATAAGCAAAGGTAAAGATAAGCAAAGGTAAATATATGCAAAGGTAAAGATAAAATAGGGCAAAGATAATAAAGTATAAAAAAGGATAAAAAAGAAGAAGAAGAAACAAGAAGAAAACCAAATTATAGTAAACAATAAAAGAAGAAAATGACAAGAAAGAAAAAACTAAAAGAAGAAGAAAAACAAGATAAGAAGAAAAACTAAGAGAAGGAAAAACAAGAGAAGAAAAAACAAGAGAAGAAAAAAACAAAAGCCGAAAAAACAATAAAAGAAGAATGAAACATAAGAAGAAAAGAAAAAAAAAGAAACAACAAGTATAGAAGAAAAAACAAGTATAGCAGAAAAAAACAAGAGCAGGATAAAAACAAGGGTTAATGTCTAGATTATGTGACCGTCGGCTGAAGGGGATGAAAAAGGATAAAGCTGGTAGATCTGGCCCTGTTTGACTGTAGAAAAGTGATCTAGGGTGAGGGCGGAGATCTGGTGGCGCAAGAGGAAGGAGGGGGTGGTGAAAAATTCATTTTTTTCATATATTTCACATATGAAATGCGACTTCACTTCCCCACCTCCACTTTTAAACATTCTGAATGAAGTCATCCGACAACTCTCTCCACGCAAAAGAAAGCAAGGAAAGAAAAGAAAATAAGGAAAGAAAATAAAACAAGGAACGAAAAGAAAACAAGGAATGAAAAGAAAACAAGGAATGAAAAGAAAACAAGGAACGAAAAGAAAACAAGGAACGAAAAGAAAACAAGGAACGAAAAGAAAACAAAGAATCAAAAGAAAACAAGGAATCAAAAGAAAGCAAGGAACGAAAAGAAAAAAAGGAAAGAATAGAACACAAGGAAAGAAAAGAAAACAAGGAAATAAAAGAATACAAGGAAAGAAAAGAAAACAAGGAAAGAAAAGAATACAAGGAAAGGAAAGAAGACAAGGAATGAAAAGAAAACAAGTAAAGAAAAGAAAACAAGGAAATAAAAGAAAACAAAGAAAGGAAACATAACAAGGAAAGAAAACAAAACAAGGAAAGAAAACAAAACAAGGAACGAAAACAAAACAAGGAAAGAAAAAAAAACAAGGAAAGAAAACAAAACAAGGAAAGAAAACAAAACAAGGAAAGAAAAGAAAACAAGGAAAGAAAAGAAAACAAGGAAAGAAAAGAAAACAAGGAAAGAAAAGAAAACAAGGGTAAAAAATAAAACAAAGAAAGAAAAGAATACAAGGAGAGAAAAGCAAACAAGGAAAGAAAAGAAAACAAGGAAGGAAAAGAAAACAAGGAGAGAAAAGAACACAAGTATAGACAAGAGCACAAGGAGAGACAAGAGCACAAGGAGAGACAAGAGCACAAGGAGAGAAAAGAAAACAAGGAAAGAAAGAAAACAAAGAAAGAAGGAAAACCAAGAAAAGAAAACAAGGAATTGAAAAACAAGGAGAGAAAATAGGACAAGGGAAGAAGAAAACAAGGAATTGAAAAACAAGAAGAGAAAAAAGGACAAGGGAAGAAAAAAACAAGAAATACGAAAGACAGAATAAGAAAAAAAGAGGAAAAAGGAAAAATTTAAATGAAAAAAACAAAAAAAAACTAAGTAAATAAAGAGCATATAAATAATATATATATATATATATATATATATATATATATATATATATATATATATATATATATATATATATACATAAATATATACATATACATAAATATAGAAAGAAATATATGGAGGAAATAAATAAAAACAAATCAAATAAAAATAAAATAAATAAAAAAGAAAATATATGCCAGGAATTAAAAAAGAATTATAAAGGGAAATAATAAATAAGAAAAGAGAATATCGAGAATAAATAAACATCAAAAATTTAAAAAAAAAATCAATATAAAGGGAGATTATAAATAAAGAACAAATAAAAAGAAAGAATGCAAAAAGAAGTCTTACAAAACCAAAAAATAAATAAATTGGAAGGAAACAAAATTGAAAGGAATTAAACAAAATTAGAACAACGATAAAAATGAGTAGAATTCAAAAGTTTTAAGCAAAATGAAAACATAAGAAATCAATTCAAGTTTAAAAAAAAAATTCTATCTAGAAGTATTCTCTCAAACAATTTACTAAATGAAATAAGAAGGCTTATATGGTAATAGTTAAAAGGCACCCATAGATTGCCAGCTTTCAAAATAAGCATAAATATTGAGGGCGATAGGGAAATATGTTAAATTAAGGCAGTAATTCGATGTAAATAATAAATATTATGTTACTAAAATATACTATTAATATTATTTTAAAAAAAAAAAGTTATTTGGACAAATTTTTGAAAGAAACCACGTTCGGAATTACGTCATACACACGAGACACTTCTTGAGCTGGGCTAGTAGAGATATTTCAACCGAAGATGGTAGGCTTTTGATACTATTTTTAACAATTAGTACTAACGGTTTTCTGCAAGTGTGCAGGAACTGAATCCCGATACTTTTAAGCAACATATGTATCACAAATTGCTGTAGTTTTCACCCAGTAGACGGTGCTGAAAGTATTTCAACAACGCGTAGGAAATATTCATAGTTCGTCGATTCTTGGTCTTAGTCGATTCTTAATAGTGGTCTTTCGAGATGGTTATAGTAGAAAATTGATTTTATTTTCTTTGAGAACGCTTATCAAATCACGTAATGAGGAATATTTACTATAAATTTTCAACCCATATCCATATTTCAATTCAATAGAAGTGCATGCTTTGCGATGAAAAATTTATAACTCCGCTAGTGACCTTATAACATAGGCAACAAACCGATTAATAGCACTCCACCCTTCTTGTAATATTCATAAATAATCACTAATTCAGCGGCTAAACACGAATTGCGCTAGAATAAATCTTAAAGCTACGAACAAGTCACCAGCATCGTTGGCATGATACCAAAACTGGTCGCGCTGGCTAATCGGAGAAATAACGACCCTGGCTTCTTAAAAAAAAAAAACCATTCTACCATTGAAATATGCATACACTTCTTGTCTGCTACGATATCGTTCGGAAAGCACAGTGAACAGTTGCCGTCTCATAAGTATGCAGATTAGATTTGTGCAATTGAATCACTTTCGCGACTTTCTCAAGTCGAAGGAGCGCAAGCCTTGGAAGATGTATGGATGGTGAAGGAAAGGTGCTACTGCATCGTTCAGGTAATAGATTTTGAAAGTGGGACTTGATTTGTGAAGCGGATTTCTACGGTGAATCTGACGCGTAAGTGCAGAAAATAAATGGGAAGATGATTTGTATTTTAAATTTGAGCCATTAATTTTTTGATAGCACAGACTATCATAGCACTTTTTAAGCGACCCCCAGACATGGAAATCTGGTTGTCGACTTAATTGCAGATGATATACGATATCTGCTGCCAAATTAGATCTGAAATTAGCCCGCAGACATCTAATGTGGTCGTATCATGTACTACATCTTTTGTTACTTTATCGAATAAGAGCACCTTATGAAATTCCTCAACATATTGTGAGTTCCACCACATGCCCGGGTACAATGTCAATTATCTTTCAACATTCTAGATTGCCACTTTGCTGACCATTCCAACACATTATTCTGCCATCAACAAATCCTCTGACATTCCACACCTAAATAAAGTGCGTGAAATTCTATAAATAATTCAAAATGACCCGTAACTGATAGATGCCAATTAGCCGTAATTGCCTGTCGCTCGAGTTTCATGCACATATAGTGAGTGGGCCGTTCAGTCGTCCCTGGATCTGCTGCCGCACTCCTCAAATATTGCGGTTGGCATACTACTTACTCTGTACTTGAAGAAGTACAGTAAACATATTGAATATTTGTTTCACTTTGTATCTACAACGACGTCTACGAGAGATGACTTTACACATTTGCAAACAGTCCAAACGAGGACGACTTCTTGGACGTCGTCGCATTGGAGTCGTTACGTTTATTCACCATTAAGTTGTTGTGTCTCGTCCGTTATAGCTTGGAATTTGCAAATGAGATGCAACGAATGCACTTCAAAGTTCCCTGATGCAATTCTCTGTGGCGGATGATATGACAAGTGTGTTGCGGATCATCTTGTATGCGTGCAGTAAGTGTTTGCGTAGATGAACAATGCGAAGTTTACATTCTGTGTCCTTGAGTTGGTGATTCTGGGGTGATGACAGGATTTTTTCCCATAAGCTAAAGCTGAATTTAATCTTGCGACGAATAAATTATCTGTACAAGTTGATTCTGTGTCCCTACTAAAGCCCAATCAAACAGTCAGTGTGAGTCCTACAAGAAACATGTCCAACGGCTTTCATTTCAAGCTCGTAAACATAATTGGGCTCAGAACGTCTCGGCTCAAAAGATAAACATTGCCAAGAGGCACTTTAGGTAAATCTTGAATTCCCTTTCGAAATGACATAAAAAATTTATTTTCATTTGCTTTAATTTCCGACTAGTCATTCGTGCTTGCCATTAAATGCAATCTGCACCGGGAAACACACCTGAATATAGGCAGGAAGCCTGGGAGAAGTGCAGGCAAACAGCCAAGCGTATCAAATAGCACGAAAGATTGCTGCTCTAAAAGCAGATGAGACGTCGACGTCTAATGAAGATGCTGATTGCTACTCTTCTCGCGCAAAATGTTTTGCCTTTTGTCGCTTGCAGTCACATGTTGGAAGGATGGAACTTTCGCATGGAGGCGCATACCTTACTTCATTTCTTTTTTTTTTTGCAGACGATGTTGTCGCAATGCACAACATTGAACAATGTTTGCTTCGTTATTACGATGATAAAGGAATGAAAAATGAAATAAAAGAATTCACGAAAAGCTTATTAAGAGTTTTTCCTTCTTTTGTTGTATGTAATTTGTTTTTTGTGCATTAAGTGCTCAGGTATCTTTTTTTGTCAGATAATTAGAGGCAAGCACGAAGTGAAGTGAATTCAAAAAGGAGCTTAAATATGATGTTTATTATGTTTTAATTAATATTGTGTAAGCTTTGGGAGTTTTGAAACTGAATTTAATGAGAGGGATAATATTATATTTTGCGAAGTACTTAAAAATTTTTAACGTTATCTACTTTTCACTTTACTAGAACCTAAAAACAACGATAAAATAATATATTTTTGAGCCTTCTCTGTTTAATAAGATACTATGTACGGTTTCATGAGAAGGGGGATTTTATTTGGTTACACAAAGCAATATATAGCATTGAACTTTTTCAATTTAGGATAGTTGATATTTGTAAGAATTGCAACTGTTATGGCTCTTGCATTTATTACTAACAGATTAGAATAAACTTCAACGCAATTTCTTTAAAACAGAGGAGTACTATACACATTAGGAACGGTTTCATAAGTGTTATAAGTTACAAAATATACCTCAAAAGACTCTTCGCAGATTATTTGAGTCAGGAATTAAAGCTTTTTTGGGCTGAAAAAGAGCTGTCGGAAAATGGAGTTACCGAAAAAGGAAAGAGAATAAGTGGGTGAAAATCAAGTATTCCAAACACGGAGAAATGACGTGAAGCAGGAGAAGTTGGAAACTGGAGTAGCCTAAAAATAAGCAGTGCATAGAAAATAGCCGAAAAGGAATAGCCGAAACAACAGTTTGGCCAAAAAAAAGAGGCGCTTCAAAATAATCAAAAAGGAGAAGACGAAAAGGAGTAGTCTAAAAAATAATAGTCCAATAAAAGTGTAGTCTAAAAAAGGTATAGTAAAAAAAATCCGAAAAAAGTACAATCCAAAACAGGAATAGTCCAAAGAGGTATTTTCCAAAAAAGTATAATCTAAATCTAAAAAAGTAAACAAAGGTATAGTTAATAAGAGAGCAGTTCAAAATCTTATTGGGGAAAAAAGGAGCATACGAGAAAAAAAAGCAGTAAATAGTCGAAAAAAGGAGAACCGAATCAAAAAAAGGGGTACTCAATAAAAAAAGAAGCCTCAGAAAAAGGGGTAGTAAGTCTAAAAAGGGGTAGTAAGTCTAAAAAGGGTTAGTAAGTCTAAAAAGGGTTAGCAAGTCTAAAAAGGGTTAGTAAGTCTACAAAGGGCTAGTAAGTCGAAACAGGATTAGTAAGTCTAAAAAGGGTTAGCAAGTCTAAAAAGGATTAGCAAGTCTAATAAGGGTTAGTAAGTCTAAAAAGGGTTAGCAAGTCTAAAAAGGGTTAGTAAGTCTAAAAAGGGTTAGTAAGTCTAAAAAGGGTTAGTAAGTCTAAAAAGGGTTAGTAAGTCTAAAAAGGGTTAGTAAGTCTGAAAAGGGTTAGTAAGTCTAAAAAGGGTTAGTAAGTCTAAAAAGGGTTAGTAAGTCTAAAAAGTGCCAAATCGAAATAAGGAATACATAGTCGAAATAAGGAATACATAGTCTAAAAAGTCGTTCCTGGTCGAAGGTATTTCCAGTTAAAAAAGGAGTACGATGTCGAAAAAGGAACGCTTAGTTAAAAAGTAGTCCTTAGTTTAAAAAAAGAAGTTCTTAGTCAGAAAAAGAACTAGTTGAAAAAGAGAAAAAGTATTCATCCGGCTACTACATTTTTGGCAACTCGATTTACGACTAATATTTTTCCAACCACTCTTAATTGCATTTACTCCTTGTTTAAGACTGTTCCATTTTTGACGACTCGTTTTTTTTCAATAACTATATTTCCAATCACTCTTGTTTGCAACTACTCCATGTTTAAGACTGTTCTTACTTTTTCGGATGTCTCGTTTCGTCTACTTCTTTTATCGACATCACCTCGATTACTGTTTTTAATCCTACTACTTTTTTTATACAACTTCTATCATGGACTACTTTTTCTAGAATATTTCTATTTTTCCCCTATTTCTAGAACTTCTAGGACTAATCATTTTCCGACAACGCTATTTTACTGTTTTTTTTCCGACCTCTCTATTTGCACGCTGCTGATTTTTTTTGGCAGCTCTTATGGTAGTTTTAATCCAACTGAATTTCTTTTTCTAATTAATGGATGTTTATTTTTTCTAAAGCTATTGAATCATTCAATCATTTTTTTAACAATAATTTTTTAGGCCACTCTACGATTTTCGCTGATTTCGTTCATTTTTCAAGCTTGCTTTGGTGTGTAGTAGACGACAGCGGGGAAAACATTGTTTACGCTGGAAGGATTTTATTTACCCAGAGTGTAAAAACTACATTATTTTGATGCTTTATTTTTTATGCCTTTGTTAAAACAAATGCTGATCGTCACCGAAATAAACTGATGAATTTCAGTTGGAAGTTTATGTTGCATTTGTCATCCAACCCTGATTTTTTACTTCCAGATTGCCACTAAAGTGCCGTTCACTCGATGACAGTAAACATGACAGTTGCTGCCGCGACAGCGACTATCGTGATTTTCGTCATCGTGTGAACTCAGATACTGTCGTACTGTCCTGTCGCACTATCAAGTTTTGCTTGATATTGCGTACCATCATGACAGTTACTGTCATGGTGTGAACGGGGCTTTAGGCGTGTGGGTACATGGTTCAAATCTAGACATGATCAAGCTTTCGGAGAGATGACAAAAAAACATGGAACAGAATGTTTTTGTTAGCAATCTAATATTATAGTGAAGTCTTTTATACATACCAAACTTCTGAACTTAGTCACACTGTGAAGTGTATAAACTTCGATCAGTGTATAAACTTCTACTTTTTTTTAAGACAACTATCCAGGAAACAAATAAAGTTTGGAAATGAGCTATTAGAATGATATGGACAGTATTTCAGAAGCAAAATTTGTACAAAATCCTTTCTAAGACTTTTCTCTCTCTCTTCTTTCGAAAATAGAAGCGGATAATGCAACCCCGAACCGTCATTTTCAAGAATACTTAGCTACAAAAGAAACAACCGATTAGATAACTTTTTTATCATGCTAATTCAATGACATAATTTTGGGGCGACGTTTGTTGCTTCTTGTGTTTTGCTCTCCGGGCGCAATTTTTCCGGTGATAATAGCGTCTACTAATCACCGAAGTGGTTAAGTTAACTCAAAATTTTTCAAAAAACTCAAAAAATAAGTGACAAAAAATGAAGAAGTAGCCTTAAAAGAAGAAGTAGCCTTAAAAGAAGAAGTAGCCTTAAAACAAGAAGTAGCCTTAAAAGAAGAAGTAGCCTTAAAAGAAGAAGTAGCCTTAAAAGAAGAAGTAGCCTTAAAAGAAGAAGTAGCCTTAAAAGAAGAAATAGCCTTAAAAAAAGAAGTAGCCAAAAAAAGGAACAAACAAAGAAGGAACAAAAAAAGAATTAGCCAAAAAAAAAAGAAGCAGTCAAAAAAAAGAAGTAGCCAAAAAAAGTAGCAAAAAAAAAGAAGTAACAAAAAAAAAGAAGTAGCCAAACAAGAAGAAGTAACCAACAAAAAAAGCCAATAACAATAGAAATAGTCGAAAAATAGGATGTAGTTAAAATAGGAGAAGGCGAAAAGAAGAGTAGATAAAAAGGCGTAGCCCGGTCGAAGGAGGAATAGTGCGTCGAAAAATAGAGTGACCGAAAAAGGAAAGCTCCTGTAGCCTAGTGGGTAAAGCATTTTATCCGACCGTGTAGAATCCCTGGTTCGAATCTAGGCACAAGCAAGGGACCGTGCACCAAACTTTTATTTAACCTAGTTCGGATTAGGTAACTGATTTCAATTAGGGGCTAACGTAATCATTTCGTAAAAGTTTCGATTATAAAAATGGAGTCTCTATCACCTCCACTTTCCAAGACCCCAAATGGGTTCTAGATTTTTCGCTCTTGCAAATGGAAAAAATGTGAGCCTAGTAAATGGAGTATTCGACTGATGGAGAAGTAACACAAAGCATGAGAAAAAACGGAGTGGTACAAAAAACAGCACTCTATTAAAAAAAACTAAAAGTAGCTGAAGAGGCGTGGTCGAAATAAAAACTCGTTTACGAAAGGAGTAGTCGAAAACGAACAGCCAAAAAGTATAATTCGATAAGAAGTGGTCCAAAAGGACTAATCGATAAGAAGTAGAAAATAAGAAGTAAAAAAAAGAGTTTCTGAAAATAGAGTCCCGACTAAAGGGTTTACTTTGCGCCTGCAGGGGCAAACTTGCACCATTTCTAGAAAAATAATGTTGCATTGCTGGTGTGGTTCTGCTATCAAACTCAAAATTTTATGGTGAAGTTAGTATGGACTGGGTGAATGACATACGTTTTTTAAATTTTTCTTTACAGCAGTACAGCAGCGAAAATAGTATAATAAAAAAATAGTGCTGGAAAATTATTATAAGTAAAAATCCAAGCTTATCCCGAAAAATTTCAAGCTGTAGTTGCAATTATGCATGTATATGTAGCAGAAACTTATTGTTGCGTTGTTTTTGCTATTGTTTGGCGAAATTTTATTCCTAAAAGTAAATATGTAAAATTTAAATGACATGTACATTTCGCGCAATGTGGAGATTCATTCCTTGTCGTCCCAATGGTAATTCCTCCTGAAAATATGAAATCTATGCTGAAACAGATTTAGCGCATGATGCTGGAAAATAGAAAGTTTTCGTGAAATGAGGCGCAAAACTTGATGATTGCTTCATTACAAAGCTCGACATCAACACTGGAAAGCCCTTCCGTATACGCAAGGAATAATTGATGTGCCTGAACTGAAAAATATATAGGACTAAGCACTTTTAGTTAGATATTTTAATCGTTGTTTATTTTAATTTTAAAGTTCATATCAACCATCAAACCTACTTAGAAATTTTCAAAACAACGCACTGTTTGAAGCAAATGTGTGGTATTTGCCGCTTTCACGAGTGCATTGAATTGCAAATCTAAACTAGTGCATGGTACACCCTTCCCCTCTCCTCGCAGGATTCGCCCCGCCCAAATGTAACAAATCCGCATTGTTTAGAGTATTATGACACAAAAAATCAGCATGGTTCTGTTTTTTCAGCCAGAATATCTTCAATGATGGAAAATGGTCCTGTTTTACAGTAGTCGATAAGAGGTATAGTTCAAAAAGATGTCAGAAAAAGGTACAGCCAATATCCAGGTATAATTTAAAAACAGGTAGTCCACAATAGGTGAAATCCAAAAAAAAAAGAAAAAGGAGAAAACATCCGGCTGCTACATTTTTCAACTACTCTTTTAGGAACACTCTTTCTTTAACTACTCCTGTTTTGGACTACTCCTTTTTTCACTACTATTCGGACTACTTCTTTCCCCGCATCTACTTGTTGCTTCAACTACCCGTTTTTCCGATTCCGTTCGATTTCGCAGCGCTCTATCTACTGGCATAGCTTTTACATCAGGTGTTCCACAAGGCAGCCACCTTGGTCCCGTTTTATTCGCTGTTTACATTAACGATCTGATTGATATTGCTCCGGGACCGCAACGACAACGACGCAATGATTTTCAATCTAATATGATATCAACAGTTACATCACATATTTGTATTTCGTGAACTCTAAACTGACTTTCAATAAATGTTGACAAGTGTCAGTTATTTTTTTTTTTCAAAATAATTAGCAAGTTGTTTAACTTTGTACAGCGAAGCATTTTATAGTTCGTCACGATGCAGAAGCGGCTGGTTCACGGCTTTTGCTTTCGCTTTCGTCGCACTGGAACTTTGCTGGAATATGCGACAATCATGATTTCCTACATTTATTCAATGTCGTAGAACTTTGGATTATTTACGGTGGGCTACACACGTTTAGATCCCATTAAAAATAAGTCCACATAAATAAATAATGAAAAATGCAGACATCCTATTCATTGCTGCATAACTCAATGCAACTGTACCAACATTTATCTTAATATCAACATAGCCTTGTTAGCTCTTAACACTCCCACCAATAATTCATTGTCCTCGTCTCATTGTCATCAATATTATCTGCATCAACCTTCAGTCCAATTACCTACCCGTCAAGCCATTTTCAACAACACAGCAACAGTATGTAAACTACATCCATGTCGATCCTTTACAATGTTTTACATAATCTTCAACATGAAATATCGGAACGACAGAAGCAATTATTCATTGACATTTAGTCGACATGACATTTCACAGCATTGAATCTGATATGCAAAGACCTCGTCACCGGAGAGTTCATACTGGTGCCGCCACAGCCTGCCACACATTCAATTTCACTCAAGTAAGTGGTATGTTAAGTATTAGCACCGAATGCAGCAAGCAAATAATCGATGTTCGAAGGTCTTCGCAATACAAATCGCAGGAATCTCCTGTATTTGCCAAGGCTAATACTACTTAATCATGCAAATCAGATTTAAATTGTTCCGTACAACAAACTGTTCAGCGGCAAATCAATCTGTGCGAGACATGCTTTAAATAGCTGCGAGAGCTCAAATCTGGGCTATGTGAACGATGCGAAATCAAGTAAATCGCGATAAGGGCTACACTTTCGATGATTGGATTCGAAGTGGAAAGAGCGAAAAAAGACTTGGGAATAAAGAAAGGGGACGTGGTTCGTAAATTGTAATGATGTGCTCGAAGAAAACGATTTAATTGTCTTTTTTTTTAATTAAAAACATATTGAACGCCGATTATAAATAGGTCATTGAATGAGGCGGTTGTGACATGAGCAGGCACTTTGAATGTGAAATTAAACTGGATGATGATAAAATTCTGATCCATGCAAATGGAATCGCAAGTTGTATTTTATTTAATTTGAATAATCAATATTTTTCGCCTATAATTCATATTAATTTCAATTATTTGATGCAAGGTCAATATCCAAACCCAATCTTTAACTGAATTGGTAGCTGTGGATTTACACGATGCTCAAAATTTACTCACCCACGAAGATACATATATGTTATGAGAAAATGCTTAAAAACATACCTGAAATAAAGAAAAAACATGTAAGTCAAAGATATAAAATTGGGCTCTCACAAATACACTAACTCAAAGAACTATTTGTACAGCAATAATAATCATATATAGTAATCAATAAAATATAATAATTTTTTTTTCAATTTATAGGCACATAGTTTTCTTTTATTATTATCATATTCTATAATATGAGAAAACGATTATATAAAGCAACCTGAAATCTTGACTATCTGCAAAAAACGATTGCTAGATCATATTTTTGCGGAACAATGCCGCTTTTCTCAGTATTACAATTTCCTATCAAAATTAATATATTTTCGTGCCTTTTTTGAATCGTGACCTTCTGATTAGCTAGTTTGTTTTTGAAAGAAATCAAGTTATTTCAGCAACACTTTAAAATCGCTCGCGTTCATTTAACTTTCACAAATAAAATTAAATAATTCAAAATAATTCGCTGTCCTTCACTGCATATCCTTTGAATTCGACAAGGGATTATTTATAGGCGCCTGCTGAATATCTGGAATATGTCTTGTCTAATTTCTTGCTCGCTAAAATATTCTAGTCGATTCTTTTTTGGCTGCTCTGATAGAAGGCTCTGAATCCTTCTAGCCTGTGGGCAATGACGTTGCACGCCAATATTTGCCATAGAAATGATTAAGGAAACATCTTCTGAATATAACTTCAATCACTTATTTTATTATCAAATAAGTACTCACTAGAAACACACAAAACTGATATTTTAAAACAAATTTTTCTTTTTGGCGGCCCTTTTTAAGGCTGGTACTGAGTTAATCGTGAAGCGAAATTTTAACAAGTCTCCATCATCTGGTCATTCTTTCGAGCAAAAATTTGACAAATCTTTCTGACGGATAAAATGACAAGAATTTCAATTTTCGATCGATTTTGCTATCAAAAAGACATTTACATAACTCAATTTTCAAATTCATACACAAAATGTCAGTTTTTAGTTCGAAAGAATGAACTGCACATACTAAATTGGCGTGAAATGGTTGGACACATGTGTCAATGTCATCTGCATTTTCAAAGCGAAAGCAACTTCCAAGCAATTTTTCACGCTAAGAAGTGGGTAGCACTGTTGCTCAATTTTAAGCTAAATTTTCGCCGAAATATATTTTAGGTGAAATTTTCGGTGAAAATTTTCGGTGAAAATTTCACGTGACATCTAAAACAGTACTAAGCTTTAGACGAAAATAGTTGCGCAGTCATTTTCTCTCTTTTTCGAAAGGATCTCCCTCTCTCATTCATTCACAGCGTCATGTCAACAGAAGATGCCAGGCAAAAGATGCTCCTACCAATAGCTCCAGAAGCCAATAGGTAAAGGCCAAATCTTAAAAAATGATACTCTAGAGGACAGGTCGCAATAAAATATCTGAAGAATCCTCAGACCAGTAAAACGCTGCACTAGGCAACCTATATAAAAGCCGTACAGGATATTTAAATGGAGATCATGCCCAAAGATTTTCCCGTAAGACTTCTTAAGACCGTCCAAACGGATGGAGTACATAAGGCCCTTGAGGAAAGTCTGCAAGCGGAGATAGAGGAAGGCATTGTCCCTCGCTTCCTTAACATCATCTACAGAGTAGGCTACATATCTTTTTATTGCAAGGAGAGATCAACAGCTGCATGGATTAAAGGAAATGCCCTAACATTAGACGCGTGGAAGCAGCTAACCTAGATGTCACGGAGGAATCACTGATTCCCAAACCTAAAACCCCTGTCGGCTATTTCCCCAACTCAGTGCACCTGGCAAAGAACAAGATCCTGGTGTTCGTCGAATGCCAAATTATGGACCTTAGTGTCAGTTTTTGGGGAACGTTGCTCAGGAAGAATAAAGGCAAGGACACTATGCTAGTCATAGCAGCGGACCAATCCTCAGTTTTCAGAATAATTTAAGGGGGTGGTAGGTAGCTTTAGCTTCCGGTTTGGGCAATCAAAGTTAATCGTCAAAAAGACGAGCGGAAAGATACCAGAGCCGGCAGTCACTCCAGCTCTCAGTACGAAATGCAATGAAACCGATATGGAGACAACACTAGGTCCTAGTGGTTTCCAACCCACTTAAGACATATTGAGGGAAGCACATCATGCCAAGCTGCCTCGACGGAAGTCAGCGGTAGATTTGCCTCAGGCATCTATAACAGGGAGCTTATGTAAGAGCCCTTGGTAAATAAAGGCACAATATGTAACCTACATACAAAAAGGGGGAGATAATCTCAGGGCGGCGATAGTAATTGACACAAACATTAACTTTCTTCTAACCCCCGACTACACCAACCAGGGACACGGTGGCGGTCCAAGCACAAGTTCGTGTTAAAGGAGGAATAGTAGAGGCGATATTTCTTTCAGTCTACTTCTCTGGGGATGAGGACCAAGTCCTAAGTAATAACATTAAGGAACTGGTAGAAAACAATATAGAAGAAAGAACAAAATAATAATAATTATGTGGCCAGTGCACATCACACGGCATGGAAAAGCAGTGATGCCAATGATAGAGATGAATCAGTCGTATAGTTACCCCTAACCAACAATTTAGCTTTAGCAAATAAGGGTAAGAAGCCAACGTTCCAGACAGTTAAAAGACATAAAGTATTAAATCTCACGCTGGTTTTAAACACTGCAATGCACCTAGTGAAGATCTTAGTGGTAGTACAATGTAATGCACCTAGTGAAGACCATAGTGAAGAAGTGAAATGTCCTAACGAGGCATTCGCTCTCTGATTATGTACACATAACGTTCAAACTAGGAAAAGACAGCATGAAAAGGGTCAAATACAGGCAACTAAATTGAGCGGACTATGAAGGCTATCAAAATTGTCAAACAGGGCGCCCCGATGGAACAGGGAGTTAGAAAAGCTTAGAGCAGCTCAGCTGACAACAAAGTTCTGCAAAGCCAAAAACATATCGAACTGGGTGGCCTAAAAAGACTACTCAGAATACAACAAAGAGCTAAGGGAATCCAAACGAAAGGTATAGAGTGCATTTTGTAAAGAGGGTCAATGGTATCGCCAATACTGCCAGAATACAGAAAGCTATGTTCAAGGAACATACCTACTTCGAAATCCAGCTGCAGAGTTGAGACAAACTTAGGAAACACACTGGAATTGTTACTCAAAACTCACTTCGAAGAAAGAAGAACAATAAGTAATTATAATGAGGCTGAAGAGGAAGATAAGTACCCTGAGAAATAATTTCGTATGAAAAGGTTGAATGGGTAATACACTTCTTCAAACCATTTGAATCACCAGGACTAGATAGGAACATTGCTAGAAAGAGCTACAGGGAAACTGAAAACCATCTTGCGAACTTGAAACTCAGCTCGTGTATATCGTCGTGTCGTGTACATCCCCAACAAACCAGCTGACCTTATAAAATTATACAGGCAAGTCAGCCTCACTTTCTTCATATTGAAGACCATGGAGAAGCTGATCGACCTAAACAATCGGAGTGACCTTTTAGTGAAGATACCACTACACGAATTTCAAGTTGCCTACCGAATGTGCAAATCAACTTTGTCAGCCACACACAAGCTGAATAAGAGAAAGTATTTGACAGTAATGAAGTCGTACTATGGGCTTTCATGGACAGAGAAGAAGCCTTTGATAATGCAAGATACGAACCGCTGCAACCCACACTCCAGAAGAGTTAAGCCCCTCGAAAAGTAGTGAAAAGGGTGAGTAAAGTATTCAGGTACCGAAGTGTATTCATGGAACAAAGGGAAGCACAGCTAAGAGCGAATACTAGGAGGGAATGATCGCAGTGAGGAGTATTATCTACTAGTTGACAATCTTCTTTGGGCCCTCAACAATACGGGATTAACTGTTCTCGAATACTCGAGTGACATCACGGTGGTAATAAAATGCTCGCAGTGGGGTACTTTGAAATCCAGAATGCAAAGGGCTTTAAACGAAGCAATACAATGGTGCGAAGAGGAAGGTCTCAGGCCATGAGGGAAGGAGAATTTGGGTACCAGACCATGAGGGACATCAAGGAAACTAGGAAGCTGATATCAAAGTCAAAGAAGGAGCTAAATTGTTCTACATAGGTTCCAATCTGTAATGGCGCTTTGCACAGGCTGGTATGGGTAGAAAAATTAAATGATGAACCAAGAGATAGATCGAAAGCTACTGACTGAATCTGGAAAATTTGAAACACTCAAAAGCCCTCAACTTCGACATAAAAAGGGCTCTCCGCAAAAGCGGAATCAATATGTGCAGCTGCAAGAATATATTGCAGGCCGCAAACATGTGCAGCTTTAACAAGCCATCTTCTTTGCAAAAAGTACTTATACAGGATAGGCTCCAGGATAGACTTATGTAGATACTGCGGAAAAGTGACAGAGAATGTAGAGCATCTTCTCGCACACTGTCCAGCTCTATAGCAAGACGAAGATTAGAGTTGCTTGGCTCTGCTCTTCCCTCTGTCTAGTACATACGAATAGTCCCGTCTGAGAGCATATCTAATTTCATAAAGAGTGCAGATATCATATAGGACATAGCACTGAGGAAGTATAATAGACCTAACATGTGTCAGTGCTAGTAGCTATCTGGAACCGCTCCACGCATTCATTTATTCACTCAACAAAAAAAAAAATTTTTTCTAGTTAATTTAACTATTTTTTATTGTGAATGCGTCAGTTTTTCTTGATTGCTTGGAACGTAGTACGGAGTTCGATAAAGAAAAATGGAATCGAACTTTTTCCAATGTCCAATAGGATCTCCCCAGTGGTACATTTATATGCTAAAATTAATGTGACAGCCTTGTTATTTTTGGGTTTTCGCAAAAGCAAAATTTTTCCAAACTATTTTCACGATTCATTTACCAAAACATCTGATGACTTGAATTTACCAAAAACATCTGATGACGACTGCTTCACTCTACCTAAGTTTCCATCTTTTACTACCATTCTAATGCAACGGTCTTTAAAATAAGTGATAAAATAATGGGAAGCTAACAAAGTACTATCTGTTTTACAATAGGTTTTACCGCAAGACAGTGAATTTAGTGAAAATAGTAAAATTTTTAGTTTTCGATTTTTATAGAATCGATTTTCCAAGACATTGTATTTGCATACAAAATAAAGTATCTTCATGTTTAATAAAATTTTAATAGAGTTATAATTAATTTCGTACTGGTTCACAAATTTATGCACGCCAAAGGTGACACGAATCCGATGCATCCTCAAATTGAATCCGTTGAAAGTTAAACACTCGGTCCATCTAAACTAGAATCGTATTCCACATTTTCTTTGTCGTCCATCCAAGAACAAGTTTCGCTCGTTTAATTTCACACTCAACCAATTAAATCAAATCAAACTCTCGAAAATGCATGCCAATTTTAATTAGGCCGCAAACAACACTCTCGACAGGTGGATGGATGCCTTGCCAATCGCCAATCACTGAATCTTTGCAATTTGCAATCCATTATCCGTAATTATACGACGTGGGCGCGTACAAGTCCTCGCAAATCCAATTTAAAAATGTGCATTTCAACTCTGCAAACCACAGCATTCTAAAGAACTCAACGCAGCGCGGCCGGGTCGTTCATCTGTTTGTTTATGCACTTTCCATTCGATTAGTACGAGCAGATGTCGATCTAATCAACGTAATTGTAAATATGTCTACTGGGCATAGCACTTCAGTCACTTTGCTCTTAAGATATATTGCATCTGACGCCTGATTCTTACTGCATTTGCAGCAGCACCTCGCCTCGCCTTGGCTCGACAGCCGCAACGAGGACGATAACTATTGCATGCAATTCCAATCGTTACGAATGATATGACTCCAATTAATTTATGATTCGATCGGCCTACTTTTATTTCTCATTGAAATCAGCAACGAAGCGAGCGATCCCATCCAAACGTATTGAACGGACTTGAACTCTGAGCTATGCTGCTGTTGTGCCTGGGCTGAGCTGGGATGGATGGGAGTGCGTCGGCCACTAGAACCGGGGCCGTTCGTTGAGCTTTGCTATTACTCAGAGACTTCGACAGATCGAACACTTTGAGTGAATTGAACAGGCAAGCATCTCGTGAATGCAACATTCCGTGGAAAAACTCATAATCGGATATCTGGGAAATCGTTTAAGATAAGCGTTAGAAAATCTCTTAGCCGACGACGACCGCGACAGATACATGCCGCTGCTGCAAACAGTTTGTTATTTTCTCGTTGATTAATTTCGACTTGACAGCCACTATCACGACTTACACAGCATTCAGAGAATGGGAATGTGATGCTTAGGTTATGTTGTAAAATGGGAATACGGTGGAGTCCGCTCGCATCGAGGAGCCAAGTGGTAGAGCGGATGATGATGGTCGGCAGTAGATTGTATGGCTGGAGTACTTATTTAGTTGGTAATTCATGATCGAATAAATATTTTCACGACTTTCTTACTCGGCTGTCAGATGAACCGAAACAATGTGGTGAAGGGAAAGATGAAAACAGGGTTATCGGATATAGATAAAATTGGGTCGTTTTTGAAAGTTTTTGGAAGAAGAATATTTATCACTGTGCCAATGTTCTGCGGAGGAATTTAAGTTTATGTTGTTTTGAAAATGTTAAGAACATTAATTATTTTATGATTTGATCGATTCTGTTTGCTCATAAGTAGGCTAGCTCAAAGTTCCGAGTGTGATCATCCATCGTTAGTGGCTGGATTTGAACCAGTGATCGTACAGAGTAGAAGACAGTGTCGTGAATTTCTGACGAAATAAACGGTAACTTTTTTTTAATGATAATGCTGAAGCTCAGAGGAGTATTTTCTTTAAGCGGGTAATTAACCAAGGTAGCAGGGAATTAGCCGATATTATCTGCTCCATTTGTTCCAATTAAGTGCCACAGTTTTCATTTCAAAAGCGCTGGTTTTGTGCCCCATCACCGACAAAGCCATGATGTGACACTTAATTTAATGGAGTGCTGGTATTATGCCCACTCACCAGCTTTTTAGGACAACACAAGATGAACAAGCACAACCATGAACATACGACGGGATTCCCTCCATTTTTAATCAATTAATTTCCTTGCAATAGGGAATGAGCAAATTAAACAATAATTAGCGCGTGAATCCACGTTGAACTTATTCCGCCGTAGCACTCAAGAATATATGGCACGAAGTCGACACTTGACAACAGTACAGTTAAAATAATATAAACTCAACGAACAAGTAGATCTAAACAAGAATATACATATGTTAGCAAAATGCGGTAACCGCCTAAGGTCGAAACCAGATAAATGAGAAGCGTTCTGTTCGATATCTACGGTTGAATATTGAAATTTTAATCGAAAAGTGAAACATTTAGCTCTTTAAAATTGACAACAACTGCAAAAGGGATACCAGACAGGGAATGAAAAACGTATAAATTAAAATTTAAAGTGCTTCTTGTTAAAGGATGGCCACTTGATTGATAACTCCAGTACCTTACGCGTAAATTTGTGGTTGGCCGTTCAACAAAGACCCGAAATGTTGCTTATAAGCGTGAGTAGCACGCAATATTTTAACGCAATCTTTGAGTGATTTAAATACTCGGATCACTTTGAAATCATAAGGAAGCAAAAGGTTGAACGAATGAATAAGACAAGGAGATTTATTGTTAAAGAGAACGAATAATAGTTAAACTCACTTGACGCAAAGAACGAGGCCTATAGACAATGGGATCAACGTACAACCAGAGCCAAAAAGGAAAAATATGACGAGCTACGGCGAATATCCAATAGAATAATTAGGCGTAAGAAACGGAAATACTTTGACGAGCAGTTGCTGAATATTAATGTAAACCTAGTTAGTAAGAACACCAGACAAGCGTACAGACTAGTAAATACTATCAAAAATGGCTACCAACCCAGGACTAGCCTCTGTAAGGACAAAGATGGAAATATTATCAGCGACACCGAAAGTATTAGCAAACGATGGGCGTCCTACTTCGAAGAGCTTCTGAATCCGCGATCAAACATCCTGGCAGCAGAAGCTGAGCTCCATGATGATACCGTTGGTCAACCTCCATCTACACAATCCCCGACAGCAGAAGAAGTTGATCTCGCCGTGCGTTCACTGAAAAGGAACAAAGCGCCGGGCGCTGACGAGATACCAGATGAGCTACTCAAGTCTGGTGGGGCGGGCTTATTAAGTAATAAGCAATCCCACGACAACCCTTGTACGGGTCTAGAGGTTGAAGCTGGTAGAGAGCTTCATTACAATTTTTTTTTAATCATTGTGGATACGAGTGTGGAGTGATTAGTTCCACGACTCACTTTACCCCTGATTTAAATCAGGTACCTAATCAGCGTACCTTCGTCCGAACCTGGATTCGAACCAGGGACCCAACACGCAAGAAGCCAGTGCTCTATCCACTAGGCCACTCAAGCTTCCGGGGCTTATTAAGTGCGCTACATCAACTACTGCTGCGAATATGGGAGACTGAGGTGATCCCAGCCGTTTGGCGCAGAAGCATCATCTGTCCCACACATAAAAAGGGAGATAAACTGCGGTGTGAGAATTACAGAGCCATCTCCTTAGTCTGTACGGCCTACAAAATCCTTCCAAAAATCCTGGAGTATAGGATTAAACCGTTCGCGGAAGAAATTATTGGTGAGTATCAAGGCGGTTTCAGATCTGGCCGCTCCACAATCGACCAGCTCTTCACGGTCAAGCTAATTTTGCAAAAGTGCTGGGAATACGACGTCGACGTATACCAAATCTTTATCGACTTTAAACAAGCATATGACAGCATCAACCGAGGCGCTCTATATAGCATCATGCTGCAATTTGGTATACCGGCCAAATTAGTGAGACTTATAAAGATGACGATGAACAACTCCGTCTCGTAAGTCCGGATCCAGAACAGATTGACGGATCCTTTTGAAACTCTGGGTGGCCTGAAGCAGGGCGATGGAATAGCGCCCACGCTCTTTAACCTGGCATTTGAATTGGCTATTCGGGTAATGAACCTGAACACCAGCGGCACGCTACTTTTTAAGTCGACACAATTGGCAGCGTACGCGGATGACATTAACATCATGGCTCGAAAACTGGCCGATGCAGAAGAACTTCTGCTTAGACTTGGCACCGAAGCAAAGGAAGCTGGACTACGAATCCACGAAGACAAAACGAAAGTTATGATGCAATCTAGGACAAGGACGCCAGCGCACACGACCATCAACGTAGAGTTATTCATGGACAACCTGGGTAGCAATCTATCGAGTGACGCCAACGAAACTGACGAAATCAAGCGAAGGATACAACTAGCAAATATGACATTCTTTTCGGTCCTCCCCATTATGAAATCGAAATATGTGCACAGAAAGACTAAGCTGTGCTACGGTTGCAAAACATGGACCCTGACCCTAGCCTCCGAAAATATGATCGACACCTTCGAACGGAAAGTTCTACGGCGTATTTTCGGAGCTATCCGCGACCGAGATGGATGGCGCATCCGGTACAACAATGAGTTGTACGAACTTTACGATGAGCTGGAAGTCTCCAAACTCGTCAAATTACAACTTGAGGACGCGGTCACGTGACCGAGACAATTGGAGGAGATCGATCCAGGCGGCCAAGGCCCGACGTCAGGCTGTTGTGCCACGTTGATGATGATAATCGAACTCAGTGGAAATTTAGAAACAGGACAGGTCGTAGAACAAGTGCTTTTATTTGGAGCTGTAGCACAAGTTCTACCTGTAATATATAACGAGGGCCAACAAGTGAACATAAATAATCCTCGAACTTAATAAAAACAGTCGCAAAGATTATAGGATCAAAAGATTCAGGAACTCTTTTTTGTATGAAAAATCAAATTTTTTCGGTTGATCTATAGCAGAAGCAATAAAGTTAGAGGAGAAAATTATGTTGCCTAGAAGCAAGAAGGATATGGTACAAAAAAAACAAACAGGGAATCGGCTGATAGCTAGTAATGCAACTTTGGGAATCAGGTTCCTAAATACTCGTAAGTAAAAAATAAATAGATTCCAAAGGAGATGGAAACTAGGCAAGTAAGTCTGGCTCGAAACATACAATGATTATAGAAGTGACTTGGTTTTTACAGAATATCATCAAACGTGTAACCAATTTTGATATCAAAACCTCCGAATTTCAGCTGTCGTTAAAGGATACGGGAGCATTATGCAGGTATTCATAAGTTCTAGTTTTTTTGCCGGAGGAGTGATTACTCAAAGTGCCTGCAGATCTCATGAGGACTGGAACTAATGGCATTCTTAAAGTGCACGCAGAAAAAATATACATTGCCCGTTTTTTTATCTAATATTGCACAGTGTTTATGGTCGCGTACATTATATCCATAATACGTTGAGCTACAAAATATAGCTTGAAAAAATCAATATGTTATTTAGTATGAAAGGTTATTTGGTGTATGCAAACTTCATGAAATTTTTAAATTGAATTGAATTTCTTTTAGAGGTAAAAAAAAAAGTTATTAAAGGTCCATATTAGACAAGAGAATAAGGTCCATATTAGACACGTTTTGTTGTTTTTGTACAACAAATGCGTGAAAAAAACCGACGGACATCAACCGAGAGATATGTCCTGCATACTGCGAGGAAGCCATTACTGAGGATACGTCTTAGAGGTGGTTTTCTTGTTGCAGTTGTGGAAATACGGATTTAAACTACTCTCCCTGCACTAGTCGTTCTGCCACTGTTGAAAACGAAGTAATCTTGGGCCTTATCAAAACCGATCGGCACCAGACAACTCGCAAAATCGCTGAAAGGCTCAACATTAATCATTCAACCGTCACAAAACGACTAAAACAGCTTGGAGTCATAAAAAAGTTGGACGTGTGGGTTGCAAAGGCAAATTCTCATCCGGAAAATTTGTTGCTCAACATTTGGCGGGATTGTAAGAGTGTAGTCTACTACGAGCTTTTTCCCGCGGTCAAACTATTGATTCGAGGAAGTACTGCACTCAGCTGCAAAAGCTGCAACGAGCAATAGTCGAAAAACATCCGGAATTGGCGTAACGAAGGCGAGGGGGGGTCGTTTCCCATTACGACAACGCCAGATTCCATACTTCTCTACGAACGAAACAAATGCAGCTGGAAAGTAACGCAGCACCCCTCTTGCGCCGTCAGATTTTCACCTGTCCCAGTCTCTTCAGAACCATTTGGATGGTAACCGCATTGATTCTGTGGAAGCCATCAAAAATGGCCTTTGTGTTTTTTCGCAACAATCCACAGAAGTTTTAATAACGTGTTATCAAGCTCTTGCCAGAACGTTGGTAGGAGGTTGTTCAAATGAACGGACAATATTTGGTTGGCTAAATCAATTTTGAAGAAGAACAAATTTTTATCTGATTTTTGGTACAAAAAACTGTAGAGCTTTTTCCACAACCCAATGCATAGAACATACTTCTATGTAGCATAAAGTAGAAACTGCGATCGCCTAAGTTGTGTAAATAGTAGCCTGAGCTACAAAATATAGCTTCATAGCGAAAATTTTCATAAACTATAGATTTTCTGCTACATACATGGTCTGAATTTTTCTGCGCATAGTCTTAACTCCTAAACACTTAGTCCCGATTCCTATAAACATGCAAGTGAAATGTTCTATGATAAAGACCTACAGTAAATTGAGGCTTTAATACATAGCACCTGCTCCAATGAATATAACGCATACTACATACTATTTTTTTTTGCTATGCATTATATTAGGCATTATAAATTATCACAATTCTGAAAGTAACTTTATACGCAGCGAATATAAATTATGATCTCTGGCACTATGCATTTTACCGGTAAAGTCACACTTTTTCAAAGAATGAATATAAAAGCTGAGGAGTTTTGGTATAATTTCTACAGATATGACTTAAATGTGATGTAATTTTTGTAACGGACCGAAGCTTAGATAGTCCAGGAAATTTTGTTCCTCGTTTTTTTGCTCCAGAGCTGTATCTTTGATCATGTAGGGAGACATCACATCCGATCAAAATAAAGAAACTGAAATATTAAGGCATCAAATCTGAAATTGACATTTGATTTGATTGAAAAGGAAAGAGGATTCCAATCACAAAATCTTTCTGATTAAAATGAATACATATCATTTTTCATTTCTAGACCAGCTCTTACACGACACGTTATAATCAAAAATGTTTGTTCATGCTCGGCTTTGAACCAGGTCCGCATAATAAGACAGAACGTTCTCAATTTTTTCGAAAGTGTGAGTAAGAGCTTCTGGTTTTTATAGTATTGAGTAAGTGGAACTTTCTTTTTATTTTCAATATCTTATTTGGGTGTTATCTATGGCATAAAAAGTTCCGATAAATATAATTTTTAATAAGGTTTACTTGCTGCATTACAGAAAGTCAAATGCGAAACTTGTTCTTAAGTACATTTCTGGTTTGGCGAAATTATTTGTTATGCGAAATTTTTTTCTCCTTTTCAATTACTATCCTTCAAGTCCTTTTAAACTAGTTTCGAAAGAATACTGCATATTATTAGCCATATTCTGAATGAATGATTATAATCATCCTTAAAAAATAATCATTCAAAGTATTTTATAATCCCAGTCACTTAATGGAACCCATAATTAGGTATCAGAATGACAGAAAAAAAATCATCTTACAACATTCACATTAAAATATCTTTATTTATTGCAAGTCAATAAAACTAATGTCATAAACATGAACGTCAAGAGTGACGATAAAAGAAATGAAACTTAAAAAAAAAAATCCAAAAAAAATCTGCACTCTTCATATGTGCAGCTAGTAGTACTATTGAAACAAATGACGGGCGCATCGACATCATCTTACCATTCCAGCAAAGAAAACTGAAAGCAAAACGATTGAGTTTTATGGAAACCAGTTTCAAGTTTTGATGTTTTCGTTCATACTAGCTACCATTATATGCATTTTCTGTCAGAGACGAAACGAAGATAAAATAGAGGGCAGAACGATGATAAAGTACATGAAATTGGCATGTCAATTCTGTACGGTTTGCAATACTCGTCGTCCTCGTCGATGACGTGTTTCTCTTCATAAAAACGCGAACAACTCTGTTGACATGTTGAATGTTCTTTGGTTCGTTCATTCGAAGTGAATGGATGACGGGAAAACATTTCCTTCTTGCGTTTGTTAAGAAGGATGAGGATGTGTTGTGTCACTAGGGTTGTGAATCGATTTGTTTCACTTGACTGGTAGACGTCAGCATTGCAATTTTTCACGACGAAGAGGATGTTAACCCCTTTCAGCAGTCAGTCTATGAAAGTTCGATGTGGAAAACTTGGGAGTCAATTAGTATGCATACCATCACATCAGGCTACTGAGCAATGACTTGATTTATATACTAGCAAGATTCAGTTGTTTAGTATTCTAGGGCATATTCAATCTGAAACGGACACTCTGATAATATATGTAAATACCAAGAATAGGACAATCTCAGATGTCGCAAAATCTTGTCTTCTAGGATTAACAAGTTCTTTTGAGTGGGTCTGCAGATCCATTTTTCTTCATTGCTTGTCACATGATTTCTCTGAACGTCTTCTGTGATACGAAAATCGCTGCAATCGTAGATACATATACTGCCCTGATTTGCATAAACGTTCTATCTACATTTTTGTAATTTTTGAGTTAACACCGGACTCGAAAACTACATACTCTATTACATCATTTGAAAAAAAAATTGAAAACCCTATCTTTTGCGGAAGTGTGTTAAAATCAGTTTTGAAAAATGCACTATCCATATATCTCCAGTACAAATCAAAACACAAATCATTGAATATCTCGAAAGCGCTAAAATCTAGATACAATGTTTATGCGAATCAGGGCAGCATATCTAAGTTGATTTTTTATTTTGTAGTATCCACCATTGAAAATGCTGATCCTATGAGGAAAATACACTTGCAGCAAAGGAAACGGAAGACATGTTCGTTATTCATTATAAAGTAAATGTTATAATTTCCTCAATGTCGACATTTTACTGCTTTTCCTTTTTCTTGAAATGATATTGTTTTGAGTTGCTTTCAATAAACAACAGATCCGTTTTTTATATTGCAATAGAACCACTAGAGTTTCATATGTTGTGTATTAGATTTCATCTTACAATTGTTTTTTGGAAACACTGAAATCCAGATAACAGAGATAATTTTCTTAAAAAAGAAATAGGAAAATTACGTGATAATCTAAGGAAGTTATGGAAAAAGATCAACGAATTAACTTCTGGTTGTATGACAAAACAACGAATCAAACAAATGAATGACAAGCAAGGAAACGTTGTTGAAAACGAGGAAATAATTTGCAATATTCTAAACGAGCACTTTACAAATATTGGTGAAAATATTGCCTCTAGGATTACATGTGATATTAATTCTTCCATACCGCAGCAAAATGACTGCGCAACTTTTATTACGAATTTACAACCTATTGATAGCTCTGAGATTCTTATACGTATTCGAAATCTTGATGATAACAAGTCGTCTGGCTTTGATAAAATAAGTACAAAAATACTAAAAAATTGTGGCCAATTAATTGTTGAACCTATAACATTTATATTTAACATGGTCTTGACTAAAGGGGATTTTGCAAACAGGCTAAAAGATGCAACTATTGTCCCGCTTTACAAAGAAGGGGATCCACTAGATCCGAGTAACTACCGTCCGATTTCCCTTACTTCAAGCTTGAGTACATTGTGGTATTTTGAGCAAAATAATGTTTTCGCTCCAAATCAATATGGTTTCAGATCAAAAATAGGTACCTCAGATGCTTTATACGAAGTTACTAAATTTGTTAATAATGAAGTCGATAATAACAAACAAGTTCTAGCTATTTATCTAGATCTCAAGAAAGCTTTCGACACAGTGAACCATGATATAATTTTATCCCAGCTTCGGAATGTAGGATTGAGAGGTAATGCTCTTATGTTAATAAAATCTTATTTATCTGACAGGACTCAAAATGTTCGGATAGGTGAATCCATAAGTGATAACCTCGCAGTCATAAGTGGAATACCACAAGGAACTGTTTTGGGTCCAATACTTTTCCTTATATATGTGAATGAGCTATGTAAATTTCAAGAAACCATGATTAAAGGGAGAATTGTATCTTTTGCTGATGATATGGTACTTCTGTATAGTGATAATTGATAAATATCAATCGTGATTTGGAGCTTATTTATAACTGGCTGTGTAAGCACAAGCTAGCCCTAAATTTAGGAAAAACAAAATACATTTGCTTTGGGAAAAATTCGTTCAACAACAGGTCACTTAATATTAAAATTAATAACATAAACTTGAGAGCAGCCAATGCCATTAAGTACTTGGGTATAACTATTGATTCTTTCTTGAAATGGGATAATCATGTTGAAAATTTATGCGGGAGAATTAGAAAAACTTTGCATAAAATATATAGCCTTCGATATATACTTCCACCACAACAAATGAAAATGGTGTATTTTGCAATAATTCAATCATTATTGCAGTATGGAATATTGGTGTGGGGCTCAGCATATTCCGCGACTATTAATGTTCTCCAATATTTGCAAAATAGAGTGCTAAACATCTGTATTAAACAATCAAAGTTCTATTCTACCACTTTAGCTTTTTCTGAGTTTGATGTGCTTAATATACGTCAGTTGTTTGTTTATGAAGTGCTTAAATACGTTTACTTGCATCTCAATGACTTCGAAATTCAGCACTCTTTTTATCTTACTCGTTCACAAGTCAAGAGACCTCTAGCTCTACAAAGTTATAGGAAGACCAGAACGTCAAGGCATGCATGTAATTTAGGTCCAAATTATATAATCAAGTACCGACTGAAATTAAAGAATCAACCAATGTGTCAAATTACAGGAAAGTCCTAAAAAAGTATATTGTTGATAGTCCTTGTTCAGTGTTTATTATTTAAAAATTAAGTTTCATAATGCAACTCATGAGTAGTATGAGTTATACATGGAATAATTAGATAGTTTGTATAAGTACATATTAATTATGTTCAATTGTATTATTATAAAGCTATAGCTATAACTGTTCAAGTAACGCCGCACCCACTCACAAGTTTGTCTTATGTGGGCTGTGAGCTTTATATTTTAAAAAGGAATTCTGTTTATTTAAGATTAACTTGTAAGCTATAATGATTGAATAAATAAATAAATAAATAAAAAGAGATTGAATGTAACAAAAGTAAAGATTCTTGTGAAAATTTTGAATTAAATTGGGTATACAAGTAAGACTTAAAGGATTTTTTTTCACGATTTTGAAACTTTATTGTCAAAAGGAGTAGAATGTATTTTATTCAACGTACTGCCCGTCGCTAACTATGATTTTTTCCCACTTTTCTGGTAATGCATGGAATCCGCGCCAATAAAACTGCTCGTCTTTGGAGGCGAAGAAAGTATTATGCCAATTTTTGATAACTTCAATTGAAGTGAAACTTACTCCCGTAAGGGCGTTCTGCATTGACCGGAACAATTGGTAGTCTGATGGTGCAATGTCTGGGCTATAAGACGGGTGGATTAGGACTTCAAATCCAGTACAATCGAGATAGGTTTTGATTACTTGTGCGACATGCGGCCGAGCATTGTCTTGGTAGAAGATCAATGACTTATGTCTGGTTGCCCATTCCGGGCGGTTTTCCCGCAATCGCTCGCTTCAATCACATCCGTTATTGTCTGCAGAGAGCCTTGTTGATCTTCTGACCACTTTTCATAAACTTCTGGTACAGGATTCCCTTCTGATCCCACCAAATGCAGAGCATTACCTTGCTGCCATGCCATGGATATTTGACGTTGGCGTCGATGGTCCGGGTTTGCCACGCAAAACATACGCCTTTTTGCGCTTTGGATTATCGTACTGTATCCATTTTTCATCACCGGTGACAATACGATGCAAAAATGACTTCGCTTCGCCGTTGAAGGAGCATTTCGCAAACAATGACAAGCCCGATATCTCTTGTTGGTTTGAGTTCGTGAAGTACCCAGTTTCCGACCTTCTGGACCATACCAATGGCGTTCAATCGCAATGAAATGGCTTGTTGAGTCACGTCTAACATTGTCGAAAGTTTTTTTTTTTTTTTGTTTGGCACGGGTCTTCGTCCAAATTCGCCTTCAATTGGGCGTTTCCAAACGTTGATGGCCTTCTTTTGAGCTTCTCGTCGGTTGTGTCAAAACCACCACTTTTGAAACGTCAGAACCAGAAATTGATGGAGCATGCTCTCCGTAAGCCTCATACAGCAGCCGATGACTTTCTGCTACACTTTTCTTCAGATGGAAGCAAAATTCCAATGCTTCCCACGAATAGAGTTTTGTCGACACAAAAACTGAAACAGTCGTCGTACGAAAAAAATATGTTGTTTACACTTTGATGAAATTACACATACTGTAAAATGTGGTTAAAATGATGACGCTTAAACATAAAGTTAGCTGCAACCTGGTCCAGTATGCTTAAACACTATTGGTGTCCACTGTTGACAATCCTTTAAAACTTACTTGTATATACAATAAGTCCTAATTGAAATAACACCTGAAATCTGTCAAAAATCTCAATTTTTTTAATTAATCACTCTACCATCCATTAATTCAATGAAAGCAAAAATGACCATAATTAAATTTTTCATCTGATTATTTCCATCAACGCAAATCATCATCATCACCATGTGTCACCCAGTCCACAACTGTTACATTACATTCAATTTACGTAATTATTTTTGCTTTCGTATCTACACAGCCACATGCTAATGCAACAAAAATCTGGTTAAGAATCACACCGGCGGTGCGGCACGGGGGTCTATTACCAACATGAATGGTTAATTAATTTACACAATGAGAAAAATCAATGAAAAGCAAAAACAACTCGGCTGCGTGTAATTTGTGAAAATGCAAAGCAGGTAATCTCCTTCGCATGAACCATTTAATTGAATTTCAATGTTCAATTATTTTGAACGGAACATGCACATGAGCCGATTAATATGTCTGGAGATTATTGCAGTCAACTCGTCAAAAATCCAGATAATCAATATATTTATCTTCTCTTTGAACAATTAAACAATTTTTCAATAGCTGTTTGTCGTCCGTTAAATAATTTAGAGACTTGGGTGTGACTTTTGACCCTAAATTATCTGATGTTTTCAAAATAACCTTTTTACGAAAATACGCACAAAGCATTTACAGTTAACAACATGAAATAAATCAATCTTTTTAATTTAAAGTTAAACGCGATGAGAATCGTGTCAAAGCGGCATCACAAAGCAACAATACACCAATCGTGAGGTTAGGTAAAGTGTCGAAAAATACCATTCTACCATCTATCGTTTCATAAATGCGAAGTCGAAGAAGCATCTTAAGACAATTTGTTTCCATCAAATTTTCTGCGGCTGTTTTGTGGTCATGTTCGGTAATGCGATGTACGATAAGATACGATGCACTGACTGCAGTACAGCAGGTACAGATTGCGACAACTTTTGCAAAAGCGTTGTTTCCATGCAATAAAGTGTACTCAGTGCAGTGAATGTCTGTAACATTGTCTTTCTCAGCGATGTATATGAAATTGTTTCCTTTTATCAAACAAGGAAAATAAACTGAGCATGTTCAACCTATCAAAAGGAAAACTATATTTATGCTGTCTGAGCTGTAATTTCTTGTTTACGTTTTGTGCATTGTGGACTTTGAGTGTTACCGCTTAGGTTTTGTCTTTGTTGCAGTCATGACGGCGTAGACGTGTTTTGTTTTGCAGACCTAACTTGATTGGAATTCTCATATGTTGACTTTTAATAGCAAATTAACATGTTTTTATTGATTTTCTAAACCGAAACGTAAACATAAAAATAAACATCAACATAAAAAAGGATCACATCAAAATTGCGATATGATTTCCAATAAAAGTTTGATTTTGGAAGTTCTTGTTGAACAATCCTTTTTCTAATCCGTCCCCGATATAAGCATACACAAAATTATCATAATCATCGGTGCTACAACCGGAGTTCGGTGTTGGCCTCTTCAACGAATTTTCCAACTGGTCCTGATTGCGAGTCGATTTCATCGAATTAGGCCTACATAAGCTCCGATCAACGCCATACGTGCAGAGCAAACAAAATCATCTTTTCTTTCACTGTGCTCTCTTTCTCAATTCAACTTTGTTCCCAATGGAAACAATAAAATACTTAACTTTGTCCAATCTAATATTCCCTCTCATATTATCAATGTTCACACTACTCCCATTCTCTAAGTGCAAGCTCATCTGCATCACGCTCCTCTCTCTCAGTCGTACTTTATGTTGATCTTTAGACCATTCTTCATCATGCCGTACACTTTAACCTCCAAAAGCCAGACTTGGTATGAAGTTTGAAATGAACTTGGCTAACTGCTTCTCCTTTTCCCGCAGTCTCATTGTTCCAATTTTACAGCTTCCTATTCAACTTAATCACTCGCTTCACTCCTCCTAATCGTCCTCGCAAGCCCAGTGACGTCATTAGTTTGGAAGTAATGTGGCATCAGCTCTGAAGGCTAAGGATACAGCTCGCGCTAGATTGAGAATTACAAGCACTCATGATAACTTCCTCAAAATGCTGTCAATCAGGCTATTCACGATTACTTTGAAAGCTTCGTGTGCTCTAATCTGCTCCAATCAACAAAAACCCTTCTGTTCTTATGTCCTTTCCTTGAAAAAATTCCATTGTTTTCTCGCTTCTATGATTCTTGGTAGTACCACTGCTTCAAATTCTGTTGCAAGGCTTAGAGATTATTGGCATTTCTTCTCGTTTCTGTTCGCTTTCCGGAGTTCGTCAGGGCTCGATGCTTGGTCCATTATTATTCCTAATTTATGTCAATGATCGTTCTCTTTGCCTTTTGTTTGCTGATGACTTTAAATTGTTCACAGTAGTTGCCTGGTCACTGAAAATTCACTTACTCTGAACATACCCAATTGTAATCAACTGTCTTATGCGAATAAAATGTCATCCTCTTAATATGCGCGATTGTTCTATTACGGCTGTTCTTTGATCTAATAGCCCGTCCAGACTACAGATACTTATGTATCCGCATACATAAGTATCGTCCACACTGCAGCGAAATATGTACAATTAGCGCATACTTTTCATTGATTTTCATGGCAAGGGTAAAATGTATCTGCAGATGTCGCTGCAGTGTGGACCATACTTATGTATGCGGATACATAAGTATCTGTAGTCTGGACGGGCTATAAGGCTCAAATATGACCAGCATAATACGTATAAAACTACCAAAGCCACTCGTTCGCTCAGTTTTATCCCTACATATTCCGCTTCTTTTACTTGCGTCTCTACCCCTGTTCATATGTTTTTTTTCACTTGTTCGTTGCATTTTAGAATATTGTTGTCAAATGAGGTCTCTCCGCCATAGATATCTCATTGATGCGATTGAATACGTTTCGCCGTACGGTGGAAACCGTATAGTGTGAAAGCAGCCTTACTATACTTATTCGAAATTCCTTCATTAGATTCCCGACTAGTGTTCCTCGACGTATGCTACTCCACTGCCTCATGCTCTTCGGTTTTGGATATAAGCTGTGCCTAGGTAAAGTTAATCGGTTTACGCGAAAGTTTACTTCAACTCGCCATTTTTACCCAAAAAACAGAACGACCTTCAGCTTGATTCTTTTCCACTAACTTTCTCTCAATTTAAATCTAAAATCATAGATTCATATCTAAAAGCTTCTTATCATGCTTATCTTTAGTATTATTATATTTTACAAGTATTATTTTTATTATTATTATATTTTACAGTATGTATATCTTCAGTTCCATAAAAAGTAAAGTAAAGCAATCCCACGACAACCCTTGTACGGGTCTAGGGGTTGAAGCTGGTAGAGAGCTTCATTACAATTTATTTAATCATTGTGAATACGAGTGTGGAGTGATTAGTTCCACGACTCACTTTACCCCTGATTTAAATCAGGTACCTAATCAGAGCTAGGTGAACTCAAAGCTTGGTGCGCGGACCCTCGTCCGAACCTGGATTCGAACCAGGGACCCCACACGCAAGAAGCCAGTGCTCTACCCACTAGGCTACTCAAGCTCAAGCAAGTTCTATGCTTTGTTAATTTCCTTAGTCTCTTTCTAGTCTTTCTAAGTATTTTTCAATTAGGAGTTAGCTTGTTAAAATGGCATTTAAAATTTAATTAATTAATTTATTAAAAAGGCTAATGCCTTTTTAATTAGGCATTAGCCTTTTAAATAAAAAAGATCTCTTCCCGCTAAAGTCTACCGAAAAAGGTTTTCCGAGCAGGTCCCTCTTTGCTTGTACGATTTGAGATTTCGGGGATGTTAGCGTTGATAATATTGAAGAGAATCGGTCCAAGGATGAAGCCTTGTGGTACACCCAATTCAACTGGAAACTGCTTCGAGAAATCCCCATTAAAGGTGACGAATGCCTCTCTGCCACTGAGGAAACTGTCTACAATTTTGATGATCCAACTTGAAAAACTAAAATTGATCATTTTATACAGGAAATCCTTTATACAAGTGGAGCTCAAGGTTTTCTTTAGATCAATTAGGCAGGCATCCAAAAACGTTTTATTCTGGATGCTATTTTCGACTGCATTTTGCGAAATCATTAAGGCATTTATCGTAGACTGTTTGGCTTTAAAGATGAATTGAATCTTGGATATAATTTGGTCTTCATCAATGGAATGGGTAAGCTGTATTTGAATTACCTTTTCGGGGATTTTCTCAAATCTAATAACAAATATATTGGACGCGCGTTGAGGATATCACATGATCCTAAAGTTTTAGAAATAGGAAATATTTTCGCACGTTTCTAAGCAGTATGAAAATATCCAATGTTGAAACAAGAGTTACAAAGAACACAAAGGTGTGGAAGAAGTAGGAAGAAAGCTTTTTTATAATGAAATTAGAGATTTTTTCTTCTCCTGATGACTGTTTCAAAGAAAGGGTCGATACCAGGGTGAGACGGGTATCTTATGCTCACGATGATTACGTGGTCTCGGGGCCCACGGAAGGATTTGTACGACATAGCCGTGTTAGCACTAACTAAATGATTATTCTAACGAAAATGAGAGAAAAAGTCTTTAAGGACTGTAGCGGAATGCGTGGTAGACCTATGGTTTTCTCCTCGATAGTTTATTTTCTGAAACATATCTTGAGCAGAGATTACTTTTCCAAAACGTTCTTCAAAACTATCAATGACTGAGGAAAGTTTATGATTGAGCACATCAAGATTTTCGGTAATTTCTTGGAAACACAGATTTCGTGAACTGTCAAAACGGATTTCTAAGATTTGGGCTTCAACATCAATTGAGAATTGGACCCCATCTACCTTAGCGTACGGCTGATTGAGGCTTCGACAGAAGCCTCAATCAGTAGTCAAGAAATAGGAGGCCATGTCTACGCTGGGCTCGAAGTTGGATCAGCTGACGGTCGGATTCAGCATCGTGAGCTTAGCATTCGAAAGCGCCGAAATGCGGGAGGGAGCTAAACAGGTTTGGAAACACAAGGAAATAGTCAGTAGCCGATGAAGAGCGATAGAAGGCTGGTTTTTGTGGAAAGGCAGGATTATTATGTTTGCTGTATTCAGGAGCCATTGCTTCATGGCCAATTTAAAAGCGCTGAACCATCAAAGAATTAGTCTCTAGCAGGAAAACAATATCAGGACTTTCTTGGTTCACGAGCTCCTGTACCAAGTTCTTTTTGTAGGGGGGAACTAATTTGCATTGCCTGCTAAACAAAGTATGAGCGAAATAAATTCATCTAGTTTCTCAGATTGACACGAGAGCTTCCCAAGGGTTGGGACAAAATCCTTGATTTGACTTACCAAGGCGAAAAGATTCCAGCCAAAGAAATTTTGGCATTCTTCAAAGACTACTGGGTCGATGGAAGGCTGTTGTATTTTTCATAATAGATTAAGTTGCTTCAGTTGAAAGGATAACGAGTTTTTTTTTTACAATTTTTTTATGTTCTGCCGCAAACTGGCTAACGTACGAAACACCAGGCTAGACAGGAGTGCGTACTGGTGCTCCTGCCACGAAGTCAGTTTTGTGTGATTTTTCCAAATTGGCAGCAGTCCAGCATTCTTCTATTTTTTTGGTCTCCGAGCAGCCCTTGTAGCTTGCTCCACCTCACGATTAAATCATAGATTATACTACGGAAGGAATTGTTCAAGCTTGTCTGACGCTTGGTGTAAAACCAGATTTACCTTTAATTCGAAATCTAAATTCCATAGACAGGATTTGGTTGAGAAAGTGTTAGTGAAAGAAAATATTTAAAAGAGATTCATTGAGCTCTTAACAAGTAATGAAATTATTTTCGGATAAATATCGTACAAGTTTCAGCGTGAAGTGATGCCACAGATAATAAAAATGCCGTTCGATTTGACACATCTTCCTATGAGAAGCTTACTTAAAGGGATGTCAGCATGCGCTAACCAGTTGCCGCCATAAATCATAATTGACTAACTTAAGGTGTTCTATCAGAGCTAATACTCATTTTTTCATATAAAAAAATATTTTACCATTTACGAGGAGTGATCCAAAAGTAGTGATAATCGGTTTTTAACCAGCTCGCATGAAATTAAAAACAAAATATTTTTTACTACATACTCATATATACTCACTAAGTCAGCATAAAAAAAAAACATATAAATAGGCCATGATTCGAAGGAGGTACATTCATTTGAATAGGAACATTCGAAGAGAGAACATCAAAATGGAGAAAAACAAAATTAGAGTTGTCATTAGCTATCAGTGTTTGAAAAAAAATGTCTACCAAATATATAGACAGCGACTTGGTGACAGCGACTCTGTTCCTCCATATTTCACCGTTGCACGATGGGCCTAGGAGTTTAAGCTGATAAGAACATCCACTGAAGATGAATACCGCGAAGGACGTCCATTCACGTCCCTCACTGAAGACAACGTGAAAAAAGTCGAAGATGTGTTGGCAGATCGAAGAGTGGCAGAGTACCATCAGGAATGTATTTGAGGTCACAGGGAGTGTTCAAGAGTCAGTGGCCACAGGGAGTGTTCAAGAGTCAAGGCCAGTGTTCAAAGAATCGTTGCCAACGAATTACACATGAAGAAGGTCGATGCGCGTTGGGTGCCGAGAATGTTAACCGACGAGGAAAGGAGAAACGAGTCAACATTTCGAAGGTGAATCTCCATAAATTTACAAGCAGATCAGGAGAATTTTTTGTCAAGTTTCGTGATCATGGACGAGACCTGGATCCACCATTTTGATCGAAAAACACAACAGCAATCGATGACGTGGAAGCGACCCTCTTCACCGACACCGAAGGAATACAAAGTGCCGAGCTAGGCGGGGAAGGTTATGGCACCAGTTTTTGGAATGCTGAAGGAATTATTATGGTGGAATATTTAGAAAAGGGAGCGACTATATCAGGCTCTTACTACGCAGACCAAATGAGAAGATTGCGGGAGGCTATTAGAGAATAAAGACGCGGCAAACTGCGAGCCGGAATGCTGTTTCATCAAGACAACGCGCCGGTTCACAAGGCTGCAGTTACAATGGCTGCAATTCAAGAAAAAGGAATCTAACTGCTTTAACATCCGCCTTATTCGCCACGTCTTTCCTCGGCTCAAGGAACAACTTCGGGGCAAAAAATTTGAAGATGATAGCAAAGTGATGGCCGCTTTTGAGGCGTTTTGGGAGACTAAAGCCAAATAATATTTTTGAGGGTATCCTGGGTTTATAAAGAAGATGGACTAAATGTATTAACTTGTTAGGGGACTATGTGAGGGGGCCCGGTAGCTCTGTTCGCTAAGGTGTCAGGCCGAAAAGCGGCGTGCTACGGGGCCTGCGGGTTCGAATCCCGCCAGTGCCATGGCTGTAAGTGTGAATGCGTGTGATTGTCTATGAGGGTGGCAAATGGGCCCAAACTGGTGGCCTAATGCTGGCCGCGTTCCCGGTAGCCCTCTTCACTAACCTAACCTAGGGGACTATGTTGAAAAGTCAATACTTTTTTAAGTTTAATAACTTTGGCCCATATTCATTATCATTACTTTTGGATCACCCCTCGTAGTATGACTTCATAATGACAAGGACGGCCTCAAGTTCATTTAACTACATAAGACGCGTCTTCACATCCGCTAATACACAGCATAACACACTCGTTTTCATTATTTGCCGAACAAAAACTTGAAGATTAATATGTCAATTATCGTATTTTATTGCGACGTGACGAAACAATTTATATGCATCATTTAATATTCAGTTAATATGTATGTCTAATTGGTGTTGAAAACACGTTGCAATGAAATATAGAAATACGATACGTGACATGTAAATGAAAAATGCAAGTGACACGGCACACTGGTTCTTACAAATTGCAGTGAATTTCAATTAAGCAGCTACTTATTGCAAGTGAAATATTATGATTAATAAGACACAATTGCAGTGTCAATGAAAAATATTTATTATACAGCAGATATAAGATTAATATTTTGCTATAATGCTAGTTAGCTTCAGATAATTCAAATTTAAGATCATTATTTGCTAATGTCATTCTCTGATAAGCTTATATTTCTTTTCTTTTTTTTTCAAGCAAAACTTTCAATTTACAAGAGCAAACATCATATTCACGTTTAATCTTTCACAGTCAGTAATCAAAATCCTTAAAGCGCCCACACTAAGCTTATAAACTTTGCCTGGATCGATTTCATTTCGTGCACGGGTCCATTTTGAAAGTTTCCTCGCTGAAAGAGGAACCGGAAAATGAAACGTTGCAAGTGTACGCTGCTGCTGCTGTCATGACCAGCACTATCGACGAAGTGTGAAATTAATTGAATCCCTGTTGCCAGGATATTACGCTGTGAACAGTAACGACAAGACATCAAGGTTGTCAATGATATTGCTTTATCTGTTGCACTTTTTCACTCTTATTTTCTCAGTTGCACGATGGAAATTTTGTCGATTGAAATTTCGATTGATGGTCGATTCGACGAGAGACGTCAGTGTGAATGATTATTGACGAGTATATTCAATTGATAGATGTAGACGGAGATTGAATGAATGATGTTAGTTCACACGTACATAACGATTTATGATTTATGTTACTTCATTCATGAGGGTATTAGATGTGTTTAGTTATGAAACAAATTCTATTTTGGGATCGAAGTTGTCATAAACAGATTACTTATTCAAATCGTTTCAAAACTTTTCATGCAGGAACTCATTGAGCCCGGGATTTAGCAAATAACCATTCACTTTACAGAGTGTACGCTCTATACGTTCAAATCCAGCAACCATCACAAAACTTCCAAACTACATCAATGGTCTGAGTCATTCACTCTTCGCAGAGTTGTTATGTGAAAAGTTTAGTCAGCGAGCACATAGCAAGTGGACCATGACAGGACGTACCGTCTGACTCAGCAAATATTCCTTATGCCCGATTTATACATTGGAACGAGCGTCTCGGGTACAAGAGTAAACAAGACTCAACAAGACATTGGACGAGACTCAACAAGACATAGGGTGTATTGTTTACTTAGGATATTGCACCGTACAACACGGACCATACACCATGCACCTTTCATAGGGTGAATTGTTTACTTAGGATATTGCACTTTGCATCTTTCGACAGTTGTGAGCTGTTTTGTTCAGTTCAGTGAACGATGACTGAGGTACGGGCTGTGGCTATTGCAACTGCCTGGTGTGCGTTGAGTTATTTCAATCTGGGACACGCAAACACATGTTTGAAGTCCCGGCGAAAAATTCGAAAATTTAAATGAGCACATGCTACCCTCTCGAATCCCTTTGACTTGATGCATAAAACCGACTTCGCTTCCAGCGGCTTCGAACTCGGACGAGACGGTCATAAACACTCAGGCACAGCAGTAAAAGGATCATTATCCCTTCGTAAAACAAACAAGAGCCGACGAGCAAACCATTTACACACGCGTGTTTGCCATGAAAAACACAGCCGAGACTAGACAAGGAGACCGTTTACACACTCACCTTGTCTTCATTTGGCATTACTCGGCGAGCATGTAATTCCGGCTTTACGTCATCCAGGCTAGCTCGTCCACTCAAATCTGTCCTTTATCGATTCGGTCAGATTCTTCTCATCATACAAGCATAGTATCAGTAACACTATCTACCACCATCAAACTGATACACATCCGACACCTATGAAATCGTTGCGAATGCAAGCTTTAATTGAAAGAATGGTATCACATGGACAAACTATTAATTTATGAAGCAACATGACACGAAACGACAACGAAACCAAGGTTTCTTCGCTATGTTTTCAGTGTGGAAAAACTCAGTTTTTTCGACCTTTCGGACAGATACAAAGTTTGATGTCATATGCACTGTGTGTCCTCCTTTCTGTCGTCATCGCGTTTGGTTTCCGTGAAATGGATGAATCGAAATCCACTTGGTGCGGACTGCAATTTGAAAATCGTCATAACGAATGTAGACCGGACGGAAATACTCGTATATTGGATGGAAATGTGTTTACATACGGTATGGATGGAATGGTGGGTAGCATCTGCATATTGCACGACATGACAATGAGAATGGACAACTCAGATCCAAAATAAATTTGTAACGCTCGTGACGGGATACTATCGGTAACAAGTGATTTTAGTGTAGGTGTTTTTAGTTTATTCGATGATACCAAGTTTTAATTAATCGAATGACTAATGGGAAATTTCAGAGTGAATTGATGCGATGGTCGTAATAAGTTTATATTTTGCTAATTAGAAGTGGAGCCTGATGGCATCATTAATAGTTCAATTGAAAGTTCTGCTGGAAGTATTAATTAGGATGCAGAGGTTTAATTAGTAGGCAGCTAGTTTTTTTTTTGCTTTTGGTTGCTTTTTATTTTAGGACTATCTAGCAGCTTTAGATAGAGTTATAGGTAATACCACCATATTATTAGCATTTGGATGTTTTATTGCTCTTCATTGCTAGTGATTCTATTTCGAATTACAAGGCACCAGTAAAATTAATTTTCTTGCAATTTTTCAGGAAAATTTGTCAGTTTTTATTAACCCTCCGAGAACACACCTATTTGCTCGATTATCGAGAACAATTGGGGTCAAATTGACCCCAACCACTTTTGAACGTCTATAGAATCGCCGCCACTGAATATGTTCATTTTAAAAAATTTTTAGGTATAGATTGAGGCCTTTTTTAGTAGTTCTCATGCATTAGAAGTGGCCTAAATGTCCTAAAAAATTCGCGAAAAAAACAGTTTTATCAAAAAATCAGTTTTTTTTACAAAAAAATCGTAACTTAATCAATTATCAATATTTTTGGCTAAAAATTAAGGGGGATACACTCAAGGTATGGCAAAATCATAAAAAAATAGCCCTATAGTGACCCTTGAAAACAAAAGTATTTATTTTGCATATTTACGGTGGCGATTGTGAGGATTTTAAAATTTGCACATTTAAAAAAAAAATCATAACTTTGTCAGTTTTTAATATTTTTAGCTAAAAATGTATATGGATACTCTCAAGACATAGTAGAATAATAAAAAAAAAATTAGCCCTACATAAAGGGTTTAAAAAAAAAATTTGTAATCTTCTGAATAATCAGATTCTGATTGCTCCGAGACATGATCGTCTTCGAAGGAATCACTGTCGCCAAAATTGTTAGCATTGTCTTCAGCTAACAAATTATTGCGTACACTAGAACGCAGATTATACGTCATATTGCAAAAAAAAAACAAAAAATAAAAGCACTTGCAAACTTATTTTTTGGCTTTTTTAAATTAATCTATCGATTTATTAAGTAAAAAAATTGAATTTTTACCTCAAAATTGACGTCGAGTACATATGGGGTCTATTTGACCCCTGAATCTACTTCAAAGGCTTTTCAACGACGGCTGACGATTCGGGACTGGAAGCGAACGGTGAAAACTTATAGTCAAGACACAGAAATACACTTAGGAGCCTATAGTACCCCCCTTTTCCCGCAGGCCTAAGCGCTGCAATCGGTCAAAAAGGTCACTGGGGTCAATTTGACCCCCTGTGTTCTCGGATGGTTAAACTCTAAGTATTTGATATTTAAATTATTTTAATGCATCAGAATCCAAACTACTCAAGCACTCTAAACTACTGCGGTATAAGACTATAACCTAAAAGGTTTCATGCATTCGTCGGAAGCCTACATACATAGCAACAGAAATTGCACTCTTTTTCGAGTCCAAGAGGAAGATCCTTCAATCCAGATTCGACTCCCGACATAGTTTCCCTGTATATATAACCGCATAATATACCAGCGGTATTCTGTTCGTAAGCTCACTGTCAAAATCTGGATTAGAACGTACTTGAGCAAAGAAGCTTATAGGAACAGAATCATTGAACTGTTTTCAACGGAGAGACTCTATCTTCATATCCCAGGTTGCCAGAAACTGCTAAGAATATCATACTAGAAGCTTTATTAACGCGTCTAGTTTGATTTATTTGAAATCTGATGGGTTCGAAAGGAGAAAAAACTAAAATACCAGATTTTTCGGACGTGGCCGAGCTGATAATTGAAAAAAACTGGAGCGAAGGAAGTCACAGCTCTGGAAAAGGAGAATCGTGCTCTTCGAAGAGAAGTAAGTGAGCTTTTTCGGCAGATGACGACCTTCTTGGCTAATCAACAGAGTGGCTGGAATAATGCAGCAAAGGTAACATCAGCCCCAAGACCATTCAGAACAGCTACCCATGAGCGCTACACGATGAAAAAAATTGAGTAAGTATCAAAAATATTTCGAGAAGTTCTTCGTACTTATAAAGAGCAGTGGTCAAAACTCAACTACCTACACTGCCGCTACAGAGAAACCCAAGTCACTCGTAATCCGCGGCCTACACAGGGGCGTTAATCTTTCAGGCGACGCTAGTGGTGCAGTACTCTAACCTGAGCAATATTCCTCACCAGCAACGATCGGAAACTGGGTAGCTTGATGGCCGGTGAAGACTTCAGACCCCAGTACAGGCTCTTCATAGTGCAATTCGAGTCGCCCCAGTATTTTAAATACAGTCCATTCTCTGACACAAAGTGACTTGGAAGAAAGTCCGCAACAAAAAAAGATTGCAGTGTTTTAAATGCCAAAATTTCGGAGATCCATCGCGGCGTGAAGCGCCTGCAGAGGCATCCATGTAGTGATTGCAAAAAACTTGAAGATCCACAGCCTGCATGCGTCAACTGTGGTTATGGTCACCCAGCCAACTTATAGGGAAATTGTGGTCAAAATCGAAGCGAAGAATATTCGCAGCGACCTTGCCCGGATAGAACGTCAGCAGTTGATGAGGCGGAGCGTCTCGTATTACAGGCTACTACTTCTTCTAGTGCTGGTACTCAGCGAGTTCCAACCTCCAAAGGATCATCTCCATCCAATGTCAATCTTAGACTGATAAGTGACTTTATCAGTCAAGTATTGGCAGCAGTAGCTAATGATGAGGGGCTGGTTGCCGCTGTTAAGCCTTCTTAAGTACATTGGTTGATGTGGCCACATTCAATAGCACTTTGCTCATATTGATGGCGCAAAGAGATGCCTTGAAATCGGATCTCGTAATGATAACAAAAATCAAATTTTCGAAATGATAAAGGCTAAGATTCAGCGGGTACACCACAGTTTTTAAGAATCAAAACGGTGGCTCTGCGCTCCTGGTTGGGAATAATCTGGGCATAAAGCCCGTTGTGGTTCCCGATCACAAATGCTGCGCCATGGTTGCAGCGATGATTTAAACAATGGATCACAAGAGAAACAATTTTCAAAAAATTATGCTTCTCCGTAAAGTTATTCTCCGATTGCTATTTTTATCATCAGGTTGATTTTCGAATACCAGCACGAATGACACTATGAAAAAAAACCTTGCAACTGTCGCACATTTGGAAGATCCAGTAATGCTAATGTAGGAAATACATATTGGCCCATGCAAGACCAAGAGAGGCTATGGCCAATATGGTGCGAGCTGGGCTGATGTTGGGCTCATTCCCAGCCTGAGCGGATTTTTGGCCAATATGTTGGGCCAACACATTGGGCCAATATGTATTTGAAGCATTAGATATCTACAGAGATGGATCGAAACAAGTTTTGCATTACCCATAAAGCAAGTGCTGAGAGATATGGCAGATTATGCACTGCTATTTTCGTGAACACAACTGTATATATTGTGATGATGTAAAAGTTTTTCCAGTACTCCCTGCTTTAGTGGTTGGAATCGGTAAAGAATTCATTCATGACCAATGTGCACGAGTATAGAGAGATTAGTTCTAACAACTATTTTTCCTCTGGTTCACGCACCGACTCAGAGCTAAATCAAGTTAAAGCCTAGTTTGTGATTGGTTTGTCCATGGGTGGATTTGAACTGCGGACCTTATGCTACTGGTCGGCACTCATAGTACAAGTTTTCGTCGGCTACGAAGTAAGGAGTACTTTGCTATTAGTGATAAATATTAAATGTAGATTGAATCCTAGTTATTTGGAACTTATAATTTTTTGTTCAATTTAAAATTAGGTTTATTGTACTGAGCTATGGTTAATAGCATTCAAAAATATTCTTTCTAATCTTTTCAATTTAAAAACTATAAAAAAAAACTATTATGACAACCTATAATTAGCCACTACAATTTTAATTCTAAAATTGGATACCTACATCACGTCTTTACGGCACACATTTTCTGAATGTGTCCTCAATCCGTTATTCACTAAAGATTTCTTTCAAGTTGTCCATCAACGAAAAACTGTCTATGAGGTATCTATATGAATGTCTCGCAACAGGTTTGAGGTAATCAATTTTTTGATACATGATCGTCTTTCATACGACCGTGTATGAGAGAAAATGTACGATACGAATGGGAAGTTGTTGTTTATGATCTCAAATGTAAATAAACATTTTCAAAAGTCGGCTAATGAGGCAATTAAAAAAAAAATTTAAATTTAGATATGGAAATTGGATATGGATGTGGTACCTTTTTTTTTACAAATTGACGTATGGTTTGTTTACAAAAAAGTTATTTGACACTGAATGATAATGATAGCTTGGTTTAATGAGCATTGTGCGAGAGAAAAAAAATTTGTTGGAAAATAATCTTCATTTGTATTGATATTCTACAAATATTCTTGTTTCAATGCGCTTGGAAAATAATTTTGAAAAATTTCTAATCTTTCAAAGGATAACTTACACCTAAATTATTGCTTGACAATCAATTTTTTTTTTAAATCAAAACGCGTACAATTCCATACACATCTGAGCAAAAAACCTCATAAACATATACACTAAAAACCAACGTCTTACAGCCAATCGAATAACGGAGATCATTCGAATTAAAGATAGAATCAAGAAAAAGAAACATCAATCAATTCATAAAGAATTTCATTGGCATGCCTACATATCTTCCGAGATACTTTTCTATTTTGAGTGAAAGTTTGAGAAATTCATGAAAAGTCTTCTTGTAATTATCGAAAATAGATTTCAGATACATGCATAGATACTCGTACATGATCGTATCAACATGTGTTATTGTTGCATAGAAACAAAAAAAAGAAAGAATAGTGATGCTAGCAGTAAGTACAGTATTGAATGCAGAGAGAAGAATAACAAAATTATTTGGCGCTGAAGTAAACATTCGAAGAAAATGAAAACCATATGGCAATGATGTGTGAATACGTCATTATGTTCGTTTTTGTCTATTAAAGAACATATGGGGATAATGTTTTAGTAAAGATATCAATTCAGTAGTTTTGCGCGTCATAGATGTTCCCACGATATTTAAAGAGACTATAAGAAATTTATAGAGGGGTTGATTTACTTTTTGATTAAGAATTTGGTTTTTTTGTTATTGTCCTTTTTTTTTTTTGATCCGACGATATCTTTGGAACATGTGCAAGCTCACATAAATATGATTAATTCATCATCCTCACATAGATATAATTAATTTATTTTTTTTCCTTGATTGATTCAGTCTTTCGGAAATTGGGGTTGATCTAATCCAATTGGCAACTGGCCATCGGGTTCGACTTGTAAAATTAATTCATAATGAAAATCTACTTGCATTTTATCATTTATATATCTAATTTTTTTCATTTATATTCTAATTTTTGGCTAAAGGTCATTGCCCCAAAAACATTTAAACGGTATCAGTAATTACCTTTTTATGTCTTTATACACCATTTGTGCCTTACTTTCGTGCTTACTAAAGATTACCACTAACTAATATTTCTACTACTACTACCGTATTTCGTTGTGGTCTCTACGTCTGACGTCTGGTTAAAAACTCCACCTACGGTAAATTAACACTAAAAATCAATAAATCATCCCAACTATTCTCAGCTGGATAGCAATTAATTTCCAGGCAATGAGATTCCAATAGACGTGCGTCGTCTGTACGCTCTGTTCTCGTGGTGAGATGAGTTGATTAGAAAAGTGTTGTTGTTTCACTGTAGGTACATACTGCTGTCAGATACTGTTCTGGTTGCGGACAGGTAGAAAAGTGTTTTATGTGTACACAAGCATTAAATAGAACAAGTGGGTATTATTAAGAAAATGAAGACTGTCAGAGTATTTATTTCTAGATATCAAGCAAACACTAATAATTATATATATATATATATATATATATATATATATATATATAATTTTTATTATATATATATAAATATAGAATTTTTATTATATATATATATATATATATATATATATATATATATATATATATATATATATATATATATATATATTGAATTTTTATTAAGCAAATTTATTCTAATAACAGCCATCAGCTTCAATTGCCTATTCTGCAGTTGTTCTAAGTAACGCCAAATCCAAGTTGACATTACAATTGTATCCAGCTTGGAAACCACTGCTATTTATTCGCTAATTCAGTGAATGAAAGACAATGCAAATCATTTTCAGTTGAAGTCAGTTGGATGGTAACAGTTAACCAGCACTGCAACCAAAAGTCTATCAGAACTGCTTTACGTCAAAATCAACCCTACTCTGTGAAATTTGTTTTCATCTGATGACTGCACCGAAAGTTACAAGGGATAAAAAGATGTTTGTGGTTGCCATCCGAACAATTATCTAAACTTGAAAAATGTAAACAATGTTTGCTTATTTCGATTGTATATGTTGTGACGAATATGGCTGTTGGTGGCAAACCTTTGCTAAATCCACAGCCAAAGCTATAATAAGTGTGTGCAATGAATGCGTCGGAAGGGATATAGAGAATTGCATGGCTACAATCAGGAAAATTTTTCGAAATTTAAATATTTGTTGTTAATTGTCACTAAAAGATCATTACCATTTAAATATTTAGTGAAAGCATGCTTTAACAAAGAAATGACAAAAAAAAACAAATTATCATAGCTGGCAGCCCTATCATAATTTTTCAACCAAATTGCTTCCGAATTTGGCTTAAAATAAATTCCTTCTGCTGGATGAATTTTGTTAAAATCAGTGGAGTGCATGCTGTTAATTTTTCGACGTGATTTGTCAAAATGGCGCCACTGCCACAGGGTTGCCACAATTCGAAATCATTTCTGTCAGAACTACTCCTAATGAAAATCAACAAACCTTGTGTATTTGGTATTTCTCCTGATCAGAAGTTTCGGTTGCTCTAAATAGAAGTAATTTGACAGTTTTGACAGAATTTAGACAATTTCCATTCGACAGAGTGTGTGAAAATTGTTCAGAAGGGTCTGAATGATTTATTTCAAGTGCGTGCTGTAGCTATAGCGTTTCCAGCACACTCATCGAAAATCATGTATGTATGTTATCAATCAACATAAATAAGCTCTAAAAATTTCGTGACGATCAAATGTTTCAGTCAAAAGCTATGACAAATCGAAATTTGAATAAAAAATTATATATGTATTTACTTTTAAATACAAGCATCTATCTATATTTTTTTTCAAATACAAGCATCTATAATCACAAACATAAAACTTGTCCAATTTCCAATTCTTGTAGTTACTTTTAGAAACATAGGGGTACCTTAAAATTCATTAAAATGTCCACCGTCGCAGCCAAAGAGTGAAAATGTCTGAATTGTCCTGTGAAAATTTCAGCTCGAACAGAGTTTATCTCATTTTTTCTGGTATACATTTATATGTAAAGAAGTATGAGTTTTTGTCAAAGTGATTCTAAAAATATTTTTCTTCGAAAAACAGTAACAAGGCGAATTCAGTATATGTTTTTATGGAATAGCTGAACCCTTCGTTTTCGCCTATTCTTTTGAAAGAATTGTCTAATTTATAAGATAAATAGCACATCTATTTCACAGGGCTGTTCTAATAAAGATAAATTTCCATGTATCTGTTTTCTTCAGTTTCTTTAGTGGAATTCCGGAAGGTTCTGGTTTGGGTCCAATCTTATTCTTCATTTTCATAAACGATCTCCTGGTGGTGTCAAATGACAAATTGCAGAAAATATTGTAGTATTTTCCAAGTCCAGAAAATATCGTAGTATTTTATATCCAGTCAAAAATGGCAGAAGAATGACTATTCACTGATCATTCACTTAGTATGCAATTTCTTCATATAACGTTTAAAAAAATAGCTAATATTTTATTTCAATATTTAAGACGCAATTAAATATGCCTTCAAAAGATTTGACAGCGATCTTAGACCATTTCAATCTTTTTTGAACTTGAAATCTCTCTCTCTCTGTGGCATTTTTATGGTGATATATTTTTTCGTACAATTGATAAATAAGTTGGACCTTACATTTCCTAGAACTCGAACTCATCTTAATGCAAGAAATAGCAAAGTGACAAATAAATACTTTTTTGATAATGAGTTATTTTTGCTTGCTTCGAACTTGTCAATTTTCTAGAAATGGATGTAGTTGTATTACATTTCTATCTGTGCTTTGTATTTGAAAATTTTTCAAAGCATGGCTAACTGTAGGCTATGTAGAGCAGCTTTGTTAGCCGGTTATTTGTATTTCATCCCGAAGCCAGAAATCGCAAGGATAAACGATCTTTACTTTAAGACCCTTGAGGACAATTTGTCAAATTTTTCGTTTAATCACTGGAGTGTCTTGATAATTGCTAATTAAAATGCTCATAGTTGAAATGTATTGCTTTTAATATTAGAGACATAGTTTTTTTTTAAGTCTGCTAATACTTTTATATTGAATTTTTTAGAAGAAATCTAAGCGCCTCTTATGCTTATCGTTTTGCCAGTCATTAGAAAATCAAATAAAATGCACACTCTAATTTGCGTTCGAAAGAAAGATTGTCTATAGACATTTGGTCCCCCGTCATGAGGTTGGACGGTTTCATCAATTCAGGCTCAACAGGCTTCGGAGATTGGATATTAATACCGGAAAAAATTTTCATAGTGTTTATTCCTATGTAGCATAGCGTTGCATTTATGGCACATACGGCATGTATTCATAGTAGCTTGATGTATATAATATAGTTTCAAAAAGCATATAAAATATGATTTTTTTTTCATAGTGAAAATTCCTATGTAATATGGGATTTCCTGCTATACACATAGTCTCGACTTCCATGCACATAGTGTCAACTCCTGTACAGATAATATAAATGTGTCTAAACGAAGGTGTTTTTCACAAGCAGTGGAAGTAACAAAAAATGGATTGAATCGAAAGCGAGAGGGGACAATCGGACCAGCAATTCGGTTTTCGAAAAAGCGATCAACTTTGGACGCTGTCAAGTTGGTAACGCACTTAGGAAGAAACACTAAAAACAAGGAAGACTACTGCGCTGAGTTAACACTTGACGTATGGAATGCGTTCAAGTGCATAAAATGGAAACATATTGTAGACACGTTGTTCGATAAGGGAATGTCATGCTACTTAGCAGGCATAGTCATCGAATACTTAAGGGACATAAACTAATGCTACGACTCGGACGAAGCATCAAAAATGTATCTGGTGGCAGCAGGAGTACCGCAGAGATACGTCTTTTGGGCCCATTCTATGGAACCTACTGTATGATTGGATACGAAATCTACGTGCATCCAGAAATGTGATTGTTGTAGGATTCGCCGATGGCATTGGTATCGTCATTTCAGCTTGCCACCCCGAAGAGATCGAAAAAAATTAATTGGGGTAATCAACCCATGGCTTGAAAGTGGAGAGGTTGAAATACCGCAGTTATTAGGAAAGTAAAATAATTTTAAGAAGAAGAGGAATAGTACTTCGAAAAATTGTTAAATATTTTGCAGCATCTATTTATGGTCTATAAAACGAAAATGGTACTAATCGAGATGCAAAGGAAACCAGCAGTAATGTAAATAAAGTTTGGCAACTGCATCATGATTCCCCAGGCTTTTATAAAGTACCTGGGTGTGATTATCGATGACAAGCTGGGCTTCAAACAACACCTCGAGAAAGCAAACAACAAGACTTCCATTGCTAGTTCCACGCTTCATAGAATGATACCCAATATTGGCAGGCCAAAGAAAAGTCTAGGCTATTGATTTCAAGGGTAGTGAGCTCGTTTGCATTGTACGCAGAGCCGGTGGGGACAAGAACACTGAAAATTAACTCAAATCAGAGAAAAATCCAAGCGGCTTACCAACTTATTAAACTTCAAACTTGCTGCGCTTTTCGAAGTCTTATGGGGCGACGTGTTTTATAATTATAATGCTGCCCATTGATATTCTTGTAAATGAAGCGTTTCGAGTTTATTTATTTATTTAGCCAGACAAGGTAACAAAAAACAATAACAAATTTAAAACTGTTTTCCTTAAGCTAAATTACAATAACATTTCTAAATGTCAGCAGACTTTTTTGTCTGGTTGTTAATTCAATATGGAAGCTATTAGGAAAGTAAAATAATTTGGTTTAAGAATTTAAAGCAGCATATAATTTTTTTTGAATAAAGGTTTAGAGATAGAAGAGGAATAGTAGTTCGAAAATTTTTTAAATATTTTGCAGCATCTATTTATCGGCTCTCTGTCTCCATAGATAGTGTGATGTTGATGATTATTGAGGAGACGTGTGTGCCTAGTTTGTCTTACAGGACTATTGAAAGTGATTTTATTACGAAGATATTCTACGTTAACCAAATCCCTAATGACATCAAAGACGAAGCATGAAGATAATACCGCTCTCATTGAAGAAAGTGTTGCCAGATTTAAGACATTAAGTCTGTCACTATAAGTTGGAAGACGTTCGAAATCATGTGGATTATAGAGATCTCTCAAGGCAATAAGCACGAACTGTTTATGGACAGATTCCAGTTTATTGCTATGAATATCGAAAAAAGGATTCCAGACGATGCAAGCGTATTCGAGTAGAGGGCGAAATAAAGACATAAACAGAGACCTTGTAACCCATACGTTCTTAAATTCATTCGCACGTCTTTTAATTAATCCTAGCTGCTTGCTAGCTCTTGCAAAAACTCTTTCATACTGAAAATTGAAACGCAGCTCTTTATCCAGGACGACACCGAGATCCACGGCACTATCAACATTTTTCAGGAGCTGATAATTCAGGTGATAATCGAAATTAAGAGTAGAGATCTTGCGGGAAAAACTTATGGCATGGCATTTTTCAACGTTAAGAGTAAGTTTATTCTGCTCACACATTGCATCAGTGACTGAAGTTTCAGCTGAAGAAAATTTGCCTCTGCTTCTGACTGAATAGGGTGATATATTTTCAGATCATCTGCATAAAAAGGGTGCGAAATGTCGGATACCACCTCCGAGAGATTAGAAACAAAAACATTGAACAGAAGCGGCTCTAGTTTGCTGCTTTGAGGTACCCCAGATGAGACGGTATTTTTTTTTTGGAAAATTTAAGAAAGTAATTCGCCATTTAAAAATGTATTTCGTCCTTCAACCTACACCAGACAGATCGAAGGACGAGTATCACTTCGCACATGGTAAACTAGTTGGGAGGAGGCGCGAAACGGGCGTTGGACGATTGTCCAGTATATCAAAATGTACCTGAAGAACCAGAACACATGATATTTAGATGCCCGCGAGTTGAAGTATGCAGAAGAAGCCTAGAGACGGCACTAGACACAAGAATATCAGCGGAAAAAATCGTAGACGGTATGCTGGAATTGCCAACTGTGTGGAATGCCGTTGAAAAAGTGCTGAAACGAAATAGAAAGAAGCTAGAATTGTAAGAAGCAACTAAGGGTTGATCAGACTCGCGAAGTAATACTGTGTAAATAGTCCTGCGAGGAACAAGGATGAGGTAGTTTTAATCGGTAAAGATCCGTCAAGTTTCAGGAAGCAGGACGTCCAATAAACACTTATGATACCGAACTCCCACGACTGTGGTGTAAATCCACGATGTCCTGAACACTATACTATGGCAGATAAAAATCGGGCTACAGGTTGTATTGCTACTGATGATAATGGTATTTGAATTTTATATAAGTATTCAAATACACTCGGAACAGTATAAGGTGCCTGCATTATGATGACCACCACATTTGCGCATTCTGACCTTGAGATATAGTTAAAATATCATTAAGCTGCATATTACGTAAGCTAATAATGTGATGATGCATTGAAAAAAGCACTGTACTAACTGGAGTCTCCGTGTACCAAGAGAAAATGTCAAAGATGTCGTAAAATTTTTTATATGTACTATCTTTCAAAATCAGTGTCCAGTGTCCTGATAATACATCCACACTAACGTCTTCGTAAAGTAAAATCAACAAAAGAATCGAAGCTTTCCCATTGTTTAACTGAAAAAGTAAGGATCGAAATTGACAGACTTAGTCTGCTAAACATTTCACAGAAATTTCGAAAGTATATAGTATGCCTTTCTAGGACAATTTTTCCAAGTTTTTATAAAATATATATCCCAGCGTCTTAAGGTCTCTATAGCTGCGAAACCACGACGCTTTGAATTATGATTTTGATTTTGAAAGCAATAGCTAATTTAAACTAAAAAATTAGTAGCGTTTAGTATACCGACCGTTTCTAACATAACTAATGCCACACCTAGATAATATGTTTGCAGAAATCGAGTATTAGTCCTGATATATCTAGACTTGTTTGGCTTTAGGATATTCAATAGGATCTAATATTATTGCACACTCAATCTGACTGCCAGCAAACAAACTCAATGATAATTCATTTCAAAAGACAAACACAAAAAAAAATATATCAAAAACTAGCTTAAAAAAAACTGGATTTTGGGACTCCCCGATATATCACGCTATACAATCGAGAAATATAAAGAAATCATTTTAGGCAAATTCTAGTAGAATGCAGATTCCACAGAACACATAACATATGTCTCTCGCTACGAGTGGAAAATCCAAACGCATTAAAGCTATTATTAGCGTGTTATAAATGATATTTTGTTGATTTACCAACAATACATTTACCATATAAATTAGTGTGGCTCAATTAAATTTTGAGCTTTCGTTTTAATGCAGTTAACAATATCGGAGGTATGTTAGGAGTTGTGATTATTTTCATCGTGCAGTTGCTTGTAGTAAGTTTATTGTTTCTAGATTCTAACTTTAACACTATTTAATTAATTTATGCTTTACAGCAACATACATCAGCAATCAATTGCAGACTTGATCCGTCTACAGGAGTATTTATACATTTGATGAATTACCAGATTTAATGAAAATTACAAACACATCTTTTTTTTTGTTATAGACGCTTTTGGATTGTTGCCGCTACCCAAAAGTTGCATTGAAAGCTTATGATAAATGTGACAAACTATACATCGGGAAACAGATACAAACTGTAAGTTAATCTTTGTATTTCTTTGAATCTAAAGAAGATAATATCTATAATATCTTATTGTATCTTTTTATATCTATAATTATATTATATCTTATTATTTCTATAATATCTTATTGCGTCTGAAAAGTGTTGAAAAGTATTATATGACTTGTTTCTAAAAACATATAATAGAGTTTACTTCGTTCAAAACACCTCATTTGACATATCAACTCAAAGACTTTTCATTTCAGTGTAACTATCAGTGTTTCTTCGAAGAAATCGGTTTATTTCAAAATAATGATTTCAATTTAACGGGAGCTCAGGAGATATTATCGAAAGTGTATAAAACTTTACCGGAATTAATACCGAAAGTCCAAATGTACTACAATACTTGTGTTCGGAAATGTAAGTTGTCTTTTGGAATCATATATTTAAAAAAAATTTTTTTTTTTATTTTTGTGATTTTCAGATAAACTAATCGAGCCTGAAATAGATGTTATACTTCCGGATGGATGCAATGCACTAACTATTCGCGTTTTCACATGCATATATCTGAAAACATTCAAATCTTGTCCATCGCATATGTGGCAAAATTCCGAACGTTGTAACTATGCTCGACAATTCATTAATAGCTGTGTGAATATGGATGGGTCGCCTATTAGGGATTGGGTTAAGTGAGGAGTAATTCTGTCGTTTTGTATTTTGCATAAACTTGGAATAGCTAAGACTATTGATATTACTATTACACGATCAAATTAGTAGACAAATGCTATACATTAACTTTTTTGGAAGAATAATTCTTTTAACACTTAGCTTGGATTGGATGAGTGATAAAAAAGATATTCGAGTTATAAATACACAGAATGTTGTTTTAAAACGTTTTTTTAGTCTCTTAGTATATTTTCTTTTGCATAGATTCAGTATTCATGTTGTTATTTGTACTACCTTGACATTGACACGAAACATAATTGTGCTGATATGAAATAGAAGTGCTAAGGCATAAAATATCTTTCAACAAGGATTTTACTCTATTTCTACTGTCGAGCATTTTACTTCTGTTGGATTTGAATAATGCTTTGATCGTATCTATCGAGTGAATTAGCTTTCACCGAAGATTTCCTTCAAAGTTCAAATTTTTTTGGAGGGATCCCATATAATTTTTATCGCATTTAAGTTGAGACAAAAACAAGAGATGAAAAATGACAGGCACCTTCAAGATCTAATCGAACAAGGGAGGAATAGAAAAGTAAGGATAGTTGCAAGGATTCGAATGTTTGCGATGATCTTAGGATAAAGCCTGGCTCGATTGACCAATTTCAAGACATAAAGGTCAAATCTGAGCTTGGTGTCGAACGTAACCCCATGAAAGAAAGCAGATGGGTTTCTAACCAATGAGCAGTTAAAGACAGTAGTATAAGTTTTATGAGCAAAAAACACTGTTTAACATTTGCTTGTATTCAGAAGAAGCTGTCCACTAGCTTTCGAGGACCGTAAGATTGGATTGAAGAAGGCTACAGTCTTCAATGGACTTTATGTTTACGAAGACATTCACAAGAAAGAAGTAGAAGTAGATTATTCACAAATAACAAGAAGGAGAGAGGACCCAGGAGAGAGCCTTGTGGAACACCGGTTCTGAGCTTAATAGGGTGATATATCAAATCGAACATCACAAAATCGAGCGCATAGATATGATTCTATCCATTTGATAATGTATAAAGAGAAACTAAGTCTATGCAATTTTTGTGATCAATATAGCCAAAAGCTTTGACTAAGCCTGTATATACAACGAGAACTTGAAGTTTAATCTCCAGAGCTTTAGCAACGAAATTCGTGAAATATACGAGATTTGTTGATGTTGACATACCCGGGCGGAAACAGTGTTGTTTGTTTACGTAGGGCTGCAATTAAATTTTTAGAATCTAGTAGCGCAGGTGACATTTATAAAAATTGTTTAAAAAATGTTCGCTTGAGTTCAATGAACATCAAAAGCTGTCACATTCTGTTAACTCTGCGTTTTTGTAAAACAAAATGTCTAAGGAATTATGGAGTGATGTCGATGGGACTTCAGACCTATGGTTTTTGGATTAATTTGGATTTATTATTCATCTGGACCTGAAACAAAACAACAATCGACTGTTCTGATGTTCCCAAATTATCCAACACCGAAAAAAATTGTTCGATTGACCCAGAAAGCCATCGAAAAGTGCAAACCCTTCAATCCTAGGAACGTGGCTTTTTGTGCAAGCGGGTAATTCTAAGAGCAAACTAGTTCCAACTAGTGCGCTGTAAGGCGAAGATCAAGGGAATGAAACCCCCAGCTGGTAGAGATGCAGGGGATAGATTCCCTGTTTTACTTCGGATCCGATAGAAATCATGAAAATCATACGACTTTCTACCCAGATTTCTCTACGGGGGATCAAACGATTGTAAAAATTGGCGGGCTTGTTGAAAATTGGCAGGAGGCTTTCTTCAAACACTCTCTTTTTATTTGTCCTTGAGTTGAAGCGACAGGACAAAGAGCTCCAGATTCAAAGATGTTGGGTCTGGCAAGCTCGGCCGGAAGCAAGTGGCTCAAATAGCAGAGAAGCCACTTGGTATGGGGTCCATCGCCTGTCTGAGGGCAGCATTGGAGGGAGATATGGAATTACTCTTTGCTGATGGGGTCAGCCAACTTCCTCCGAGTTGAACTTTTTGACTCTGGATACAGAAAAGGGGGCTGAGGCAGCTATTGCGTCCAAGCAGGAGGACTTCGACCTAACCTTAAATAAAAATAGTTAACCTGCACCATTTCAAAACAACATCAGCTGACCTGTTCCTCTGCTTGTCTACAGCAGGAGTTAATCTTAATTAAAGAATCGTGGGTTGCCAGCAACCGTTTTTGCGGGTAACGCACCAATTGACAACACCTGATGGCTTGAACAAACCACAAATTTGTTTTTTGAATCTTAGTATCATTAATGTCCTTCCAACGGGAATCGATCAAAGATCATGCTGATTTGTGTCGTACTTCATGACACACAATCATGATACTAGTCCTCATTATGACAACGTCAAGAATTTTGAAGTTGAAACCACAAAAATGGGTATGTTAGCTTACGAACTACACATCGCCAATGCTGGCAGCAGACCGACCTTGTTCACCTCAAATCGTAGGGAAGTTTTTGACGTTGTCCTAGTCAGTGGATGACTTTCGCATCTCCTCCATGACTGAAGGGTTTTACAGTAATGCCTGTTCTCTAATCAGATGTACATAACTTTTAACGTGGCTGGCTGTAGCTCAACTGAGCAGGTAGCTTTTATTAACAGAAAGAGGACGGACTGAAAGCTTTCTCCAATCCATGCCCTGATCCTCACGGGGCATTGCTCCGAGGAGCATCAACTGCCACCATGAAGTGGATCGGTGGATCGACTCTGCATCTAGGGCAGCGTGCAACACACCCACAGCCAGGGAGTATCCTAAGCTCTCATGGTGGAATATGGAAATCACCATGCTGCGGAGTGAGTGCAAGATTTAGTTCACCAGCTCTAATAGGTCTAATTAAGGGCAGGTGTAAAAAACGAGCTTTTAATTATGCCGTTCGCAAGGCAAAGAGGTTCTCATGGAGATCTTTCTGCGAAAAAGAGAAGAATCTTTGTGGGGGAACCGTCTTGGTAGGCTTTAAAGTCGACAACGAAGGGAGAACCCTGAAAGAGTTTTTACTAGTTCGAGGATAGTCACTTTAACCAGCCTCATTAGCTCATAGTTTCGGGACAATAATTGTTCGCTTTTAAACGCGGCACATCAAACAGAGCAGGCCATCAGCTTGATCTGCTTTGTGGAGAGCATTAAACAACCGCTAATCGTCATTGTACGGTCTGTTATTTAACACCTTGACTGCCAAGCACGATATATCTCGTAGGCTATTGTCATGCTCAGGACACCTATTACGAGTTATCTCGTCCATTAATTACTTGCCATATTTGTACAGCTATGAGGAAACTCGTAGCATAACAATGGAAATATGAACATATGGCCTTAGGAAAGAAAATAAAAAATCAGGTTTGGTTTAAATGAACAGAAAATACAATTATACAAAATATATTCATTGAAAAAAAGTTGAGTAAAAACATTTTTTAAGCTTCTTGATTATTGCTATGTACTATTATTAAAGTTTTAGATAATATAACAAGATTAAATCAAATTGGCTCTTTAGACCGGAATCGTGAAAAATTCTGTGGCAGTCACCGTGTTAATCCAAGGGAATGGACGTCTTTACATGGTAGAAGGCATAATGAAACAGGACTGATACAAGGGAGTACCATAAACTTGTCTTTTACCACAGCTTGAGGAATAGCTCCCTGGCGATGGAGGAGTATTACTACATTTTTGGCTCAAAAAATATCAGTAATTTGGTCCTGATGGGAGCTCAGCTGACAGGAGCCCTATAGAAATCTTATGGGAGTGACCGCCGAGGTATTGATATTTACGAAGCGTCAGTTGATTACAACTCTCATCAGGGAATGGCATCACAATAGCGAGCTGAAACAATCTGTAGAAGCCTGTATAGAGATCATGCCCTGACGCACAGAAGATCTAATTGCAGCAGAGGGTGGTATATTACGATTTTTGTTGTTATTAATGTATATTTACTTTATGAAAAAATAAAGAAATTCGTGTTTGTAATATGCAGATTTTATGGTCTTAATAAAATATTCAGATAAGTAAAAATATCTACAAAGCCCCAAATCCAATTATTTGCTATAAAATTAAGTTAAAACTAGAAAATAGAAAAATATGAGCACTGTCCTTAAGGGGACAAGATGGTTTCCGGGGCCGAAGAAAAGCCGATTTTTGCGATTTTTTTTCTCAGCTTTGAGTGAAAATAATTACTAATTTTTTATAACACATTAAAGAACTATACTTTGAGAATATGTAGGAATTATTGTATAAAAAGTTTTAATTATTTATCCCGTGGTCGCAGTAGATCAAAGGCGCTTGGAAAAAAAGGCGTCGTGCGGTGCGTAAAAACTGGCCTGACAGTGTTATCTGAAATCAAAAAATCGAATTGATTTACTTAATATATTAGTTTTTTCGCGGATGAACGAAATTATATTGAAAAATATACGATTTCCGATTTTCGATGCGGTTTTTAATTTGAAGGTACCATTTTCACATAAAAAATCAGCCTATGATTGCATGTAAAAATTAGTAAATTTTTTTTTTTAAACGATCGTTCATCCGCGAGTATTTATCATATTAAAGATGTCCGGCAAAGTTCATTGAGATCGGTGCATTAATTTTTGAGTTTTGTTACGCACCGACTTCAAAAATGTAGCTCAGAGTTTCGAGCTAGACTATTTCGGTTTCTCGTGGAAACATACCTGGCAACACGATCATAAAATAACCGGTAACTCTGCGAGTTTTAGTCCGATCGTTTTGAAATTTTCAAAGGGTATTCCAAAGATGCTATACTTTCATATAAAAAAATAATTGAAAATTTTTTTTTTGTTTAAGTTGGAAACCATCCTGCCCCCTTAATATCTAAAAATCAAAATGTGAATCAAAGCAAAACGGAGCTAGCACTGTTTGCTATACAAGGTTCCTCGATTCGTCTAATCTCTATTGACTCAAGCCAGAGGGTCAAACATTTGGGGCTTATCATTGACTCGAAGCTCTACTGTGGAGCCACAATAAAGCAGCCTTTCGGTGCACTTTATTGCTACAAAAAAGTTGTAGGCGCGAGTTAGGATTTGCTGCCTCGTTTTGCTGTGGGTTAATTTTATACCCCAGTGGTTGAATCAATTCTATTGTTTGTGGTGGCGTTCTGACAACAGCTAGTCTTATGCTGCGATTACACAAAGGACGAGCGTTTCGTGAAGGAATCCGGCAAAACAATCGACAAGACGTTCAACAAGACATAGGGTGAACATGGCTTGTCTTACCTACCTACACGATATGCATATACTTAAACTTCGCACATGGTGTGAAATTTAAGTGGCAATATCGTACAGGTAGGTCAGATTAATTCTGTTCTAAAATTTGTTTACAAATATTTGAACAGTGTGCCGTGCATCCATCCGTACGCATGCATCTTGTCTGATGCCTCGTTTACACATATGGTGAACGTTTCGTCGAGGAACTTGGCAAACTACCACCCTCCATGTTTTCGCATGTAAAAAAGCAGGCGAGAATAAACAAGGTGACCATTTACACACTCGGCTCGCCAACATTTGCCATGTGTGTAAACGCGGCATGATATGATGCATGTTGCCCATGATTTCATGGGCAAACCAAATAGTTTTGTAAATATCATCGGAGCGAGTACCAGACCTTTTTTCAAATCCCTTTGACTCGGTACGTAAAACCGACAGCATTTCGAGCGGCTTCAAGGTAGGATGAGACGGCCATAAGCACTAAGCACCGCCATAAAACGCTCATTATTCCTTCATAAAATAGGCAAGAGCCAATGAAGAAGCCATTCACACACTCGTGCTTGCCATGAAAAAAAAACAGCCGAGAATAGACGAGGAGAACATTTACACTCTCACATCGTCAACGTTTGCTATGTCTCGAAGAGGGTATAATTGCGCCATTAGGGAAATATCAAGACATTCGACTGTACACTTGAATTGCGTAGCTGTACATAGGATCATTCAGAGCAACTATGAGGCCAATGAACTGGAGAGGTTTGGTATCTCGCTACCGGAGGTCTCATACTCCTCCATAAGAATACCGATGCCATCGGTAAGGACGAAGAAGAATCCGTCCTCAATCTCATGTGCCAGTGACTGGGGAGGAGAAGAGTCACGACACTCGGGGCATCATTCCTCTCAAATCTGACTGACCTGATTGACCTAAAGGTTATTGTGTGGTTTATCAAAGGAAGCAGATGCTTCCCTGACTTAAGGTCCTCTAGGTGGTATCACAACGGGCCACTTTTGCGCCTAGGTTCATCTTTCGGCAGGTCATCGATAACCACTTCAACCAACCTAACTACCTACGACTACCCCAAACCATTGTTATACCGCATCGCTTATAATATCCAAATAAATAATGCTGCGTGGGTTCCAGCATGTCAAGTAGAAGCTGGACTTTTTCTAGACTCCACAAACTTTCCTACACTATTAAAAATTTATTCAACTTACTTGCATGCATAGCTAACATTATTTTCAGCATTTATTTACCTGAAAGCAAAAGAAAAGAAACATTAAAAAACATGTCAAACAAAACCATCTATTTATATTTAATAATTCTTTAGATGATTGAACTTTCAATTCGTCTAGCCACTAACTTTTCCAACTCAATAAATACTCTCTACCGAGTACTTTTTGACACCCACATCTAACACACAAATATTACATTGTGGAGCCATGTACCTCCATTTCTCCGACATACGGTGAAAGTTAAATTCCCATAACACATGAATGTGTGTGTTTGTATGAAAGAACCGAACCGCAAATAAAAGTAAATTATCTATAGCTGAATGTGCACCAAGTTAATTGACATCGCCGTAATGGTAACGTCTCCGATAACAAGATGACGATCTTTCCTTTTCATGCTGATGTTAAGTTTAACGTGCTTTAGTCAGACGTTGTTGTCTGCCCATGTCAGTCTTTCACTCTTGTCATTCATTGTCCAACCGTTTTCACTAAAGCAACGTCAAGATAGTAGGAAAAATTAGCTTCAGCATTGATTTGAGTAACAGCGAGCTGATACAGTAGATGACAGATAAAATTATAATACATCCTTTTTTTACTTTTGGAGTATTGAAATGGAAATACACAGAATTGTACTGAAATCAGAAACTTTAAAATATCTTTTTATAACATAAATGTTTAAAAAAATCGAAATAAGACCATCAAACTACGTAAGACGAACGAATCTTAACATGCATCACTGTACTTTCCTTTCTGATCCATACCAAGTCCGGGCATAGCAGGCATCGTTGCAGACGCAATAACAATGAAAATACCGCAAATTGCATTTAATGACGAAAATCTTATTAGCTTTTTAAGACAAATCATTAATTTAAATTTATCGTTTTATGAATCATCTATCTACTGGCTGTGGACGAACACGAACGAGATGTTGAGGCTCGAAAAGTTTATCTGATTGCCGATGGCGTAGTATTTGAGTTTCTCAATAACGAGGAGACTTTGCAGTAAAAAGTCGCGTAGATGAAAATTGAACTTTTATATCGTTTTATCGATAATTTAAATAGGGTTACCAAATTTTGTGGTTTTTTGTGCATGTCAATTTATTGATTTTTTTTCTTTTATGTTAAGAAAAATATAAGGCCCTTAAAAAATGGTCTAATATATGAATTAATTTTTTTTTCGAAACAGTATAGTTTTAGTCTCAAGCATTTTTCAAGTCCACGAATAAAATTTATGGCACGTTGACATTTTAAAAGATAGGATATTATATTGTAGAAGGAAAAAGCTGGATCTAAAGTCGATATTTTCGCAATCTACTGAAATATTACAAAAATTATGATAATCAGATTTTCTTTCACATAAATTAAATCGACAACACTACTTTCTTTCATCACACTATGCAATTATTTTCTCCAAGAAAATGTATCTGTTAGCCAATGGAGTCATCTATGCATGCACCCATAGTTACTATACAAACTTGGTCCAACTATTCAATATCGGAATCTGCAACTTATGGCCTTAGAAAGTTTTGTGGCTTCTACTCAAATGAACTTCTGTCGAAGTCATTAAGTTAAAGTTTTGAAGGATTGACGTCGGAGAGGTCGGTCGATTGCTTCGTTGCGTTTTTCCTTTCGAGATAGGAGTTTGTGTGTGTAACGTTGGGTAAAGTTCACTGCGACGAGTTCAGTGCATAATACCCTGGTGGGCCAACTGAAAATCCATCAGCAGTTATAAAATAATGTCTATGAACTTAAAATTTATGCTCAGGACAAAACTTAGTCGTGTGGGATAATGGGTGCTCAAGAGAGGGGGTGGGAGAGAGAGCCAGAGGGACTAAATGATGCCGAAAGAATTCGCAAAGACTAGAATTTAAGACAACTCCGAAAACTGATGGTATTTTTGCTATGAATACTATGTTACGCAGTATTTTGAAATTTGCAGAGAAAGTAAGAAAATACAGTATGAGTCAATCGTAAATATTTCACGTAATAAAATACAGGGTGGAGCGCCACAAACAGATGGATTTGAGAGTGGGGGCATTCCTCTTGTAGTATACTTGGGTGGTGGGCAGTGGGCGTGGCGAGTGGGGTGGATGGGAGGTTTGTGTTGTGTTCCCACTCAGTCGCCAGCATGGCGTGGTCTGTGCAACAGCGTTCGTTTAGTGTATAAGCCTATTTTGAAAAAGCCCATTCAATCATCCGCGTAAAGTGTGCTTTTGGTTTGAGGTTCGATATTGCCCCCCGCGGCCGTGTTCCCCATCTAAATCGAATTGTTAAAGTGTAACAAACCCCAGGGAGCTCCACCAGAGACCTCTGCACTGCGACAGGCTTACAGTATGGTGTGCACTTTCAGGAAATGGGATCATCGGCCCTTATTTTTTTGAAGAAGACAACCGAGCCGTTTCGGTCAGTTCAGATCGTTACATGACCATGATCCAGGATTTTTTCTTGCCTCAATTGGATGACTTTGAACTGGAAGACGTCTGGTTTTAGCAGGATGGAGCCACAGCCCACACAGCAAGGATTATCATGGACCTTTTAAGTGCAAGGTTCCTCGGACGCCTCATCTCTTCAAGAGGAGATTTGAACTGACCAGCGCGCTCTCCTGATTTGGCACCTTGCGATTTTTTCCTGTGGGGATACCTCAAATCTAAAGTTTACAATGACCGCCCCAGGACCCTGGAAGCCCTCAAGAACAATATCCGGACCAATACCGCAGAAATTTCTGTTAGAATGCTTCAAAGAGTGCACGAAAACTTCAGAAAAAGGCTGTTACAGTGTATACGTGGGGAAGGAGCATATTTGAGTGATACACTATTTAAAATTTTGTAAATTTAAATTTCCATTGTTATAAAATAGAGGAAAAATAGAAAACCTGAAAAATGTTCAGTGGTTTGTGATTTATTCAACTATGCAATCTATCTGTCTGTGGCGCTCCACCCTGTATTTAGCAATTACGTTATTATACATCGGATTTAGATAATTAACAAGTTGACTGCCCAGGAAATTTTCACGGTTCCGGTCTGAAGAGCCAATTTGATTTAATCTTGTGATATTATCTAAAACTCTAAAATCAAGAAGCCTAAAAATGTTTTTTTTAGCTCAAGTTTTTCTTTATTGTATAATTGTATTTTCTGTTCATTTAAACCAAACCTGGTTTTTAATTTTCTTTCCTGAGGCCATATGTTCATATTTACACTGTTATGCTACGAGTTTTCTCATACCTGTACAAATATGGCAAGCAATATATGGACAAGATAGCTCGCAATAGACGTCTTGGACAAATCAATAGCCTACGAGATATATCGTGGTTGGTAGTCAAAGTGTTAACTTATTTTTGGGATGTAAATGACTTATTTTTGCAGCTCAAAATTTTCGGTAGAGTCAGGTAGAGGACCTTAGTGGAGGCAGGATATTTCGGCTGATGACAATGAGGAAGTCAGCGAATGTGGAGGATCTTGTGGTGAGGAAACATCACTCTAAAAAGGGGGTCTATAATTAATATTTTGATAATAGGAAATATATTCATTTTTTCGTTTAAAATAACGAATCACAAATTTTTTTACACATTCGATGTGCATTTTTTGTTTTTACGTCATATCAGCTGAATAATATAATACACAGCTTTTTGTAAATTGAAGCAAAAAGAGTGTCTATTTACTAATTTACTATTCACCTTTGCGCCAAAGCCATAAAATTGCATCATTGTTTACGGTAAAATTACACCATTTGGTCGTGAAAAAAAGATTCTTTTTACGCACTTTTGTAAATTTACATCTTTAATAGTAGGAAACCAGTTTCCTATTATTATAAGGGTAAAATTCAACCAAAATTTTTTTGAGTGATTATACATGAGAAAAAGAACTGATTGAAAATTTTATTAGATTCAGCGGAAACAATTGCCAAGGAACTTCAGCCAATGAATTTCCTGAAGTAATTATTTAAAACGTATCTAAAGAGCTTGAAAAGTAAGATGTAAAGTATAAGGGATGAGCACCGATGGCAATGAAGAAAAAAGGAGATAAGCGAGGCACATCCAATACGTAAGCTGCGATGGAAAACGATTGTAAGCCAAATACTTCCAACTGAAACAAATGAACTTCGAGGCAAGCTTCTGACTAAGAGTTGTAAACCTAAAGAACAGAAATAATCATAGAAGACCAGCACTCTAGAAATTGAAAAAGGCACTTCGAATGGAATACTTAAATTGACTTCCCTAAATGCCTAGGATTGTCATAAAAAAAAATGCTCAGATTCAACCAATGAATGAATGCTCCTGGTAATTGATAATAAAGCTTTTTTTACCTCCTTGCTTCCTATCCCTCCATCACTCAATCGAAGTGCACTAGCCGTGTGCATCAAGTTCCTGCAACATAGGAGGGCGACTGATAAGTTCGCGGCCTAAGATACTTAGCGATGACTCATTTACTGATAAAACTAATTGTGTGATTGAATTCCTTGTTAAAAAATAAAATATGAGTTTCTTCCGAGTTTTCAAAGGACGACAAATGAAAAGGTACTGGTTTGGCCAATGAGTTGTGACCTCTGTTCTAATTATGAATTATTACCCTTTTTTCCAGCGAATTTTGACTCTAGTCTCAAAAGACGCGTCCAGAACTGATATTTTTTGAGGCTATATTTCAGAAAGCAACAGAAAACAATATAATTTATACGCCCACGATGGATCTAAAGAAGTTTCTACATAATGTTAAATCCAAATTCATTAAGATTGTAGTTTTGGAACTTTAGATTCAATTTTGGGGCTTTTCAACAATAGCTTGGTTTTTATATATTTGAACTTGAAGAACCATGTACAGTTACTATTCAGCTATCCAGATTAGTCAGTCTTAAAGATAGTAATTGAGTTCGCGAACTCGTTTGAGGTCACCTGATTCAATCAATTAACGATGCACGTCTCATTCTCATACAAAAAGAGAAAAGTTTAGGCAAAAATTATTTCTACAAGCGAAAAAAAAAACAGAAAGTTAAGGCCCAAACGCAAAGCTGCCTGTGCTGATGCGGGTTTTAAAAAAAAATCTCCAAAAAATTGTTCCCCAAAGCCAACCAGATGATTTTGAGTTAAGCTGATTCTTGTGTGACACCGGCAGTGTCACCGGCAGATTTGTATCGATTATGATTAGTGGGACCAGAAAAGACGAATTAGTGGCAAAAAAAGCACAAACGGATGCAGATCAATTGTTGTTTCAACAATAGATGCGGGACGGAAAATTTTTTACTGTATTCAGCCAGTAAACTATAAGATATACATCAATGAGTCGTTTCACTAAAGTGAATGTGGTCTAGTGAAACGCATCACTATACTGAACTGGTTTGCACAAATCTACAACATAGTGTATTTGAAAGTACAGTGTTTATGATGCTATTAGGCAAGATAATGACAATGATTACAAATTTATCAACTTAGCTAGTTTTTAAGCGTTGCCTTTCGGGGATTAACTATCTGATCGAGTAAAATCTATAAATAATTATTATTCTTGCATGTTCCTCTTTCCTACAGACAAACTGATAGATCTCACTTTATACTTAATCAGCTTCATGAAAAGCTATAATCGACGCAACTGCCAAACATTATTAAAACTTTCCATCAATGTCTCGCACTACCGTTTCACGTTTGTGTCAAAGAACTTTTGATGGACTATCTGATACACTTTGATTGGTAAAACCGACAGTCTATCCGGATCTATTGATTTTTATGCTGGCGACAATACGATTAGTGTCTTTACTACTCGAGTCTAACATGCACCAAACCCGAACCTTCAATTAACACACATACACTGTATAAATCCAATGTGTTCGCTTCAATTAAATCCCCATAAACATGTCAGACGACATACAAGTAATTCGATCCATACAATCAGGGTCCTTAGTGCTTAGCATTACAATGTATATCTTTAGATTTAATACACCAAACACCATTTGAAATGGTCGCGCAGTGTATCTGGTAAGTGCAATGCTTTTTGATCTCTAATCAACTTCGCTGTATTTGTCGCTGTTGTTGCCGCTACCATGTTCTCTGCACCGCCAATCTCTTCAATGCGGTTTGTTGCATGCCGTCTAATCTCGCGTGTAAAAGTCCTAGTTGCAAGCTAGTGACTTTGCCGCCGCAAAATCGTCTAATTAAGTGATTTACATGCCAGCGATTAAATTGATGTCGCCATGCCGAAACCAACATATTGCGTTGGCTTTTCTCCTTACGCTATTCAGCGGCCTTTTCCGTTTTCTCTCAGTCCGCTAAGTCTGCTTTTCGCCAAAGTGTACTACGTGGTGATTTTTTCTTGCAAAATTGCAATAGGTAACGGAATTGTTTCTTTTCTTTGATGATGGAAAACAAGTACTGCAGCAGCACCGGCGACTTTTAATGACTGAAAATCACTGTTCGTCCATTTTGCAGTGTCATTAAATGAGGGAGTGTATGTTTTAATGAAGGGTTGACTTTTGACAAGTAGTCGTCGCTTTTCGCTATGATGGCTAACGACATGAAACAATTTAAACGAATTGACTGCAGGACAAATGCTATGTGTCATGCTGGTGAATCGTATAAAAAACAGGACGAATGACTCTATTATTATGAATAAGCGAGTTAAATGAGCTTTTTATGCTAATTAGAAGTAAATACAGCTTGTTTTCAGGCAGAAAGCAAAAGCTGAGACTGCAACACCCTTTAAGTGTTCGAAGAAAGCAATTGCATGGGCGGAGGGTAAGGGTATTTGAAGAAAATCCGAGTGGTAAACAGGGAAGGGAACTTGCTTAGACTTACGATTTTTTTCATTCTAAGCATTTTTTATAGCTTTTTTTTTTTTTAAATAGAGCGTGTTTGACAGACGGTTGAATGACCTTTTTGAATTGGTTTTAACATTTACTTTCACCACCTACCTCTGCTGCGTCTTAAAATTAGAAGCGGTGGTGTTCCGAAAAAATTATACAAGGAAAAAGAAAATAAGAGAAGCGAAACAAAAATGAAGGATAACGAAAGAAGGAGCACGAAAGAAAAAAGACGCAAGAAGGAAGACAAAAGGAGAAAAGCACTAGAAAGAAGGCGAAAGGAGAAAGGCACAATAACGAAGACGAAAGAAGGAAGACGAAATAATGAAGAAGAAAGAAGGAGCACGAAAGAAAAAAGACGCAAGAAGAAAGACAAAAGGAGAAAAGCGCAAGAAGGAAGGCGAAAGGTGAAAGGCACAAGAAGGAAGACGAAAGGAGAAAGCAAAAAGAAAAAAAAAATATAGAAGAGAGAGAAAAATAATAAAGGAAATAAGAAACAAGAATATGGTCAGCGGAATATGGAAGAAGAAAGAATAGAGAAGAAGAAAATGGTAAGGTTTTTAAATGTAAATGCAACACATAGAATCAAGCACACTATGGGCCAACTTCAGGTCGCTTATTAGTGCAAAACATACTTTGGAGGAATCTTTTAAGAACGGAGAAAACATTGAAAAAAGTTTCATGGCTAAATTTTGGCATCTGCTTTATCTACAACGAAACGCCAAGGTTTGGGCTAAGAGTAAGTGTGAGGTGGCTGGTTCTGAGTGAATTCTGGGTCTACGCAAACCGAATGTTACTCATTATCAAATGAATGAAAGTTACTTTACTTTCAGGGGAAAATACTATAAAGCTATGAAAGGTGTTGCCATGGGAAATCCTTTATTCCCACTAATGAGTGATATGTTTACGGACAAACTGGAGAAGAAACTTTATGAAAAAGGTTCGCTTCCTCGTGTCTGGTTGAGATATGTGGACGACATTCTAGCTATCGTAAAAAAAATGTTTTGACAGAAACTTTGGAGAAGTTGAACCAAACACATAAGGATATTCAATTTTCAATGGAAGTCGAAGCCAATGAGAAACTACCCTTCTTGGATTTAATGGTCATAAGGAAAGAAGATTCTCTTAGGTTTAATATCTACCGAAAGCCCACACACACCCAGCGAACAACACCATCCACGTCTGATCATTGGCATTCCCGAAAAATGGCGCCCTTTAATTCGATGATTCACCGGCTATTAACAGTGCCAATGGATCAGGAAAATTTTAACTCAGAAGTTAAATATATTAAAGATACGGCGAGAAAAAATGGATTTGACGAGAAAATAATTGGAAACGTTGTCAAAAAGAAGAAGGACAAAATACAGCGTGATCTGGTAACGACGCTCTTTACACAGGAAAAAATAAAAAAACAGCCATTAGAGTTCCAATTATTTTTACGTCAATATTCAAAAAAATTCAGGAACTTATTGAAACTGTGTATCACCATTGTTCAGGTTAATTTGAACAGATATTTTATGGTAAGGAGAATAGTGTAATTAATAAAGATAGTTAAATGTACTTAAGTATGTAATTAATAGATAATTAGCTGGTAATTAGTATTATAGTCAATATTTTAAAAGTAAGCACCTTAAATAAGATACCAAAGTTATTTTAAGATTAAACCGATAGACACTGAAGAAGCGGGCAGATTATCCTCGAAATATCGATATATGTCGAGGAATTCAAATAAATCTAGCTTCAAAAGGACAAAATTGGTCTGATTAAAATATTTTTGCAAGCTAGGAAAAAAATTGGTACAGAATAAATAAAATCTGTTGTTCTGTTTTTAAAATGAAATTTCAATGAGCAAATTTGGCAATACTTAAGGTTTCTGTTATGCACCTTTTCGGGAGGGGAGAAACTAAATTTGAAAATAATAGATAAAAAAAACATACATCATGAGATAGCATGTTCGGGTTATCATTCGGACAACTATTGATATTTATGCTAAGTGAATTGAGTGTGGATTCGGTATCTAAAGGATCAGTTTGGATGGAAAAAAGATGATGAAATCACATGTGAGGATATATAGAGTGAAACTGGATGTTGCTGAAGGGAATAATGAAGAAAAAAAGGTTAGCAAACAGTTCACTAACCTGTAGAGAAGTAATGACAGCATTCGAATACATTGAATCTGGGAAATGATGGGACATTTTCAGGGAAAGAATATAAGACCAGAAATATTTATGATGGTATTGAAACATATAGAAAACTCAACGTTGGCGAAAAAGTCGTACATGGCTTACGTAGCAATAATTTTGGCCGATGATCATAGACCCGTGAATTGTATGAAGTCATCCAAAAATCCTGAAAGTCTATACTTGGCACAGCCTTTATTTATTTATTTATTTATTTACATATTCAACAGATAAAAATCCATTAACTGAATATAGAAAAATATAGTATATACAAAGAATCTACTAATGAATGAATGTAAAATAGAGAGCACAAAATAATAATAATAAAAAGATGAAGTATCATAAACAAAGTCAAGGTGAAAATGAATAAACTCAAAATTAAGAAAAATAAGAACAAAAAACTACATTGAAAAGGTCTTTAGCCTTGAGAGTAGATGCCACATCGGATCGAAATCAAGGTATCATTCGGTTTGCGTAGACGGCTGGTAGGAGAGAATTGTAAAATTAAGCAGGAACGAGAGTCATAAAGTTTGAAAATTCATTTATCAACAGAAGGATAATTGAAAAATCTATGCTGATTTATAGACAAGAAGGGAACAATGATCATAAATCAATAACCTTTAAGGAAGGAAATAGTGTTGAATGAAAGGATTGAAGAGAAAGCGGTAGCCGAAACGTGGGTATTCAGCTTTTGCCTGATTTACAATTGACGAAATAGTGAAGAGATGCTAAATTTAACTCGCATGAAGTTATATACAGTTGAATTCCCGCAAATATAGGGCTATAGAAGAAAAATTAAAAAAAATTTTTTTGGATCGAGTTTTCGTTAGATTGTGGAAACGGGCTCTTGAATTTTAAGCAGTAGATATTAAGTTCGCGCATACGGTTAAGATTAAATAGTAGATTTAGAACATTGAATTGATCCATTCACTGTTCACGAGACATTCATTGACAGCCACGAGTTGAGTTTGTTCGTAGTTTGCACTTCAAGGTCAAATTGATTGTATTTGGTCAACGGATAAGTTTATAGGAGTACAGGAATTTTATTATACGAAAATTTTATAAATTTCACAAGACATTATGCAGTTTTTTGAAATTTTAGATTGCCGTCAAATGTCATTTAAGTACTAAATCTGCAAATAAATATGAATTCGGTAAAATTCATTTTTTCTTTACAAATAAAATATTGGTAGCTAGGATAAGATAATCCTCATTTGTCTGTAAGTGAATGCGTTAATCAGATATTACAAAATGAAAGACAAGAAAATTCCCTTATCTTAGTCGTTTTTATCATATTGATTTTTTCGTTTGCTGTCTTTGTATAAAAATAATGAGCAATTCATAAATCCTTACCAGTCACTGATGAGCCAGATTATACGCGGAGGCAAAATAATAGCTACAAAAAAGTGTGCTTAAGTCACGACAATTAGCTAGTTTCCAAACTTGATATCTTAAATACTAAATATGGGGCAGGTAAAAAATTTTGAGGTTTCCGATTTTAATAATATTTGATTATGTTATACCTATGTAATAATATTTGATTATGTTCTCGATCCAGATGCAAAATATTTTTACCGTAATAAGTCTGGTTAGCGAGCTAGAGAGCTTTAAAAATTTGACTAATCAGCAGGTATACGCTATTTCGAATCAAATTATCCAGTTTAAAAAAGTAGCAATAAAATAAATAAAGCACTCGAGTTGATGCGCCATATAATGGGCTTATTAAATGCATTTTTGGGTATTTAAAAAAAAAAATTTTTTGGGGGGAAAAAATATATTTAAATTTTTGAAACTTGAATTTCACAAAGTTCGACCATTTAATTTTTTTTAATTTTTTTTTCTAAAAATAGCTAATAGTGTATAGATAATCCTCACCAAGTTTCATAATTGGCGTAGAAGTCGTTTAGGAGCTAGACCAGTTTCAGATTCGAAGCGTAACGGCCGGCGCCCGGTTCGCGCTTACCGCCCCCTAACTCCAGGTTGTGGAAACTATCAATCATATAAAATGCCTTTAGTCCGAATATTAGATCATATTTTGTGAAGCTTTAATGATGTAAATTATGTTTTGATATAATATTCAATTCAATTGTACAATCCAATTAAATAACATATAACAATTAAATAACGTTACAAGTGTTTTTTTTTATAGTTTTGTGAGATAATTTCTCAACAAAAAACTTAAAATATACAAACAAAACTGTAAATATATATGTTAATTGTTTTGTAGCGAAATTATCTCACAAAACTATAAAAAAACACTTGTAACGCGTTTGTCTAATTAAGTAGTTGCTAAGCCACTGACTAAACTACCGCAAAAGTTTGAATACACAGCGTCATGGGTTTGTCTCTTTTAGATAATTGACGTATTTTAATTAAAATTAAATATTTAATAAAATTGCACTACAAAGAAATTTTTCCGAACAGCGCCATTTTAAATCAATCTTCATAAATTTGTATAAAACATAATGTATATAGTAAATTATTCATTATTATTTAATCGGTGTGTACAATTGAATTGAATATTATATCAAAATATAATTTACATCATTAAAGCTTTGCAAAATATGATCTAATATTCGGACTTAAGGCATTTTGTATGATTGAAAGTTTCTGTAATCTGGCGTTAGGGGGCGGTAGGTGCGAACTCGGCGCCGGCCGTTACGCTTCGAATCTGAAACTGGTCTAGCTCCTTAACGACTCCTACGCCCATTACGAAACGTGGCGAGGATTATCAGACTTATTACGGTAAAAATATTTTGCATCTGGATCGAGAACATATATAGGTATAACATAATCAAATATTACTAAAATCGGAAACCTCAAAATTTTTTACCTGTCCGCTTCACGTGGAATGCCCCATATGCTATTTGAAATCGATATGCTAAACAGAGAAATAAGCTACCAATAAAAGTGCTCAAACTAAAATTAGAATGGGGTAGGTGAGCTTGATTATGGGTTTAGCACATCGAAAGCATAGTCTATCATCTTTGTCAATTATAACTGTATGGACAGCTTGAAATTACTCTCTTAAGGGGTATTCTGGTCTAGAAGTTTGATCAAATCGATTTTTTTTTTGTTTGCATATTTTCAAAGTTTAGACTTTTAAGAATAAGCTTTTAAAATGATTTTCGGAGTTACAGCTATTTTTGTGACACGCCAACTAAGTGCCCGAAACGAGACTCCAAGTTTTAAACGCGTTTTTCTCGAAACTACTTTTCTCCATACGGTTGACATGATATCTCTAGTTGTAATGGACCGATTTGCGTGAAATGTTGCACAAATCCTCTTAACACTAATAGTTTTCGTCTGACGTGGGGATTTTTGATTTTTTTTTCTTCTACTATTTATTAAAAATTCCTAAAGTTGAAAAAATGAGGCAAAAAACGATTTTTTTTTACATGGTCGCAATTTTGTGAAAACAAAAGTTTTTTCAAATCGCCCACGTCAGATGAATTTTACATTCTTTTGTTTTTTTTACAGAATTCACCAAAAATTTGTGTTTCAGACCACCAGGAAGGTTGGAATCATTTCAACCATGAGACAAGTTTTTTTTTTGATCCTTCACTTCGCCGGCCTGTATTTACATCAATTTTTATTTTTTTTATTTTTTTGATACATTTTTGTACTTTCAAAATGTTAATAAAAGACTAGTAAAAAAATATAGAGCAAAAATGTTGATAGTTTTTTTTTATTGCGTCCGTAAAATCACCTCAAAATCGTGCCTCTAGACCAGAATACTGCCTTAAGGGCTGCTTATTTTACAATCTATGGTGAAGGAATTGCACGAGTCTGAAAAGTATTGTTTGCTATTTTGTTCGTTTTTTACCTACTTTAAAAAATAAGGTAAATCCGACTGGAACCCAGAATTATTTCACTCTCTGAAAGTCGATTCGAAGCATCATTTGTAATTGAACGAAATACCATTTTAAAGTCTTTTCTTATACACCGCGTGAAATTATTTAATTCATCTCAGTATCCAACGTGCCTCTCATAAAATTCAACGCAAACCCCCTTCCTACCTCAGCCTCATTCAAATCAGAATTTACACAACAAATTGCAATAATTCGGATCAAAGTTCATGTACAGGTGAAACATTTTTAAGTATTCCGTTCCAAGCCATAGTCAATTAGCATCTCCGCATGCCATGTGTTTTTTTTTTCGCTTCGTCTCTGCTCTATTCTTAAGATGAACATACGCACGCGCTGACTTTTAATTGACCTTTTGTTGTTCAGCGAAAATGAAATTAACGTGATGAAAAACAACAAAAACTACGCGATTTGCAAAACAAAACAGTATATAGGAAACAAAAACCAAATTATATACAATCACATTCAATTCTTGATGTATCTTTGTATCTAGCTCCAAATCGTGAACACAATCTAATTTAATTCATTATTTCATCATGCCGTCCGTCGTCTTTAGATTGTTGGTATCTATTTGTTTTTGGTTTCTGTCGAATTTAAATTAGTTTCGTTTTGGAGTCGATACATATCGACGAGTTGTGCATACATATGTGTGTATGTATATCATATACGAATACATTTTAATAAGATTGAAACAGACGGGATCTAGGAAGTTAGTTGCCATCCATGCATCCAACGAAAATCAAAATAGATTCAACTTTTTATTTGAAAATCTAATAAAGTCGATATAGTTGGCAGTTTCTGATGATTTCATTCCATATTAATGAAATGATATTGCCACCCAATTAGAATTAACCCAAGTGATCCATAAAATTATTCAATAAAAATAAATATATATTTTAATACCTTCCGCAATTATTAGTAAAATAATCGAAACAATGAATTTCATTCAAATAAAAATATAATAAATTGAAATTAAAACAGCAAAACTGCTAAAAAAACTGACAATATAAGGGTTAACTAATTCAAATAGACTCTCCAAACTATCGACCGAATCGGCAGCTAAAAATCGAAACTCTTGAATAGAAAGAATTCCACATAGATGCAAGCAAACTATAGAACTGAATGATAAATCACATCCAAAGGCATTTATTAGTTCGAATTAATTGGAACGATTCGGTTTTTTTTGTGGAATGAATAATATATCGCTTAATTTGAATAGAAATGAGCGAATGAGTTGAATGTTTTTCAAGGTTTATTGTGTTTGATTTCGAAAAAAAATCGAATATTGCTGTTTTCTTCATCATTTCGGAGCCATCATTAATTATAGTTACTTTGATCCCGATATAAAAAAGTTACTTTTACTTTTCTGATCCATTGAAATGTATCGAAAAATTTAAATATATAATCCTTGATTTTTTGTTTTCTAATATTTGTTTTTTTTTTTTTCAAATTTGAACTTACCTGAGAATTGAAATCGAAGAAATATTCGGGCCGCAACGGACACGGAAGACCGCATTTACAGGTATTAGGCGATAGAAGATAATCCTTAATTTGACTATGACTACGTAACGTTGCACCAGACGGACTGCAATGGGAAAATTTGAAGAAAAAAAACATAAGATTGAAATGTTTTCTGATACTGGATTTAGGATTAGAATAAATTTTAAATAAATTATCGATTAAATGTTATTAAAATGTTTAAATACCGGTTTTGTGACTTACTTTATATTCAATGGGAATATTTTGATTTGTAGATATGTAGATTGATTTGTAGAGAAATAATTACATAAATTGAATTCATGATAAATTTTATAGACTTGTTTCTCTTGGTTGTGAACTATCAGACAGACCGATGGATGCTGGACCGATTGCTACTGTACAACAACGACGATGGGCTGCTACACCTAGAAGTACCAACACATGTGTTTTTGGTAGGTTGCCTTGATGATGAGGCCGCAGTGATCACTTCCCAAGCTGCCGAGTTCACCCAATCCAGGTTAAACAAATCATGACAAGTGTGATATGGGGCAAGTTTGGTATTGGCTTACAGCCTGCACTGACTGAGAATGTCATGCTGCCGAAGCGGAGGATACCGACTGTCATCTCGATAACAGTAAGCTTCGCAGAGATCTAGATCAGTAAGTTAGTTTTTTTTTGGGGAGCGAGTGTCAAACATCTTCAACAGGTATCCTGCGAACGATACAAGATTATGTGAAATTCGTACTCACTAAAAAACATCACCCGCCGACCACGGAGGTCCGAGCCGGAACCGCTTTCGCATTACTTGAACTCGGCCATACTACTTCCGCGTATCAGGTGTTCCATTGGCTTACTTCCGTTCTGTCAGGCTTTCAAGAGCCTGTGAGGCATTCTTCCTCTTTTTTCAAACGCAATACCAGCTCCACATATGCTGACACAGCTGACCAGGCGTCATCTGACTGAAGCATCATCTCCACGATTGACTCTGGCGTCACAGAACCAATTGCCGAGAAAAGCATGTGTCTCTCCCTTCTAAAGCGGGTGCAATGGAAAAAGGTATGCAAAGCGTCATCACTTTCTTTGCTACCACTGTCCCGACTTTCACTATTCTGTGAAGGTATTTCGCAAAGTAGCCGTGGCCCGATAGGAACTGGCAGAGGTAGATTCACCGTGGTCACGATTAAGCCAATATTTTAAGGCGCGAATTAGCCTAATTGTCCATGCTCTCTTCGAGCTTGTAGCCCAGCGCTCCTCCTAAAGCTCAATCGTTTGCGCTCGTGCTTGAGCAGCCAATAGTTATTTTCCCACTTCTGTTCTGTTCAGGAACACTTCCCTGCGTGCGCTCGCCAATAGATCAATTGGGATTACGCCCTCTATCACGAACACGGCGTTTCCTGAAACTGTTCTGTAGCTGCTTCCAATTCGCACCGCTCCCCTACACTGGACGCTCATGATCCTAGCTCGATACTTTTCAAACCTTAACGCAGTGGCCCATATCTCCGCGCCATACAGTAGCATTGAATGAGCCACCGTCATAAGGAGCTTACGTTTACTCGGACTAGGACCGCGAACGTTTGCCATGAGTCTCCCAAGCGAGATAACAGCCAGTAGCGCCCTATCACATACGTTTCGGATGTGCTCTCCATAAGCCAGCTTCGAGTCCAACATCACTCCAAGATACCTAGCCGATTTTCTGGTCTCAAGTACCTCAAAGCCAACCGTCATGGGTATAATGGTTGGCATCCTCCTCTTCGTCAGCATGACAATCTCAGTTTTTGCGATCGCCAGCTGGAGACCATGGCTTTCCATCCAGCCTTCAACCCTTCTCAGTACTGGATTGAGTTTGAGTTGGACGAGGTGAGGATTTCTGGACGTGATGACAGCGGCTACATCATCAGCATAACCCACCAAGAGCACGTTTTCCAGCATTTCGAGGCGTAAGAGACCATCATACGCAATATTCCATAGGTCTGGCCCGAGAATGGACCCTTGTGCTGCTCCAGCTGTAATTGTGTTGCGTACAGTTCCCTGATAAATCAAATTTCATAAATCAAATGGCGATCCTTCAAGTAGTCTCATACCATTGTCAACAAGTACTCCTCTATTTGAAAATGTCGCTGAAGAGAATCCAATATGTCTGTCCATCTCGCCGAGTTCCCTTTGTAATTAGGACAATTCGTGCCATTTTCCAGGACGACGGAGAGACACCCACTAGTAAGAATTCATTGTACGTACGAAGTCATGTTGACGGGTGTCTCTCTACCACTACTTTTAGGACTTCTACTGGAAGATTGTTCGAGCCCTGGGGCTTTTCGGTTCTTCATTCTAACACTCGCGCTTCATATTTCTTCTTCAGTAAACAAAGCGATATCTTCCAGGCGGACTGTGTGGTAGTTCTCTGCTCTCACGTCGTGCGCTGCGAACAGCGAATGTACAATATTCCTCAGGACATCCGCCTCCATCGGGACCTATGCGGCCCAGCCTACTCGATACTATTTGGTAGCCTTGGCCTCATGGGTCCCGGTCCACTTCTTCGCATAGAGTTTGCAATATTTGCTTTTTCCTCCGTTTTATAGCTATTCCCAGTTCTTTTTTTTTCCTTTTTGTGGGTGGCGGCAAGTAGCAACGCTTCTGGTTGTCCAATAGACCGCTGTGTCCTACGCCTGTACGCCAGAGCCCTTCGGCTATCTCCTCAGTCCACAAATAAGCGCACTGTTTGCCCGGCAGTGACTTTCGAAGTGGCATCGATGCATCGCGCTTTCGCCGAATTTCGCCCATGGAGAAATTTAAAATCGTACCTATTTCCCCAGGGCCCATTGCTAGCCCTGCTTGTCCTGCACTGACTTCGTCAGCAACGCTGTTGCCAAGTGACTCCAATAGCTTCCTCCTATCCAACTTCGAAATATTGCACCCGAGTATTTTTCGTCTAAGAGTTCTGAGGGGCCGGGCCTTCCTCCGACAACCAGAATGTAATTTAGTTGTGATCACTCTCCAGCCCCTGGCCAGCATGGACATCTCCGAAACAAGAGTTATATCGAGAAGCCTGGTCTACGGTAGGTTGGTGTTGAGCCTCTGTTCACGACAACCATACTCAGCATGGATACCATTTCCATAACTAATCTTCCACTTGTGTTTTGAGTCGGTATCCCCCATTGCAAAGCTCTCGCATTGAAGTCACCAGCTACTACCAGTTTGGCAGGAAGTTCTCGAAGATCGTCTTCTAATGCTTCTATCTTTCTACGAAATTCACTTATTGGGTCGTTCGGTGAAAAATAGAAGGTGACAAAACTGATGCCGCGGTTTTCAATCCAAACATATCCATCGCCCGAACTTCGCCGATCAATCCATTCTTTCCCAGTGTCTGCAACCCCGAAGTGCCTGAATACCATGTCTCTAAATTTCTCCTTTGATATGGTTCGCTGCTCATTGCGATTTAAGCTCTGGACTCAAGCATAAACTGCGCAAGTCGTCCGCAGTGCGGTATCTTTGCAAATTTCGCTGTAGAACCCTCATCTAAGCAGCAACTTCTTCTGCGCATCAAGCGGCTCTCGGAAAGCTTAGCACGTTCCTGACCCCAGAACATGCTTCGTTTCTTCTGTTTTGTCTTTGTCGTTGCACAGCAAGCAGAATGGCTCCGCCGAGCATACCTTTACAACGTGTCCCACTTGTCCGCACTTTCAGCAGTTAGTGCTATGGTCTGGTCTTTTGCAGTCTTTTTTGTATGTTTGTATCCCATGCACTTGAAACTGCGCACAAGTTCAGGTCGCTTCCTTACCCTAGCGTTAACTCAGCCAATTCTAATTCGATTTTGGCCTTGGAGACGAGCTTTTTAACCACTCCGAAACTCCCCACAGCTGCCTGGATGAATTTTGAGATGTCTTCACACTTTGCTAGTGTCACAAGTACCCCACCGTCTGCCGTCTTCCTGATTTGATGAACTTGTGCCCCACTTTGCTTGGGCTTACCCCTGTTCGATTATGCTGAAGGACTTCTGCATAGCTCTTCTCTTGGGTAGGTTTTATTACTATAGCTTCCTTTCTTGGCCTAGACGATTTCGTTTTTTTCCGTCTCGGTTATTTTCGGTTAAGCTCTGAATTTGACGACAAGCTCTTGAATGAACTAGACTTTGTCGGCTTATCGTACCGGCCGTTGCTTTTATGTGGCTTTTTAAGCAAAGTCACCCATGTGTGCTGTTCGATGGTGCCTACTTTAGTTCGTGCTCTAGCAATATTTTCTTTGTTAGGGCCACATTCAGGCGTTTTTGCCTGTTTTTGTGCTTTGGCTTGTACAGTGTATAGAGTTTCGACAGTATCCTTTACGTCATGTTCTCTAGGCTAGGCACCTTCAATTTGCCTCAACTTTAGCTCAGCCTTATTCCAATATTCTCTGCAAGCTTCTACAAAACTACCAGAGTCACTTCGAGTTCAAGAAGGCCGTCTTTCACCTGCTGCGATATATTTTTCTACACTTGGGATGCAGCTGCCATTTTTTTTAACTATTTCTCGGCACTTTCGCAGCATTGCGTCCTTTTTTTGTGTCCTTTTTTTAGCAATATACATTCCCATTGAAGAAGATCGTGCCGTAATTGCTGGAGAGGTACCCACTACAACGCAATACCTGCGTATGTTTTTCTGGACCAAACACCGTTCCGCACGCGGAGTTTCTTCACCCATTTTACTTCTGGTGGCCGCACTACCTGTCACAGCACAATTTAGAGTGCTAGGTGTTTCAGACTGCCTCAGTTCTATTCTTACGGAGTTTTTGCCCACAGGATTGTTTTCCGTCTATATCGTTCACTTTGTCAGTAAATTAGTAGGGTACCTGGAAATAATGCTGAATCTTAAGCTAAGCTGATCTATTGGGGCTACAGTCGTAAGACATGTGATAGGGCTTTAAGAGTAGTCTGCTCGCGGAGTACTTTGATAACCAACATCGGTGACCCCACACAAATCGCGACGGAGGTTACTGGTGGCGAAAGCATCACAGTTCATAAAGAATGAGCTGCAAAAGACTTTTCCAGGAAAGACATGGGAACCGAAATTTTAGAAAAAGTTTAAACGAAGAAAATCACTAAGCTATTAATAGTGAAAATTTATCAATGAAGGTTAAGGAGATGAAGCTGTCATCAAACAGTATGACAAAAGTGATCAAAAGTGGATTGAAGGGTTAGTACAGGATCAAATTTCTGGCTCTACGGTTCTTATAACGAAAGTAATCTATTCTACGATGCTGAACAAATTATTCGAATCAATGGAAGATGTCAGCGATACTCAATAGCCTCAAATAAGACTAGGCTGTTAGTCTAATCAATGCAAATAATTTCAGTAGACATTTTCAAAGTTTTACGTTTTTAAAATAGATACATGTCTTACCACAGGGAGGTGATTAGTCGCAGAGGAGCCCGTCAGTTTCAAGACTATCTGAATCATGCATCATAACGTAGATGCTTGATAGATTACAGTTCTGCTATCATAGCCACAAGCCCAACTAATCATCTTTTAATAACCTAAAGCAACAAATTAAAATCCAACAATAACATTTACACATATAAAACCACAATAAAGCCCATCAATTAACATCATTGCCATTAATTTCCGTTGATAATGCTACAAACTAAATCTCTCTATCCCTTCATCATCATTCATACTTGATTGCCGTCTAGATTACACAGCAAACATTACGCAACGCTGCTAGCTCGGATTGTCGAGTAGTATGACATATTAATTGAAGTGCTCTCCTCGCAATCAATCCTCACCGCATCTCTTCATCATCAAAGTGCATCGCATTAGCAACACTTGGCAAACACATCTGGTATTTTTTTTCTGTCAATTCTTTAGACGATTGTCACAAACATTATTCTGAGTAATTTTCCAGTTTCAGAAAAAAAGCACACTAAATTTAACGAATGACAAACTAATTAGATAAATCTACGACGCAATAGTAGACAATTGTTTTTGTATTGTTTTGATTGTGTAATGCCGCGTGAGCTTGCTCGGATTGAGGTTTATTTGAAATCTTAATGAGAGGAGGGATGAAGAGGTAGGTATGGTACTTAGTGAATTACATTAAGTTGAGATCGCAGATGTAATCGAAGCCTTCTTGTTGTCTCTTAACAAATTGCAATAATGGAATCCATTAGTCGAGCTTTGAAATCATGATTATGTTCATCGTGAAGATTTGTATAGAGAGACGGTGGGTTAATGGACTGTTTTTTTTTAAAGGGGGGAAATACAAGTAACTGCTAGAAAAAATCGATTTCTTTTTATTACATTTAAATGTTCCAAATGCTCCAAAAATCAGTGTTGCCATTTATTTTTTTTGGGATAATGCTAGATTCAATTTTATTTAATGCTAAATAATGCTTTCTTATTTCATTGAAATAAACATGGTTTACTATGAAAACAATATGTATATTTATATGAGGGTTGATCAATAAGTAATGATAATTAGTTATTTCCAGTTCGCATAAAACTAAAAAAATATGTTTTATTACTACATATACTCACTAAGTCAGCATTAAAAAAAAACATATAAATAGGCGTCGATTTCAGGGAGCTACATTCATTTGAATACGAACAGTCGAAGAGAGAACATCAAAATGTGGAAAAACGAAATTAAAGCTGTCATTAAGTACCTCTGTTTGAAAAAACTGTCTACCAGAGGCATACACGGCGACATGGTAGAAATATCAGGTAGTTTCATACCAAATGTCGGATTTCCTGACAGTCTTAAAAGTGATCCCATGGTGAACAGAGTTGTTTGGTAAAATTCAAAATAAGTTTTGTGTTTGAAAATAGAGGTTAATACCTTTCTTTTAGTGCCTAATTTATTACCCGTGTGGTTTCCTATATCTGTCCTTTTCGCTCTTATGGACATGTTTACAGTACGAGATATTCGGGTCCTTTACCTGTTTATGTTTAAAAAAGGACAAAATGCAGCTGCAGCGACGAAAGAAATTAATCAGGTGTTAGGACCAGATACCTGCAACGAACGCACAGTGCAACGATGGTTTGCCAATTTCCGAGAAGGAAATTTTGGCTTGGACAACGAACCACGTGGTCAACAAGGTAGCAGTGTTAATGATGACGAACTGCGAGCAGAAGTTGAGAGGAATACATCGACAACTTTACAGTGCCTTGCTGGGACCGTCCATGTATCGAAATCAACCATTAGTCGCTGTCTCAAAAATATTGGAAAAGTGAAAAAACTTAATCAATGGGTCCCACACGAATTGTCTGAAAGGAACAAAATGCTGAGAGCTGAAGTAGCCTCTTCACTGCTGATGCGACATAAAAAAGGACCATTTTTGAAGAGGATTGTGACTTGTGATGAAAAATGTATTCTCTATGATAATAGGAAGCGTTCAGGACAATGGTTGGATCGCGGAGAAGCACCTAGCCACCAAGCAAGAGCGGGACTGCACCCTAAGAAGGTCATGGATACTATTTGGTGAACTTCAGAAGGCGTCGTTCACTATTCGTTCTTGAATCCTGGTGAAACAATAACTGCATAGACCTACTGTGCACAATTGGACGAAATGTACGCAAAATTGCGTTTAAAACAGCCTTCTCTGGTGAATAGGCATGGACCAATTCTGTTACACGATAACGCACAACCGCATGTATCCCGTTTGACCATGCAAAAACTACAAGAGTTGCAGTACGAAGTTTTAGCTCACCCTCTATATTCTCCAGACCTGTCACCAACAGACTATCAACTTTTCCGGAGCCTGGGAAACTATTTACAAGAAAAGTGCTACTCCAACCAAAACGCTTTAATTGCGTCCTTTGAAGAGTTTTTGGGGCAAAAAAAATATTTATTTTTTCAAAAAAGGAATTTTTGATTTGCCAAAACGTTGGCAACAAACTATAGACTCCAACGGTGAATATTTTGAGGAATAAAACCATTTCATTTGAAAATAATCGAGTTTTTCTTAACTCTTCGAAATCCGACATTTGGTATGAAACTACCTGATATTAGGGGACTCTGTTCCTCCATATTCCACCATTGCAGGCTAGGCCAAGGAGGTTAAGCTGGGAAGGACATCCGCTGAAGATGAACACCGCGAAAGACGTCCATCCACATCCCTCACTGAAGACAACGTCAAAAAAGTCGAAGATGTCGTGTTGGCAGATCAAAGAGTGACCCTCAGGCATGTAACTGAGGTCACAGGGATCTCATATGGTAGTGTTCGAAAAATCTTTGCCAACAAATTACTTATGAAGAAGGTCTCTGCTCGTTGGGTACCGAGAATGTTAACGGATGAGCATAAGAAGAAACGAGTCGACATTTCAAGGATGAATCTCGAAAAGTTCCAGGCAGATCATGAGAATTTCTCGTCACATTTCATGACCAGGGACGAGACCTGGATCCACCATTTTGATCCAGAAGCCAAAATGCAATCGATGACCGGGAAGCGACTCTCTTCATCGACGCCGAAGAAATTCAAAGTGTCAAGCTCGGCAGGAAAGGTTATGGCATCAGTTTTTTGGGACGCTGAAAAAATTATTATGGTGGAATATTTGGAAAAGGGAGCTACTATATCAGGCTCTTACTACGCTGACCAAATAAGAAGATTGCGAGAGGCGATGAAGGAGAAAAGACTCGGCACACTGCGAGCCGAAGTTCTGTTTCTTCAAAATAACGCACCGGCTCACAAAGCTGCAGTTGCGATGGATACAATTAAAGAAACAGAATTCGAACTGCTTGAACGCCCACCCTATTCGCCAGATCTAGCTCTCAGTGGCTTCAACCTCTTTCCTCGGCTCGAACAACATCTTCGGAGTAAAAAATTTTGGGAGAGTCCAGATAAAGAATTTTTTTCTAAGGGTATCCTGGGTTTGGAAAAAAATGGACTAAATGAATTAACTTGTTAGAAGACTATGTTCAAAAATAAATATATCTTTTAAGTTTAATCTCCTTGGTTTATACTCATTATCATTACTTATTGATCAACCCTCGCTGGAGGGTTGTATAGCAAAAACAAATTAGAAGTTTAAAATTTGCATCTCAAAATCATTCTATATCTATTACAGACATACCAGTTTATATCTAAATCTTCTCTTGTGTAAAGCTCATTTCTACCAATACTTTTCAAAACATCGTTTGGAATCTCACAATCAAAACAGCAACAATTATTTATTTTTAAGTGAAGAAAAAGTATTAGTGTCGGATACCGAAGATTTTTCTCCAGCGTTATCCGTGCTCTCGCTTGCATTTGAAGCCCTAACAAAACGATTGATTCGCATTATTCAGGAAAAAATATCTAAATAAAATGCACATACTTTGGTAAACTTGAACTTGTAAATGCCCGAGGCTCCTGGGAGTCTGAAGTGGATGGGACTGCATCACTGATTTTTAACATCATCACGATATAATTGAACGTTACCATATTTAAAGCAATATAGATGACTTTATAATCTTCATATTTTAGACTTTATAATCACTATCATTATTTCAAAATCAGACAGCTGTCACTTCTGGTTATCACTTCTAAGAAAATACCATGAGCGCGTTTTTGTATTTTTCATGAATTTCCGTCACCACATGATTCAGGAACACTCACATCGACTCACTCAAACGATTGTCAAACAACAGCTGCGCGTCCAAAATGGCTGAAATTTTGGTGATTGCCTGTCAAAAGATGCACAACCGTATTTCTTAGCTTTTATTGACGAGTGCTGCCATCTTCACGTTAAGGTCGGAAACTTTTCAGACCACCCTCGTATATATTATTTAAATCAACCTGAAATTCGATTTTTTTTTTAATTTTACATGTATTTCCTCCCTTAATTATTTAGAAGTAAAATGATGAAATGTTTTTTTTCAATTAGACTTAAAATTGCGTGGACTCATTGCTTGGACTAATTATTTGTTTCTTGACAGCTTTTAACGAAATTTTAAATAAAAAGGTAAAATTAAAGCTTGTTTTTACAGCCCATTGCGTTTCTGAGGGTTGAAGTTGATAGATACTCTATTTAAAATTCTTGTGTAGGTATTTGGAGTGATTAGACAAACGTCTTTACTCTCTATCTCTGATTTGATTCAGGTTCATACAACTAAGATATCTCAAACAGTTCGATATGTGATCATCGTTGATCGTCCATGGCTGGATTTGAACCAATAACCGCACACATTTACATCCAGTGTCCTAGCCTTACGTCTAACAAGCGAACTATGAAACAAAATAGTCGTTTGGAATTTTTTTCCTACATCAAAAAGCGCCAAAGACTTTGCTCTAAATTCAATAGCACTTTTGGCTATAAAGTATAACCATTCACCATCTCTAATTCAGTTTTGATGAAACCACTAAAATCTAATCTCCTCGTATTATCGAGGTGCTTGCTCATATACATTAACTCAACATCACAACAAAACCACAAAACCATTTAATGGCACGAGAAGTCATAATAACTGACTGAAAAAGGTTTAGCGAAACGAATTTTCAGCCATAAATGCTTGGTTGTACTAACACTTGATAGAATTAAAAACATTCAAGTATTTACCCTGAAAATGAACCTTGTAAGTTTTTGTTGATTTCATTATTGTTGTTGTTGCTGTTTTTATAGTCCGACTGCTTAGATGTATTCACACATTTACTGCTTCCTGAAAATATCTGCCTAATTATTATTTAAGAAGGTGATTTCTCCATGTAGTCGTCATCGTCGTCGTCGTAGCACCGCATGTAGGTACTACACTCGAAGCTTACTTTTCACAAAGAGGTGTTAATTGAACAACCTACTTACCAGTGTCCGACGAAAGAGCATGCTAAGATTGTATTTGACGGTTGTTGTTATGAAACTAGTTTCCGTAAGATAAATTGCTGTTGTGGCTGTTGTGTAGTTAGTTATATGTGGTACATTAATCTGTGGTAAGAGGGAGGTCGTTAGGCTAATAAATGTTAGTGGATGGACCAGTTATTTGATCAACAAATTAAATTTGATGATTGTTGTTTTTTTTTTAGCATCAATTTGAATGACAGCGATTGTCATATTGAATTAAAATGTGTTTTTAAAAAATCTATGGCAGTAGAGTATTTGGAGTGATTGGTCATTAAATAATAATTTTATATTGATACCGGCTATAAAAGCTATGGAATTCTACAGCTGAGCCAGTAAATTGGATAACCAGGAGCTCTGAGGTTCCCAATCTGGAAGAACCGAGATAAGTCAAGAGTTGCATAATAAAGAGCAAGTCTGGACTTCTTGTGCTCTGATTTTTTAGCTTAAATTAAAATTACTTTTGAAAAATCATATCAACTTCAAATAAAAAATACCAAGTGCAACGACATCCTTTATATACGCGAGCGGACACGATAGGCCCAACAAAAGACGTTTTTCTTCACAGGTTGTTTGGGAAGCTTTTATTCCATTTTGCTGCGAACGCACCCCATTTTTGATCGCGAAGTTCAGTAATTTACTTGTAGTTTTCAATTTTTTAAATGCAGGTGAAACGGCCTTTTGGCTCTTATGTAATCTGATATATGGACGCTGATAAAGAAGCGTATATACAGCACCTTGCTGGAGTTCAGGTTAGGTTTTCCTGTCTGACACAAGGTCACGTATTGATCGATAGTGATACTAGATAAGAAGACCTGGAGCTTAAAGTTCAGCCCAAATGGCTATCGAAGGTCCCAAACCTTTTTGCGAATTGGAGGATGTCCTTCAACCTCTGCTCTGGACTGTCACGCACGTGGGATCTACCAGCCAGAGCTCATCGAAGCAGCTGGTTTTTTGTTTTCGAAACTTGTCTCTGAGACTTCCGTCTCTGTTTTTGAGAATTGTCTCTGAGACTGCCGACTCCCGACACTTCCTCCAGATTAGCAGTCACAGTTTTATAGAATGAGCTGCTAAAAGACAGTGGCCAGTGATTATGCCACCCAGCTGGTTAGTTCAAATAGGGATTTGGTAGCTGCGAGGTTGTCTCACCTCCATATGATTTGGATTACCCTGCAGGTTTGAGTTTGCCGTCATCTGCGAACCGCAGCCTATGTCATATTGGAGTCAATCAAACACTTGATTGTTTAGATAGGAATTGTGATGTCTGACGATCCAAGTAGGGATAGACTGTGTTGTAATATAGACAGATGACACTTTGACAGTTTGTCTGTCATGGCTGACAGACGAGAAGTTCCAGTATTGACTGTTCTGCCATAGCTAAAAAAAATATCCCATCAGCCGGTATTTGTGTGCATAGAGTTCCATGGCTGTCTGTACCAGGAATTAAAAGAGGCCCTAAAGGTTATTGATTTGTGATCACGGTTCCCTTCTTGTCTATAAATCGGCATAGACAACGTATATCGTCTCTAAAACTTATCAAAGCAGAGAATAATTGATACGGGAAACTCGATTGTTTTGCGGAATAAGCCTCCGAAAGCAGAATCAAATTGGAATTGTCTTTGCGGGATGATTAAAATTGAAAAATTTCTATTTATCTTGAAATTTTTTTTTTTTTAATTTTTTTATTTTGACAAGCCCTGACCTGCCCTAAAGGTGTTGAAAATGAGTGTTGCGAGAAAGATACCGGGAAATTGTGGTACTAAGCCATAAGAGGAAATTTTCGAAAAAAAAACAAAGGGGATTAGGATTTTGGAACTTGAAGGAGCTTGGACAGCGAGTTTGACGGATTTTAATTTGAAAGTTTTTGGGAGCAGAGAAGAAAACTAAGACAATTTTGGAAGTTTGTGATATTGTTAGTAAGAAATAATTTATCAAGATGGTGAAAGTTTAGAAACAGGTGTAGTGCACAGTTAGAAAAAAGACTATTTTCAAAATTTGTGCTACTATTAGTAGAAAGGGTATTAACAGTACTGAGAGGGTTAACAAGGTGATTCATCGAAAAGGCAGAAAAAGTACGATTTCGGTGAGAGTTAGTGCTATTTTTAGTACCAACAAAAGTTATCAAGAGTAAATTGAGTTATCGAAGTGAGGAGAAATAGCAGTTGGAAGGAGAATTGAAGAAGAGCCGGAGATTGATGAAGGAGAAAAAAGGCTGGTATCTTTTGAAGGCGTTTGATGATTAGAGCTGATTTCGGCAAAAGAATGGTAAAGAAGAACCGATCGTCAATGGCTATTTTAATGTCGGCGTAATCTGGTCACTCAGGGTCATCCATTTCCACAGTCGTTACGTCGCCAGATAAGCGGGCATTAATTTCTTACTCATTTTGTTTCTTAAACGAAAACAAAATTTAAAATTAGCATGCTCTTTTTAAATTAAAAAAAATTACAAATAGGTATATATTGACATATAGGAAAGCATAACCATATTTTTAACAATGAGCATAATGATATTTTTTTTCTATAAGAGTTAATTGATCAATGTGTGTTATCTTTAATTTTCGCTATAGTTTCTTCACTACTTAATTTCATGTTAGTAACTGAATTAGTTTTTCCGGTTTTGCTTTTGGTTTGATTTATATATTCATCTAGGTAGTTTCTGTTTACGATATTTTCCGGCATGGTTGTTATTTTAATTTAATTGTTAAGATTGGTGTAAACCAATTCCGGCCGGGTTTGGATAGTGGGTATTGTTTGATTTATTTTGATTTATAGAAACTCGTTAAGCCATAAATGTTATTTTTAAATTTTTTTTGTACTTATCAGTTCTTTAATTTTTTTCTAATTCTATTTTACCTTTAGACAACTACTAATTTTAATGTTTTATATATTTTTATTTTCATAAATATATTGAATTTTGAATAATTTAATTATATAATGATTCTTACGGAGCTTCTTCTTTTCCTTTTCATTGCTATTGTTTTTTAATGGGCTGTATAATGTTTTAAATATTGTGTTGTTTGCGTGCAGTAGCACGTAAAAAATTTTCCGCCCACAACCCACACCAGACTGCGCTTAGTCGGCTGGGAAAAAGCACGCAAGACAAGTAAAAGGAAAATCATTTAAATAAATTTTCATGCTGCACTTGACGACAGCTCGACCGAGTTTCAGTCAGTCGCAACAACTGGTCGCATGCCTAGCTTCAGCATCCATTTTCTCATTCCCATCAATGTCCTTATGATCGAGAACACAGAAGATTCTAACTATTTTATTGTTGCCTAGCCTATTCAGGGCCTGAATTCAGTCGTATTCACACTTCGATTTATATGTGTGAGATATCAGTGCTATTATCGCAGCTTGACTGTCTGTGAAAATGATGATCCTGGCAACTGCAGTATCTTCGACGGAAATTAGATCATCGGCTTTCGCTATGCCAAGTCGTCTACCTGAAAAATACTACAGTGATTAGGAAATCTGAAGGCTGAAGTAATCAATCCATTTTCCATGCCCAAACCCAATACTATGGTCTAATAAGGATATTGGTTCATAGTTCCCCGATTCATTAAGCGTGACAGTAGCTTTTGTTGCTGGGCTTCTAACGAACAAATCAAGCGAGGGTAAATGAAGCACGACATTCAACGCAGAAGAAGGAGTCATAGTTAAGGCGCCTGCAATACAGAGAGAGATCGCTGAACTCTTTTCGCTATGTCACCAAAGGTGATTTTATCCAATTGTCAGCCACCAGACCAGACATGCGTAAGCAAAGATCGGCCATGCTATCGGCGTATAGATCCAGTTTTCTGGAGTGTACACCTCTTGGAAGTTGTTCTTCAAATACCGTACATGTCTTAGCGAGATAGCGAGACATCCGACGGTACAGTAGTTATATATGCAAAAAATAGGCACTTTAAGGAAAACTACGAAGCGTTGGTGTTTTATGTTTTTCCTATTTTTACTCCGACGGAATAACTGTCCATCAGGTAAAAGCACTTAAAGAACGCTATAAAATTTTGGGTTGAAGAATTTCGGAAGTGTAGAAAAAATTTGGCGCTGACCACATCCGGGTACTATTCAAATTGAAAGTGAAGTCTCACCGTGTGAAGTTGGCCGTTTTAACCAGACATTGCTTGTTTGGCGGCCAGGTGGTGATAATGAATGTACGAGTGTAAGAGCTCGCGAACAGTATAATACCGACAATACCCAACTTATCTATTCGGTTAGCGTAGCTTCTGAAATTACCGTGGCTTGTTAGGAATTGGCAAATGTAGAAGTTTACCTCTCCGTAGCCACGTTGACTCATGTGTCCAAAAGATATACCGGTCTCGATTATTGTTGTTTGCTCTCCAGCGTTGCTGTCAAACTTGGAGGATTCGTTTCCGGCTCAGAACATGTGAAATATCCTTTTCTGTGTTCTGCCTTGACTTTTCGCAAGACGTCCGCGTATTTAACGCCCTCCTTAGCAGTGATAATCATTGCCTCCGGGCGAGGCGTCCGCTGGAACTGTTTCTTTTTTGAGCTTTCGACTTTGGTCCACTCTTCACTCATTTGCTTGGCATCACCACCCACTAATTGCAAAGGTCCTTTACTGCTTTCATGCCTCGGTTTCGCACTGGAAAGAAACTTGTTCAGTGTCCTCATTCTCTTTCTGTTTGGAGTGGCTTGTGGCTCGCGTAAATCAGCAGCTTCATCTCTTGGCCGCTTTTGCACTTCTGTTTTTCCTGCGAGTCGACCAGCACTAGCCATAACACCTAGCGGAGTGGATTTTTTTCTGACAGGTACTCTCGGTGTAGTTTGCGTACCTGAGCTTGCACTACTCTATGTGCCATTTGGTCATCTCTCACTTTTTTGTAAGTTGACCTTATTGCCCGTACCCGATCCTTAATTGAGTTGTGAACGCTATGACGCGGGTTCACATACTCCATCAGTTTTATGAACACATCCGTTGCGGGTTCCTTGTTCTCTCCAGAAAGGGTATTACTCAGTTTTGAAAATGCGCTGTCCTGGGATGTCGGAGATCGACGTAGAAGCGCACTGCGTTGAAACGGATTCTTCATTTGCATGCTGATGTTTTGTTTTGCAGTATTGAGCGTTGCAGGAACCAAGCTGTCTGCTCTTTTAACGTTAGGCTTTGCTGGCAACTCCCTTCCAACTATGCTGGAAGATAGCCCGCCGAAGTCACGGTTCCTTGAACGTATATACTCGTTCGAATTTTATCCTCCTTTACTTCCATCGTTAGTTTATTTTTCTGGGTTCCTTCCCATAGCCTTTTATACCTGCGCCCACGTTGGGCGCATAGTTAAAGGACGACGCTAACTCGTCCTGTCGTAGAGAGCTTATTGGGTTTCTAAGACATTTCCGCCCCACCATCCTTCTCTTGGTCGGGAACTGCTTGTGTAGGCTGTCCATGATCCGCCACCTATGACCCCAGTAGCTTGAGCTACGCCCGTTACTATGATATCACCGTCGATGCTATGGAGAGTGTTCTTCAATGAAGTAAGCGTACCCCCAAATACCAGTTTTGAGACGTTAACAATAACAGATGACAAAGGTGATCTTTCTGCTGTCACAGCCATAGCCGCAGGAACCTGCGCTGAAAGCATCAGTAATCTAGATTGCCGCTCACTCTGTGACATTCAAAATTTAAATAGACAAGTTAATTTTTCCTGCAGTGCTCACGGATTAGGATGGTCTGAGCCTTATTCTCGCAGACGATCTGTGTCCCATTCCCCAGGTTTCCTTGAAGAATCTTCATTATTCTCTCGGCTATCTTTTCTGGGTGTCAAGTATGTCCTCAGTAATGACTTTGAATATAGCGATGATCATAATTGAATATTTATTTGCGGGTGGGAGCAGAGTCTATCATGGCTCGAAAGTATAGCTGTAAGATACAGGTGTAGCATATTCCTCAGCAAAGAAAAAAAGGATAGAGGGATAGTTCTCTGTAACAAAGTAGAAATAAACTTCTAAGGTGACCAAAGACTCGTGGCCATTGAATATCATCCAGTTTTTTGCTTTAATAATTTAACCTACTAATTTTAAATTCCAAAATGGTCAAATCAACTTTACAAGAGCAGAATCTAATCAACATTAGAGTAAAAGATGACGAATCATACAACAACACTTGGTGGGTCTAGGAGTTGAAGCTGATAGAGAGAAAAATTTTGCAATCAGTTTTACCAGTCTGGAGTGATTAGTTCTAAGATTCACTTTACCTCTGATTTAAAAAAGGTATCTTATTCAGAGTTAGGTTATGTCAAAGCTCGTTGGCTGCTGGATTCGAACCAGGGACCCCACAAACTAGGAACCAGTGCTTTACCCACCACACTACACGAGCATCGCGAAGGAATGCAGCCAATAAGAAATTCATGGACAAACAGCGAATAGGGAATATGAACCCTTTGATAAGGTTATTCTAATGCAAATCAATGAATGTACTTGCATTAAAATTACGGAAATTAATAGTCAATCATCTTGTCAGAATCACGAAACAAGCAAAATTACCTCTGATTTCCATACGTAACTTACAATCAATGCTGCGTGCACATATCGAAATCACTCATATTTCACATATCCTTATGGTTGCGTGCAATATAAATTAGCTGCTATGCATAAATTTTGATATTTAATGAATCATTTCGAGTCAGAAATCATTATTCATCGTTGGCATGACGTTTAAATATTTGCCGTTCATTAAGCAATAGTAAACAGAACGTAAAATTCGTTGCACGTAAACTTCAACTACAAATAGGTGCTAGCACTTATAGCCCTTACATATGGACAGCAGTCTCATTCATACCACACCAGAGAGACTGAATAGTAGGATGGCGTTCAAAAAGGATTTCACGTAGTTTCTTCCGTGTTTGCATGCGAATCACATTAGGAAAATCTTGCTAGTCTAATTTGCACTTGTTCCACGGTTCATAAACTCTTAATATGCGTATAGCACCACAATGAAACGGTGTTTTGTTCCAACGTCGTTGTTCATACCAAAAAAACAATGAATTAAGTTCTGATTGTCATGCATGCATATGTGCGGTGGCGGACAGTGTATAAAGGGTTCGAGAGCCTTGATAGTGAAAAGTAATTTATGTTGCATTTGGCGCACTATAGAGCAGAGTGGGGTAGTCGATGGTAGTCTTTCATTTACATTTTTAGTTTGATTCTATACTTCGGTTCTTTAGAGACCGCCTTAATTTTTTGGAAATAAATCTTTTGAACATTTAAAAAAAAATCCTTGAACAAAACCTCAAAAAACAATTGACGCGATAACATAAATTTATAGACATACTTCCAGTTAATCATATTTTGAAAAAGATGACCATCTACAACCTCTTTTGAACATGACCCCAATCTCACCTAACAGGACATTACTAACAAGCTTTTCCTGATGAAACAGGAACATGTGCATAATCAACTAGCACCAAACTCTGTATATGCATGCCAGGACGTTGTCACGTTTGTATGTATGTATTTTCAAGTTGCAGTTGCTCGAGGTGTTTTTTATGCAAAACAGGAAATTAATTTTCCGAACTCGAGTTTAGTCATGTGATGAACAATTGCGCCAAGGAGTTAACGATAGTAGTTCCGTGTTCCGTATTTCGCGTCCCGAAACACTTCAGTTCTTTTATGAAGGCACTCCATCTTATTCAGAAGACGACGTTGTAGTCGTCGTCGACAACATGCCGAGTCCTTATACGGTCCTCGAGCAGAACTGTCGCCAACGAACTTCACGTTGTCCTTACAGTTGTTGTCGACCCGACGCCAACGTTCTACTTGTACTCTAATATGGTTAACGTTCTTGTTGTTATCGTTCGTCGTCACCGTCGCCGCGCACAAAGTTAGTACTTGAGTTATTGATTGCATTTTGTATGGCGGAAGAAACACGAAAAAAAATTGTTCCTTGTATTCCTTTTAAAGAAAATAGCGTTGCGCTTTGGCTGCGGTATGTTTTGGGAATGTGATTGCAGAGGAAGAATTTTTTTTAAGAGAAATTTAAGGACTTTGATGAATTTTGGCAAATTAGAACATTTTTTGGAACATTTTTTTTCCTTTCAATGAAGAGTCGGTTTATCAAGTCACTAGTCATAGATAACGAGAAGTCAGAGCTAAAAGAGTTCGTAGCTAGTGAGCACTATTATAGTTCCCAATAGGTTTTAACGGTCGAATCGCTATAATAAAGTTGACTAGCTCAATATATCAAGGGCGGAAGATGTTTCCTTCGCTAATTATAAATGACTTTGCACTGATCGAATGACAGTCAAATGCCTAAGCGGGCCGACACTTTAAGCTAACTTGTGCGAATTTGGTTCAAACCCAGGGCTGAACGCATATAATGACCACTTAATTTAGTTCCCATTTATTTAGCTCTAAGTACCGGAGTCAAATGAAGAGAAAAATTAGACTCAAATTCAAATTTGATTGTAGTATTTATCCAGTGTCAGCTAGTGGCGTGCGCAGACGGGTGCAAAAGGGGGAATAAATTGTATAACCGCCTTTGAAAAAAAAAAATATTTTCTGAGTCTTCACAGTTTTCCAATGAGAGTTAAGGAAGATATGTGCCGAATTCTAGTGGTTGCCCCCTCTATTTGAAAGTCTTCTGCACGCCTTTGCTGTCACCTATGAACCCTCTAAAATACGAAGGAGTCACCAATGAATGAATTGCAGCATAACTTGAACGATTTTAAGCAATTTTTATTTTTACATTGAGACAAGAGTAAAAAAATCAGACAGCTTCAATTAGCTTCTATTATTATTACAAATTAGCTTCCAAATTTTCTAAATCTGCCAGTTAATACCACAAAAAGTTTCGTATCTATTGAATAAACATAACCATAAACACGAACCGATTCTACTGATTATCTAAGTCAGTTGGTGCATATTTACAGGTTCACGAAAAAGCAACGTTTGAAGCCATGGAGAACAGCATTCGAGAGACTTTATTCATGCTATATTCCCATTTGACGGATCTAATACCGCAGGAGAACTTTGACCACAACCAGCTACCTTACTTGACCTTCACAAGGCGTAGAAGCTTCTTGTTTTTTTTATGATGTCGCAATCCATATATGTTAGTGCTGGGCGAAAATTGGTGGTGTGACTAAAGGGATAAGTCTTTGTTGTATAGGCAATGTACTCGAAGAACACAGTCTTAAAATCGCATAAATATTTCACCGTCTTTAGACATCTAAGTTCACAGGATATGACTCAGGCCTGAGTAGTATATGAACTAGCAGGCATAAAGCAATCGAAACAGCTTTTGGGATGTCTTTTAGAGGAATAGAGGGAGGGTTCTTTGGGAATGACTTATAAAATAAAATTGAACAAGTGTCTAAACTTTGCGATGTTGTTTACTGCTTTTTAAATATTGAAAACAAAAGGCAGAAACGGCGCGTGAAGGTTTCGCTTTTAACCCCCAACAGGTCCCTTAAAAGGTTCGGCTAGAGGATCGAAACTCTGTATGTGGAGTGTCCTCAAAGCAATCCCACGACAACCCTCGTACGGGTCTAGGGGTTGAAGCTGGTAGAGAGCTTCATTACAATTTTTTTAATCATTGTGGATACGAGTGTGGAGTGATTAGTTCCACGACTCACTTTACCCCTGATTGAAATCAGGTACCTAATCAGAGCTAGGTGAACTCAAAGCTTGGTGCGCGGACCCTCGTCCGAACCTCGATTCGAACCAGGGACCCCACACGCAAGAAGCCAGTGCTCTACCCACTAGGCTACTCAAGCTTCCTCAAGAAATAAGAAAATATTTTATTGGCTTTCTAAGAACTTTGAAGCAACTGAATGGAAAAAAGGCTTGACGTCTTACCTTAGCCTAAATTATTGCATATAAGCAAAAGATAAAGCTAGCTAGCCAACTTAGTAAAAATCAAGCTAGCTAATTATAGTAAAAAAATAAGCAAACAACTTTTTGCGGCTTTTTCAAATTCGGTCATAGAGACGCGTTTTGTAGTCTCGGTAATGCTTGAGACAAGAAGACTCAAAGCTAGATTGCAGAATACGCAAGTGTTTTCAAAACTTTTGACAATTCCAACCGCAAAATAAAGCAACATCATGGCAGGAAAAGAAGAGAGTTGGCATACCATAAATTTAACCTGCTATAGGCTTGGAATTGAATGTGTAGCTTTTTTTAAAATCATTTTCTGAAGCAAGTGTTTTAGTGTTTTTGGAAATTCAATAAAAATTGAGAGAAGGTATGACACTGCAAATTGAAACACTGAAGCCTCAAAAAAAAAACCTCAAAACATCTTAAAAACGAAAAGAATAAAACCTTAAGCAGATCAAACTGTGAAAACACGAAAATATAGATCCCAGAAATTTTTTATACAAGAAGCTTAAAAATTAGTAAAGTGGCGGATGATAATTTAAGATAATGTGGTGGAGGCAGGAAGTTTGTAAATTTTGTATGATTTTGAAAATTAAAAAAAAAACATATTTAGGTTTCGAGATTTTATAAGGTATTCTGTTTAAAGGTATTCTGTTTTTATGAAGATAGAAAACTAAAATATTGTTTATACAAAAACACTTCAATGGAATACGATTAACCGTATATAATTACAAGAAAAAAAGAAGCTAAAAGAAAGGAAGGGAAAGAAGATGAAAGGAAGAGGAAGAACTAGAAGAGAGAGGAAGAAGTAAAAGAAAGAGGAAAAAGTAAAGGAAAGAGGAAAAAGTAAAGGAAAGAGGAAGAAGTAGAAGAAAGAGGATGAAGTAGAAGAAAGAGGAAGAAGTAGAAGATAGAGGAAGAAGTAGAAGAAAGAGAAAGAAGTAGAAGAAAGAGAAAGAAGTAGAAGAAAGAGAAAGAAGCAGAAGAAAGAGAAAGAAGTAGAAGGAAGAGGAAGAAGTAGAAGAAAGACGAAGTAGAAGAGGAAGAAGTAGAAGAAAGAAGAAGTAGAAGAGGAAGAACTAGAAGAGGAAGAAGTAGAAGAGGAAGAAGTAGAAGAAAGAAGAAGTAGAAGAGGAAGAACTAGAAGAGGAAGAAGTAAAAGAAAGAGGAAGTAGAAGAAAGAGGAAGTAGAAGAAAGAGGAAGTAGAAGAAAGAGGAAGTAGAAGAAAGAGGAAGTTACAGAGGGAAAGAGTTAACGAAAGAGGATGGTAAAGAAAAAGACAGCAAAAAAAGAGGCAAATAAAGAAAGAGGCAAATAAAGAAAGAGGAAGTTGAAGAAACAGAAAGTTAAAGAAAGAGGAAGTTAAAAAAAGAGGAAGTTAAAGAAAGAGGAAGTTAAAGAAAGAGGTAGTTAAACACAACATAAATTCAAGAAATTAATAATAAATAAAGAGGAAGTTAAAGAAAGAGGAAGTTGGAGAAAGAAGAATTTGAAGAAAGAGGAAGTTGAAGAAAGAGGAAGACGAAGAAAGAGGTTATTAAAGCAAGGGGTTATTAAAGCAAGAGGAAGTTAAAGTAAGAGGAAGTTAAAGAAAGAAAAAAAAAGCAAATTAAAGAAAGAGCAAGTTAAAGAAACAGTAAGTTAAATAAACAGCAAGTTAAAGAAACAACAAGGTCAAGGGAGCGCAAGTTAAAGAAAGAACAATTTAAAGAAAGAGCAATTTAAAGAAAGAGCATTTTAAAGAAAGGTCATTTTAAAGAAAGTGAAATTTAAAGAAAGAGCAATTTAAAGAAAGAGGAAGTAAAAGAAGGACAAAATAGAAAAAAGGAAGTAGAAAGGAAATGTAGATAAAAGAAAGTAAAAGGGAGAAGAAGTAGGAAGGAGAAGTAGAAAAAAGAAAGTAGAAGAAAGAAGTGTAAAAAAAAGGAGTAGAAGAAGCAGAAAAAAGGAAGTAGAAGAGAGGATAAGCAGAAAAAAGGAAATAGAAGAGAGAACAAGCGGAAAAAAGCAAGCAGAAGAGAGAAGAAGTAGAAAAAAGGAAGTAGAAAACAGAAGTAGGAAAAATAAAATAGAAAATAAAGGAACTAGAGGATAGAAGAAGTAGAAGAAAGAAAGGAACAAATAGACGAGGCAGAGAAGAAATAGAAGGAGCAAGCAAGAAGTTTAATCAAAAGATATATAGAAATAGAAAAAGGAAACGGAGAAGTAAAATAAATGCTAAAGGAAATATTTAGAAGAAAGAAGCAGAAGAAGAAAGATAAAATAATAAAAAAAGAAGCAAAAATTAAAAGAAGAGTTACAGAGTGGCCATTAAACATTTTTTGTCTGTTTTTTAGTCCCTAGATAGCCTATTTTTTTTTGGGGTTTTTAATTTTCTAATCTTTTTTCTTTCTTTAGAACTTGCAGAGAATATTGAGGAAATTCATAATGGAAAGTTTTACAGTAGTGCAGCATACCGAAATTTTCCAATCGGATTTTTGTATCCATAAATTGACTTTCATCATGCAACGAGTCTATAGAAGACATTTTAATCTTAGAGTTGGTCCCTCAAAATAAGCAATTAGTCATTTAATGGATCTTTTTCAGTGTAAAGGTTTTGTGTGCGATCTTTCATGTGCAGCAAGTTGACATTCAGCTACTGCGGAGGTGAATATTGAACGCGTCAATGGCACTGGTGTGGTAGAATCTGGAACTTCGACCCGGAGCCGATGTATTCAATTGAGTATTACTCGGAGGTCACTGCAGCGTTTTTTATAGATTTTAAGCGAAATTTCGTACAAGTATCAACTTGTCCAAAAGTTAAGCTACGATGACTATCAGCGGCAGCTTGAATATACAATTATATGTCAGCAATTGGCAAGAAAAGACAATGGTTTTCTTCACAAATTCTATGTGGCTCAACTTTAACTCAACGGTTTTGTGAATAGGCAGTTGGAATCGAAGCATTGTACAGCAGACAAAATTGCATTACCTTCGAGAATATGCAGAATGGTGCAGAATAATATTCCGAAAAATTACTGGCCCGTTCTTGGTCCAGGATAATACTGATAACGCTGTGACTATCACTAGAAAACGTATCGATTTATGCTTCACAATTTTGTGCTACGTGCAGTGGAAAATCGTCCTGGGATGTGGTTTTAACAAGATGGTCCCACTTGTCATACTGTTACAGCGACAATGGGGCTTTTAAAAAAGATATTCAGAGAACGGATACATTATCAAGAAGATCACATATAAATTGGCTACCACGTTCTCTACATCTAATGGCCCCCATTTAAAAAATATAAAAAAGATAAACAATTCCACAGATGGATAACACACGCGTCAAAATAGGGACCCTAAAACCGGAAAAACTCATAGGTTTCATGGAAAAGAGCTAAAATTGGCGAAGTCAAACATGGAGGTCATTTAAAAGGCATTATTTTTCGTAATTAGCTTAATTAAATTTCCATGGTTGGTTTTGTGTTAATAAATAAAAAAAAATTAAAATAATAAATAAATACAAAAAAAACTGTCGATACTTCTGGGTCACCCTATAGAAGAAGAGGGAACGAAAAAGCATAGAGAGAGAATACAAGAAGAGAGGAAGAAGAAGACAGAGAAAAAAGGAGAGAGAAAAGAAATAAGAATAAAGAAGAAAAGAAAAAGAGAAAAGAAAATAGAGAAACGAAAAAATAGACAAGAAAAAATGAAAAGAAAATGGAGCAATAAAAATGAGAGAGGAACAGTTCTGGAAAATTCAATTAGTAGCTTCACATATTTTGTAATAAAACGATCTATTGTCACGAAATAAAAATGCATGACTGGTGAACGGTTTTAATAATATACTTAAAAATTAAGAAAGAAGGTGAGGGACATAGGTCCAGATATAGCTCTATTTTTATGTAATATCCGTTCTCGGCCACAAAAACTACAAAGACAGCCATTTAATAAAATGGGGCTCAACCGAACCAATAAAGAATGTGAATTCCGAGGCTATTCATAATAGCTCTTGCAAACGCTGCGTACTGACAAAAAAGTCAACAGCTTCCTTTTCCTTTTTCCAATTGTTACTATGGCAGATATATTTGATTTAGATGCCCCGCATACTCCTCGATAATTCAAATCGCTAAAATTAACCACGCTTATATTAGATCGTCCGGCTCTGGTGGAATTCTATCTTTTTTTGAAACAAAGTATATATTTAATATTAATTTATAAACTTATATTATGTAAACTTATAAATATTAAGCTGACAACATTTTTGACTTTCTTATTTCATTTATCATACACTGTCTCTGCAGTTTAGCAGTAACCCATGCAATGGAATCACAACATCATCTGTATTACTTGCTTTTAATTCAACACTTACTATTCCTTGCACGTTCCTGCAATCTACTATTCACACAACCCAGTGTGCAATTTCGAGCGAAAGAATATTTGCGAAGAGCAGAACAAGCATAATATTCAATTTAATATTATGACATTGTTGCAACTCTTGACTTTGGCGTCCTGTTGCCTCCTTGTTAAATTTCATTTTAGTGGAGAATATGAAATACTGAAATACAATATTGAAAATTTCCTGTCTCACGACAAGGATGAAATGAAATACGAATTTATGTTGCGAAACTTTTTTGAAATGTGTTATTTTGTCGCAACGTACAAAAGGATATTAGATTATGGCGGAGGATGTATGAATTTGTTAAGGTTGTTGGGATGCGTTGTAGCGTCTTTTGGATACAAATTTTTTTTTTAGATACAAAAAATTTTGAGGATTGTTTAATAAAATTTGACTCCTGCTATTATTGTACTTCAATTATTTTACGTTAAATTGTTAACCGACTTTTTTAACATATTTTTTTTTTGGTATCTGATATTTTAATCTGAAATCTATCAGCAAATAAAGGATCAGTATTTTTTTTAATTATATTTCAGCCATATTTGAATACAATTATTTGCAAAAGCAACCATAATATATTTGGGGACAAATGACACTGAAAGGATCTTTTTGGTCACAAAGCACTTAAAATGTCAAACAAACAAACATACTGCTAAGTGCCAGACAGATAAATCCATTGACCAGGATTGCAACGAAAAACCTCCATTTAATTAATATACCGAAATACAAGTGACTCTATAATAAATAAAATAATCAATAAAGCTCCATCCGAACAAATTTATGTACATGTCATGGACACAGACAGTGAAAACTGTTGTTAATCGCGAATGCCCACCAACATTTCATTGTCTCGGCGTTTAGCGAATGACATTGGACGACATAGAACAAGCGTTAGATGAAAGCAAACTGCACAGATACATTCGTCACGTGCCACCATATTCCCAAAACTGAATTTCATTTTGCTTTAGGGATAGAAGAAGGCTATTACTCGCTCATTGTTCCAAGTGCTTGTAGAAGCTATGTCGGTAATTGTTTTTGTTTCGTTTCATTTTCATGTCAGACTTCCAGAAATAAATCTAACTACGAAACTTTGCAGTGATGTCTGTTATTGTTCGACTTTGTTATTTTATTGTTGCAATCAGTACAAACGATTTCGTACTGGAGCCATGGTGCTAGTAAGAAGGACTCAGTCTCTCAAGCTCATGACGACCAAGTACATTTTAAGTGATGCTTCAAATTCCATTGTTGGAGTACTTTGTCCTTGCACAATATGATGTTTGTTTATTCTACTGTTACGTAGATTTATTTCCACTGTTACGTAGATAGATGAAAATTTGAATGTGAAGATTGTCGGTATTAGTAACAGATTTTCACGAAATTAGTTTTAGAGCTAGAGGAAGGTTTTTGATGAATATGAAGAATACCAAAACTATTTTATTATTTATTTTTAAGTTGCACGAGTAATAATTTAATAGTTCAACAGCACAGCAAAAGTTGCATCTGTTCCGTTGAAAAATAGCTCCTCTTATGTTTGAAAGTTTCAAGCTTATCCTAACATGATTTATTGAACCAGGAGTTTAATTGCTAATAGACTCAACAGCACTACAGTATTTTAATCTATACTGCAAATATTTATATTTGCACACTCTTGAAAATGTAGGTTTATGTGTACATTCAATTTTCGCAAAAAAACATCCAGATGCATAGAAAAGATACACAAAAAAAAATCTTTCAAAGTCCCCAAATACTGTCATCCTACATATTTGCTAAGTATGGCTTTGTGTATATCCGAGCTGCTTGGGAACTTAGCTGTAGTGTAAATCGAGATTCAATACAAAGCAAACCTCTCCTTTTACTAGTTCGAATCTACATTTTCTTTGTTGGCTTTTCTTCTTGATTGAACGTTCAAAATAAGCCAAGCTGTGAATAATCACTTACCAGATCCTAAAAAGCTACATTTTCATGGAAATGTTGAAGAAAATTGTATAACGTACCTGGAATGGAAAGAAAAATTCATTAACATATGTATATAAAGGAGAAAAAAATATGGTTTTAAATATTTTTGACAGTTATGTTTCTGCTAGTGGATAACAAAGTGTTTAGGAACGTTTGTACGAAATTTTATAATAACTACCAAGTTATTTTTTAAAAGAACAAAATACGAATAAAGGAGTTTCTAGCACTGAATACAACAACGCGACCGTTCGTTAATTTGGTTCGCTTTTTTTCTACTCAACGTCTGAAACTGAATTTTCAGAAGATGGGAAAATGTATAGTTCTGTAAGAGAAATACCCTTTAAAATAGGAGAAAATTCTTTTAAAAAGGGGAAGTAAATTAATAAGGGGAAGGATAGTAGCAAGCGAAGGACAGTAAAAAGGAGGACAGTAAAAAAAAGGACAGTAAAAAGGGGAAGCATATTAAAGAGGAGAAGCACATTAAATAGGGAAAAGACAGTAAAAACGGGATGGAAAGTAAAAAGGGAAGGAAAGTAAAAAGGGAAGGAAAGTAAAGAGGGGAAGGACAGTAAAAACATTAGAAAGGAGAAGAACAGTAATAAGAGGAAGGACAGAAAAAGAAGAAACACGAAAAATGACACTAAATAAATAAAGAGAGCACAAAAATAGAAAAACCAATCAAAAAAGATAAAATGAGACTGTAAAAAACAAAAATGGGAACGTGAAAGAAATAAGAGACCATTAAGACGAGAAATAGAAAAAGAGATATTAAGCGGGATCAAATCTAAAATATATAGATAACATTAAAAAGAAATAGAAAACCCAGAGAGAAAATACTGAAAAAAACCATTTAAATAAAAACATCAGCCAATATCGAATGAGAGACCACAAAAAACAAAAAGAAGACACAAAATAAAGAAAAATATTATAATTCAAAAGAAGCGAGAAACGACAAAAAAAAGGAGTCGAAAAAACAAATACTAGAGAGGAAAAAAGAATCAAAACAAGGCAAAAAACCAAGAGAAAAGGAATAGAAAAAACTTAGAAACCGGGAAAAAGCACAAAACATTTCAGGAAAAAAACACGAGAAAAAAAAACAAAAACCAAAAGAAAATTAAACAAAGTCCAGAAAAATTGAATTAAAAAAAAAAGCACAATGAAAATCAAAAATAAAAAGCAAGGAGAGAAAAAAATAAATCAAATTAAAAAAAAGAAAAAAACGACTCATGAATAAGCAATTCACCAGAAAATAACGAGATCAAAAATAAGATAGATAAATAAAAACAAAATCATGAACACGAAAAATTCGGCCATAATATATAAAAATTAAAAAACAGACACCAAAGGCAAACGAAGGAGCCACAAATAGAAAAAGGACCATTAGAAGAGTAAAACGTTAAGAGAAGAAAAACATACCATTAAAAAGGAAGAGATCAGACAAAACGAAAAGATGTCAGAAAAAAATAAGGGAAACAAAAAAAAACGGTTATTGACCAGAAAAAATTGAAATCAACCAAAAATGAATCAGGAAACAATAAAAAACAGTCTAAAAAAATGCATACGAACAACAAAAAATTAATACAAAGTCGGCAAAAATGACACTGAAGAGATATATAAGAAACACTTGAAATGTAGAAAAGAGACTGTACAAGAAACGAAGAGGTTGACAATGTTAAACTAAGAAAATAAATTAAAAAATAAAATATTTGGGAAAATTAGAAATAAAGTGAACATGAAAATATTACCAAAGAATAATTAGAAAATATATGTAAAAAAAAAGTAGGAAAATCAGCAATAAGAGATTGAGGAAGGTGAAGAATAAGAAAAAAAGCAGGCAACGAATAAATAGAAAAGAAGGAACGAGGAGGAGAAGAAATTATGAAAAGAAGAAAAATAGAAAAAAATTTACGAAGAATGGATAAAATCAAAGAAATAATGAGAAACAGATATATAGAAAAATAAGAAAAAGAATAGAACAAAAACGAGTAGAGAAAAAAAAGGTGTAGAGAAAAAAGAATAGAAAGAAAACTAGTAGAAAGAAAAAAAGTAGAAGGAATAAAACATGTGGTAGGAAATGATGAAGTAAAAAACTCAAAATCAGACAAGAACGATATGATACACAGATTAAAGAAAAAAATAAAAATGAGCCCAAAAAAAGAGAAAATTGAACCAGAGAATACTAAATTAAACTAAAAAAAACATTAGATCAAAAAAAATGAATATGAGTAAAAAAAAAATTTATTTGAGACCAGAAACAAAAACAAAATTAAGCCAAAAAATATAAGATTAAATAATTTAATCAGAGAAATACAGCCAAACTGGAAAAGAAAACAATGAAACTGATGGATAAAACAAAAGCAAACATAAAAATAGGAAATCTGAGAAGCATTCAAGAACAACGAATATGAGAAAAGAAAATAAAGGAAAAAACAGAAAAGAACAGACGAAGAGGATATCAGAAAAAATGAAGCAAAGAAGAGAGACCGAACAAAAAATAGTAAGAGGAAGGGCAAACAAAAAATAAAATAACAGGAAAAAAATGAGCTCATCAGATATGATCAATGAAAACAAATCAGAACGTAAAAAAGGGATAAAGAAAGAGATAAAAAAGAGGAAAATATATCAGTAAATAGGAAAAGAGATCAGAAAAAAGGAAAAGAGATCAGATAAAAGGAAAAGAAATCAGAAAAAAGGAAAAGATGTAAAAAAACAGAAAAGACATCAGAAATAAAGGAAAATACATTATAAAAAAAGGAAACGAAATCAGAAAAAGGGAAAAATATCAGAATGAGGGAAAGAAATCAGAAAAAAGGAACAGAGATCAAAAAGAGGAATGGAGATCACAAAAAAGGATAAAAGACAATAGAAAAGGAGTTTGCCAGAAACAAACTAATATAAGACAAATGAAGTTTAGATTAGGAAATAGATTCGAGAAAATAAGGAAAATAGAATAAATAGGAAATGAGATTTAAAAAAATCAAAATCGATTAGATAAAAAGGAAAAGAGACAGCAAAAGATAAACAACAAATGTCTGAAAAAAGAAAAGACACCATAAAAAGGAAAGGAGAGCTGAAAAAAGCAAGAGATCAGAATAAAGCAAAACAGATAAAAAAAAAACAGATCTAATAAAGCAAAAGAAATCAGAAAAAGCATAATAGGTCAGAGGAAATTAAGATAAGAAATGTGGCAAAACACCCAAAAAGAAAAAAGTACATCCAATAAACAGAAAAATGCACCACAATAAATAAAAAGGCACCAGCAAAGATAGAAGGATACTAGACAAATGCTAAAAAAAATGACCCGGAAAAATTGTAAAATAGACCCGAAATTAAAATAAAAAGGGGAATAGAATGATAAAAAAAAAGAGAAGAGAATCATAAAAAGAGGAGGAGAATCATAAAAAAAGGAAGAGAATCATAGAAAGAGGAAAAGAAAGGACCCGAAACATAAAGAAAAGGTAAAAAATAGGGAAAAATATATAAAAAAAATAATGGGGAAAATATATATATAAAAAAATAAAACAAAATAAAGAAGAACAAAAAAGAAAAGCAAAAGATAAAGAAAAAGAGAATAAACACTGCGAAAAACAAAAAAAAAAATGCAGAATCAAAAGAGGAAAAGAGACGAGAAAACAGATGCATTCATAGAAAAGAAAGAAATCACGGTTGCGGAATTGATAAAAATTGCAACTCGCAACGGATGTACAAGTAGTATTTTAAGGAGCCAGGAATAATAGCCAAAACTTTCCGTTTTGTCATCTTTTAGCAACACACACGAACAATGACTAAAACTATTAAAATGTTAATTCTTTCGGGAATTTATAGATTTATTCAAGGCTCATGTACTACTTCTCGTCGTAATGGCTTTATAAGAGAAATCAATTTGTAATTATAAAAAATTTATGTATAATAGATTTGTGCACAACGATTTTATTGGGGAAGGTGTAAGATTATAACTTGCATCCTGCATATTTATATTCTTCTTTTCATAATTATTTATGAGAGGGAGTATTTAAAAATAGGGAATTGTCTGGTCGGGCTTTCTTTGGGTTGTTTCGTTAATTTATTTACACCCTATTTAGCAGCCTAGTTACATGGATATGCGAAAAAGTTGAAGATCTGGATAAGAACTGCAAAGACTAGTTGCATTAATGGTTAAATATAAATTCGCTATCGAGTAACAGCCAGTGCTCATGTAATTGTAACCACTCTTACACGATGCGGATCAATCTAAAAGATAAAAAAAAAAACTATATGAAGATCCGAACTTTATCAAGGATTAGTTTAGATCAGGGTATCATATAGGAGTCGAAGAAGGCTTGGAGCTTCCAACTAGCGAGGATCTAGTAGTAGGCTCACCAAATAAGTCATTAGAACAACCGGAGTGCTTTGTAGCAGAAGTTTTGTTTATTATAAATCTTGCAGACTGCTATCAGGACACAAATATATCAGTACCAGTTATATGAAAGAGTGGGCATGAGATGGACGTTCTTAAGTTAAGAATAAAATGAACAAAATTGTAATCGGAACGTGCTGCTTAAAAAATCAGTTGACCAGATGTTGAAATAAATCCTCTTGAACTTTCTTGTCTGATTTATTGCACTGTACAAACCATTAGTTTCAATGTTTTTCTATCCTCTGTTTTGAAGTTTACTGTGAACCACTACCCTAAACTGAATTAATTCAAATTCATCTTTTGCAAACCAGCGCCAATAAACATATAAAAAAATTTGTTGTTGTTTATATTTAGAAAAATGTGTGATTTGGATTTAAAAACACACATATAAACAATATCGTCTAGAATAATTTAAATAGAATCGAACCATATGTACATAACAGTCTTCTTCTACTGACTCTGCACTGCGTTTTTTTTTTTTTTGCAGATTTCATCAACTGAAGAAGCAAATTCATTAATTTTTTGTCGAAAACCAAGACTTAATCAAACACACACAAAATTCATTGGATTTTAGACTAGATTCGCATAAATTATTGACACAAAAAAAATCAGTAAGTTAGTGTTTTTTCATCGTAAAATTTCGCTCTGTCTAATTAAAATGTGTTTCGAAGCTTCAACTTTATGATATTTGTTCACCAAGTCAAGCGATACTTAATCAACTCGAAATTGAATTAATGATGCGACGAATCAATACTTGAAATTTTAGATTTGAATTCAGGTTTTAGATTTCTTTCGAGCCATTGGCATTCTTCGGAGGTTGTGAGACTAGTCGCGGATAAAGGATCTGGATGTTACAGCTGATTCAAAGCATCTGGTATTTTACGTGTTTTTATTTATAGTGAGCTAACTTATCTACCCCTTTTTCATCTAACCAACCGCAAATATTTGCAATGTTTCCTTAATTTGTAAACAACAACATTCTGTAAATAGTCGCCGAAAAGCAATCAATCAACAAATACAAAATGTGGAGTATTAACATATTGAAATTTTAAAGCAATCAACGTCATTACAGTCACGCTACGTCGACAAGACATCAGAAACGTGGCTGTTAGCTTCTTTTACCATTTTTTTGCTTCTTGTTTTCTACGCTATTTTCTCACTAGTTTCACCGTTGATGGAAACGCGGGACACACATAAACAAACAGCACGACAACTGAAATATAGTATCTTTCGGTTACGAATCGTGAGTATAGAAGAATTAATAAATATATCCATGCATTTACCTTACAACCATAAGAACTACATTGATAAGATTATAAAGGATTTATGTTTAACATTCCTTATATATCTTATCGATTCCCTAAGCATGTTGACAGATCTAAGGAAAATTGTACGAAAAACCGTTTATTTACAATACGTGAGCACATATATGCTAATGGGTTAAGTGTATTTCGTATACCTACCGAATGGCAGAAATTAGATGCATGAGTAATTTTCAAGACGGTGAATATCTATTTTGCAACTAAGCAATCAATTGGTTTATTTCATATTTGCATATTGACTACCGGTTGCTTGATGTTTTTTTCGGGGGATTACTTAAGTGTTTGGATAGACGGTAATGTGGCATTACAAAAGTCAATTTGCCTAGAATCGGCAAATATAATCGATAAATGCCAAATACATATGGTACTTGAATCTACCGTTACAACTATCGAAACAAATAAGTAAATAATGGGCCGGGTGCAGTAATGGAAATTGACATTGAAAACTTTCGAAACTTGCAGGCGAAAAAAAAATTGCTACGTATATTCAAAATATCGGGGGATATTAGAGGATTAGAAAATGATCGCTATAGTACGGTATCATCGGAATATAAAAACAACGACAGAAGGAGACCTTGCGTCGGTCTTTTTGCCTTTCTTAAAATAATAATACAGTGTACCAACAATATATGAACGATGATCTATGATTTCTTCAATTATTTGAAGTCAAGTGCCGAAATTTTGGGTGTATAAGAGATAATGATCCAACAAGATAATGATCCTAAGCACATGGCTCATAATACTAGGATACGCTTGGCGTACAAAACTCCACATTTGCTTAAAACACCGCCGCAAATTCCTTACCTCAATCCCATTGAGCACATTATGGAACACACATCATATTAGCTCGAAACCTAAGTTGAAACAGGCTCTTCAACAGGAATGGGCGAAAATAGAGCCAAACTATACAAAAAACTTGTAGAATCGATGCCACACCACCTTAAAGCCGTGATTAAAAACAAAGGCTACCCAACTAAATATTTACAAAAAATGTATCTGTAGTTTTTAAGATTTTTCATAAACTGTTTCGTAAGTGTGCGAAGACTTTGTTGGAGGCAAATTGTTGACTTTGTTTTGTTTTTAGTTAATAATTTTGTAATGAATAATTCACATGGATTAGTTTTTCTTCCCAAATTAAATAAAAATGTTTAATGAATAAATCTGCATCAACATTTTTTCAAATTTCTTGCAACAATTCATTCTTTTTTAACACTTAACTTTCAAATAGCTGAAGTACGAAGACATTATTGGTACACCGTATTTGCATTTTTTTTTAACTAATTTTTTGTTGTTCAAATCAATGCCGTAAAGTACAATAAATTATAGTTCGAACGAGTGGCGCCCACAGTCCGTCTTTGGCGAGCTAGCCTGAATCTAAAGAGACTTAGCCGGGAGAGATTTAAACGTCTTTAAGGCTGTATGCTTCAACCTCTCTAAGGCAGGGAGTATAATAAATCGTAACAAACTGAAAAATTCCCAACGTTTCCAGGGTTTTTTTATTTTTCAATGATGTTATTGATTTTAATCTACAAGAGGTTTGTGATCTTTTTCCAAAATAATTTTCCTCTATCTTTTCCCAGCAAAATCCGATTATTTCTCATGAATTCCCGCATTTTCTCCGTCATCCTTCATCCGTCTTTACTTGAATGTTTGACGTTAATGTTGGTGGTGGTGGTCCAGACCTATTGGCCAAAGCACTTTCGTCGTACCTATGCCTTCCTATTATTTTCCCACGCGTAGCACTGGAAACATCAATTTTCCATCGCGTAGCACTTGAAATCTGCTCATATTTCATCCATCAATGACCCAAGTTCCACTTCCAATTATCGTCCTATTTCCATATTTTCTTGCTTTAGTAACGTACTCGAAATATTTATCATACTTCTTCCTCCCATTTCGTTCTCTTTCTGGATTTTCTCAAGGTTCGATACTAGGTCTTTTGTTATTCTGGATATTTTTCAATGACTTCTCCCCTTAATTCATCCTGTTTGCTGCTGATTTCAAGATGTTTAAAATAATTGAATCTCTTGATAATTGTTTCCAGTTATAATATAACCTTTGTACTCTGAGTAAGTAATGCTCTATGAAATTCCTTGCTTTGAATTTATTTAAATGCTTGTAAAATATCTAGTCTTCTATTCCTATGACAAGAGGCTAATCGTTCGCGAATAGATCTTCCGTCAGTTTTGTCGATATTTTTTACATGACCAGATGTTTGTTTCCACCCGTCGTTATTCCACAATGAGTTACAGCAAATACAATGAATTAAGTATAACCATTAAATATAACCATTTTTCAAGAAATTTTTTCTCAGACATTTTATTAAATATTAGCATGAATCTTTTTTATAATATTATTTTTTTTTATAATAATATTTTCATTATAATATTTTTTTTTATTTTATTATTTTTTTTTTCCCCCTTTAGAGGGCGCTGAAATCCTGTTTTGAAAAAATCGTTACTCCACGGCGGACAGATAATCTATGGATTGGCAAGTTTGAAACAGAAAGTGTCAACGTTTTAAAAACTAAGGCCTCTCACATCGTAATTTACCACGGTTTAAAAAAAAAAATGGGCGACTTTTGAAAAAAAATGGCCAACTTGTGAAAAACAACCTTTTTTCTAGTTTTTTTTAACGCCAAAAATTTGTTTTTGATTTTTTTTGTCATATTCTGGTATATTACGATGTAAAATACTCTAAGAAATAAAACGCACTAAAGTTTTTCAAAATCGGTTCAGTGAATCTGGAGATTATCTGCCCGCCGTTTTAAAAAACCTTGTTTCCAGAAAAACGTGTTTAAAGTTTTTTTTTTCATTTTCTTTAATTATAAGTTTTGAAAAATCGAATTTAAGCATTTACAATCGGTTAATCTGCTATGCCTGGACTATAAAATAGTACACCATCATCAATAAAAATCTGCTCTTCCGGTTGTTGAGCTTCTTTTCTCGCTAAACGCACTTCCTTTGTTGCATCTTTGCTGGCTTTCTCGGCCATTGCAATTCTTTCCGCGTCCTTCGACCGCGCATATTCATAAAAAGCTGATCCAATGGTGCATCCCATTAATTCTATAATTTTCAAGAATGTCATTCTTCCTTCGTTGAATATGGACAGTGAAATTTGGACCCCCAATTCGACGACATCCTTTCCAACGAATGTATGCTTAGGAACAATTGCCCACAGTGTTTTATTATAACAATCGTTGTTGTTCTGCGTATTTTTTCCTAAGCAACGTATCAATAATTCTTCATCCGTTAGCTTTTCGAACACAGGTTTTACGTACTCCTGCACCTCTGGACTTAGAGCCGGTATATGTTTGTAAGGAACGTTATCTGCTTGCGCTTTTAGATATTTGCACCACTCTGGATTGCAATGCTCGTGCCGCGGTACAGCATCGGTTGAAATTAAATGATAAAATCCGGCCCATATTTAATTTTTCATATCGACAGGGGAATTCGGATTTCGCTAATATGCTAAGGAGTAGTTGGTCGACATTTTTTTCATAATTTTACCGGTTAAATCTGTATTTTTTGGAGGCGCAGGCTGTTCATTTTCTAGTTTACTTCTCTTACGCTTTCTTGTTGGCGTCGATTTATTTTTTGCTTTTTCCATTTGTTGCTGTTTTGTTTTTTTTTCTTCGGCTCTTCTAAGCTTACGCAGTTCGGTTAATGTTTTTTTGCATCTTTTAGATGCCAAAACATTCGTTTCCCAACGTGCAAAACGCACTCAAGTTTTTGAATTACAAAATCTCCATATGGTTTGGCATTTGAAATACTTGAAAAGGTCTTCTATATAATAGGCATATTTGGCGTTATGTAGTTTTATAGGATTTTTAAAAATTTTTGTCATTCCCTGCACTTCCATTCCTCCAGATTTACTGGTGAATGAAGTATTTTGCTCCAATTTGTGTTGGTTGCCTTGATATTTGCGAGATCTTCTAGCAGATCTCACTTTCAAACTTTTACTTCTTTTACGATATTGATCTTTCGGAGGCATTTTTCAATAGCAGGCTGTTGATATATAACATATGTAAGCACATGTAAGAAATCCGCAAACATAATTTATATAGGAGAAATCGGTATTTTAGAGAAGGGGAATCAAAGAGACCCTACACAGCCGACAGCAGCTCGAACGCCAACAAGCTAAAAGTCAATATTTATTTATTAAAGTTTCGAATTTTGAAAAAATATTTCAGAAGGTCATTTTTGAAGTTATATTGAGTCGAAAAATGCAACAACTCAAAATCAATTTTTTTTTAAATCTATAAAGTGTACTATTATCTTAAAGCATGCTTTTTTACCACTAACTTTCTTTTCTATTTCTGATGATAATCTTCTTTCTAAAATATCATAATTATCTCACCCATGAAGACAAAAAATTTTATATAAACTACTCACGCCATCTCATCAAAACATTCCCCTCTAATTACATGTAACATAAAACCAAATTTGATACAATAATTTTCAACAACATTGTACAACAGATTCAATCAGTGAACGTAAAGATAAAGGTGAAAAGGTGCGGATCATTTAAGAAAAAAAACTGGTTGAAATCACAATGCTCTGCAATCCGGTCCAATTCCTTACCGTACGTTTCGAAGCCCTTTTCTCTTATTTTCGTTTGTATGTAAAGCTTACGAAACGCTTGCTTACCGCGCCGGGGCCATGATCCGACCTTTTCCCTGAGTAGATTGTACATACGTACTTGGTACATTCTAGTAACAATAAAATCAATCGACCAGGCCAACTACTCACGGTAAGTTGTATTCGTATGATGCGCACAGGGGAGACCGAACGGTAGAATCCAAAATTATTGCTGCAATGAATATACATACATTTATGCATTTTGGAATTTAACATCTCAACATTTGAACACAGCATACTTATGATGAAGGGACTGGTTAAACAGTTTGTGTAGAAAAATATTTTTGAAAGTTTGTCTGGTATACTAAGCTGGATGCTGGCCCTCCGCGCCCTAAAATCTTTCGTTTGAAGTACGTCCGTCCAAATTTCTGTTTACTTACAGCAAGATAGAGTTGGTCACCATTTTCAGCGGCTTTCATCTCGTTTCGCCGGGGCCATCGATATTGGCCATCAACCTGTTCAGTGAGACGACGGCTCTCTGACCCCTATCGCATACCTTACGAGTTAAGCTTCGTGTCCGGTGGAGTTCCCAGGAATCTTACTCACTTACCTCTGCGGAGCCTCCTGTCATCGGAATGACAGTTCGAATCCTTCGTTTTTGTCTCTGCCTTCTGATATATGTTATGGTCAATCATGCATCGTTCCCACCACCTCATGAGTTGGTTAAGTCTCAATTGGACGAGCTTAGCAATTCTGCAAGTGATCACTGCCGCCAAGAGTTCAACGTAACCCAACAAAAAAACATTTGTGCTACCCCTGAGGTGATAATCCTCCCCTGAACTCCTTCGTCAAAATCGAATAGCAGACACTGGTCCTTAATACTGGTGACAGACTAGGAGATTCGGAACGAGATTCAAGATTGAACGAGATTCTAGATTGAACGATATTCACTTGCCCAAATCTCATTTAAAGCGAGTCTCAAAACCGGATTCCAGCATCTATGCGAAACTCGTTCCGGAATGAGATTCGATGAAAAACCTTAAAAAAGTTCGCCGTATCCACCAAAAAGCCTCAATTCACGCAACCTTATTATGGGACCAATAATACGTCATGTACAGCTTTTAAATCAATGTACGTAGTTTAAATTATGATTTTATTGGCTTGAAGTACATCTATGCTGATGGGTATGATTTTTAGCTGTATGTAACGTAAACGTAATTAACCCTGGACTTGAAAAATAAGCTAATGGATATTTTAAATGAAACAGGTGCTCAAGCTCAATTGAAGAGTGTGTTGTTGGGATAAATGTTTGTAGAATATGTTATAGTGCTTGGAATTGAAGGTGGTGTAAAGCAATTTTTACCATATAGTTGCATATTTTTTGTCCAACTCATTTCACATCAAATACTTACTAAAAAACAATACTTGTAACGCATAATATTGCACTTTTTTTTTCCGCATAAGTAATCAACAAGAGCCTTTTTGCCTTTCAATCCTATCGAGGTAGAATGTTTTTTCGAAGATGGTATTACACATAATTGAAATTAAATGAAAAAAAAAAACAGTTTTCTTCGTATCTTGTGGTATGATTTGATACTTTCTGACATATCATGATTTGATACTTTCAGACATATCGAATCTCCTTGATCGAATCTCTTTGGCTGCGTTCTAGCCAATCGTATTCCCGAGTGAATGGTGTTACTTCTGCCAGCTCTTAGCGATTTGGAAGAAATTGTGATCTGTGTAGTCCTGCATCACCTCTATCATATCTAGCAAAGGGCATCGGCAAATAAGATTTAATTGGAGTTTGCCTCCAGCATAAGATAATCCAGCATTATGCTTGAGGGCCCAAAGAACGAATGTCCACCTAGCCGAATTGAAGACATTTTGAACATTTACCATCACTGATCATTTTGAACATTTACCAGCTGATCTGGCGATGTGGCATGCCTCCTCCGCTCTTGCTACCGTCACAATAAATGCCAAGATAGCATCAACAGTGGATTACGCTTGCTGTGCTGTCTGTTAAATAGATCACCAGCTGCTCTAATAACTGACAGAAATCGTGGCTTCATCAAACGTTCAAGGAGCTCCCCGCCGTCACTAGCATGCAGTGCGGACGAAGCGCGGACGGGTCATCCGGATCACCCTTTTGCTTATCGATGATAGTCAAACGGGTAACTCTCCACGCAATGGAAAGGCCAAACATATAAAAACAGGAGTTGTATACTTCCAGTTATAGCCGCAGTTGACTCTTGACTCTTCCTTTCAGTGCTTCGATTGGCACTCCATCAGGGCTCGGCACCTTTTTGTTTCTCGTTCCAAATACTGTATTGATCAGCTCCTTCTCCGTAAAGAGAGGAACGTCTTCCGGATCGATGATGATGCCACCATCCGTTCAGGGTTGCTACGTCCCTGGGAGCCGAAGACTGCAAGCAGCAAAATCTACGGATAGCGAATTCACAGGTCCGAGTTAAACCCCTCGCAACCCACATTTAGAGACACAATTGTGATCTGTGTAGTTCTCCATTACCCTCCAATCAATCAGGAGGGTCTTCCATATGCGACCTTGCTTAGCACGATTAGATTTGAACTCTACATCAGCTCTGCCCATGAGCATTTTCGGTGAGCATATCCCACTTCAAAGCCCTAGCATTGCAGCCGTTCCAACTGTGGGATGAAGGGTTCGATGATCAGGACGATCTGAGACATATTTTCACAGGCAAACTGCGTGAAGAAGTCGACAGCTGCTATGTAATACTGGAGGTTTCTTTGGAGACCGCTTATTTTCTCTCCTACTGCCTCTTCTTGACGTCAAGTGCGTCTTTGATCATCTTACAAGCACTGGAGCCCATGATGTGTTTCGCGCTATCGACGCAATGCTTGTTGATGCAAAGCATACACCTGGGCTCTCTATTGCATTTCCAGCAGCTGCCAGTAGGGTCTGGGCCTTTACAGTTACTTCTGTCTTTACCATAGCCTATACCCTGGTTGTAGCATACCACTTCTGACCACCTTCGCATTCGCGCGTATATCATACCCAGCCTAATTCTACCGGGCGGTGGAGTTTCGTCTACTTCTACGAGAGCTTTTCTCTGCTTCTTTTTATTAAGAGGAAAGACAATGGTTTATTTCACCCGCTCTTTCGTCCTCAAGTTCAGGCATTATGGCCGCCGTCGCTTCTTTATTGACTCTGAGGCAATCAAGATACATTACCTAGATTTTGGCTCCAAGAGTTATAAGTTTCACGGTCCCTTGTTTGAGAGAAGAAAGAATATTGAGAGAACCTCAGAACGAAACCGGAAAGTTTGGGGGCTGAAATGGGACCCGAAATTTCGTACATTATTGGGAGGCGAGGAGATGGTTGTTTAGCGCGTCAGTAAAATATATTGGATTAGTCTTGAAGGAGTAAACCATGGTATAACACTTGTTTGTATTTAAGACTAATTTTTCCACTTGACACCAATCCTCAAGAATAGTGAGATTTGAATTGAGTAGGTAGTAGTCGTCAATCGATTTTATTTTGGAAAATTATTTAAGGTCGGCATTCGCAAGAAAGTAGTAAAGGAAGGTCATTTTCATCAGATAGGAACAGGAGTGGGCCGAGAATGGAGCCTTGCGGAACCCAAGTTTATTGCCTAAAAAGAGCAGAAATGTAAGAATAATATCGAACGCGACAGAAACAGTTAGGCAGGTAAAACTCAAACCATCAAATTATGGTTGAAGAGAGTCCCATACTTCTCAGCTTTCAACAAGATCAAAGGCCTTGGAAAAGGCATTGTAGATCGCATTTACGTTAAGTTGCGCATTAACTAAGAATTTCATAAAACAAGTATTCGTAGACGATGAATGACTTTTGCCAATTCCGTGTTGCTTTTTCATAATTTTATAACCACATTTATTGATAACATAATAATTGGCATACCGTTCAATTATCTTGCAATCGGAAGGAAGCAAGTAGATGGGTAATTAACGGCGAGAAATGAATCACCAGACTTACAAGGAGCATTCAATAATATATCTACCTTAGGGTAAAGAGCACCGCTGAACAAGTCGAGACATGCTCATGCGTGTACCTATGTTTCTTCATGTGAGCCGTGCGAAATTTCAATACAGTGCAATTAATACTTTCAGAGTGAGTGAATGGGAAGAACATGGATGGCTGAGTGCAGTAAAAAATTGCTCAATTTAGCAGCGATCGGTTATTAAGTTCGTCACTAAAGAGGGAAAGAAGCATAATGAAATATTTGAACGCATGACAGGGAGGTCATAGGGAGTCTACGCTCTCTGAATATAAAGTCAGTTTTTGGAGCAACCAGTTTAAATGGGGAAGAGAGCCCATAGAAGATGACCCTCACATGGAGCGGCCAAAGACGACGACTCTAGAAATCTGTAAAAAAACAAAGTAGAAGATTTTTTTTTTGGCAGATAGCTAAGTGACTTTCCAGGATAGCGTAAGAAATGGATATATAATGCATAAGCATTTGCAATTGTCTAAAGTCAACGCAAGATGGATCCCGCGGCTACTGACACCACTTCAAAAGGACGCCCTCCGCGAATGTTGCCAAAGAATTTGGACCTGATTGGTGAGGACTCAGCACATTTTCTTTCAACGATTGGTGGCTGGAGACGAAACGTGGGTTTACCATAGAGATCCAGAGTCTAAAATGGAGTCCATGCAGTGGTAGCACAGATCGTCACTTACCCCTAAAAAGTGTAGAGTCGAAAAATCTGCAGGCAAGGTCATGGCCACAGCAGTATTCTAGGATAAGGAAGGACTTTTACTGTCAGAGCTCATGTCAGAGAAAACAACAATAAAGGGGAGACCTACTCTAGTATCATAAAGGCATTGCGATATTATGTTCAGCAGAAAAGACGCGGAAAGCTCACATCAAACGTTCTGCTCTTTCACGACAATGCCATCATTCGAGACAATGAGTTCCAACAGCTCAGCCATCCACCCTACAGCCCTGACCTAGCCCCGTCGGATTGTTTTCTATTCCAAAACTTAAAAAAATACCTTCGAGGGCAACGATTTTCTAGTGATGAAGATGTCAAGGAAGCTGTGGCTACTTGGTTTGACGAGCACCCAAAGGAATTTTTTTCCAAGGGTTTAAACTCATTGCAAGAGAAGTTGACCAAGAGTATTGAATTTAAGGGAGATTACATTGAAAAATAATATAATAAAATAAATTCTTTTTACTCCAATGTCTTTTTCTTGTCTAGGTAGATAAATTATTGAACGCTCCTCGTATGGATGGCACCCGCTCCGGATTCTTTCCAATAAGAAGGAAATATGCAATCGGTTAGGCTCTTATTAATGGATGCTTAGGGGAAGCAAAACGAATTACATGCCATTTTTAAAAAGATCGAAGAAAGACCATCAGAACAAGATCTAGTTGATGTTTTAAGATTATACACCAAGCATTTGATCAACTGTAGAGATATGGGAGGAAACGGGAATGAATGGTTGGAGAGGGGATTAAATTGAGTATGATGAACCGATTAAATAGGGCTAGTATCGGGTGAAGAAAAGATGGAATAGAAGTGAAAAAGGTCGCAGCCAGTTTGGGGAGAGTTTGCAGTTTGGTTTCAAAGTTTTTTGCATAAAGAAGTTGGCTTGACGGTACGTAGTTCTTTGCAGTGTACCCAAAAAGGCTCGATATTATTAGTGTTTAGATAACTTTCAGTGCTCGAAATTCAAGATGAACGAGAATTTTAATTGGCTTTTTAGTTTCAGCCCTAAGTTTTCGAAAAGTTTCCCATGTACAGGAAGCCCTATTAATTTAAATTAGGTAGATAGGTTTGTTTAAATTCGTTTATTCAACTAGATGGTATCATGAGAACCGCGGGGATATGTAATAGGAACAAATATATATTGGAAAAATAGAAGCAGATACATTGTAGAAACATTCAAGGATATCATCATAAGGTTCTATTCGTCGCTATATCAAAATTAATCGTACCATCAGTTACACCTTCGTCACTATAAAAAAAGGCGAAGTTCACTTCTATAAGAATGGAATTCGAATAAAATCTGAAGTTTCGATTTCGGATACCAATATTTTTTTTGACACGCCTCAGAAACCATTTCAGAGCCACAAAGATAACAACAAGTGCGATATGAATTCGGGAACTGAAAGAATCGGGAGTGTTTTGAGATTTTTATTTGAGAAACTACAAAAGAGAATCTTTTATTTTTCTGAAACAATAAGAGGGATATTGGTTTTTAAAGATATATTTTACTACTAAGGCCACCTGATCCTTCTATTTTTTTGTCAAACCATTTTTTTTATTTCACCATTAGGAGCACCACTTATCACTGTACCACGGTCAATCGTTGACACTAGAAGTAAACTTGATGCCGCCATATGGGCCAAACTAAAGTACAAATGGGAAAACAGGATGGACTGCAGGGTGGCCAGGAAATTATGGCCATCACCGGATCTAAGCTCAGCAGAAACTGCTTGAGAGACACGGTCGGCTTGCTCACAGGGCACTGCCTTACCGCATCTCATGCGAACAGAATGGGACTGACATTCAACAATCCAGCAATTTATGGAAGAGGACATCATCGAGCACACTCTCTGTGATTGTCCGGCTTTACATAATAAACGCCTCAAGATTTTTGGTTCTTACCACTTTCAACAGTTAGCAGAGGTGGCCAGTACTAACAAGCCAGCGGAGGGTGGCAAATGGGCCCAAACTGGTGGCCTAATGCTGGCCGCGTTCCCGGCAGCCTTCTTCACTAACCTTACCAAGGAGCACCACTTTCGTCTATTGGATAAACTATTTACTTGCATTATTTACATCAACTATTTTCATGTATCTGACTATGGTTGACCATAAGAAAAAGAGTTAAGATTCTTGATCAGCAAACCGTTATTTTTTAATTTTTAGTTCACTTGAAAAATATCTGACTTAATTGTAAACAAATAAGGATTGAATTATGAATTAACGAAGCCTTTGATAAAGCTGTCTTTACTATCAGATGCATATGAACCCTTCCCTCAAAATGTACCTACATCGAAGCATAACATATGATATATATTAATTAAAGATCTCATTTTATATGGATACCAGACCAAGGTCTTTTTCCAGCACAAACTCTATCACCAAACCTCATGAACCAAACAACATAAAGGGCTTTTCTTCGCATAATCAACGAACAAGTAACAGATTAACCGGTCTTGCGGGCTTCTTGTAACCTGAAAAAAGGGTGACCATGATGGAATTTCGAGCTATACACGTTCTTGTGCACACCTATCGTCATCGTATCGGTATACCCGTTCAAAGACGACACTTGCGTGTCCCTGAATGAGACTGGTTGGAAGCAATATACAGCATATTAACTAATATCTGTGTACATGCACATTCGATACACTATATCTTGTCATTTTTTCCATATAGGTACCTATGGCCGAAAGGAAAATAAACCGGTCAAGGGATACATAATCGTCATCGTCGTTGTCGTTATAATAAAAAAAAAACAACTCTTGGATAACCGAAGGGATCGACGGGGGAGCTCAGCAAACCGAAGGGCAAAATGAAAGGTTTATTGGACTTCTTGTAATGTAAATCACGTCAGATAATATGACCACAGGAATGGGGTGATAGACACTAAATATATGTGGATGGTATCTTGTGCAGCTTCATTGTCGAGGTTATTTTTTTTTTTTTGTCGTTACCAAAACGTATCAAATTATATGTGGAGTATATTAAAAATTATGAGGCATTTTGCGGTATGTCGTTTCGTTTGATGACTAAAAGATGTGAAAGTAAAAACGCGACGGACAGCAAATTGCATGATCCCGTCGTATTTTTAATGAGACCCCGAGTTTTTTTTATTGGAATTTCCGTTTGCGGTTAATTATGTTGATTTGGAGTGATAGAAGGTAAGTAGCTGGTAGATTAAGGTTTGGATGGCAAAAAAGAATTTGTGGTAGCGTAGAAGTATTTTATAGCTAAATTTTACGGTATAATAAATCCGAGCAAAAGTGATTAATGCAAGTTGATATGTATAATTTTCACAGACTTTTCAGATTTTATTGCTAAAAAGTCCTGATTTAAGTACAAAAATCCTCTAAAGACTAAACGGTTAAGATCGAAAAAATAAAAACCTGCCAGAACCAATTTGAACCCATATCGATCGAAAACTTTTGTTCACTACTTTACATACCATTTATCTGAACGATTGAATTCGAGAACGCACATTGTGCGTGCCCTACAGTCCAATCAGGTTGTTCATGTTATTTCACTTTTGCTATTATCACAACATCTCATCCACACACCAAGGATGAAGTGATGCTGGAGCTGAACCTGATGCTGATGCCAAAGTTGCTGCTGATGCTGCTGCTGCTGATGATGTTGATGATGCCCATGCACATATCGCCCCATACAAATTTCTCGTTTTCAATGTTAACAACCTTAAAGAGACTGGTTCGCAGCAATCGAGTCGATTAATAACAGATTTTCAGATTTGAATCGGAGGAAACAGCGCGTTCGTTGCAGGAAATAGTCGTCGATGAATGCAGTTGCAAGGCAAACTGAACGAGAAGATCTAGTCGAGATGATACGAAGGATTTATGGAGTGGAAGCGATGTAGTGAATTTGTAAGGTGTAGTTGGCCGTAGGAAGAAACATTGTAAAATCTGTTAGTGGCAATGGAATTAATTTAATCATTTAATCGAAAACCAATGCAGATGTTATGTGCATTTGACAAGAAGTCTGAGTCTTGAATATTTTAGCTAAATAATTTCTTAGGTCTTCGCAACAAAGACATTATTGTACATATTTATGGACAAGATTTTAACAAACGCAAGTCATAATTTATCTTTTGTAATTTAATAAAGCATTTAACGTTTTACCATCACCTGCACTTATACGTCGTACTCGCCCACAAATTTTTATGACTTTCTGTTACCAATCTACTACCTCCCACACACGACGTGACATATTCACGCAATTTAACATTCCGTCAAAAGTTTTCCGTCATCTTTCCCTAAATCCAAGGAATTCTCTCAAATTTTCCATTTCCACACGGTTTTTTTTTCTGGGTTCGGTCCCACACACTGAACAACCGACTAAATCGCCTGTCGAGCATTACAGAAACCTGTAAATCATCTCAAGTCAATGCCCTTGTCAACAATCCAACCAACAGTCAACGGGATAAGGGACAATGAACGGGTCGGGTCCGGGCAAGCAGCACGCGAACACGAAAAAGATTTCTTTGGCATAATGTCAAGGACATAGCGATCAGAAAGTCGAAAAGGTAAGGGCAGAGCAATTTTAACTAAACTCTCCTAGCTGCTGCATACTGCTGTAAATCATCTTTTACGAGGCCCTAATGCGATTCGACAATTGCAAGTGACTGGAGTATGCGGTTTTTGCGTCATCAGTGTCAAATGACAGTGGTGGATGTTCAGCAAGCGCAGGTTCGCCGCCTTCAGGCGATTTCCCATCGAGTTTGTCTGCAGCAGTGAGAAAAATTTCTTCGGTTTTTTTTTCGTACATTTTGCAGAGCACATTGTTCTTCAAGTGTCTTGCGAAAGCAAAAAAAAAAAACAAACAGGACGATGAAGAAACGGACAGGATTTGAGAAAGGTCAATTGGATGTCAGTCCGAAATGTTTTTGACCTGGGATGAACTGTTTTTCGTAGCATATTGTCTTTTTGCTTGCAGTGATAGTTGTTTTTTGGGTTCCTCAACGAAACTCTATATTTTGCAGAGTTCTTATGCTCTCTATATGAAACTCTATATTTCTTATATGCTATCCGGTCGGCGATTGGCCAAAACGAAGAGTATCTCAACGATTGGAATAGTTAAGCGTAGGTTAGAATGGACATTTGATATCTTCTAGATTGGCTCAGACAGTATCGGTTTTCATACAGTACCGAAAGAAGCTGTCTCGAAACGTGCTCAAAGATAGGAGACAAGTTAATGATTGGTTGTAGAATAAAAATTCGCCATGAATGAGAAGTGAGGTGATGGAAAAATAGGAGATTTCATACAACGCAGCAGTTCACTTGATTACCCTAAATTAAAATCTGCAAAATAATGGAGCAAATTATCATCAAAAGAGAACAGTGCGTTCAAAGCGTTGCGGTAGTCCTTTTTTCAATCATAATAAAACAACACATTTACATGTTTTTGGGGAATTTTGGTAAGGGTAAATGTTTCACCCTTCAATTAACTGCATTTCGCATCTTTTTCCAATCATAACCCAGCAATTCCAAGCTGCAGATCTACATATACCACATTTTTTCAAAATCTTTGTCGTCTAAAATTGGAAAATCGAATTTCACCTCAAATAGAAAATCGACTATCCTGCTCTTTCTTGCTCCATATTTATAATTTTCGTTTGAAAGTAACACATAGAAGTAAGAAACACAGACTGCCGAAATGTTTCCAAAGCACCGTAGTATTATAATCTACATGAAAGTTTCATATGAGTCTACTCAAGTGAGCCGCAGTGTACATGGTACAATAATATACGTACTTACGGTTTCTGAATTGGTGTTCCATAAAAATTTGAAATCATAATCTTACCTGTAAAGAAAAGAAAGAAATTTTTAATCTCATTATTGTTTTTTTTTTAAAGTAAATTCAAAATTTTATTATTATCTTTTTACAGCGCATTCTCAGCTTAGTTTCCTAAATAATTGACAAAAGAGCGTTTTGAACTTAAGTACTATAATGATATTTAAGCCAGTTGAATCTTAGTAATTGCTGTTTCTTTCATTAAAAATCAAACTAATATATCAAAAGCATTACTTAGCATGAAGAAAATAGTAAGAAAAATTATATAAAAGAAGAGAGAGAAAGGGAAAAAGAGACAAGAAAAACAGAAGATAGAGACAAGGAAGAATGGAAAAAGAAAGAAAAGAAAAATTATAAGGAAACAAGAGAAAGAGATGGAAAATAGAAGGAGAAAACGATGGAACCACAGGAATAGAGGAAACAGAATAAGGAACAGAAAATAAATAAACTGCTAATAGAGAAACAGAAAATACAAAAACATAGTAAAGTAAATAAAGTAAATAGTATTAGAAGAAACAGAAAAAGAAGAAACAAAAAAGATATAGAAAAGGAAAAAGAAGAAAACGAAATCAGCAACAGGAACAAACAAAAAAGGAGAAAACAGAAAAATGAGAAACAGTAAAAGAAGAAACAGAAACATGAGAAACAGAAAAATAGAACAGAGAATGAACAAACCGATTAAGAAAAAAACAGAAAAATAAAACACAGAAAGAAACAGAATGAGAAGAAACAGAATAAGGAAAAAACTAGAAACAGAAACAAACAGCAAAAGATATAACAAATAAAGAAAACGCCGAAGAAGAAGAAACAATAAGTGGAAAGAATAAGATATAGTATATAAGAAATAGAAAAGGAAAAAAATGAAGAAATAGAAAACGGAAAGAAGAAACAGAAAGTGAAAATAAGGAAAAAATAGAAAGTGGGAAAAAAGAAGACACCGAAACGGGAAAAAAGAAGAAACGAAAAGAGGAAAAAAGCGAAAAGAGGAGAAAAAGAAGAAGAACGGAGAAAGAAGAAGAAACAGAACGAGTAAAAAAGAAAAACAGAACGAGGAAATACAGAAGAAACAGAACGAGGAAAAAAAGAAACAGAACGAGGAAAAAAGAAACAGAACAAGGAAAAAAAGAAACAGAAAGAGGAAAAATAACGATAAAGAACACAGAAAAGAAGAAAGAGATAACGAAAAACTAATAAAAGAATAAGATAGGCTAAAAGAATAAAGAAAAAAGCGAAAGAGAAAAAAATGAAAGCGTAATAGATGGAGAGAAAAATGAAAGTGAAAAATATGGCAGGCAAAAAGCCAAAGAAGAAACTGAAAAACCAAAGAATAACAGAAAGAAAGAAATAATTTATAAAAAAACGAAGAGCAAGAAAAAAGGGATAAAGAAAGTAGAAGAAAAAAGAGGCAAGAAGATATAAGAGAAGAAAAAAGATAAAGATATAAGAGAAGAAAAGATAGGAAAAGAAAAAAGAGGAAGAGAGGAAATGAAAAAAAAAAAGGAATAAAGAATAAAATAATAGAAAAGTGAACAGAGGACAAAAGCAGAATAAAGGAAGTAGAAAAATAAGAAAAAGGAGAAAAAGAATAAGAGAATAAAAGATAAAGAACAAGAGAAATGAAGAAAAGGGGAAAACAGAAGAAATAAAACAAGAAAAAGAAGAAAATGAACAAGAAAAAAAGAAGAAAAGAGACAAGGAGAATGGACAAAGATGCAGAAGAAAAACAAGAAAAAAAAGAAGAAAAGGACAAGAAAAAAGAAGAAAAAGAACAAAAAAGAAGAAGAAAAAGAACAAAATAGAAGAAGAAAAGGGACAAGAAAAAAGAAGATAAGGAACAAAAACAAGAAAAAAGTTATCAAGAAAAAAAAATAACAAGAAAAGAAGATAAGGATAAAGCAATAAGAAGAAAAAGAACTAGAAAAAGAGGAAATGGATCAAGGAAAAAGAAAAAAATGAATTAGAAAAAAGAAGAGAAAGAATAAGAAAAAAGAAGAGTGATCCGAAAAATAAGAAGAAAGAAACAGAAGAAATGAACAAAAGAGAGAAAAATAATATTGAAAAAAATTAAAGAAAAATCCAAAAAAAATATAATCGAATATCAAACAATGAAAATGAAATTAATAGTAAAAGCTTAATTTAAGAAAACAAAATTGAACACAGAAAAGACAGAAATTTGATAGTAAAAATTAAAAATCAAATAAATAAAAGAAACATAAAAACCATAAAAACTCTCAAAAACAATCCAAAGTATAAAAAAATTAATGAACAGGAAAAATCGATAGAAATAAGGTCAATTCCAATAGGAAAAAGTAGCCACAAAAACACAAGAAAGGCAATAAAATACCAGAGATGTAAGAAAAAAAACATAAAAAGCAAATAAACCGAATATCAATAAAAAACGAACAAACCAAAAACAAAATAACAATAACAAAAATTAAGAAAATAATGAAAGAAAGCAGCCAAAGTGAACAAAAAAACGTGAAAAATAAATAAAAATCTTAAATAAATAAATAATTAAGAAATAAATAATTAGGAAATAAAGAATAAATAAATAAAGAAACACGCAAATCTTAAAAAAATTGTGACGAATTCAAAATAGAAAACCGTTCGGCAAGAATAAAAATGTTTTTAAAAAATGTCCTGGAACCTGGTAAAGATATGGGGCAATGGCTTTATCAGTCTTCCGTGAAAAACATCATTGAAGGCAAAGGATAATTCGACAGGATAATTGGTTGGAACTGGATGAGTAAGGTTCTTAAGGTTGTTTTTTTTTTTCAAAATAAAAACCTTGGCAGAGTAGCTTTGTTGGGTACTTAGACCACCGATTTCACATTTTGTTTAAAGAATAGTCTAAACACGAACAAGTTTTTTCATCGAGGCAAATATTCCTGAATGATTTAGAAGCAACAATTAGAGCATGGTTAACACGTAAGGTTTTTAGTAAATTGATTTGAAGAAGATTTTAGGAAATTGACTAAAAATTTAGCAAGTGGTAGAGTTCGAAAATTCAAAGAGATCTAATAACAGTTTCATGAAATTAGCGCGAGAGAGAGGCAGAAGACAAAGAGTTACTACTACAAAAACAATGTTACTACAGCCAAACTGACGGTGACTGAGATGGACCCAAGCAACAAAAATGAGGAAAATAGAAAAAAAATTGAAATGGTTGACCGTTTTATTGTTGCACGTCCGAACCTGCAATTAAGCCTACCCTACCCAGGCGGCCCTCTATTAGGCTAGGAGCTCAACATTAACATGAGGCAAACCCTATGTTACTCCGGTCTGCCAATTTGTCCTGAGGAGCTATAACTCTCAACTCTGCGATGCTCCCACTATGGAGCCTTCCTCAAAAGCAATGCTGAACTCCTTGCCATCCATGCTGTCATGGGGGTTGTCTGCCTTAGACAACCCCTTAGATTTTGAGGTTGGGATACTTTTTTTATACGCTAAGTGCCCATATAGGATTCATCAAAAAAGTATTATTATTTTAACTGCGAAAAGCAGTCAGCGTTTTCATTTTCGTCATTTCATCATTTCTTCTTTTTATCGTTACATAAAAATACTACCAGTCCACAAACTATAATTAGTCTCCGTCGATCGTTGCTCGAAAATTCAATTCTCTCAAACACTGTACGTGTCTTACAATTGCAACCAACAAATCACTTCTGGTTATTTCATTTTAACCTGCAATATCTGCACGTTCACATTCTCCAATTTTCCAACTTCAGTCAAATCGAGCATTTTATCGAATCGAGACGCAATGCAATGTTACACAAGTCCGCGATACAAAAACCATCTTTACAAGTCTCGATTTGCCTTTGGCGCAATTAAACACTAAATCTTGCACGTAAAGTATCAATTAAATACAATTATTCCTCGATTGCAATAAATTTCCCTATAAATCAAAACGTACTTTGCATCGAAGAGAAATCAAGCGAATATGGTTGTGTATGCAGTGGTAGTGTGATGGAGATTGGTTTATGGACGTGTTGATGCCATTGCAGATTATACACTTTGTTTGCGGTAGCATTTGAATATGAAATCGAAATTGCGCTAAATGGGGAAGTGCAGAATAGCAAAATTATTTCATAATTAGTACTTGGTCGTAACGGAAACGTTCGTTCGATGGGAATTCGTTTTCAATGCATGCATGATTTATAGGGGAAATTATAGTAGAATGTGATTGTAAATGCATTTTTAATGATTTCATTGATGTTGTGACGTTTTGAAGTGTGATTGAAAGTTAAATTTAATTGAACGTTTTATGTGAACTGAGGAATTTTCGCACGGGAAATAACTAGGCATCTTACGAAATTTGAAATATTTACAAGCAAGTTAGTATTGCCCACTGAAAAATTGAAAATGTCCTACAAGTAGACTGAAAAAAAACTACAAAAAATTTACTCCTTTCTTATATTCAGAGTAAAAAGTCATTCTCAAATCTATGTTTCACCAAACTATACATCAGGCCTACATTTTTATCTTCAGGAGTGCGGAACGAAATGCTTTGAGTTTTTATGCATATGCAGAAGGACACTTTCCGAATATGTGATGGAACTCACGTAGGTCGTTTTAATGCAATGTGATGTGACGAAAATCTTTCAAGGGTGCATGCAGGCATAGTGTTCAATAACGGAAAAATAACGTGCGCTTGATCGATCTGAGTCCCTGTGAAATGAGTCCCAGCTGAACATGTGAATACCACCCAAGAGACAGAAAGTGGACAAAAGTTACGTGAATAACATCGTTAATACAAAACACTTTACCGCTTCCGGTAATGGTTTTACTGGTCCAAAATGGCGTCACAAATAAAAGAATACGTAGGATCATGCCAATTTTGTCAAACCACCAAAGCACCTTCACACACACTTCGGCCGCCAATGATATCGCCGTCCGTTCCCGAACGCATATTCCAGCGTCTATATGTGGACATTATAGGTCCATTCATCCTATCAGGGTTCCCCTTCGTAGAACCTTTGCGTAACTTTACAGCGAAAACAGTGGTAGACATTCTTAAAAAACGTGTATTTTACTTGGTTGGGTTTCCGGAAGTCATAGTTACCGACAATGGCGTCCAATTTCGATCCAATGAATTTCGAGAACTCGTCGAAACCACATATTAACTGCAGTTTATTCTGTTTTCTAATTGCAGTCCTCAGAGCATATGTCCATCCTTCCCAACACAATTGGGATGATAAACTTTCACTGAAAAAACACATAGCGCCAGACGCCATAGTTCATAGACTTCTGGCGCCATGTACATAGCCGATTTCGGGATTGTGATAAAATATAGCGCCACACGCCATAGTACATGGCAAAAAATACATAGGAGAAGACGCTATGCTTATAGCCCTCCACGCCATGTACTATAGTCCTTCACGCCATGTAATATAGTTATCCATGCCATGCGCTATAGTCCTCCATCCCATGTAGATGGCGTGGAGGACTATAGCGCATAGCGTGGAGGACTATAAACATAGCGTCTGCTCCTATGTATTATTCGCTTTGTACTATGGCGTATGGCGCTATATTTTATCACAATCCCGAAATCGACTATGTACATGGCGCCAGAAGTCTATAAACTATGGCGTCCGGCGCTATGTGTTATTTCAGTGAATCGCTTCCCGCAAAATCTATTATTTCCTTGTTCTTTAAGGTTCAAAGAAACGTTTTTTTGACCAAGCCCACATAAACGTTTACGCTGAAAGCGGTGCATTTGATTTCCCTTAAGACATAACGTATCATTATCCTTTGTGGAGGACTATATTACATGCTATATGAAAGGGGGAAGGTTTTGGGCCAGTTCAAGGGGGGGAGGAATTTAAAATAGATTACCTAAAACTATTTCTTTGCGTGAATTTGGACTTATGAGCTGAGCCTTCTTTGGCTTATAGCTCGAAGTTCTTACCTTGCATTGAATGAGTTATAATGAAGATCAATTGTACTAAGCTTTATTAATTGCTTTGTATACATATCTGTTTGTGGAATGATAGAAGTCAAGAAGTAGGTCGGTTAGTTTGTTGCGAAGCTCTCAAGGAATGAGTAAAGTTAGAAGTACAAAAATACTTTGGATCCGATGAACAAAAAACAAACAAACAAGTTCACTAGGAACTACATGTATGGTGAAAGAGAAGCTCATTGCCTATCAGCTATTCATGAGGTCAAGGTATTATCGTTAAGATCCAGGTCTTGAATAAAGTGATTGAATGATAGGATTTGGGTGCCCTGAAGCACGAATCATAGCACTGTTACATAACTGGAGCAGATGAGAGGGAAGAGGCTTAATTTTGAATTTTTGATAGAGGACACTATTCCTATAATAGTGGCTATTGGGTTTGAAGTGAAGAGAAGTGACTTGTCGGAGGATACGGCGTTCAAAACGGGCCAGTTTCTCGAGTTGACTTGAGGATGCTGAATGCCAGATACGGGCACCGTAGATAAGCATTGGTCTAATTAGTTGTCTATATGCTATGCTTTTAGCTCTAGAAGATTTAATGGAATTTTGCTTGAAAATACAGCCTATGAGATATGCTATAGCAGCTTTGTTAAGACTTGCTTGAAAATGGATTACATGCTATATTACATAACTTGCTGACATTTATACGTCCCGTCACACAGTATGGCTGCGAGTTATAATTGGAATTATCTTACATTATGAAAGAAAGAAATTGTCAGCTAGATTCTTGCTTAAGCTAATTCTTTAACTAACCTCCCAGATGTCCTTTGGTTAGATTGCAAATTGAAAAGAATTTTTTTATTACAGTAAAATAGAAGCTCGACTTCAAAACAGAGCACTTACCTCAATTCATGCGAATCGGTATCACAACTGAAGCCATATTACATGGCTTATGGTACTATGTAATATAGCGTATGGGGCCATAATTTCTGCGCCATGTAATTATGGCGCTGGGAGCCATACTGCATAGCTCAGGGTACTATGTACATTGCATGTGGGACCATAAATGCTGCGCCATGTCACATAGGACAACGCGCTATGTAGATTCTGACATTATGGCGCTGGGACCATATTGCATAGATCAGAGTACTATGTACATAGCGTATAGGACCATAAATAATGCGCTATGTTACATAGCTCTGGGCGCCAAGTGGATTTTTTTCAGTGGAGGAACTTAAATATTCACTCAACAATTTCTTCGATACCAGATCGGGCGACTTTTGTTGGAACGGTATCAACAAATTGGTCGAAAGGTGGGAACAGATCATAAACAGCAACGGCGAATACATTATTGATTAATTTTAACTATTGTTTTTTGTACAAATAAAATTCTTTGACAAGCACACTACGAACTTATTCCTCAACCCAAGGCATAACGTATTCGGCCATAATTGGCACGCTATGCTATATAGAAGGATGCACCACTTAGATTTCATCAAGTGCTATACTAAGGCGTTGGAAGCAATATTTTAGAGCTCAGATTACCACAAATACTACGCTAAGTTACATAGGAGTACCCTCAGTAAGAATTTTCTGTATCTTCGGCTCAAAACTACTTTGAGTGTTCATTTTTATAACCGGAAGGTCCAATACATTGGCGGAGTTTGATTCTAGCGATTGTTATCGGAAGGATCGGAAGGACAACTAACGTTACTAATGCACATTTCCTTACTTTTCTGGATTCAAAAAAACCCAGCGGTGCTAATTTTTAAAACCTGATCCTAATTCATGTATGTGTTCTTAAATTGCTGATATTTTTTTTCGAGAACGACTTTTTCCAAAATCAACTAATTTTCGGCAATGCTAAGATTAAAAACAATGTTTCTAGTACATTCCTAGCCCATATGTTGCATTGCAGTCACATTTCATTCGAACTTCTCCAAATAAACCGAATTATCTGCTCTGTTACTCTAACTCCAAGCCAGCTCTCCTCAAGGACCTACATAGTTCCATAATTTTTTTTCCGCTAACATTCAACTCTGCCTCTTTTTCGAAAACAAAATAGATCGCAGTAATCATTTGTTCAAACAATTCAATCACTGCTAACCACAACCAAATAGACATCAATCCAAGCAACTTAAAACTTGACTGAAATGAATGTATAATTTATGAGCACTTCAAGGACGATGATATCGACGAACAAGTCAGCGAACGAACCAGCTTTGTAGACGTTGTTGTATGTATGTATGTATGTGGTAGCATTCAACCGATACCGTGATCATCGGCAACAAACAGGCGAATCCAGAGTACATAGTTGAATAAATAATTGCTTTCGATTTCATTACGAACAACACGCTTGATGAAGAAGACAACTACCATTTCAACGGTCACATAGATAAACGAGCATGAAATTATTCAGAATTTGTACAATTCTCTGAATACGTACTACATTATTGTAGTAGAACTTTGCTGCTATAGGGTTTCCTCCGCGGGCTTTTGTTGTTATTGTCTACCTACTGAAGAACACAGGTTGCGTGCATGAAAACTGAGCTGATATAACATGTAGACGAACTAATTAGCAATGAATGGATCATTTAGAAGGAAAATAACTGTGGGAAAATGCGGTAAAGTTTTCAAGGTTAAAAGCGAATGTTTATCGAGTGAGAATTACTGCAAGTGGATATTATTGTGGTGGTTTCGGGACTTGGATGGAATTTTTGATTCAGGGCTAACTAGCTGGTCCAAGAAGTGAATGCAGACAGTATTCTATTAATAATTTTTGACGTTTATTGTTTTAAACTCAATTATTTTTGTCTGTTATATATTGCTCACATTTTTTTTGTGCCGGGTGAGTTCAAATTAAACGCAACATCTATGAGTGTCCTTCTGATGTACTTCACGAAAGATTTAGCCTTCAAATAGCTCGAGAAAAACGAAAGAACAGTCTACTGATTATATTTAATATTTTTATTTATTATATTTATTTATTTATTTGGTGCGTATTCAATACAACACGCAAACTGCCAAATTAAAGATTGGATGCAATGAACAAAATAAAATAGCAAGAACTATAAATATATGAATATATAAATATAAGTATATAAAATAATTAAAGTTAGAATAAAATAAAGTAAAATTAAAAGTAAAAAAAAATCCATTACAAACACAAATAATCAATTCAACAATTAGCCCAATAATAGATAGGATACAATGAAAAATAGTAAGAAGTAAATGAGTAATTATAAATATAAGAATATAAAGTGGTAAATCAAATAAATTAAAAGTAAGTAGGACAATAAAAAAGATTCCATTAAAATTAATTAGAAACAAAAAAAAACAAACAAGAAAAAACCAAAACCTAATTAGAAGTTGAAGAGCAAACATATATATAAGTGTATATAAAAATAAAAACATACAAAAAAATCTTGAAGTATTAAATAATAAAATAAAATTAAGTAGAGCAAAAAAGAAAAGAAAGGATCCATTATAAACAAAAATAGAAAATAAAATTAATTAATTAGAATCGAAAATTCTACAACGAGCCATATTTTCGAAAATGGTAATAGATTGTGGAAGATCACCAAGTTGAAGACTATATTGTGAGGGCGTAGGAGTCGCAAAACGGGCCTTATGATCGTACTGACGTACGAGCATAAGGCACTTCAAATAGAATGGAGGAGCTGATTGGCCTTACGAATTCCCACTCAATGAACCAAAATGCTAAAGAGGACGATAGGTAGCCGCGACAGATTTTGAATAGGAACCTCTCATCCAAGTAAACTCTGCGCTGCTCAATGGGAGGAATGTTAAGAAGAGATAGACGTTTCCTATAGGGTAAATACGGTCGACTATATTTAAGAAGTAAAGTACGTGTAAACCTGCGCTGAGCTGATTCGACTCCGTCAGCGAGATATTAGAAACGAGGACACCACACTTGACTGCAGTATGCAAGTACAGAACGGACTAGGGTAATAAACAGGTGGACACAAGTAGAAATACTAAATGAATTGTGGCAGGAACGAACCACGAAGCCAGCAATCTGAAAAGCTTTGCTAGTGACAGTAAGGACAAGAATGTGGAATTTCATTTTGCGATCAAATGTGACCCCAAGATCTGAGAAATGATCGACACAAGAAAGGATAGTGCCATCAATAGCATAAGGAAAGACATGAAAGTGAAGCTTAAGGCAAAAAATTCGAGTTTCTTTTTTTTACATAAATAGGTCATCTAAATAATAAACGTACTGAAGGACTTCTGTATGGGCCTGGAATCGCTGATTAGTTGCTAGGTTGCTGTAATCATAGAGTTTCTGTGGGTCAAAACTACGCATTTTTCTCGAAAAGTTCTCAACCGATTCTTATGAAACATGGCACACGTTTTTGCTATAGTATAAGCTTCTAGTTGACCCAAAAACTGTCGAAAAAAAGGATCGAAAATCGTACTTTTTTTTATGAGGCGTGCGTGCTGATTCACGATTTTTTGACTTTTTCTTTTTTCTTGGTTCAACTAGAAGATACATGTTTAATAAACACACTCCAATCCATTTTTTTGTTGTTTAAAACTGCTGTAACTGATGCTTAAAATCCCGCCGATTGATGGTTTTCACTGCGAGGGTCTCAGGAGATTGGTTACTGCGGCGGCCATTTTGAAAAAAAAAATCACATTCTTGTATTTTATTAACCATGATCATCTTCAAAACGATTCATTTATTCCTTCTATTTTAAATAAGCCTCTGAAAAACGGTCTGAATTCAGGCGTTTACATGTATCGCCGGCCTTAAGGGGAAAGGACAGAGAAAAACACATTTGGAAACATTAAGGGACAAACAGTTCATGTTACACCAACCAGAGAGAGCATACAAATCATCCTGAAGAAGCAGAGAGTCAGCAGCATTTTTGATCACTCGGCAGATTTTTAAATCATCTGCATATAAAAGACATGAAGACTTAGAAACCGTGGGAAGGTCATTGATAAATAGATTGAACAAAAGTGGTCCTAAGATGGAACCTTGATGAACACCAGAAGAAGGGGAGAAAAGTGATGACGACCAGCCAAAGAGAGAGACAACACAAGAGCGATAAGTGAAAAAGGAAGAGATTCAGGAAAGCAAAGATTCACGAATGCCATAATGCTTCAGTTTGATAAGAAGTAGCGTATGATTAACAGTGTCAAAAGCTTTGGCAAAATCAGTATAAATGAGATCAACTTGATTGTTGCTGTCAATTGCAGAAGCGATAACATGAGTAAACTCAACAAGGTTCGTAGAGGAACACCGGCCTTTTACAAAGCCATGTTGTTGCGCTGCAAAGACACAGTAGAGGGTATCATAGATACGATTGCAAACAAAGCGTTTCAAAATTTTGGAAAGGCAAAGAAGAATGGAGATAGGGCGATAGTTAGAGGCCAGGTTCCGATCACCCGATTTGAAAGTGGGAAGAAAGTTAGAGAGCGTCCAAGAGGACGGAAATTTACCAGCACAGAGACTGACATTGAATAAGATGACTAAAGGGACACAAAGGGAAGACGCAAGATTTTTTACGAAAAAAATGGGAATTCCATCCGGATACGGGGAACAGTTAGAGTCAAGTGAAGACAAAAGCAATTCAACCTCTACGAGGCTAGTTAGGACTGAGGAGAGACTAGTAGGGAAATCAAAGGAAAAGCAGTCAGTAGCAGGAATCGAAGAAAACAAAACAAGAAAAAAACATAGCAAAGAGATTGCAAATGTCAAGAGGTTTTGAAGCAGTAAAGTCATTAAACACTAGAGAGTCAGGCAGAGAGGAGGAAGCTTTTAAGGAGCGGACAAAAGACCAGAAACATTTAGGGTTATTCTAGACAAGGAACAGCTGAGTAGTGCTAATCTAATTTCTTTCATGGCAGAGGAAAGTAAACGGGAGAAGATAGCATAATCTTCATCAGACCGAGAATACAAAAATTTCAAACGCACTGAATTTTTATCTCTGAGGGCATACTTTACCCTCGCGATAAACCAAGGGGGGTAACGGGGGTAACGTGAACTGAAAACAGGAGTATAGACGAGATCAACTCAGTAAGAATAACCATAAAATTTAGAAACAGCAGAGTCAATATCAAGACAACGGAAGCAATTAAACCAATCAATTAAATTCAAATCATTAGACAAGCGGCCTAAATTGGTTTTTTTTAAAGTTAAACCGACGCACAGTGGACGATTTATTACGATTCGAAAAGTTGGTAGACAAATTAATAGAAAGGGGGGGGGGGGGGGGGTAATGACGAGGGTCAGGATATTTATTTATTTATTTCAACCAAACAAGGCGTACAAAAAAACACTTAAAATTAATCTGTAACAATTTATATAAATTTGTACAATCCAGAATAATGAAAGAATTTTAAAAATATAACCATCTTTGGTAGGGAATTCGATAGGGCATTCATGACGTGAACACCTTAGTCAGAGCAGTTTTAAACCTAGGTCGTGAAATGGTTGGGGAATAGTGTTGCAACATCTATTGATTGGCTCATTGTTGGCGTAAACTGTGTGGTGTCGGTATTCATTTAGTAAACGTGTGTTCCTCGTCTGCCTTACTGATTCGTTGGACAGTCGTTATTGGATAGGGACACAACATTGATCAAGCCCCTAATATCATCAAAAGTAAAGCAGGAGCATATGACTATCCTCCGCGAAGATAGACTTGATAGATTTAGGAGACTTAGCCTGTATCTGTATGAAGGTAGATTATCAAATTCGTAAGGATTATACAGATCTCGCAACGCAAAAAGCCAGAACTGCTTCTGCACCGATTCGAGCCAATCGCTATGGACATCAAAGGTAGGGTGCCAGACAATACATGCATATTCGAGCAATGGCCAAACTAGAGCTATGTATAAAGACTTCGTGACCCATAGGTTTTTGAATTCCTTCGCACGTCTTTTGATGAATCCAAGCTGCTTATTAGTCTTGCTTAAGACTTTGTCATAATGTAAATTAAAACGCAGCTTTTTATCCAAAGTAACCCCGAGGTCGATGACATTGTCAACATTATTGATTGTAACATTATTGAGGCGGTAATCAAAATTTATATTACTGGTTTTGCGGGAAAAACTGATGACTTGACACTTACTGACATTAATGTCGAGATTATTTTGTTTGCACCACTGCTCAAGAGATCATCTGCATAAAAAGGTGAGGGATGTCTGCTAAAACTTCAGAAAGATCCGATACGAAAATATTGAACAAAAGCGGCCCCAAGTGACTACCTTGTGGTACACTTGATAAAACTTCGATTTTTTTGAGTAGGATACCCTGAAACTTAACGTACTGCGTCCTATTTCGAAGATAAGAGTATAACCAGTTTAATAAGAGACTCGAGATACCAAATTTCTGCAGTTTGATTCGAACAATATCATGATCAACACTGAAGTCTGTGTAGATGGTATCAATTTGATGCCCTTTTTCCATGCCACAGAGAACATCTGAGACGAGAATCACGAGATTGGTAGAAGTTGACCTGCCTTTTCTAAAACCATGGTGTTGTTCATTTAGAAGAGGTTCTATTAGAGTAGTGAGCTTATCACAGACAATTTATTGCAATACCTCTGTAATTATCAGTTGACCGCCTATCACCACATTTAAAAATCGGAGTCAGATGGGATGATTTTCAGAAGGAGGGGAAAACCCTACAAGAAAGTGATTTGTTGAAAATTGAATACACTGGTAAGATAAGCGACTCCATGCATTCGAGTATAAAACTAGGAGGTAGCAAATCAGGACCAGGACCCTTGTTGACATTAAGATCTTTGATGGTCTTTGCAATCTCCTCTCTAGTTAAATACATTTCACAGATGATATTTGGTGGGAATGTTTGAGAGAACTGAATGTTAGATATGGATGTACATGAACAAAAAAACTTCCTGGAAATGGTCAGCGAACAGGTCACAGACTTCGTGAGGGCATGACGAACAAAAGTTCTTTTAGTACATTGAAGTAGGGTAGCCAACTTTGGGCTTTGGTGTTCACGTAATCAAAAAAACTTTTTAGGATCATGAATTATATTTTCGCCCATGATATTAACATAGCGCTTATACGCTTCACGGGATTTTGTCAGGAATTCTTGAACTAATTCATTAAGTTTATCCTTGATATCATCTCTGACATCAGTGCTGGTTGTAATTACTTTGTAAAGCTAATTATATATGTAAGCGAGAGTAATAAACTGGTCCACCAATTGCTAATGTTCAGTTTAGTATTTTTTTTTTAAATTTTCATTCAAAAAAAAAAAATACTTCGACCGAAAAAAAACATATGAGGAAAATAACCCTACTATTAAAATCATCGACAAATTTGTAATGTGCAAACAGCTTTATAAACAAATCAAGCATAAAAGCTTAACGAAACTCATTACACACGTTCCGATCGAAATTGATCAATGCCGTGTGCGCTACACGCACTGTTCTCTTGGCCAATATTTTCGTCGTTTTTCAATCATTTGTTGTCTTGACCAATTCCGCTTGATACGCTTCAAATTGCCTTGAACCCATATAACGAAACGAGTGCATGCCTAAGGGGCTTTATTATAGGCGATTCCGATAGATTTTGGAAGGTGGAATTCTCGTTTTCATTGTCGATTATTTTATACGCTTCAGCTTCAAGAGAAACTAGTATTTTATTTTTGGATGGTGCCATTGTTTCTGTTTGTTGAAAGAAATCGTGCTTGATTTAGTAAAACAATGGCATCGAATGTAATTAATGTTTTTTTTCGGTCTTTTGGCTTTCGACCTTGTATGTGGACTCACGTTTCGCTACAAGCGTTTTTTCGGAGGTTGTTTTTTGTTCAAAAATCGGAAACAGCTTAAACACTTTGAAAGAAACCAACGGTTTGTAATTCGAAGTCAACAAATCACCCTTTCACAAAATAATGATCCTTTAAGTTTTACGTCTTTTCTTCAACCTGGCGTCAATTTACAAACACCATGCCATTTATGTCGGTCATTATCGTAGCAATTTTATTGAATTACAACAAGACCAACTTGTTTCGTAACCGGCTTGCGAGTGCTGATGGCCGCCCAAAAATCAATTCCCCTGCTCGGAAGTACTGAGTGAATGCCACGTCTGGTGCAAAAGTACGATACGAATGTCTTGTGCGACTCGTCAATCTACTTCTTTTAAGACGGCATAAGACTTTGGTCTTTTTATATGATTTTAACGGCACCGATAAACCCGACCGGCCAACAATAAATAAAAATCAAGCAAACAACCACTATGCAACATCATATCCTGAATGGCAGCGGCGCTGACAGTCCCCAAAAACCCAATCATGCAGCCAAGTGAGCAGGCTTTATGGACATTCAATTCAGGGCTTAATTCGATTTTTCCATAACAAAAATTTTTGTGGTTGATGCGTGTTGCTTGTACATGACCAATTTTCAATTTGATCAAAGTCACGCATCGAATTGCGTGCGTGTTGCGTTTTGACCGTTGGTGGTCTTTTTGCTATTCTCGTCTTGATGGAGAGGATGTTGTTTGTTTGGTATGCAATGGAATAAGATGAGGTTTAAAATTCGATACTTGGTTTAATAATTTCAGAAGAAAAAAAAATGGAGCTGAGATGGTGTCATAAAAGATACAAATATAAAAACGACAATTACTGAAAACTGTAGGGATTCTCTGCCAATGGTGTGTATATTGTTTATAATTTGCCAAATTGAAGTTAGAATTCTCTCCTAATTAGACTTTCTTTTAGTGTTTACGCACCGAACACGAACGGATTCTCAAACACTAACCAAACACTAGCCTTGAAGTAAAGTACCACTACAATTTTTATAGGAGTTAGTCTAGGGGTTGAAGTTAGAATAAATTTCATTCACAATTAATGTAGGTATACGACTGTTAAATGATACGACTACATACACGACTCATTTTACGCCTGATTTAACAGATGCACCTAAGTTATAGCACAGCTAGGTTATAGCTCGAAGCTCAATCTGTGATCATGGCTGGATTTGAACCATAGACCACACACGCTAGATTCCAATGCTCTACCCACTCGGCTGGTCATTTTTATTTTTTTAAAAATTTTAAAAAATTTAAGAAATTTTTATTTTTTTTATTTTAATAGATTTTTTCAAATTTTAATTCATGTTTAATTATTATTTTTAATTTTTTTGATTGCTCTAGGTAAATTTTTTCGAGCTACGTTTCTTACTTTTGATGTTTCTTAAGCATGAACATCGTGATGGACAGAATAACGAGAATAATATTAATGTAAAATCATATTCGTAAATAAAATATTGATTCTGTGTTACTTATCTTAATTATTATTTTTTGACTTTATTCTCAATTTTTTTGTTTTTTAAATTTTTCTTTTCTTTTTTACTTAATTTTTATCAAGTTTTATTTTTATCAAGTTTTATTTTTATCAAGTTTTATTTTATGCAAATTTTTATTTTCGTAAGCTACAGTGCCGTGCAAAACATTAGCAACGCATGGTTTGAGATAATGAAAATACAAAAAAATGGAAGAAACTATTTATTTTCAGATTTTCGTTTTCTTTATTCTTGTCAAGCACATTGAGGTTAAATAAATAAAAACAAAAGACATTTTTTTCTACTACCAAAACTATAATATTTTTGAAAATGTTATGCTCCATTTATTTTGCGCGCGTGCAAAACAACAGCAACGCTTGTGTCAACTTTGATAAAATAACGGTAAATATAAGTTGGTTCAAATTTGTTAAGTTTACATGGTAGTCCGCGATGAGAATTAACCAAATTAGTTTAGTTTGGTACCACTCGTAAGTAATTGGTCAGATTTTGCAAATCGTTTAAAATATGGCACCTACGAAATATAGTAGTGAGTTTAAATTAAAACTAGTTCAAGAAGTATAGGCTGGAAATACGCAATTCAGCATTGCAAAGAAATATGGCATTAGCAGATCAATCGTAAGACGAATACTTGCGAAATTTTGGGAAACGGCACACAAAGACGATACATACAGGCGGTCGACCCAGAGCAACAACAGAAAGGGAAGATCGGAAAATCCTTTCCATAATCAGGAATGACCCATTCACACCCGCACCGGAAATTATCAGGACCTTGAATCTAACAGTTGATCCCAGCACTGTACGAAGGCGAGCTATACAGAGTAATTTACGAAGTTATCGTCCTGCAAAAAAGCATTGATTGACAAAGAAACATGCCAAAAACAGATAAATTTACCAGCTTATTTCATGGCCTATGTTATTATGAGACATAGACTTTTCACATTAAAATTTGCTTTGGATCACGTTAATTGGTCGATTGCGAAGTAGAGAACTGTTCTGTTTAGTGATTAGAGCAAATTTAACCTGTTCAATTGCGATGGAATTCGTTTTGTTCGAAGACCAAAAGGAAAACGACTTGACCGACGACATTGCATACCTACAGTCAAACACGGAGGGAGCAGCGTTATGGTGTGAGGTTGCTTTTCGGCTAGTGGAGTTGGTCCTTTTTATGAAATCAACGGTATAATGGATCGCTTCAAATATAAAAATATTCTAGAGACGATTATGGTATCATACGCTGAGGAAGAAATGCCACTTCGATGGGGGTTTCAACAGGATAACGATCCGAAACACACTTCGAAGGTGGTAAAAGAATGATTCCAGTTAAATGGGATTCAATTCATGGTTTGGCCGGTCCAATCGCCTGATTTGAGCTCTATTGAAAATCACTGGGATATTTTGAAGAGAAAAATTAGTGGAAGGAAATTTGGTAATAAGGCGTCATTAATGGAAGTCCTTAAAAGTGAATGGGAAAGTATTTCCCCTGACATAGTTGACAGATTAATTAAATCTATGTCAGACCGTTGCGCTGAAGTCATTAAACGTAATGGATACTACACAAAATATTAAAATATTTAAAAAAAATACTGAATTATTTATTTAACCTTACCTTAACCTTACTTGACAAAAATAAAGAGAAAAAAATCTGAAAATAAAAAGTTTCTTCAATTTTGTTGCATTTTATATTATCTCACACCATGCGTTGCTAATGTTTTGCACGGCACTGTATATATCGTGTTTTGTCTAATATGATATTTGTCTACTTTGAAATATCATTCTTGATTGTGCCTTTTCTAGTCAGTTTTTTTTTATATTATATTTATATTATTTTTTATATCAATCTTAACAATAATGCATTTATAAATACACTTGAATAAAAATACTTCAACAGTGAATTCGCGTCCTTGACAATTAACGTCTCTAATGAGCTTGATGTGGATACGCTACGCACTATTGATATTTATAAAGCCCATGAAACAGCAAATTCGTATTAATCTTGCTCAACCAAACCATAAAAACAAAACTTCGATGTGCTATATTATTATTTCAGAATATCGACAAACTGGCAAAAAACCAAAGTTTTGTTGTTACGGGAGCTGCACAAAACTAATTAGCATAGAACTCGAATCAAAAAAAACACATTTCAAAACCGGATGCTCCAAGACTTTGCATTTAAACTTAAAACAACAATCTCATATGGAAATCGATCAGATTAAAAGATTGAAATGAAATCAATGATTATGATGATCATGATCAACAGAATTTTATATTTATTCAAAATAAAATAATCTGCAAATAAATGAAAATCAAGTTTTGACACCTTCCAGTATCGATTCGAATGATTGGCTTAGGCTGATTAAAGGTAATTAGTATTCTTAACTGCCGGAGAGAATGAATTTATAACTGACTTTATATATTTGTAGACTTAAGATGAAACATGATAATTCTGGAGATTCAAGTGAAAATATATATTTATGTGAGAGGGGAACAGGGATTATAGTGCAAATGATTACGAAACTGATTTGTATAACATTTACATACAGTGGCTCAATTAAGTAATCGGACAGTACCGCGGTGTGAAGATTTTTGTCTGTAACTTTATGAAAAATCAATTTAGGAAAATATGAAACGCATATATATATACTAAGTAACAATAGTTTATTAAATAAGAAAAAAATAAATTTATATTTTGTTTACAAAAAAAAGTATAAGAAAAAATTCAAAATATATGATTGTTAAATTCCAATTAAATATTCGGACACTTCAAATAATGATAGTAAATTAAGTATAAACAAGTTTTTTTTCTTATTTTCGTATTTTGTTGGAAAACCTTTAGTTTTCCGAATGGCTTCCAGTCTTTTTGGAATGATTCCATCAATGACCTGCAATAAGAGGGATCGATTTTTTTCCATTCGTCCTCCAGAGCCACTTTAAGCTCGGCCTTACCCGCGATTTCAATTTGTTTTCTAAATAGGACCACAAATGTTCGATTACATTTATATCCGGAGATTGTGGGGGCGTTTCCATCACGTGAGGGCAATTATACAATAGCCACATTTATGTCAATTGGGCAATTATACAATAGCTTTGTGTTTTGGGTCATTGTCTTGATAGAATGAAAATGTCTCAGAAATGCCCAATTTATTTCACTTTCTTTCAGATTTTCTTTTAAAATGGATATGTACTTGTGTTGGTCCATTATGCCATCTATAAAAACTACTGGTCCAGAGGCAGCCATACAGCCCCAAACCATCAATGATCCAGCTCCATGTTTTACGGTCGGTTGAATGTTAACAGGTTTAAACTCCTCATTTGGTGATCTCCACACTTGTTTGTCCATCTGACCCGAAAACATTAAATTTGCTCTAGTCAGTAAATAAGTAAGGTTAGGTTTAGTCGAAATTGCTGCCGATCGCCTGAAACCTGGCGACCGACACACATAGGCACAAGAGAGGCCCGTTGTGATGCCATAATAAGTTTAGTGACTCTCTCCTACTCACTAAAATCAGGAAACCATTTGCTTCCTTTGACAAACTGGACTATCGCCTTTAAATTGACCAGAGACAGTTCCGTCAGGTTTGCGAGAAAGGGTGCACCAAGTGCCGCCAACCTTCTCCTTGCCAACATGGCACATGAGATGGAGTACGGATTCCTTCTACGCACAATCGTTGCGCATGCAACCCTATGAGCCAGTGGCCAGTTAAAACGCCGACAGTGCAAAGCAGAGCGCTTCGAGTTAAGCCTAAAAGCTGCCTGGTGCGATGCGCATCCATGGACAACCAGGACTGCCTTGTTATCGCGCAGGACGACTTCCTAGCGTCCTCAAGATATTTTTGCCTGATGGCCAATTTGACCGAGGTCATCGGTATTCCTATTGAGGAGCAAGAGACCTCTGGTAACAAGGTTCCAAGCCTTGCTAGCTCATCGGCCTCACAGTTGCCCTGAAAACTCCTGAAAATCAATTGAACAACCGAATGTCTCGATATCTCCGTAAGAGATGTACGGCATTCATCAACAATCATGGACATTGTACAAGGACCAGCAAGGGACTTAATAGCCGCTTGGCTATCTGTGAAAATTCTAATATTGACGCCGAATATTCGATTACACAGAAGCCAGTTGATAGCGTCAGTAAATAACACTGTGCTCCAATAGGAAAAGTCACGCGATTTATGCTTTTTAGCGAACTTAAGTCGCGTTTGCTGATTTTTCTTATTTACAAAAGATTTTTTGCGTGGAACTCTGCCGTTAAAATCGACACTCCGTATAACTTTTCTCACAGATTCTGTTCTTGCAGTAATGTGGAGGTAGTTAGACATTTCTGATGTCAATTTTGTCGCACTCAGCTTGGGATTTTTCTTTACTTGCTGGACGATCCACTGTTCATCTGCATCTGAAAATTTTTTCAGCTGTCCGGATCTAGGATTATTTTCAATGCTTTTATTAATTTCAAACCGTTTAATGATGTCATGAACTGTCGAATGGCTTCTACCGATAATTTCCCCAATTTCTCGCACATTCATCCCGTTTTTGTGATGTTTGATGACCAATTTCCGAACTTCGTTAGTAGTTTCTTTATCTCGACGACCCATGCTAGTTTTGTATAAGAATTCACTATAAACATTCCGCAACAAGTGATTTATTCTTTTCGTTTACACTTTGACTATTGTTATTCACACGTAATTTGTTATAATTCGGGGAATTCCCCATCTCAAATGTCAAAAAACCAGTGTTGGCAGGTGTCCGAATATTTAATTGGAATTTAGCAACCACTTATTTTGAATTTTGGCTTATAACTTTTTTGTTGATACAATATAAAGCTATTTTTTCTTAGATTATAAACTAGTGTTAACAAGTAAATGTATATGCATTCCGTTTTCTCCTAAATGGGTTTTATAAAGAGTTACTGACAAAAGTCTTCGTCTCATAGTTCTGTCCGATTACTTAATTGAGCCACTGTATATTCAATTCAATTCAATTCAATTTGATTTATTTCACAAAAACTCTTACATTAAAAAGCTTAGAACTCTAAATTTATTATTGTGTAATAGCCTCCTTATAAGCTAAGCTTGTGGTAGGAGACTTAAACTTTTTCAACTATACTAATATAAATCTATCATAAACTTAATTCATTTGGTTGATTTGTATAAGAGAACGATCGCTAACGTTATACCTTTAGATTTATTCTATTATTTTTATACATAGCTGAATATAGCATAAAATTCCTCATTTGATATAGACTGGAGCCATTTTTTAATGCTATATTTAAAACGTGACAATGAATTTATGTTTCTTAAAACTGTAGGGAGGTCGTTATAGCATTTAGGACCAATGTATGCAACATATTTTTGGATTTGTGTTTTATTACATTGAGGAATAACAATTCTGTTGTGGCTATGTCTAGTATCCTGGTCATGGCAAATCAGATTCTGCCTTTCGTATTTATAAGTGTAGTATAACACAGATTTCACATATAGCTTTTTGACGTCGAATACCTTAGTTAATGTAAAGAGTTCCAATGAGGGAAATTGACGAGGTAATTTATAGATTACTTTTAGTACGTATTTCTGAGTCGTCTTTATATTTGCTAGGTGTGAATTATAGGTTCCACCCCAAACAGTTATGCAGTATTGCAAAGTAGACTGTATCAAAGCAAAGTATACAATTTTCAATTGGTCCTGGGTAAGGATATCACGCAACCAATAGAAAAGATATATACTACGTCTTAGCTTCGCGTTTATCATTTCCGTGTGTTTATTCCATTTGAGATATTTGTCCATAGTTACGCCAAGATATTTGATTTCATCTACAACATGTATTTCTCGACATATATCGCTACATGGTGCATCTTCTTGGCGCCTGCATTTATGGTGATGTAATGTAAATGTATTAGAATCCGGCTGACCGGTTAGTTTCAGCGAAAATGCCATGGCTTTTGTTTTCTGTGCATTCAAACTAAGCTGATGACCACAAAGCCATCTTTGCACTGTGGTCATATTAGATTGTCCTAGCAACCATGTATCCCTCCAACTAGGAGTAGAAATTAACATTACCGTGTCATCTGCAAATGCTATCATTTTAGAATTCTCACCTTCAAGACAATTGAGTAGGTCATTCACATAAATTGTGTATAGGATAGGTGAAAGTACTGTTCCTTGTGGTAGACCAATATCTAAGTTACTATGCCAATCTCCCATCGTGTCATTAACTTTTACCCGCTGTTGGCGTAAGCTTAAGTAAGATCGGAAAAGATTAAGAGGTTTGCCTACAATACCGATTCTTTCCAATTTGGTTAGTAGCAGATCATTGGGTACTGTGTCAAATGCTTTCATTATATCCATAAATATTGCTAAGGGTTTATTGTTCTTATTTATTTCTTCATATAGGAAGTTTGACACATTTATTACAGCATCTTCTGTATTTAGTCCTTCGCGAAATCCGTATTGTTGTTTCGATATTGTTATTTTCTGTGAGGTATCTGGTCACATTGTTTTTAATACAACGCTCAAATATCTTGGCAAAAGTCGACAGGAGTGATATTGGTCGATAATCATACCGACTTCAAAGCGACTATTAATATTCAAATATCGCAGTATATATTTCGCTGTTAAATACTCCACTGAAGAATATTGACCAATTCAATTAATTTGGTTCAATCGAACACAATCACTTAACTTATCTCCGAAGTCCACAACCAATCTCGAAGTCCAGGCACGTTCTCAATTAACCTTGACTTCATGCACACGATCATATGCGCCCCGTACATGTGCTTTTGCTTTGAATTTATCACTCGACTAGCAGTCAGTCAGTCATGCGATTCTACTTAGTTTTTAATTTGTTTATTTTAATGAATACACCCATACTTCCCAGCCAATAAGCTAAATTGCCTTCGTTGCGTACATTAAGATTCGACTGGATTTGCACCCGTGTCCACCAGACCGAATCGCGATCTTTTTCACGTGAGCGCAATAGATAAGTAAGTACTCGTCAATGCGAACAACGATGTACGCAACGCAACGCGGCGTGGACATCAACAGAAGGCACGGCTGCAAGGGCATGGAATGCAATGGCACATATTTCAAAGGCGCGTCTATTTATTCAAACATTCCGTCATATATTCGAACATTACGCATGTAATCTTGGCTCCTTATCTTTTCGCCTTCTTCACATCACTGTGCCGCCATCGTCTTCGTCTTCGTCTTGTCGTGCCAGTCGTCCGCGCCGTCATTATCTCACCTTGTATAAATTATCGATAGATAATGGACTGGCGACTGACTGTGCGAGAATTGAAAACAAAAAAAAAATTATGAGAATTGCGACGATGCGACGAGAACAGACCCAGATCCAGACCGAGTCCAAAAGAATCGAGTCGTCTGATAAGAAACACTTCATAAAATATTCATGCATTCTGCGCGTCCGTTAATAATTCATAGTTCATGCAAGTAATGAATAGCCAGCCGACACAGGCCAGCTTAGTTGGAACTTGCAGTGAAACTCAAGTTGGAGGACGGAGTCGCGGCGGTGAGTCGAAAGTGAAGAAAGACGGACCAGCAACTATCAAAGACTTTGTGTCGCTAGTTTATTCTGTAATTTATGTTCGGAATTTATATTCCATGTAGGGAAGCGACTTGACTGCTGCTTTTTCGAAGGGAACACATCCAGCAATGAAGACTTCAATCTTTGTCATGTCAATGTGAAAACGTGGGGATATCTGTGGAAATATTTAAAGAAAACTATAATAGGTTTTTCATCCGCAAGCAATTAAGGAAGCAAGCATGGCTCTTTCATTATGCGTTGTCGGTGCATGGCGGGTGCTAGTATGTGCTAGCAAGTAGTAGAAGTTTCAAATTGAATAAGACCTTCGAGTATCACACTTCAAGTAAATATTTTAAAATTCGCTTCACATGCGAAAGTGACGCTATAGCCCACTGTTCCGACCCTTGACGTCTTAGGTGTGGTACCCTAACTTAAGTATGTACCCCAATTTATTAAATCAAATAGCAATATGTTTTTTTAGTCTAATGAGATTTCTAGTAATTCCTAGTGATTTTTTTTTCTGGCTTTGAAAAAAATGCAGTTCGCAGACATTGATACTCTGCATACGGCCTAATTGTGTTTCTCTCTTTTTGTTTTGTTCTTTTTTGTTTTTTGATGGAATCTTTATTCTTTGTTTTTCCGTTGAATTTAATTATACATATGTGCCCTATGGTCTTTAAAGCAAAAATTCTAGCAAATACTAGAAGAGAAAATATAAAGTATGAAAAGATGTGAGATAAAAGATAAAAGAAAGTAGGATATTTTACTACTTCGGCTTCAATCCGTCATGTATCTGATCATTTAAAAATCTCTTTTCAAACATATTCTTTTTATTTTCAGGATATCTCTGACTTCTGAGCGGTCAAAATTAGTCTTTTGATAATATATGTAACCTCTTTATTTAGGTTAGGTTAGGATGCAAACTAGATCGCTTTCTTGTGGTGCATTTTGGTAACGCTAAATAATCGAAATTCTCTCTGACGACTGCTTCCGTCTTCGGATTTCTCCAGCCTTACGATTTTGTTCTTATGTGATTGGTTTGGTGGTCGTAGCATTCCTGAAACTAATCATTTGCAGGCGCTATAGCGACGGATTGAAACCCGCTCCGGATTAATACGACCATTTCTGTCCTGTTAAAAACCTGGTTGGCCTCCGAGTACTTTCTCAGTCTCGTCGCCATTAAGTTGATGGTGGAGATTCGGTTGAGGCAGACTCCTGATTAGCACCGATTCGGCTCTAAGGATTTGTCAAAATAAAAGCTTGCACTGCTTGCATAGATAGCCAAAGGAGACTGCACATTCGGCTGGGATAGCGGCTTGGAGTTGGAACCCTCTTGAATGGAAAATAAAAAGCTTAAAATCGTCAGGCGAACGACTGGCAAAAGCCCACCAAGTCCTCTAATGTCGAAGGAGGGTATCAAAGATGGCTTTGCGGTTGGGTGCAGTCAAAGCCTCAGGAAGTAGGGTTCTGACGAATAAGTCAGTTCCACTGGCTGCCCGCACATCCCCTACTCCTACTTCAAGTGGATCAGGGCTTTGAACACCAAGCCTGATCTGGAGACCCAAAAGCTTCAACAGAGCGAGACGGTTACGGCGTATGAGCTGGCCCGACCGTCAACAAGTGCGACGTCCATTGCCACTCCTTCTTCAGGCACTCAATGCTCATCCACCAAATTCTTTCGGACTTACGGAACTAAAATGTCACCTTTGAAAGCTCTGAGGGGGTTAAGAAACATGCCCCCTGATACGTTGTCCGACAAGGACAAAAAGTGCCTTCAATGGGCAACTAAATTTATGGGGAAGCGCTTGTTCCCTCTTAACAATGCAGATCTAGGTCAGAAACGGGTTAGCTGATCCAGAATATCAAAGCAGACAAAAGGCGAAAAGGCCTAAATTAACGACAACTGCTCCGGGTCTAATTTGGCCGTCCAATAAAATGCCAGCAAAGAAGATGAAATCATTTCTGCAGAAAACAGGCTGGTGATAAGAGAGGCTCTGTTCAGAGTCTGCTGCAAATTTCAGGAAGCCAGTTCGAGTCTCCCGCCAGGGGTGAATGATACGGGTTGGTGTAGTTGAGCCAGGTGGGTAGCGTGTGAAATCAGCGCTCAGCTGACTTCTACAAGCAGGCTAGATCCGAACTGGAGGAGCTTTGGCCAAGTGCCCGACTAAACGACGAACCGAAGAACGAGATTCACAGTCGGCACAGATGCAGGACGTAGATTCCCTACTTTCATAATGATCCAGAAAAAGTTCTGGAAATCATCTGACTCTTCAACTCTGATCTACCAACGGAGGACTGGAGCAACAGTGGAAAATCCGCGGTAGGAAGTCTTGACCTTAAATGAGGAGGCACTACTACTTTTAGAGGCCCTCAAGGGCATTATGAAATGCAGGCTTAAGAAATTGTTCCTGCATGTTTATAGGACTGACAATGCTAAGAAATCTGGATCGAAGTATTCTGGGTTCACCAAACACAGTCATCCGACAAAGGAAGGACCACTCTTTCTGCGAGTGCATTTGAGTGGCATTCAGATACGGAGTCACTATCGAATGATGTGGTCCGAGGAGAACCCGTCTAAATCGCTCGACCGGTTTGTTTAGATATCCTCAAAATGAGCGTAAGAGAGGTTCATCCGTCAGTTGCGCAACAAATTGTAATAAAGTTTTTAACGAACAAAAGCGTTAAACCAGCCGAAACTCGTGCACAGTTCGGGGAGAATACACTTTCGTGGTGTGCCGAGTTCAAAGGAGGCCGTGGAAAAGTAGAAAATGTGAGTCACTGAAGACGCCCCCGCTCCAGCATTACGCCTGACAATGTCGCAGCCATAGGGATGATTTGCGATTTACAGCCTCGCGTTGTAGGATGGCTTCATACCACTGTGGTTGAGCTGGTACTACTGTATGGGATAGTGTTTTGGTGGCAAGTTGGTCTGAAGGCCGCTTACAAACGGGTGCTTGAAAAAGTGCAAAGGTTGGCTGTACTTTTGATGACAACGGCTTTCCGAACCAGCTGTTCTAAATGCACTTTTCGTGTTGCTTCATTGGTTTACCCAACTCTCAATAGGCACCTGACTTAAATCAGGGATAAGTGGGTCGTGGAATGATTCACTTCAGAGACCCGGCAACGGTCGTCATTAGATCTGCTAGACTCGACAAGGGTTGTCGTAGGATTACTTTATTTAGCTTGGTATATGGCTTGCATTTATGGTAGGGATGAATGGAATGATAGTGATACCTTTCGAGAGTGGGCTTATTCATATGGTGGCTCTTTTTCAAGCCATGGAATGAATTTTGTGTAATCCAACGAACACGAACAATCGGAGTAAATATATACATTTTAGCAGATAGAAATGCCGCTATCAGCTCTCTTGCTGGTCCTTGTAAAATTTCCAGAATTGTTGTTGAATGTCGTACATCGCTTAAGGAGATGTTGAAACATTCAAGAATGCAGTTGATCTGGGTACCAATACAACTGTGTGGCCGATGAACTGTCAAAACTTGACATCTTGTTACCGGAGGTCTCATGCCCTTACACCGATGTAATCAGTCAAACTAGCTATTAGGCCAAAATAACTCGAGAACGCTAAGAAGTCCTGGGCTGAAGAACCATCCTATGCGATCGCAAGACAATCCTAGGCCTCAATGCTAGCACGTCGCACCAGGTCGCTTTAGAGTATCACATCGGAGCTTTAATGCGCCTATGTTTGTCATTCGGTAGGGCTTTCAAATTGGCAGCCACTTATCCGAAACTCATTATTTAGTCTGGTCTGATTTCGCAGCTACAAAAATTTCCCTACAGAAGAGACTCAGCAACAAAATTTTCTCTAAAATGAATATAATTGAAACTTATTTTACGAGCGCAGGATTTTTTCCTACTTATTTTCTAGTTTTTGCTGCATTTTTATTTGCTGTTTTTTAACCGTGATTTTTGGATAATTTTTTTTCCGTTCAACTATTACTGTTGATTAATTTTTCCTAGTATTTTTTTCCCACATTTTTATAGAATTAATAATTGTACTCTCTCTTTTTAAATTCTTCGATTCCTTGTAATTTATCTTGTTTACTAAAGAACTTATATCCACAAATTATAATATTCTAAGATACAGAAGAGGGCCTTAATGTGACAGCGCATTCCCGGCAGCTCCTAGAGCTCCTATTTTTGATATTTTCCGAAAACGTATTTCGAAGTAAGAAAACAGTGATGGAAAGCAAATAGGATAAAAATTTGGCAGTGTTTTCATGTCGTCTAGAGGTAATCTGAGATTTGTCTAGAGTCAGCCATGGAGCGACAAATTGAAAAACCTTCACAGCAGTTACTGTGAAATGTATTAAAAGTTCAGCAAGATGCATTATCGGTGAGATAGAACTTGTGCAGTACCAATTAGGCAGCCTTTCTTTATTTCATTTCATTATTCCCTGCGCATCATTTATGTTCATTGAGCCGAAAATAAGCCTCAGACTCTAAACCAAAATTGAATTCAGTTACACTTGAATCGCCTGTCAATTATTCTTTGTGAACAGTATATCTTTGGTCTTCTCAACTCAATCCTTTATTACACTTATCTGCATTACAGCACAGTCAATAACGTTTTCTACAACAATTCAGTCGATCAACACAAATCATCGCTCATCGCTCAAAAACCACCTTGACAGCTAAGTACATAATTAATGGGCAATCATCGATATTGAACGGAACCCAAGCTCTTCAGTTCTCGGCCGTTGATCATCATTCTTTGCCTTTTTCAGAGACGAGTGAAATTCCGAATGTAAACAATAAATATTTCTTCATCCAGTGCTAAATTGAGCTGTATAGAGATACACGAAGCGCACCGAATCAACTTAGCACGCAGCAGCAGGTACAAAAGCTTCAGCTTGTGCTGCTGCTAAACCGCACTGTAAATGTCTCGATGATTTTATATTCTGCTTCATGTGTAAATCTGACGAATAATTGATTCACATCGAATCCATACATGTACATACAATCGCAAATTGGTCTTTATATAGTGCGTAAACAGTATTTTTGCTTGTGCCTAGAGCAGTTTTGTTATTTTATCGAGAAGAAACGATTCGCGCTTTGTTCGGACAGTTAAATTCATTCGATTGTTACGAAATAAAAACTGATGAGTACATATTGGCGTGGATCTAGGAATATACGAGTATACGAGGTTGTATGGCGCTGACCACATTAATATTAGATTAGTACGGGGAATTGAAAACAATTGAAATGAATTTTAAACAGATGGGCTGCTAAAATGTTCACCATTGTTTTTTTTTTATCTTAAATGCTTTCTGTTTCTTTTGTTTGCAAAGATTAATTGAAAAGGTAGGGAATCCAAAGTTAAGAGGATCGATTTAGGTTAGATGTTTGAAAATGTCGACATTTAGCGCGAAAAATGTCTAGGATTATCATTGTGTGCAGCTAAAGGTTCAATATTGTTACCAATAGGATGCTCCGAATTTCAATGTCCGATTTTAAAATTTTCAATATGGCGCCATAAATATTTGACAGCTGTCATTAGTGACATTTGAATCATAGGACGATAGTAATGATGCACAATGGAAGTGGTTACAACCAGCCCAATGTGAAATTCTTGTTATAGGACAGGTTGTCAAATGCACCTGAGCTTTTATCATCTTTTTAATTTATCTATAAATAATACAAGAACGAAAGAAAAATACTGAACAAATATTCTTCTCATAATATCTTTCTATTAATTTTCGAATAGATACTACCAAAATGTTGGCACCACCAATATTTCGTAATTATTCAAATCTTCTCATCTGATAAACGACTAACCTTCGTTATCAATAATGCTTCGCGAGTCAACACATGAATTATCCAGATAAGCATGTAATTACTTAATAAAAATGCAAATAACAATCCGAGACTTACCTCACATAGACGATCTCGTTGTTGGAGAACAGGCGTCGCCAACCCGGAGCCAAATTGGCCGCAACTGTAGTCGGTGGTGGTTGTTGTTGTTGCTGCTGCTGCTGTGGTTGGTGTTGCTGTTGGTTGACTTGCTGCAACATTTGATTCGTCTGCTGCTGCTGTTTTGCAATATTTTGGGCTAGCGCATGTTGCTGTTGATGATTAGTAATAATAGCAGCTTGCTGCTGATGTTGTTGTAGCTGTTGTTGTTGTTGTAGCTGTTGTTGTTGTTGTTGAGGTTCGGCGGTGGCATTTACACCACTTACAACGCCTGCAATGGACGCATGTCTCATCGGTTGCGATCCGTTACCGACCCGCGGTATAAATGGATGGCGTTGTTGATGTGGCAATGCTGTCACTTGTTGTGGAATTGATTGATATTGAACGCTGTGATGCTGCGGTCTGATTTGTTGTTGGTGTTGATGCAATAATTGACGTTGTTGTTGGTGATGGTGAAGAATGTGTTGTTGTTGTTGCTGGTGCTGATGATTCTGAGCAATAGTTTGTTGTTGGTGCTGTTGTAAGCCATTCACCACCACTTGCTGATCAACTGTGCCTGACGCCACCGAAACAGCTACAGCTGCCTGTTGAACAGCACCTGCGCTAGCCGCGGCCATTTGATTGTTTGGTTAGTAACGTTTGAGTTCTTTTCTGAAAGAAAAAGAAATGAAAATGAATAGAATATTCGAAATTGACTGGATCAAATTGAATAGTAGTAGCCTTTAAACAATAGACCAAGGAAACATAGTTTTGGGTATATTCTAAACTGTTAATGGCTTAGGAGATTAAATTTCTCAGTAGAGAGTACTAAAGCCTACTCAGTAAAGTCTAGTCAGTCTAGTTCAGAAGTCAATTTATGTTAAAGATGAAGGGTCATTGGGATTGCGAACTGCGTATTTATACTTTTGCCATAAATAAAATGGTTTTCGACCAACAGTGAATCTAACAAATTCTTCCAAACTAAACACATAAAGCTTATAAACTGGACCCTATAAACTGGGTCTCCAATCAAACCTAAAACTTTTAGAATTTGTTAAAACCTGTCTAATAAAAAAATGGAAGAACTGAGTTGAATTGCCCAATGTAGCTAACACAGACACAGATTGTGCAATCCTTAGTAGGTTTGGGATATTCATGAAAGAAAAGAAACATTTCCGATTGGTGATATTTCACTTCATCGTTTCTTTTCATATCTTAATATCCGAACGTCTTAGCATTGCTCATATTAAATTTTTGACTACTTTTGCTGCCTTCATTCGCGTGCGTGTCTTAAGATGCGAATAAGGACAAACGGTACTAGAAGGAACGCCATTAGTAGCAAAATTCACTGAAATAAAATTATGTAGGGATGGAGATCAATGGTTGCAATTAGGGCTTCAGATATAAGATTAATACTGATTCCATCCAAAGCACTGGTCAGTTAGCAAATCAAACCAATGACCATCGACTTACAAACGAATGCCTATTCACTCTACGCGTACGAGATAATTATGGAACAATAACCTTATCAACGTGCATAGACCATCGCTGCCCTGGAATACTGTCAATAATAAAAATGTCCTCTTTTTCGAAAACGTAGGAATAGTTCTCGATATCTACCCCAAATATATACTACCTACCGATACCGATCAATACTACCTACCCGATAGGACTTAATCCCATGAGGATTTCTTAACTAAATAGACGATCATGGATCATGCATCATTGCAAAGAACGCGATCATGTTAAGAGGTTTGCCGCAGTTGCGGAAAATTGGAAAAACGGGTTCACTTAGCGATTAAGAAAGCTTGGGAGCATAAAATGATTTGAGGGAGTATATAGGGATGAATTCAAGTCCTTGGACGTTGAAAAAAAAAACAGAAGCCGAAAACAAACAGAAAAACGCATCTGAAAGAATAAGAGAACTTATACGGACAATAAAATATATAAGAGAAAATCGAGAGAAAGAGAGCATAAACGGAGAACGTCGACGCTGGATGACTTTCGACGATAAGAAAAGACAAATTCCTTTCCTTGGCGAAAGTTAAGTAAATTAGAAAACTAAAAAAAAATGTTTATGAAATACCAGTCGTTTCTTCTATACTTGTCTATATGATAGAAGTATAAACCAATTTTCTTCTGTATTTTTTATTACACAGAAAGCTTTTTCTTCTAAAAGTTTCTTCCATAAGAATATATTCCAATATCTTTTCCTTTCAAATCAAAATACCTTTGGAACTTTCGATAAGAAAGAAGAAAAAATGATCTACTTGTTGACAAAAGAATCTCTGTTTTGAATATTGTTCAGCCAAGGCTGAAATGCAATTCCAGTTGAAAAACAGCGATCAGTAGTGGGAAGAAAGCATGGAGGCATATGTCAAGGAGATTGAACGGGGAATTTAAGAGAGCAATTACATCTGATTTTTCCTGAAAGACAAACCAACCTAGCCTCCTTCTTTAGGCTATTCAGATAAAAATATTTAAAAATAGTTGTACTACGTCTACCATTACTAGCAAAATACATGACCCCAAAAATGAGAACTTATCTTTACATCTATCTTATCCTAGAAAAAATATCAAAACAACTGTACAAGAAAACCCAATAGGTCTCAATCCTAAATTGAAGCAGCAAATTTATTGAAAAGCGCTGACCACGAGTCAAACACTAAATCAATTAAGTAGCTGGCCAAATTATATGGAAATGAAAATGGTCTTGATTTTACTGTACTGATAAAAATCTGAGCTAATCCAGAAGATTTTTGGCAAAACGGGAAGAGTGAGAATATACTTAGACATTAATTTTATAAATAATATACCAGAGATATTCAGTGGCTTTTTTTCAATTAAAAATTACCCACGCTAAATAAGTACGATCCCATTGCTGAATACTTATTTTATTTATTTATTCAAATCAATTTTAACAGGCTAATTAATCTCCAATTACAAAACTAAAAGTACATCGAAACAACTAGAACGGGACTATTGAAATAAACAAGCATATAATTCAAAAACACATTTTACAAACATCAAAAAATTAAAAGAATAAATGAAAGTTAATAAAGAAGAAGAAAGAGTGGAAGAGGACCAGGCTGAAGGACGTTGTGCTTCCTGAAGATACAATACACTAACGGCAAGTTAAAGCAAACCTCAATTCGCACGAAAAGCAGAGAAAACATCAACGAAGATCGATTAACGTTACGCGAGCACAGCGTACAACCAAGATCAGGGAGATCAAGGAACACTGGTCGGGACTATAATGAAAGGATTTGAAATAAGGGCAAAAGATCACTATAGCCACAGTAAGGGATAAGAAATTTAAACAATAATAAGCGAGTAAACCTACGTTCAACGTGCTCTGCCGCATCATTAAGATATTTGTGGTGGGGAGACCAGACTTGAAAACAATATTCTAGGATGTTACGAACAAGTGAAAAAACAACAGGTTAAAAAAAGGTAGAGGTAGTGGAACATCTGAGGATAAAGCCGGACAAACACGAGGCCTTGGCGGTTCTATGAGCAAATTTGAGCTTAGGATCAAAGAAAACATCAAGATATGTAAAATTGCCCAGAGAAAATAGGAATATGTTGAGGCAGACATTTTATACGTACACGACATTTGATAACATTAAGATATATTCAGAGCACCAGTCGCACAGAATACAAAAATTATTTTGGTTCTGTATGCAGTATAGTCGATATATTTAATTATTCCGATCACCTTGAAGTTATCAGCGAAAAATGAGGCAGAGAGAACGAATGAAGCAAAATCATTGCTAAAAACTACGAATAATAATGGACCAACAATCGAATCCTGAAGAACTCCAGAAAGCAGACAAAAAGAGAAAGAGAAGCTAGAATGGACAGTTACAGCACTGGTATGACCAGAAACATAGGATGAAAATCAAGGCGAAAGAAGTTCCGAAAGAAGAAAGAAGAATTGACAGTGTCAATGAAGGGGAGATTATTTAAAAATTCCGGTCTCAAAAGTTAGGACACATCAAGATATGGATCGTTATTGATAAAAGAGAATTAAGTGGTTTATGGATTTAGTTGCATTCCTAGTAAACTAGAACAAAGTTTTACTCAAGTAGTGTAAGGGTAATATATATTTAAAAAAAAATATATCAAGATTAGAAAAGAATGAAGTAAATGAGGAGTGTTTAAATAGGGGTACTTGATTAAAAAGATAGTAAATAAAAAAAGAGGATTTTTAAAAATATTATATAAAAACGAGTAAATAAAAGAATAAATAAGAGTAAATAAGAAACAGTACATAAAGAAAGAATACAGAAAAGTAAATAAATAAAAAAAAATTACTAGAAAAAAAAAGGAGGAGAGAAAGTGAAATATATTTGGAATAATAAATAGTTCGCACATTATTAAAAAAAAAAAATATTTGCTAAAATAATAAATATTAATTCAAATTAAATTAAATTAAACATGGAAATTAAACATTGCAAAAACGTTTATACATCGTTAAATACAGAAGATTATGCAATAATTTGGAATGGGTTTTGAAATTATTTAGAGGTAAAACTAATGGCCCTACCGTAATTAATTCACCTTTCACCTATTTAATCACAAATTAGCGATATGAACACAAATAAGGGTAAATAGAAAATGGCAAATAAGAAAATTATAGGCAAAATAAAGAATATAATAAAATATTTAAAACGAAAAATTTAAATAGTAAAACGAATAGAAAAAAGTAAAACGAGCAAAAAATTCTGACAAAGAGCGGATAGCGTGCTAAAATGTAAATAAAACCGATAGAAAAAAAAGAATAAAGAACACATGAAAAAGATTAAAGAGCCGATGAATAAGAATAAAGAATGGAAAAATATAAGAGTGAATAAAATGAATGAACACTAAATATAAATGAGTAAAAAAGAATACAGACGAGGTAAAAAAGAATAAAGAGTAAATATAAAATAGGAAAAAATAAATGTTAAAGAGCTTAAAGTAAATTAATTAAATAAAACAGAGTGACAAAGTAAACAGAGATCAGAAGGGCTATAAGTAAGTAAATGTAAAATAAATTAAATTAAGTACTTAAGTTAAATAAAAATGGTATAAAATAATAAAAAAAGGATTGAAATAAATAAAAATTTGAATAATATAAATAAAATAAATAAAAACTTGAGTAAAATAATAAAAGGATTAAAATAAATAATAAGGGAGTGAAATAGATAAAAAAAAAAGGAGCGACATTTAAGTGGAACGGGGAATAAATAGAAAATTAGGAGAATATGAAAAAAAAGTAAAAAGTAAATAAACAGAAGGGAAATAAATAAAGGCTTTTAATGAATACTTAGGATAGAGTGAATCAAAAAATATAAAAAGTCACTACTTAAAATGATTTATGAGTTGGCTAATAAGAAAAAAAACAGCAAATAAAATAGAATCAAAAGCACACAGAAAGGAATAATAGACAAATAAAAAGGAATGCAGATTTAATAAGGCGGAATACAGAGTTAATAAAATGTAATACAGGATTGATATAAAGAAATATCGGGCATATATAAAAAAATAAAGTGTTAATCAAAAGAATATAATGCAAATAAATAGGAATATAGAATAATAAAGGTTATTAATTGTGATCACGGTTCCTTTCTTGTCTATAAATTAACATAGACAACGTATATCGTCTCTAGCGCTTATCAAAGCCGAGAATATTTCCGAAAGCAGAATCAAATCTCTGCGTTGATAAGCGCTAGAGACGATATACGTTGTCTATGCTAATTTAAAGACAAGAAGGGAGCCTTGATCACAAATCAATAACCTTTATGAGTAAATGATATCGTTGGATATAAGTCGAGGATGTTAAAATTTATCAAAACTAACGTAAAAAAAATTAATCATCTCCCAGAGCAAGTGGTTACATCAGTCAGGTATGCACTAAGAGCTGATGTCTGATGAGAAACAGTGCATACTTTCCAAACCAATAAGTAAAATTTTTCAATTTTAATCATCGCACAAAAAACAATTCCATATAGAATAAATAAAATGAATAAAGGGCAAACAAAACCGAATAACGAGAAAGTAAATAAATAGGAATGAAGATTAAATAAATTACAGTAAAGATTATTATATAAAATATAGAATAGGTAAAAGAGACTGATACATACCGATTGGAATGGAAATAAATAAAAGAAAAAAGAGTGTGTAATTTCATTGAGATCACTAAAGAGACAAATTACAAAAGTAACAAATTTCAGAAACGTATTTCGAAAAATCAAACATATTACAAAAAAAAATGGCACTTAGAGGATGATATGGACAATATATAGAAAAATAAATAGTAAGTGGGAGGGTGAAGCAATCACTAACAATTGTTGAACAGGTAATTAAATAAGATAATATTTTAGTCAAGTCACCAGTGAAGAAAAAAAAACTGCAAAAAATTGATTTAATATAATAGGGATCTGTGTTTTATTAAGAAAATAAACGAATGGATTATAATCGTGAGTTATGTTTCAACCATAAACTAGCTTCAAGTCGCTTGGCAAGATATCAGGTTTAGATATAAGACATTGATTTTTGAATGACTCTAAATCTTGATTGTATTGGAGAAGGTTAGGGTCACAACAAATTTAAGGACAAACATAAAAAGACATCTGACAAAAAAAATATGGCAGAAGTAGCATAGAGAGCAGATTACTTAGAATGGAGACTCAGAGGATTAAAGTTCTCAGTTCAAAGGTTCTGGACATGCTGAAACAATAATGAGCACAACAACATCAAGAAATTGATGAAAAGGTTTTGATTGAAGATGATTTTGGACAAAACATTTAACTTGAAGGATATGAAGATTAATTTATTAATTTATTATTCCGAAGATATTGTATTAGAAAGCTGAGGACAGCACAATTTGCTGTGATGTATAGTTGTACCACTGGAGCAAAACATTTTACTTTTTGAGATTGAAATTTACGCCACTGTTATCAAGATATTCAAGAATCTAGGAAAAGAATTTAAACTACGGATCGAAATGTCTTTACAGTGAAAAATTTCCTTATTCGGGTCTAGAATGGCTTGGTATATTTTTTCAGACCGATAAGAAGTGGTCATCAGAAATAATTTTTTTTAATGAAATCAGAAAAAAACAATGCACAGCTTGTTATTTTCAAAATAATTTGTTTGATAAGCCATCTTATCTTGTGCTAATTAAATCTTTAAAACGTTTTTCATAACTAAAGGGTAATCGCTGCCAGGAGAACGCATAAGATTGGAAACATCAAGAAATTTGAATGGAAGAGAAAATATGACTTATGAATTGACGAAAAGGCAAAGAATGAACCAGAAGAAGACCACAGCAGGTAGTTAAAAGAAAATAATTTGTTGTCAAGTTATTATGAAGCAAAATGCAGAGTTAGTCCAGACAAAAATGACGTAACTGCTATACTTTTAATTTTTAAATGTTTCATGGACAATACAATTCGATTCATTTGCTTAAAATTATTTTCAGTTTACGACCAGTTTAAGAAAATTCCATAGAAATTTAAAAAAATAAATTTAAAACAAAATCACATCAAAAAATTGTTTTATTTTAGCTACGAAAATATGAAGTACAGTATTCAGATTAGAATGGTTATAAACTAATAGTCAAGAAAATACAATCAATGGATTTGAATTCAATATTGCGATCTAGGATATATTTTGTGGCTCTTAATAGACCCAAAAGAATGGATTTTTATTCAGATAGAGAATGGAAATGGTAACTGGACGAAATTGATAACGGACATTTCTACGAGAATTCGATCGAGTTGCTGAAGTGACCGACCGTAGACGAAGTGTAGCAGGAACAATAGAATAGGACCCAAAGCAAATTTATTTTGATCACTTTGCCAGTTTAAATAGAAAGGAAACTCTCGATTTATGAAAAAAAAAAATGAAAATGTCCACTTAGACTAAGGGAAAAAAATTTTTCTTTTCACCACAAAATCAATTACAATGTCTAGGTCAAGTCGATATGAATCATCCTGATTTCACCCACTCACATGATGACATGACAAAATTATGTCCTACCAATAACTTAACAACGCTTCCTCATTCGCCTTTCCCAACAAAACCCACAAAATCTTGCTAGCCCCTGACCAGCTGGAAGCAATTACCTCTTGCAAACGTCAGCGAAGTCAAAACGTCAATTACCACTCGAGTAAATTGACCGCAGCTCATCAGCCAGGGGTGCAGATAGTCATAAAGCAATAAAACACTCTAAAAAAAAATAAACACTTTGCTATTGTGCTATCGCAGATCAGTGTCGTGCGAGTATTTTTGGTCGACCTAATTTTTATAGAGTCCAATAATCATAAAACGTGCAGTAAAAAGTAAGTCAGCGATTGATGAAATGGGCTGGCCCAGAGCTACTAGGTGTCAAAAATCGTCGTGCGTCATTACTGAAGGAAAAGGCTCCTGGGACCAGGTACAAATCCTTAGCCGGACCGGCGACTTACCTGCTGCTGGTATTTATGATGCGACATATCCTAATCCCGGGTACTTTCGCGAAACGGATCTGAAACCAGCGAACGACACTGATGAGACCGCAGCCAATGACATTACACTCACTAACGAATTTGACCGAGTCCACGAGATTGTAAAGATTTTTGGGAGTCGTATGTTGCAAGGTTAAAAACTAGGGCACCGAAAATCCGGGTTTGAGGTGAAACACAAAAGGGTAATCCAAGGACAATTTTTTCAACACATCATCACCGTCCGTCGCGGACATTCGACGGATCATTAACGGATAATTTACAGAGTACAGCACATTCAGAGCTCCGGATCGGGGAAATTTTAAAAAATTTTACGCACAATCAGATCACAAATGACAACAAACGGCTCGCGAAAAAAACTTTTCCTTTCGACACACTTTCGCAAACCAATCCGGAGTCTTTTTCGCGTCCGAGAGCCAAACGATAAAAATTCGCTGCACTGGATTTGTTTCACACAACGAACACAATTCGATTACACATTTTTCTTCCGTTTTTTTTCCACAATTTTCACGGGGCTATTGAAATTCAACTCAATGATATTTGACACACAACACCTGCTTGCGCGTTTATCAAAAGTTCCCGTCACATATACACTTCGGTAGTCAGGGTCGCGTTCGCGTATTCGAACAATTCAAAGCGTTGCAACCGATCGAAAACTAATTAGCTCGATATGATAATAGAATTCTCATTTGATTTTTCACAATATGAACGAGGGAAAATTACTAAATATTTGATTTGAACGCGAAAAATAACACCTGAAAACACACGAACGACAGATCAACGACAAAAACTTTCGACGAACGAACGAACGACAACGACGTGAACGTCGTTGTATGCGTACGCAATCACTGCGAATGAAATTTTCAAAATGGCCACGGGATTTTTTTTCCGACCATTGCACAATTTTCATTCGGGATGTCCGATGTGTGGATAGGTAGTGACATCTAGTGTGGAAATGGTATTTGCATATGGTAATGATGCAAATAACGATGGAAGCAATTTAAATATTTGAAATAAATAAAATATCTGTCAGGGAACATGTTGAGAAGAAACAAATGAAATATTATCTGACGAAAAAAATAATACGCAGGAAATATTCTCGCTGGTTGTGTCCAATTTTAATTCTAGAACAAATGGGTAAATTTTGATTGTTTTTGTGGAGGCATCTTCGTGTTTAGGTATTTCTGGGCTTGTAATGAGTTTTTGTTTAGTTTATTGTCTTCTTGAGCCTTTTGTTTTCTAATTTTGTGTTGTTTTACCACCAATTTTTGACTCCTGACATGGCTGATTTGCTTTCTGTTGAATGACATTCCTGCTGAGGACCATCAAATCGAGTTGAATCCAAAATGTATCTAACCTGGTTTAAGGGGCCTTGGTTTACATCAGTCGTTATTTGAAACATAATTACTCCTGAAAAGCTATCACCGATCTGAAAATCAATTTTAAATTCACTTCCATGGAACGATAAATTCTCTGATCTAGCACAATCTTTTCAGCATTCTTCAGCTGGTTCGTTGACAGCTCTTCGCCCGCCAATTGTCAAAAAATTCAAAGTGAACATCTGTCAATTGAATCTCGTAAACTTTGTAACGGCCTTGCAGGGGAAAGTTGGACATCGTACTTATATTCTTTTATATCTATTAATCAGATTCAGGTGAGATAATTTTTCTGCTGTCAAATACAATAAGTAATTATTGAAACTTTACCCATTTAACAGAAATCATTCATCTAACCTCAACACATATTTTGCCGGCAAAGTTGTCTTACTTCCAATATGACTTCATCGGCCGAACTCGAATGTAAAAAACTCTGCGTTCGACGATGTCTGTTCGCTGTATCGTTCGGAATCGGTATTCAGTATGTCTTATTGACGATATTCTTATTGTTTGTGAACTTCAGTTTACTGCATCCGATCGAATGGATAACGGAAACATTTAGTTTAGTCTTCTCGATGTACACATGGCTGAAGATAATGCCTTTGGTCAGCGTTCTGCTATTGTACGGAATGTTTTTGGGTAACTCATATCTGGCTGTACCGAAGTACTATCCATCGCGATTCGTTTGGATTTACGGAATGTTTGTGAAGAAGTGTATTTCATTCATACTGCACGCTATGGTGGGCTTCCTGACGGCCTGGCTCTATACTGGATTTCTAAGTGATGAGTACAATACACTGCTGAAAAATTGCTACGAAGGATATTGCTTGAATGAGCGCTACGTGTTTCTAGTCTTAAGCGGAGTATATGCAGGTCTGTACTTCTTTTACGAACGTCTCACAAAGGAGCAGCAGCTCGTGTTTCCTGTGATACAAGAAAGCAAGTACGTTCAAATCCGGTCGCAATTATACTCGGTCATATACAGGTCACTTGCGCAATCCTTTGTTCCAGTTGTTGGTTTTGTTATAGTTTACTGGCTAGCAAACTGGATAATCACTGACAGAATCGCTTACGTGCTCAGCGCAGAGCCAGATGAAGCTTTCAGGTCACTAACTTCCATAATTCTCAGCATTCGACTTCTTATCTACACGTGGATCCTCGCAGCGCAGATACTCTGTAACATGTATTTGCTCAACATCTGCTTCCTAGTCGTTCTAACTACAGAGCAACAATTCCTCATTGAAAAAGGCTCTGCACTTCATCCACAAGAAGGTGTATCGATCGTCGAAGCACTATCGCTTAGTAAAGTACCCATAGCGCAGCATTTGGCAAGCTTGGATCTCTTCAACTTGTCAACATCGAAATCTCCTGAGCGCCGTCAGCAGATTTTTGCATTGTCCATACCCGGAGGCCATCCATACCATTGGAACCAGCTTTGCGGTCAAGTGCTGAGCATGATCAACTCTTACACGGACCAGTTGACGGAGTCTCGCAAGACGATCCCAATTATTCCCGCGTACTTGCAGAAGAAACTGTCAAGACCCGTTCCCCCGGCCACCGAGGAAGCTGAACGCGTTCTCATTCGTCAGTACAACGAAAGCTTCGGTATTCGCAGTATGCTGTCTTCGCCACCATGTCAATCACCTCCGCCGTCAAGATCTGCGCCCGCATCTAGTCTGAATCCTTGCGTTAAAATCAACGAAACCTTCGATCAAATCGGACAAGCAGTAAATGATGCTTGCCGGGCAGCATTCCATAGCGTACCAGGACTGTTCTATCTTTTCGGCGAGCAAGAAGGCGCCAAGACTACATTCATCTTGTCACAAGCGCAGGACCTAATCTGGCTCACGCAGGCATTGGCCGGGCTTTGTGCAGCATCGATCACAGAAGACCGATTCGGAGTTGTCCAAAAGGAATTGTCAACGATTATCAAGTCATTTTTGCGACTAAAGGCCGAACTGGACCACATTTGCAATCTGAATTTGAATGGCAAAAAGCTCGATCGTAACTGTTTCGCTCTACGGAATGCCGTGAAAAGGAGTCTTTATAAGATTTGTACGGTATTCGGTGATTATGTTGGAGATTTGATTACAGATATGGATGAACTGAGACGAGTTCAATGTTACGTTAATTATTTAGAGACGTAGTTAGGTTATTTTTTTTATATTATGTTTTGTTTGTATCGAGGGAGTTTTGTGATAAAAATACATATTTTTGTAAGAAAACTTGAGTAATTTTTTGCAATGCAATTTTTAAAATTTGTTATTAGTGAATTAGAAAAAAGGAGCAGGATGTCATTAAATAAGTGTTTTTTTTTTTCGAAAAAAAAACAATAGGATGTGTTTGGGTGTCTATGAGCGAACCGAATTTGAATGTAAGTAAAAATACAATATGACTTGTGCAGATTTTGGGCTCGACGCTGGCTTATGGAGAGCACATCCGAAAAGTATGCGATAGGGCACTACTGGCTGTTATTTCGCTTGGAAGACTCATGACAAACGTTCGCGGTCCTAGTGCGAGTAAACGTAAGCTCCTTATGACGGTGGCTCATTCAATGCTACTGTATGGCGCGGAGATATGGGCCACTGCGTTAAGGTTTGAAAAGTATCGAGCTAGGATGGTGAGCGTCCAGCGTAGTGGAGCGCTGCGAATTGCAAGCAGCTACAAAACAGTTTCAGGAAATGCCGTGTTCGTGATAGCGGGCGTAATCCCAATTGATCTATTGGCGAGCGAACGCAGGGAAGTGTTCCTGAACAGAGCAGAAGTGGAAAGATAAATTTTGGCTCCTCAAGCACGAGCTCGAACGCTTGAGCTTAGGAAGGAGCGCTGGGCTACGAGCTCGAAGGGAGCATGGACGATTAGGCTAATTCGCGCTTTAAAACCTTGGCTTAATCCCGACCACGGCTACTTCAGGAGATACCTTCACAGAATGGGGAAAGTCAGGACGGTGTTCTGTAAGTACTGTGCTAAGGAAAGTGATGACGCTTTGCATACCTTTATCCATTGCGCCCGCTTGAGAAGGGGTCGACGCATGCTTTTCTCTGGGATTGGCCCTGTGACGCCGGAGTCAATCGTGGAGATGATGTTGCAGTCAGATGACGCCTGGTCAGCTGTGTCAGCATATGTGGAGCTGCTATTGCGTTTGAAAAAAGAGGAAGGGTGCTCCTCCTGAAAGCCTAACAGAATCTAAGTAAGTCAATGGGATACCTGATAGGTGGAAGTAGGACGGCCGAGTTGAAGTAATGCGAAAGCGGTTCAGGCTCGGACCTCCGTGGTCGGCGGGTGATGTTTTTTAGTGAATACGAATCTCACATAATTTTGTATCATTCACAGGATGCCTATTGAAGGTTTTTGACACCCGCATGACAAACCAAGTTCATAAAACGTACCATCGACCAGAAGCCATTTTAAGTAGTCCTTCATGGCCAATATTATTGCCCGTTTTTAGATTATATTGGAAGTTTGTGCAATATATTGCGTGAAGTTTAACATTTTTTGATATTAATTGCACACGGAGTTATCTGTTTGTGATATTCTGCAATATTGACTCAGTTTTATGCGAAACTTTCGAAAAGGTAAGAGTTAGCGCGCAGAAATGTCGTTGAAGTAAGATGATAGGAAATTTATATTGGAATGTATCGAGGTTTATCGCGTATTATCAGGTTTTTGGGACGGTACGACGAACTCCTGCAAAAATATCGCAATAAATACCCTGATGCTACAAATCCGGAATTAATAAAAAAAACTCAATTCATTGAGAACAAATTTCAAAAAGGAGCTGCAAAACATTAATATTTCAGAATAAATTGTGTTGGAGCAGATGGCGTCATTCGCTCAAGAGAAACTAAGAACTTCACAAAGTACAATCAGTTTAGAAAAAGTCAATATATTGCTCGAAACAAAACACGTCACGAAAATCAATGAAACCAAAGTAAGTTTTTTATTTATCCATATTTTATTATAAAAATTTATTTTGCCACAGAACTTGACCATCATTTTTAAAGTAATTACAATAACCATCTATTATTTGTTTTGAACTTGTTGTTGAATTTCTTCTATGAGAAAGCTGAAGTTGTGTTAATGGAGGACTCGTTCTACATGCTCCTTCGATAATTGTGCCCGACTGCAAGTATTCGGTGCAATGTATCCTGTTGAAATGTATGTTGATGCTTCTTTTCTACTGAAATAATTATGTAAATAGTAACATATTGGGGTAATTGTTTGAGGCTTGTAAGGATGCAATAGATCGTTGAAATACACCCAATCTGCTTGCTAAAATTCCAAACGCATTTTCTGATATACGAGGGGCGCCCCTTAGCTGATTAATAAAAATAAGTTGTTCTCTAGTTAACCCAATTTTACTGTACGGTTTCATGAAATCATCTGTCAGTGGAAAAGTATCAGAAATAAATAATTTATTACAATCATAAAATATTGTTGGCAGCCAAATTGTAGTATATATAGCACAGGGGTATCACTTGTTGGTTATCGATGAGGCAATTCAATCGGAATCATTAATCAGACTGGTCCTCCAGGTTGGATGTTGGACAATTGGTCAGTGACCCGTTCTCGTACAATTTATTCATTCCAGGAATTGATAGTTCACCTCGGGTATTTGAATCGAATCAACGAAAAGGACCACGGGCTACTCTATTGGAACGTGCGTCCCCCTCTCTATCCTTTTCAATGTGAGCCTACCATCCGGTATTTTTTCTTCTGCCTGGAAAGTTTCTGATATTTACCCAATTTTCAAAACTGGCAATGTTTCCTCCGTCTCCAATTATCGTCATATTTCCCTTCTCCCTTGTATTAGTAAAATCCTTGAAAAAATTGTCTTCTTTAGAATGTATGCCATGATTCATCCTATTCTAGCTCCGGAACAGCATGGGTTCGTGAGGGATAAGTCTACTTTGACTAACCTTATCCTCTTCTCAAACACAGTTGCCCTTGCCTTAGATCGTCAGGAACAAGTGGACGTAGTGTACACAGACTTTTCTAAAGTAAAGTTCAGTAAAGTTTCACAGTTTGGTTGTTTCGGGCCAATCCTTTCTTGGTGTTCGTCCTACCTCAGTAACAGTGAGTGCAAAGTTACTATTAGCAACCTCTCCTCTTCTCCCTTTCATCCCTCTTCTGGCGTTCCACAAATGTCTATCCTAGGTCCTTTACTTTTCTTAATTTTTATTAATGACCTTCCTTCCATTATTGATTCCCCTTGTCTACTGTATGGTGACGATCTGAAATTGTTCCGAGTCATCAGGTCAGCTGATGACTGTATTATTCTCCAGAATGATCTGTGTGCTCTTCTGAATTGGTGCAACCGCAATTCCTTGTCCTTAAATGTTAGCAAATATAAACATATGACCTTTTCCCTCAAATCATCTCTAATTTCTTTTTCTTATCATGTTTCCATTAACTATCTGCCGTCCGTTAATCAATTTAGAGACTTGGGTGTGACTTTTGACCCTATATTAAAATTTAATTTCCATGTTTCTGAAGTCACCGCTAAAGCCTCCCGAGTCTCTGGATTGGTACTTCACTCTGCCTCTAAATTCGTTGACATACGTACATGTGTTCGTCTTTTTTTAATGTTAGTTCGTTGTGTCCTCAAATATGCTTTTCAAGTGTGGTATCTACGTTTCCTACACCTTTCTGAGGCCATTGAGTGTGTGCAGCTGCAGCGTAGGTTCACACGCTCTTTATTTTTTAAATATAATATCCCTTACTCCTCATATGTTTCCCGTTTGTCCTTTCTTCCAATTCCTTCCTTGGAGTCACGCCGGCTGTTGCTTGACGAGTGCTTCCTATTCAAATCGCAGCGAGGTATTATACCTGGCCTCACCGATTCATTCCGATTCATTCCAACAGGTCTCAGGAAGTCTTCACTGTTCCGTTCGTACGTACAAATGTGTACTTCTCTTTTCCGTTCGTTAGAATCCCTAGACGTCATAGTGAATTGGGGCTTGGAACTTTGCCAAAATCGTTCTATACCTTTAAAAGACATTTAAAAGTATTTATTCTCGACCTGAGCGACGAGGCATTAGATTGTTGAATTGTATTTTCTTTTTGTAAACATAAATCTTTTTTTTTTAATCTTTTTCTTATTTCATTGCCATAATTGGAATTTGTATCCTGTTGCGATTAATTTTGTAAATAAATTAATAAATAAATAAACTCTGTATAGAACGGGCGTCATTAAGGCAACACATTCCTCCAGCTCTTCCCCTTTATGTCCGCTTTCTGGTGTTTCTCAGGGCTCCATTCTCGGTTCATTATTATTCCTTGTCTTTAAAAATGATCTTTCTTCCTTTATTTGTTCTCCCTGCCTCTTGTTTGCCGACGAATTCAAGATTTTCAATGTAATTGAATCTACCAGCAATTGCCTCCAACTCCAAAATGATCTCTGTACTCTGTGCGGCTGGTGTTCTAAATTTCACTTACTTTGAACATATCCAAATGTCACCAAATGTCCTATACATATAAAACGTCACCCTTAATATATTCCTATACGGATCTTCTATTACGGCTGGTGATCATTTTAAGGACCTTGGTGTGTACTTTGATCCAAGGCTCAAATTCGACCAGCACATTGCCTATATAACCGCCAAGGCCACTCGTCTGTCCGGTTCCATCCTTAGACGCTGTGATCCTTTTACTAGCATCTCTACCTCCTCTTTCCATTTATTATTTTCACTTGCTCGTATCATCGTAGAGTATTGTGATCAAGTGTGGTCTCCCCGTCATAAATATCTCAATGAGGCAGTGAAATACTTTCAGCGTAGGTTTACTCGTTCATTGTTGTTTAAATTCAACATCCCTTACTGTGGGTATAGTGATCGTCTTTCGTTATTCCAAATTCCTTCATTAGACTCCCGACGAGTGCTTGCCCCTGACGAATGATTGCTTTTCAAGCTACTCCATTGCCCTATGCTCTCCGATCTTGGTTATATGCTGTCCTTACGTAACGTCAATCGATCAGATAGATCTCAATTAATGTTTTCTCTTCCCTTCACGCGGTCTCAAGTTTATTTCAACTCGCCGCTAGTGCGTATCTCCAGGAAACAGAACGATTTTCGGCTTGGTCCTTTTCCGCTAACGTTCTCTCAAATTAAAAATTTAATTCTTTAAGCTCCTTATGATGCTTGATTATAAGGCACTTTCTTCCATGTTAACTTATGTATTGCTTTAATTTGTTTAAGTTTCAATTAAGTATGTACTCAATATTTTCAATTATTTGTTAATTTTTTCTTTTTTTAAAATCTCTTTTGGTTCTTTCTAGTATTTCTATTTTTGTAACTGGGCAGTAGCCTGTTGAAAAAGGTTAAATAAATAAATCTATCACGGATCCCAAAGAAGTAGCACAGCAATTCAATAATTTTTTCACTATCATCGAACGACTACAACCGAGTGTTCATATTGAGCTTAAGTCATCTCAATTCATTTACTTTCCATTGGACCAATTGAAATATCTAAAATACTCGACAACCTTATATCAAAAGTTTCTTCTGGTCTGGACCACATAGCATCAAAGGCATATTTTGGAGTTTCTAACTATACTAACTAACAAACAACTAGTGGAGAATCATTTCTCGATTGTTTTCAACTGGAGAATGATATTCCAATCTACAAAGATGGTTGATCCAACAGATCCGTCAAATTAACGCCCAATAGCTGTCACAAGTGCCTTGAGCAAAATTTTTAAAAGAACCGTTCAAAAACAAATGCTGCAATTTATTAGGGCCGACTAAATTTTGACGCCAGTCCAACATAGATTTCAAGAAAACAGTAGTAAGCTATTCGCAACATTAGATGTCATATCAACAAGGGATTGCATATAGCCAGCTATGTGGGCTTGAATAAGACCTTTGAAACCAATGTTTATAAAAATTAGGAATGCACTATAAACATAGGAGTTCTACAAGGATCAATTCTTGGACCATTGGTATTTTTACTATTCATTAGCAGTATTCTGGACATTCATCCAGTGGGGAAAATAGTCTACCAATGCATTATCAGTATACTAGAGAATATTTTGAGAGCCCGGTTTTATCGTTACACTAAAATTTATTTCCACTGACCTTAAAACAGTATAACAAAAAAACGTTAACAAAATCCATTATATTCGGACAACTTGACTTGCTACATAATCTGCTAGTCTAGTTCCTTCAGGCGGCGAATTGACTGTGATCCTGGCAAATGTACCACGCGAGGAGATCATTGAAAGTGATCCAGGATTGATTACTAGGCAATTGTTAATGTCCTAAAATGAAAGAAAATAAATGAATCTACTTATATGCAACTTTCCTAAGATTTTGCGAAAATAGATCTAGCATAATCAATTTTATGTAAGTTTAAAAATAAAATTCAATAGATAATTGAGTCCAGTAAAAAAATCTCAAAAAATGATCCAACCTCCGGAAAAATTCGAAAGTTTTTCAACTTTACACACTGAATTATACGTACCTAGAGATGAATATACCAAAAGTCCTCAAGAATATTAAGCGAGCTCTAGCGGTGATTAGCGGAAACAGGACACTTTTTTAGTTGTTCGTTAATATCTCGAGAACCGTTGGTTGGAGGCACAAGTTGACTCTATACATAATTAAAGCTTATTAAATTTACAACAAAAATGATTAGATACATTTTTCTTGTATTTGCAATGGTTCCCGAGTTATAGTGAACTAAAGATACGGTTTTTTCTAAAACTGCCGAGGAGCGCGTCATTCCTGCTATAATGAAAGAAAACTGTTTGTTGTGCGACAAATTTCTTGGTTCACCTTCTGGTGTAACAACTGTTGGTTTGAAGGGAATCAAATCGTTACTGCTAGCTAGTTGGCGTAGAAAAGATAATTTGAGTTCTAAGTTCAAATGAGGTCGTCTGTGAAAACATTATTTGCATTCAGAACAAAATGATTCTTTTATGGAGATGTTATTGATGAAGAGTGTTTTAAAAACAATTGGAAAAAACCTATTAAAGCCCGCAGAGATGAATTCTATTGTAGAACCATGGAGATGATGGCACAAGATGATAACACAAGATTCGGCGACAATTTCAACCATCTGCCAGTATTATATAGCGTATGTTCTTAAGCATTATGAGGGCAACGGCTGCATGGTGGTGTTTGATGGTTATTCAGTCGTCCCATCCAGTACAAAGAAAGCTGAACAGAGCGGAAGGTATAAAGCAAAGAAGTCAGTTGACATAAACTTAGGAGAGAAAACAGCAGTAACAGTCAAACAGGATGATTTTCTTTCGAACGAAAAGAATAAATCGAGACTAATGTTATTCCTCATAACTGCTGTTACCATACATGGAGTTGAAATAGAACAAGCATACAAGTGATGCTGACACACTGACCGTCCGAACAACACTCATGAAATCCTTCATTTTTGACAAAGTAGCAATAGTCGATGAATATGTAGATCTTATTGTTCTTCTCATGACCTTAACTCCGACTGAGCCAAACATATTATTTGTGAAACTAAACCATGACAGTAGCAAGGAAAGAATATTCAAGCCAGCAATTTGGGAAACGGGAAACTTTCCTGTTTTAAATTTATCAAGAAACAAGCTGTACTGCAATGTGTTGCTGAAATACTTAACAGCCCAGATTCATCGCGTAAGGCTGTAGCTGCTGCTGGAAACAAAGTATTCTTGGCAGTATACAATGCGCTCAGGAAGCAAACTTCTCTTAACATGCAACGCTATAACGCTTTCACCCAATCGCTATCCAATGCGAAACCCGACCTTTCTGCTCTGTCACCCACAGAAGGAGCGGGGAGACAGCATGCTTTTTGAGTGTACCACCAAATTCAATTTTGGCTTGGGAATGAACTTCCTCCAGTAGAGTGCGGTTGGAAGTTGGAAAGCGATCAGCTGACCCCTGTTTCACCAGAAGATCCAGCAGCACCTGAAGCTGTCCTCAGCCTCATTTGTTGCAAATGTACAGGTGGATGTGGGAACAGATGTGGCTGCCGAAAGGCAGGAATAATATGCTCAAGCATTTGTCACAACTGCCGTAGCGAATGCTTGAATGGTGTTATTTCCACCCTCAAAGAAGACTTCGATGATCCCAATGTCATATACATTGAAGAAACAGACCATTCAGTCCAAATAATAAACAATGAACATTTGGTACATGAAGATCAAAACACCGTTCTTGTGCTTGGTGGACGCTTAACCAGAAGTCAGGTGAGATTGCACATTGCTGTAAGTGTGAATGCGTGTGATTGTCTATGAAGGTGGCAAATGGGCCCAAACTGGTGGCCTAATGCTGGCCGCGTTCTCGGCAGCCCTCTTCGCTAGCCTAACCTACTGTCTTTCAGGCAGCAAGTGCAGAAGCTGACCAAGATGAGCAGATTGGGGTGAACTGGACTTGATGTACCACAGCCGAGAAATTCTAACACTAGAGATCGTATAGGTGGTAGCAAGAAAACACAAAATTACGCAAAAAAAATACGCAAGACAGCACAATTAAGAAAAACAAACAAAAACCGTAAAAGCAAACACACAACAACAAACATACATACTAGCCTGACATCTATCGACAAAATTCATGTAACAGCTGTGTTGTACATCAAGTCGAGTTTTACCGCAGATTGCAAGGCGTTCTACCAAGAAGCAATCAAATTTTGATTGATTTTTCTGTGCTTTTCATTCTTTAGTATATATCATGTCTTTATTTTGATACAAAGTTGTGAAGGTTAATCTCCTCAATCATCCTTGATATTCAAGCATGTAAGTAAACCATTGTCAAATATTATTAGAAATGCCCCATATTGTACCGCGCTAATTTGGTTTTTCAAACGACGATATCTTTAGCGCCCTATAACTCGGGAACCATTGTGAATACAAGAAAATTGAAAAATTTTTTTGTTGTAAATTGAATAAGCGTTAATTATGTCGAAGATCAACTTGTACCTGCAACCAACGGTTCTCGAGATATTAACGAAAAATAATTGCCGCTAGAGCTCGCCTCATACTCATGAGGACTTTTGGTGTATTCTTCCTTAGGTGCGTATAAATCAATGTGCAAAAATTTTCGGATTTTTCCGGAGGTTAAACTTGTTTTGACTGCACTAAATTGACATTAGAATATTGAAATTTCGTTCAATAGTTGTTCCGGCTTATTTTTTTCTACTTACCCTTATGAAACACTTCTCTTTGCTTGGTAGTAGTAAAATATTCGGTGGTTCATCGAAACGAGCAAATTTATTAGCTAAATCGCTATCGTAACAGATATCCATAACTGGTGGATTTAATGGATAGAATGAGCTTTCGTTAAGCATATAGTTCACCACTCGTTTCACTTTGTCACCCGCATTTCTAGAAATAAAACGAACTAAATTAACTGAATTATTTTTTAAAAGCTATTTAAGAGAACTTACATAGCCAATTCTTCTTCTAACAAATGGCTTACGATATCAGTTGAAGTAATTCCTACTTTAATTCCGCTGATATTAACAATGCAAGGATCTGGAAGCATGTGAACATCGGGAAATATTCTCTTCAGGCTATTAGGTGGAGTAGGGTATACCATATGGCTCATTGCGTCTTTCGCTGACGAGACCATACAAATTGTCAAATCTCTGCAAGAAAATATTACGAATAGTAAGGTTCAACTAAACTGATGTCTTTCCACTTCTGTCTTACCCAAGAGCGTCTACAATACCAGCTACCATCTTTTCAAAAAACGACTCAAACGTCTCCGTCAGCTCATTCGTAACGATTATCTTATGATCGGCATCGAGAAATGGTCCGGCCAAAACAAGAACGTCCGGTTTATTGTCTTTGCAGTATAAAATCAATTCCTGCAGCGGATCGTAGACAAGATCCTCACTATTCGTAAACGGTCCAGCCGCAACGACCAATGTTACAGGTTCAGACAATTCAGGTGGACTGGGCGGCACAACAAGTCGACTGGCGAAGATTTCATTAACGTAAAACGTCTCGCCACGCGGATTTGATCCTGACGCTATTATAGTCTGACCGGGGAAAACTCCGAATGGTTTCGATTTGCTGAAATTCAATCTGTTCGTACGCAATTTGAATTCATCGACTCCAACAATTATTGTCGAGTTTGGATCGAGTTTGCCATCGAAATCACAAGCGATTCGTCCTATGATTTTCACTTGATCCTGACTCACGGCATCGACATTGTGCAGTTCGTAGTCGGTAGTATCTGTTCCGAAAAGATTTTTGCATATTTTCGTGGCAGTATGATAGAGTCGATCACTTAGGATTATACTTTTATCTAATGAACTGTCGTATAAATATTTTGCTTTCGTGGTCATCGGTTCGTTGTTGTACTTTAATATTTGTTTGATGTTGACTTTTTGCTGGCGGCATGATGACCATGTGGTTTTCTCGATGAGATGCGCTTTTCCAAAGGTATATACAGGTTTTCCAGGTGCTTCGGTACCCGTTGATCGTGGTGTCCCCGTACTAAAATATGAAGATAGTTTAATTGAAACTTGATTGTTTTATTTTCGGGTTTTTAAGAAGTAAATGGAAATACAGATAAGAAAAAAATTGTAGTTAGAATTCTTTCTAACTTTTTGGTTAATCTTTTGGAGATGTAGCTTCATCGTCTCCATGAGGTGCATTCTGGGTAACGCCAAATGATGCAAACCCTATGATGCTTTTGGTGGAAACGCGCGGAAGACGCGCATCGCCATAAGTATCACTCGCCACGACCTAACGTTCGTCTGCGGACTACTTTCCGACCCCTTTTTGATCTAGGCGCTGGGCTGGTAATCTTGGCATTCTGGGCTTAGTCTTTTTCTGATGCGATAGCGAGAGAGCGAAATCTGCTCGTGAATGGTTTCGGGTTAACATGATCATCTCCGTACTGATAACACCTTCGCGGGTCTCAGAAAATGCTCTTAGGTTCAGCTGAGATGGACTCCTTTACAAATGCGGTTCTGAACGGTTGCTCTAATAAGGACTTGCGACAACCATTGTAAGGCCTCCCTGCTTTGCACAGATAATCATGGGAGCATCTTAGTGTCATCAATCGAGCCAAGATAACGGATCTGAGTTTGGATCCAACAGCCTCAATGTTCCCCCAAAAAAACTAAGGCATTAAAACCGAAACTCGTTGGACAGAAGTCTGACGTCCCTAATCAAAAGCCTGCCTGCCTCTAAAGTCCTTACTTTTCGGCGGAGGGTCCTAATGATGGAGGAGAATTGATTGGAAGGCTTGCTCCAGTATGACCTGGAGTATTTGCAGCTGGAAAACCTGCGCCATCTTTGACGGGGAACTTGTCCGTACCTCTGTCCTCCGATGAGGTGGACAGACTTCTAAGCATGGTAAAACAATTACTTCCACTGTTTCAATCTCTTGTTGTGCCAAGACAACGTCGCAGGGCATTGATGAGAAGAGGAAGCTCCTACGTACCGAACTAAAAACCACAACAAACGATAACTAAACTAACGCATGCACTCGCTGCAGGCACCTCAGGTGCCTCTTCCACTTCAGGCATCCAATCTTCGTTTAAATTTGGCCAGGCGTATAGAATACGAAGAAATGCCTCTCAGCATTTAGATATTTCAAAATGTCCTCCCAAGACACTAAGCACAAACGACAAGGAAGCTTTTAAGTGGACTCGTCCCGCAACCCCTGTTCCAGAAGCACTAGCTGCTCAGGAACGGCAAAAGTCGGCTAAGTAACCAGGTCAATCCTGAAAAACGGTTGAAAAACGTAATACTGCCCAGACCTGACTAACATGGCCATTTAATGAAATGGTCAAAGAGGGTTTGATGAATGAAATAGTCAAAGAGTGTATGGTAAGGGCAGTTATGAATAACAATTAAAATGATGGTCATTTCACTGGATAACTGGAAGTTGATGCATAGCGCGCTTTTAGTGGGCTTTATTGATTTGCTCAAAGTAAACCCTGAGCAGCCGCCGAGATGCCTTGACGCCGTATGCGATTAGTGCCAAGGTAAGCGAGCTATCTGGTGAGCAACGTCAAGCCTTCATCTTTATAAGAAAGGAACCTCTTCTTCATTTAAACGACCGTGACTACACTATCGGCTGCTAGTTTAATTTCATTCTGAAGGGGACCTAAAAAATCTCCAAGTCGAAGGATTTTGGCACTACAAAAGGTGGAGACAAGCGGGCTACCTCGCAAAAGCAAGGATTGAAAAACGGCAGCCTTTTGCATCTGAACATTTCTCAGGAACATGTACATCGGAGGATGGAGGCAGTTCTGACGCGACCTCTGATCTAGGTGGGAGCCAAGATCTCCTGGATCTGGGATCGAGAGACCAAGAGGCGGACATTGAATCTGACGATGATCTGGACAGCATTGGAATATACAAAGATGAAGGTCGGCATTTCAGGGCAGCACCCACTGTCCTTCTATTCTGTGTAAGAACGCGGTAGAGATAGTTCTAACCCAGGAACCATGGGTTACGAAGAACCCGGTATGCGGATTGAACATTGACTAATATAGGCTAGGATCAATTGAATTTCACGAAAAACAATGTTTTGTCGATGTATTCACTATTAGATCACATGTACGTGGCATTAACATTTGGAGGATTTCCACATAAAAAAGGAATTTTTTATCTAAACAAGAAAAGAAATGATTGGAAGAAATTCTGATACACTTTTCCAAACTGAACTGGACCATGTCCTAAAGATCACCAATCAGGAAGATCTGAGTAAGGCAATAAACTCTCTAAATTGTCTTTAACAATGCCTCTAGGAAATCCTGCAAATTAACTAGTTCCATAGGTGTAACACACTCCATTGGTGTAATAAATAGTGAGATTTCGGCTCTACAAAGTGAATGCAGGAAGGAGTCTAAAAAAAGGCTCAGCTATTGGTTCAACTACATAGTGAAATTAAGGCTACATAAAAATACCGTGTTTAAGGCGAAAAATTTTTGTGCAAAAATTTAAGATACCAATGAAGCCAGTTGTCTCCGAAAGCTTCTAAGTCTAAATTCTGTAGCTGCAGGTTGCATACAAAAGTTTGATGGTAGTTGGGACTTAAAAGCAGCTGTGAGACGCTTAGTGTTTTGATGGATAATCTTTTTCCTGGTATTGAGAAGATATCTCCAACATTACAGTTAAAATCATACAGGAATGATAATTTGATTTCTGTTATTTTTAGCGCACCTGTAGAATGAGCCTTGTTTTCTTTTGACCCATTCCAGTCTTCAGACCCTGATGCTATCATCTAAGCTGATATTAAGCGGATATTAGAGAGAAATATGTCTGGGCTCGTGGCTGTTTGCAATGCCTGCTTAAAATTTTCGTACATTTCTTTGGCAGGAAATGAAAGTTATATTTATACTTAAGGCGGGGAAAGGACTGCACGCTAAACCGAAGGATTATTGACGAAATTGTGGAACCTCTTTTCTATTGTAGATTTTATAGAAGTTTAAATAACCAGTGCCTTGGACTGATCTTAAGTCACAGCATGCTTATACGAGAGGTAAATCTATCGAAACAGCGCTACATACTCTAGTAGGACATGCTGAAAAATCACTTGCTGCATTTCTAGAAGTCGAGGGAGCGTTCAATAATATATGTTCCTCGGCGTTTGGGAATACTTTCTAAAACCCGGATGTTAACTCGCGTATAAACTTATAAATTAGCTTCTCAAATATCCGGTATTATACTCGTTTTCGGGTAGCTGAATCATTGAGAGACTAGTATATATGGGCACTCCCCAACACTGTGTTCTATCTTTCTTGCTTTGGAATTTAATAGTTAATGAGCTTCTATGGGAACTTAATGAAACTGGATGTAAATTGATAGTGGACGCAGAGCCACATCCGAAAAATATATCTCGACCCTATCGGAGAGATTAAATCATTCCTTACATTCTCTTACAGTGGTTTCGGAAGTAATATGGCTTTAGTGGCAGCTCTAACAAAACTAAACTGTTTGTTTTCACGAGGTAATATAGTATTCCTATTCCGCTGTAGTTTGCCTTAAAATCTGCGGTAAAAGGTTTTCCGAGCAGGATCCTCTTCGCTCACTCGAGCTAGCTGTTCTATCCATCGGAGTCTATTGAGCTTTATCCGCTAGGTAGATAGCGTACAACTCATGGTTGTAGGGTCTCCGGAATTGCCCTTCTTCATGTATGGGGCCGGCTAAGAGGTCACAGTGCTTTTTGGTGAGCACCTAAGTCTCGGATCCATACGTGAGTGCTGGCAGGACCATGGTCTTGTTTAACAGGAGCTTTGATTCCATGTTATTATGGGCTGCTACGATTAACCTTAGGTAGTTGAAAGTCGGTACTGCTTCAAATTCATGCTCAATTACCCTGAAGGTTTGACCAACTCTTGCTGTTCTTCCTTCCAAACTTTTATGGAAGAAAAATCAAGCGTGAGATATTGTATGCTCTTTACAGCTGTAAAAGGAATATAGGAGGAACTTTGGGGCTGCAAATTCGTATCGTCTTCTGGATTTACAATAGTATATTGGATATAATAGTATACTGATTGGAGCAGTAGTTTGCTGGCCCGCCATATTTAAGGTTGTAAGTCAGAAAATACGAATGTTAGCAGATACACATACTAAGTACTCCTGGTTTTGCTTCATTCGCTTCTCACCCATCTGCTTGTCCCGCAACATAGGTGCGCTGTGGTAAAACTAAATTCTGGTGGCTCCTGGACAAGGACGGACTTCGACCACGCTTAATTTTGTAGCAATGCATGCCTATTCCCGGGGAGATCAATTATACAAATGGCCTATCATTTCTGGTTTATGGGTTTCAAGCTGAGAAATTGGATCCCCAGTAGAGAAGAATGGGCAAGGAGATTATCGCTGGGATCTAATGCTGTTGAAAAATATACCGATGACACCAAACTGAATGAAAGAGTCGGCTGTAGTATATTTTCCATTGACCTAAACTTGAAGTTTTCCTTCCGTTTGCCGGACCCCCGCAGTATCTTTCAGGCGCAGTTGTTGGCAATTCCTGAAGCGACCAATTGGCTCTTATGTAATCAGATATTCGCATTGAATAATTGTATTGTACCCAAGCGGATAGACAGTCTTTTGCTGGAGTTTACATCTCCTCGAAGCTGGTCCTCGTCTTTTAACGAAATGTCGACTTTAACGAAATTCGACACTGCAGTTGTTTTGCGCGCCAGGACATTAATGGGAACTTGAAAGCGGACCACATTGCAAAGGCTGGTACGTTTTTGTCGTAGGCTAATTTACTGATTGGCAGTCCGATGGCTTCAGTTAAACTGACCATCAATGAAAAACACTGAACGGACGCTCTGAAGTTCTGGATAGAAGAATCCTCCTGTGCGATTGTAATGCAATTGTGGTGAAATTTTGAATTTGTTCGCATTAGCGAATTAATTGATTTAGGGAGGGAGTCTTTCTGCGTGGCAATGGCTGTTGGAACTGTAGATGCGAGGAGCAGATGGAAACAGATTTCCACATCTTGTGCGAATGTATACCGAAGTAGCATCGGTGGACCTGAAGATAAATAATTATATCCAGTTCATTAAGGACTCTACTTAATAAGAATCGTGTACTACGCAATGCGGTATCACAATTGGCCCTTGTGCGCCTAAGTATGTCTTCTCTGGAGTTCATCTGGAGCAGACAGCCGCGAAATCTAAACAAGCTAATTTTTAACATTTAACTTAATTCATAGTTTTTGATCTCTTGAGCTACATAGGTAAATGTTTTTTTCTAAGTAAGTTTATAGTTTTGTTTTAAATCTATTCAGTGAAGTCAAGTTTAAGGAAATTCTGAGATATTAAAAGCAGAAATTACTATAGCACAGCTCATTTAAAAATATTTTTCCAATAGCCTTTATCAATACGCAACTGTTTTACGGTCGATATAAAACCGCTTGCAAAACTTATTTAAAAATACAACTTAAGTCAACAAATCCAATCGAAAGTGTCCAGTAACATAAATATATTCAAACAAATAAAAATTCGATATCATTTGGCTGATTCAATGCACACTGCGGTTCGATTCGAAGCACTAACAAATGATTCTTATCTCTATTCGCAGGAAAAAAATTCCAATTGGAATAACATAAACAATGATTTATGTGTACGTATTATAGCTTGCAATTGTATAAAAGACTATAGAGAGTCTATCGACGAAGAGTTAAATATGCATTTGCGAAAATAACTTACATAGGCGATTGAGCTGATGGTGTGAAAGGAAGAATATTTCGTTTTTGAGCGATCGGAGTTCTTGGCAGAGATTTTTTGGCGGCCTGCAACGAAAAGAAAAATGATCCAAAGATTTAAATATAATAATTTTATCGGATATCTATTAGAGTGTGTATAATTTTTAGAAATTATAATCATGTTTTAGCACAAAATCTTTGGAAAAGATTTTAGGTTTGTTTATGGACAGGAGTGTATGTTTTGAAAATAATGGCGACAATATGCTTACAGTAGTTATTTTGTTCTTAAAAATATTTTGGACAGGAAATTTAAAAGTTTGCACAAAAACCAGTTATGTTATATTTTATTTTCTCTATTTTCTCAAACATTATAACCTTTTGAACTAAGAGAACTTTCTTCGGTTAAATAAAATATCGACACTAGGCTTTGTTTGTACTTTCCATACAATTCGTTTTATTTGATAGAATAATTTTTTTTTTGAATATTTATCTATTATCATTAAATAACTGCTTTAAGGCAATGGTTTATGCAATTGTCATCGTTTTGTTTTGTCTCAAGAGAAATAAGAGGCAAACACTGAACTTCAAAGTTGCGAAATTTCTTTTCAGCTAATTCCTATAACTATTCACTCCAGATTATTTTATGGGAAAGTAGTACGGAAGAATATTTTTCATGTTGAGAATTAGCTTGAGCGCGTGGCACGAGGTCTACCGAGCAGAGAGGTTGAATTGAAAAGAATGCAGTTCGAAACAGATCTTATGTTCCTGAATATTTTAAGATCTTCAGCAAAGGAAAACAACTTTCAAGAGAGGAGAGGAAGAAGATCTCAGATATAGAACAGGCGGGCAAAGGACTTAGTACGGAGCCTTGGGGAACACCAATTTGGCCTTGCAGGATCTATAGCGTACAATAAACAGGATCTATAGCGTACATAAGAAGAACGATTGAACAGATAGGATTCAAACAATGAAAAGCCGAAGTGGCTGAGTTTACAGAAAAGTAGGCTGTGATCCACAGGATCAAACGATTTCGAGAAGTTCAGGTAAATTATATGTACTTCATATTGCGTTCTAAGTGCTATAAGTACAGTAATGCTTGAAGTACACATGAATTGTCTATGTAGAGTTACCTGCTAAGAAGCCATGTTGCTCTTTTACGATCAGATGATCGTAATCAATGATTATGGTATCATGAAGCTATCGTTCACAAACTTCAGAAAAATATGGAAGAAGAAAAATATTACTTGTTTTCGGTACATGATGGATTTTAATTTCTTTCCAGAAACATTTTCGGATAGAGTTTTTTTTGTAAATAATAAACAATGGAATGCTCAAGGAATTGCTTGTCATTGTTAAAAATACAGAAAGAAGTTCAAACGAGACTGAACTAAAAAACGATTTGAGTCTTTTTATCATAGCGTCAATTAAAATGGAGGGAGTTTGTCAGAAAAAGGAAGATTTGATTGTTCTAGAGTATAGAATGAAATATATGATGGGGTTCGGAATGCAAGTAGTGACTGAATTGGAGAGAGGTAGTAATTTGAGCACTTTGCGCAATCGAAGCTTGAGGTGTTGGGCATATAGGCGATGCACATTTTTAATTTGAGTTTTTGTACCGGCTAATGAAGGATATTAGAGAAAGAATATTAACATGATTTGCACATGTAAGAGATGAGAAAATGCGTTTGTCAATCCAATGCGTAAAGGAAACGATTAAGCACAAAATATCATGTCAAGAATTCTACTGAGGAAGTGATGGGCTGTTAGATGGCAGACTGATATTTTTTCAACTGCTATTTATAAATCTGTTAACCTGTTTTTTTTCTCTCAAATACTAGTTAGGTAATATAATAACTGCCAGTAGATATCAGTGACCAATAACAATAGCATCATTCATTAAGATCTTTATGGCATTGATCGTGCTAGTTTTATCATTGGTACGCAGACCTTTTGCACATAAGCTAATTAGGCGCTAAGGCTACACGCCACAGACATACATAGTAGGCGGAGGCCTGCAGTCCTTCGTGCCGTTTTGAAGATGCGACCACGCAAAGCACAGAAACTAACGAACTAAGAGGCGCAGGAACTAATAGCTAAGACGCGCAGAAACTATAGCGAGCGAAAACTAGCCTGGCGTGTGAAAATCAAACACATCCACAACAATGTTATCCTTCAAATAACAGGCTGTTATTTCTGGTGGCTACTTTTTAGCTGCTATTTAGAAATAGCAATAGCAGTTGCTATTTGATGATAACAGTTTGGACCATCACTATACTGAGATTTTGAATGGTCCATCACTATACTGAAATTTTACACGAAAAAAGTGAACATAGTACTGAGCACCAGATTGTCTGATGGCTCTAGAAAGCCAGGATACTAAGACTTTCGAAAGGTAGGCAAATTGTATCCTACATAAAACACGAATTTTGAACTGGGATATAATGAATTGAACCTGTCGTGAAAAGATTCCAAGTATTTTATTATTATGATTCTAGCACCAGGTAAATAAATGCATGAAACAATAAAGAACCTAACACCGGCGGTGTCTCGTCCACGGGCACAGACAACTGAGCTGTTTAAGGAGTTTGCTAAATTGCATTTTTGACAGCTATGAGGACACTACCACTAAAAAATTTAAGGATATGTTAGGGTCACGATCACAGTGATCATTTTGATTAGAATATGCAAGACCTTAGAACCCAATTTGAATCACTTGCGCCGACTATATTTGTGTGCTGCTAGGCATAGAACTATGCACCTGGACCATTAGCAGTTGGCTATTTCTGAAGCATTTTATATAGTATATCAAAGAAATATATGTTTTACTAAGTAATGTACTACTCAGAATTAAGTGTGGAGAAGACAATCAAAAAATGGAATAATTTACCAATTTGGTCTATCTAGATCATTTGGTTACTAATTTGACCAAACGCTAATTAAATGTCACAAATTAATGGGCTTAGAATCATGAAATTCATAGAATCGACTATAACTTTTCTATCTAATATTTTGGCAACAGGTGGTTAATTCTTTGATTTCTTGGGGAGATATTTCGTAAGGTAGTCGCACAAACTCAATGAAGATACGTGGTTTACATTGAATTGCGGAAAATTGCATGAAGATAGAAAATAAAATGTAACATTATTTTCACAGCCATTTTAGCGTCCAACCTACTGTTGAAGCAATACAGGTAGACGTCGACCGTGCCATAAGAAAGCCATTAAATTGAACAGAATCTAATCTAATCCAATATTATTCGCACTGACAAGTTTTTTTCATCTTGGATCACTTTGGGCTAAATTCGACTTGATGCACTACATAGCCGCTAGATGAATTTCGCCAATAGATGTCTGGTTAGTATGTTTTTGTGGTTGTGTTTGTTTTGTTTTGTCTTTTTTTCGTAATTGTGTCATCATCTCGTGTATTTTTTTGTAAAATTTTGTGTTTTTTTTTCAATTTTCAACCCCTGCTACTACCTATTCGCCCTCTGGTGGTACGGTGGTGGTACATTAATTCGAGTTTTACCAAATAATTTGACATATATGCCATTTTATTCTATCATGAACCTTCCAAACTACACAAGTTTCATTATAGCGTCATAGTTTTATAGCTCTGTGAATATGTGGAATTTCGTGCCCGAAAGAGACCATTTGCGGCATGCATTGCTTTTCTTATATCATGAAAAGAAAAAGGCCATTGAGAGACATAGTTCGTTGGTAGAAACTTACGGAAAGCATGCTCCAAGCATAAAAACATGTTAGACGTGGTTTTGAAAACATAAAAGGGGTGATTTTGATGTAAAATACAATGAACTTTCGGGTGGACAAAAAAAAAATGGTGGATGCGGAATTGCAGATGTTATTGGACGAAAACCCAACCCAGATTCAAAAATAATTGGGAAAGATCCAAGGGCTGGGAAGATGGGTGCCACATGAACTGAATGTCAGACAATTGGAAAATTGAAAAACCGTTTGCGAGATGCGGCTTCAACGGTACGAGAGGAAGTCATTTTTACATCGGATTATGCCGGGAGATAAAAGGTAGATTTTTTCGAAAATCTGAAAAGCAAGAAATCGGGCCAGATCGCTTCGGACAGAAGACAATGCTCTGTGTTTAGTGGGACCAGGGTGGTGTGGTGTATTATGAACTTCTGAAACTTGGTGGAACAGTTAATACTGATCGCTAGAAACAACAAATAATTAATTTGAATCATGCATTTGATCGAAAAACGTCCAGAATGGGCCCAAAGGCACGATAAAGTGATTTTGTTGCATGACGATGCACTGTCACATACAGCAGAACCAGTGAAAGAAGCATTGAAGTCGCTTGGATGGGGCGTATTATCGCATCCGCCGTACTTTCCAGACCTGGCCCTGTCCGATTATCACTTTTTCGTATCAATGGGACCGCTCTGGCTCAGCATTTTTAAAAATTTCGAAAAAGTCGAAAAATGGCTCGATGAATGTTTTGCCTCAAAGACCAAAGGATTTTTTTTTTGGGATGGCATTCATAAATTGGCAGATAGATGGACAAAGTGTATAGAATGGAATGGCCAATACTTTGAATAAACACTTTTTTCAATTTTCTTAATTTTTATGTGTTTTTCATTAAAAGAAAACCGGTAAAAACTTTCCGGTACACCTGGTACTTATATACTTATGTTTATACTTATATATACTGTCTGTTTGCTAAATAGTATTCAAATTTATAAACACATATTTGTTACAGAAGAGAATTAAGAGAATTTGGATTGTATGTTTGATCAATTAACTGCTAGCCAGATAAGAAAGAATATTTTCTGTATTAAGGTAGTTAGTTAAGAAAGAATATTTTCTGTATTAAGGTAGTTAGTGATCGGTTGTGATTAGAGACTGACATACGTTATAAATAAAAGAAAAAAATATGCATGGTTTTGCCTACAATTTGACGTCATTTTAAAACCCATGACTCCTTCAAAAAGGCCTTGGTCTTTATTAACAAAAATACAACTAGGAGATTTTCGCAATCTTTTCTTGAGGACAATTTCTTATCATCAAGGAAGTTTTGCATTGACAAAAAAGATAGTAATCGCTAAATGTCCGGTTTGGACTTTAAGGTAGATTCATCAAATCTTCCCAACCAAGCTCCCGGAGTTTCGGGCAAATCCCTATAGACGTATATGGCCTGGCATTGTCTTGATGGAACAAAGCTTCTCTTCTATTGACCAATTCCGGCCCCTTATATAAAATAATTAAATTTGAAAACTTAATAATTACGAATATTAAAACTGGAGCGTTAATTTTTTCCATGAGTATGCATTTGATGGTACGATTCAAGCACTAAATATAATATTAATTAATAATCTAGAATCAAACATTCAATATCATGTTTTTTAGTTTGCGTTTCGAACATTTTCGCTTTATCATCTGAATTTCCCTCCCGTCGACTTCGATGTGAAGCTAGATTTTCTTACTTTCCACAGTTCATATACTGATTCTATGGCAATCTGGGTGGCAAAGCTTATTTTCTACTTATTTTTCCTTTATTTTGCCTCTTCGTATTTACTATCTTATGCCGTTCAAACGTTTCGGACGAGAATAATCTAGTTGCAAGATCTTTTCTTCAGTTCAGATCTTTACATGTTTTCATTGCAACGACTTCCGGTACTCTTAACTTAATGTGCGCTTTAGTGTACGATGCTGGTACCAGAATCGACGTTCACTTAACAGTTCATTTACTCTATTCGCCATCTGTAACGGGGTTCATGTACCAATCTACAACATCTTGGATTTATGTTAGTTTGTTTGTCGCATCTTTTTCATTTTCTTCTCGTCGATCTTTGTTTGTAGCATCGTAAATCTTTTGTTGGAAGAGTCATCTTTTGGTTTGTTTTTGCAAGAAGTGTATCGAGTTTTTGGATTAGATGCTAGGAAGAGAATGTTTCATGCTAAAAGAAAATAAGAGGTTAATACGATGGAGTTTCAATGTATCTCAATTTGATTGTGTTACTTGGTGTTGTAAACAATGCAGTTCCCACGAAGAAATAAACTGATGTTGGCTAGTATTACGCAACAAATCATTAAAAGTCAATTTGTTATAGTAGAAATAGTAAATTATATTTGAATATACTTAAGCACATCGCTAAATGATAATGTACCGGAAAATGATTGAGAATCACGTTTGATTAAATGCGAATAGTTTTGCGAGATATCAAATAAGTACGTAAGTAGCTGATTTTTTTACTGCTTGGTATTTGGAATATTAAAAGAATATGTAAATAACGCGATGATGTTTGCAAATCAAAACTACATGACCAGTCAAGAATTGCTATTTTTATCTTGTTGCTGAAATGACACTTAAAATTAGAAAATATGTATATAGTGTTGATGCAAGTTCGTATTATTGTAAATAGTTAATTAAAAAAAAAAAATAGTATTGTTAAATATACTAAACCAATTCAAAGTTCTATATTTCAAAAATAATTCTTCATTGAGAAAATCACTAGTTTTCGAACCAGTTAAAGAAAAGATTAAAGTCTTCACGTACAGTCCAAACTGTCACTATCCTTCTTCTTACTTTTGTAGATTGTTGTTGTTACTGCTGCTGATGCTGCTAGTTTGGTTTTGTTTCTTTAAAAATTTTGGCGTGTTTTCCGACTCAACTTAATAGACGAGCATGATATCTAGTCACGAACTTGACTGTGAATAAAACCGTGCACTAGATCCATGTTCGCCGACAAAATAGAGTCTCTCGTTTCCAGTTCCTTCTTTGTGTTGTTGTCTAGGTTGCTTTTAAAAACGCGTTGTCGTAACGATAGGTAGTAACGAAGTAAACGACGATTACGATGACAGTAACGAACAAACCGACAAGAAAATAACCTGAACGAGACGACCGACCAACAAACAACACGACAATTACAATGATACGAAGAAAAACGAAAATTATACTCTGTATACTGAAATTACCAATCTGATGATGTTGATGATGATGATGACGATGATAGTGTTGCTGGTTGTAGTTATTGCTGCTGGCTAAGGTTCAAAGACACGAAGATTAAAGGAAGCGAAATTCAATGAACTTTTGAACTGTTCACAGAGAAGAAGGTTTCATTCGTTCGGTACATATTGTGGTTTCTAAGAAAGTTATTATGAAGACGTTTTAGTTGGGGTTTTTACAAGGGAGCAAAAAAATATTAATGATAGAAAATGGAAAATTGTCCCAAATGAATCACATCCTTTAACAAAAAGTTGAGATATTTGAAAATACAAGGTGTTTGGATTGATGTAAATTAAATAAGCAGATTGCTTCTGAAGATCTCATACCTCTTTTTGATGTTTTCTTTCATCGAGAGCAGATCCATAGCTTAATTTCTTAGGAATTGAAGGAGTTCTGGGAGTTTCAGAGCTCAAGGAGCGTCGTTATTAGGCTAATATAAGGTTCTTAAAAGAATTGTTAAATACTTTCTAGTGGGAAAGTGCTATAAAACCTAATTTATGTAACAAAGAGCGTTAAATATTAGCTCCACGCGGCTATGTTCAGTAATACATCAATTAAATATAAATATAATAGATAAATTATGAAAAGATTTCGAACTGTGTTTTTCATTTGATGGATGAAAACAGGTTATTGATTTTGTATTATTTAATTTGGGTGAATACACTAGCACATATTTTGACGGAACATAAAGCGAGCTAAACCACGCATATAGCGCACAAAATTTTTGGCTTTTAGTTGCTTAATTGCCCTTGATTTATTAGAAGAAAACATAGATTCAACGTACCAGAATAAAATAACCGAGAAGCGTCAAAGAGCATGGTTTAGTGAAATGGTGGTAATAGCTAATTATATTAATATCATTAGCTTTTCAATAGAACTAGTGCCAAGGTATATTGCAATCACCTGTTGGACTAGGAAACCATTTTGGTTAATGTTTCGGATATTTATCAAAAACTCACGATACTAAAGCATTGTTAAAGTAAGTAACCTAGATCGGATGTCAAAATTATATTATTTCTATGGAAAACAGACTTTTCAGCCGAGACTTTATAGCACTGCCTATTAACTTATGTAGTTCCTAGTTCGAATTCAGCCATGGACAATCATCCATGATTCCACACCGGGTTTTGAGTGATTAGGCAACTAAGTCAAACAAGGAGCAAAATGAGTTGTGGAATTAATCACTACACACCCTTGCACTGGTTGAGAATAAAGTCTCTATAAACTTCAACTTTCCGACCTGAAACATGTATGCGAAAATCTTGGAAGCTATCCGCAAAGTTGTGTGCTCAAATGAAACCGGGATAAAAGTTGCTGGATCAGGAAAACTGCTGAATCAGCGATTCGGCTGGAAATTGCGCAATTCGATACGGGCCGCCGTAGATGGCAAAGGGAATATGAGTCTCTTGGCTCCTAGAGTCAAAACTGAGCTAATAGACCTCGATTGCCTTACAGCTAGCCAGGAGGTGGCCGTCGCCATAGGGCGTGAAAATGGATAGGAAGAAGCCAGCTAGATGGAAACCACTGCTGAATGAGACCCCAATTCTCAACATCCGCAAGTCTAGTCGAGTTAGGGTGAGATTATATGCGCTCAAGTGAGAATGTTGGCTACCTATGTACTATAAGGAACTGCATAGGCCTGGACTGGTAGCTGCTGGAGATGTGTATAAAATACAAAAACCGGCATCAGAGTCGCCCGAAATATTGAACCCATCGAGTTTTGAGACGAGGATTTCATGGTTAATAGAGTCAGAGTTTGTATAGAATACATCTACTTGCATTTGATGGTCGATAGTGGAAGCAACAGTATCAGTGGACGATAGTAGGCTGGATACTGTTGACTTACCTTTAACGAAACCATGTTGCTCAAAGGGATACAAAGGGAGTTGAGTCAGGGCGGCGCATAGTCCAAATGGTATCAGAGTGGAATTTACTGTTGTTGAATATGCGTTCAATGTCAACGTACCGAAAACTTGGAGTTAGCGAGTCTTTACTTGACGTCACCTTGACGTCGGAGAGATTAACGGCCCTTGAAAGTGGTTGCAGGGTGATGGAGGATTAAATGATGAGTGATTACAACTAAATCACTTCCTACATTGTCAAAAGTAGCACAAAATTCTACCTCTAGAGGGCTTAGTTGGAATGCCACCAAAAACTCAACAGAAGTGAGATGGTCGCATCATTAAATGCAAGCTCGCAGGGTAGTCTTTATCAGCTAGAACCTCAGCGACCGGTGAAGCAGTAGAAACTGCTATGGGATATACGATGGACCAGGTTCGGAATGCGTGCGAACCCTTCCGTCAAGGGAAACAAGGATACTGGTGGAACAATGATATTATCGAGCTGCGACGCATCGCCCTAGCGTACAGGTGCAGGACACAGCGAGGTAGGAGTAGATAGTGGACAACCGAGGTTTCTGTAGAACACACGATGCGAAGGAGTTGGCCAAAGCTACAAAAATGATCAAACGCTTTTCGAGCAGCCCAACTTGGACCCGTGGAGTGTGAGGCACAAATTGGTTACCCGAAGAATTGACTGCGTGCGGTCTAGTGCTCTAGGGTTCGCTGTTCCCGTCGCATCCGTCAAAGACGATTGATGGAATCATCGTCCACTAGGGGACCGTTCGTCTATATAAGGGGGGAAGGATCTAATTGACGCGTTGGTTGGGATGAGAAATAGGAAGGCTCCCAGCCATGATAAAGTGTCTTCCAAAGTATTAAAAGTTGCGATTTCGAGTGAACAGTGGCTAGTGACGGGTCTTTCAATCGCAATTGAAAGTTGCTAGATTGGGAAAGGAAGACCTGGACAATCCATTTGCCTACCGTCCACTCAGCATGGTAGACACGCCAAAAAAGCTCCTTGACCGGATGCTGAAGTCACGGTTGCTGCTAGCAATTAGATCAGCTAGTGCTCTAGTTGTCAGACAGCACGGATTCTGCAAAAGGCATTCTAGTGTTGATGTCATCTCATCAAGACATACCACAGCACCAGACCGGTCGTTTTGCTGGTGACACGCGATGTCGGAAATGCCCAATTCGGGGAAGTAGACAGATGTAATCTGGACACTCGAGCATAGCTAGCGCATTACTGACTATTTGTTTGTCATGATGCAGGACTATCTTAGGAGTCGATGGCTGCTGTATGACACTGACGAAGGAGTTCAGAAAAGACTTAGCACTTTAGAGGCAGCACAGGCGTCAATTCTCGGACCTGACTTCCGGAACATAATTTACGATAGATTCATGCACCTGGAAATGTCAACGGATATGATGACGTGGCAGCAATAATCAGTTACAGAGCTGCCACGTTCGCCCGATTCAGTATTAACCAAGTCACGAGAAGGATGGTATGCAGAGAATGCAGAGAAGGGTACCTTACATGCTCTTGGTTGTATGGAACAGGAGATCTATCGCACGCATGTACGTGAACCCACCAGCCTTGGCAACAATGTTGGAGGACAAGCAATAAAGGTCGCTGGACGGCGAGACTGTTAGACCTTGTAGACCCATGGGTCAGCCGTGGCCACGAACAATTTTAATTCTACCTGCAGCAACTCTTAACGGAGCACGGTTATTTTAGAAGTCACCTTAACAAAACGCGCAACGTAGGTATACCTTACTATCGGTTTGGTGTAGATGAGCACGATATGCGTGTAGTCAGTTCACAAGTTTGTGAAGCATCGTTAAGTCTACAATTGGCTTTTTGACACTAGATTTGATCATGGAAACGACGCTACGTAACGAGGACAGCTGACGCACAGTCTCAGTGTATGTTCAGAAGGGCAGCCTTGTCGATAAACAAGTTTTGGTAGCTTCTTAGATAAGTGGGCACCGATAGGTGAGCGAGCAGGACCGGGTTGAAGTAATGCGAGAGCGAACTTCGAAGCGGACTTTCGTGGCCTACAAATGGATTCTTTTAAGTAAGTAAAAATTTTACATAATTCACGGTTTGGGGACCCGGGCATCTTTTGAAGATTTTTTTTGGGCATCTACAAAAAAAAAACAGGACAGCTATTCTTTTTTAAAAAAATATTCTAGGTATTGCTTCATTTTATTTTGGTGTTGGCTCTGCCTGTGTATTTTAGCTAATATTTTTAAATGGAGAAAAATACCAGAAATAAGGAGTGAAAATATAAAAATAAAATTAGCCTACTACAACCGACTATAGATATGGGGGTTGAAGTTGGTGGAGACTAGATACTAAATCAAATTGTACGGGTCTGGATTGATTATTTTCAAGACACAATTTGTCCTTGATTTGGCTCGGGATCTTACTCACAAACAGCTTTACTCAAAGCCTGATGACGTGTGAATATGGTGGGTTGTGTATGGCTAGATTCGAATCACGATTAACAGACGTTAGCAATTTGTACTCTTTCCATTCCTTTACAGTAGTTTCTAATAAAGAAAATTAAAGTGATAGATAATTGATAAATTTAGTGTTTTTATATTGGACTCATAAAAAATACAATTATTGTGTTCTTAAATAATATTTTATCTTATGTAAGAAGTTGACTCGATTTTTCTGGTATTTAAAACTAATATTTTTTTTAATTTTACGACCAATTTCGTCTCAACGAACCAGATTTATGTCCATTTTATTTATTTATTTACCAATCATGGCAACATAATTAAAAAAATCATATTTAATCAAAATTTAAAAAAAAGAATCAAAATTAAATGAGTAAAATCTTAGAGATAATTTACAGATCTTGATATTTTGAGAGTAATCTTACCACAAGGGTGATCACATACTTATGGTCCGTGCTAGTGTGTGTCACACCGATGGGCATGCAAGAAGAGAGTGGATTTACCTCGAAAGATTATTATTTGTCAATAAATTGAAATCTATCTGGTTTCTAAAGGTGAAACTGGTCTTTTAAATTAAAATTTTTTGATTTCTATATATGTCAAGATATTGAAATAAAACTGTCATCTAAAGGAAAAAATGATCTTTAAACTAAAAATAATAATTTTTGTTTTCATTTACAGGAACAAGTAAAAAATTTCATTAATAGGATTAATTAGTGGGGTTTTTGGATTGGTAGATTAAAAAATATATTATTTTATCACAAAAAGCTTTTCGTCAATGAGATTAAAAATTTCGTACATGAAATTTGAAATATTTTGATCAGTAAAAGTATCTAATATCGAAATAAAATAAATTTTCGGTACTAATAAATAACAAATTATATCTACCATTAAGACTCCAATTTCGATCTTCAACCGACTTTATTTTATATTTCCATCATATCTCCTATCAATATTTCAGTCTCGTGTCATATACCATTAACGATACAGCATACAAAACGAAATTGCCGACAGTCTTCATTAATTTAATAAAATACTGCAACAAATCCTCCCTGCAGTTAACAACTTACGAGGAGTACTGAATGCATGTTTCATTTAGTTCTGAATTGTTGCATACCCTCGAGAGTTTGTCGTCGGATGCATCAGAACATTCTCTTAATTGTTCAGAGACTCGAACAGAATGACCCGTATTTAGCGATGATAAGAACTACTACTTTATGTGCACAAGTTACGCGTGTCTGCACAGAGTTTTATTTATTGGGAGGAGGTCATACTCGAACTAATTGAAGATCATGCGTCAATTTATATAGTAGATATACGGCAAAGTTTCCCTTTGATACGAATACGATTGATCATTTTCTTCATGCGGATTTGACTGTTCAAATAATGGAGGACACTAAATGATTAGTTTTCAGAAGCCTATAGAATTTTATAGTCATTTAAACTATTATCGATCGAAGCTAGTGAAAATGGTTTCGAGTAAAAATAAAATACGTCTGTATTAAAAATTTTCATTGAGAATTCTACAGCCAAATAGCTCCAAGAGCAATAAAATAAATAATTGCGACCGTCATAATTATATGAGAAATAGCAACTATTTGTTTGATTCCCGGCTTTCTATTTCGCATTTTAAGCAAATAATTTACATGTTACGAGTATGACAAGCATACACATGTAGATGTATATAATTGCTTCTTCGGTCATTCATCATAATTTCGTTGAGGTTTCATTAAATACGATGGGAATGCACATCAGCAAAAAAACACGCAACCTATTCGTGTGAAATTTATTTCTAGCGAAATAGTTAATCGCAAATACATCTAGAAATGCTGTAATTTAAATGCTTGTTGCGAAAATAGAGAAGGAAATGTATTTCTTATTTTTTGTTTTATGAGAAATATTATTTTCAGTGTTACCAATTTTGGAAGAAACTGAAATGCGAAGACTGATTTTTTTGGTTTAGCAACAAGGAAATATGAGGAGAATATTTCGGGTTTTATTACTTAGTTGGGCTTAATATTGAGTGGGAGAAAATAGGAAAATATAAAAAATATATTAATATATATGCTATACTAAAAAATATCAGGCCCCGTTCTGAAAGTCACCTCACGTCACCTACGAATCGGTATTCTGAGAGTCACGTGAAGTGACTCTAGATGAGGTGACTATGAATTTGTGTTTGAATGCCAACGCTTGAACGCTTGAAATTTAGCATTTCATTGAAATTTTTCAACACTTGAAATTTACCACGTCCATAGCACACTGGCATCGACCGGTTATTGATCGATCACCGAATTTAAACAGTGTTGGGCGTGGTCTGTACTTAGATGGGAGACGGCTTGAGAACACCGCATATCGTTGGCGCGCACAAACCTTCCATCCCTTAATATCACAAGTGCGGCTTACTTTGAAGAGGGAGTAGAATAAAAAAAATTAAAGTTCAAATGGAGAGTAAGGAAAATCGAACGCAAACACGAAATTTCCAGTGATAAGCAAATGATTAGTGAAATAAAAAAGAGGACGGTATTTACAAGTGTACTAGGGTTACTTAAACTTGCTATACAAGATTATAAATATAGTGATTAAGAAAAAGTATTGGTGAATATTAGAAGTGGTTTTTATGTGTTCGCTGTGCTGTTTCAGGCTTTGTGTCCATCAGTCCAATAAGGCATTCGAATTGTCGCTTGTCTTTCCGATAAGAAAATCGATCGAAAATTAAAATCCTTGATATTTTATCGGTCAGGAACAGGCTTTGTATCTGTTTTCTCCATTGTTAAAATTTTCGCTCGAAAGAATGATGAGATAATGCAGACTTGTAAAAATGTACCATCACGATTAACTCAGTACCAGCCTTTACTTTTTAAGGCTGGTACTTTGCTTGTCAATTTTCGATCGATTTTCTTATTCGAAAGACATTTGCACAATTCAATTTTCAAATTCAAACACCAAATGTCACTTTTTAGCTCGAAAGAATGAGCTGCACATACTAAATGGGTGTGAAATGATTGTAGACATCTGTCAAAACCATCTGCGTTTACAAAGCGAAAGCAACAAAAACAACAAATCAAACAGAAAACACCCCAAAAATTAACACATAACAACAAAATCCCAAGCATACGAGCCAAAAATTTGTCAGAAAACGGCTACCGACTATGGCGAACACGTAGTCGAGTTTAACCGCATTATTCAAATAAAAATATATAAATTATCTTCAAAATAAAATTTTTCTACTTATTTTCATGATTCACGATCCAAACTTCGTTAAAATCCTTCATTTTTTTTTCAAAATATCAATTTATATCACTTCTGACCACAGTCACTTGATATTATCAAGTGACTGAAAATCTCACTTCATGTGACGCTCGTCACTTCATGTGACTCTCGGAATAGCCGACAGATCGAAAATGTCACTTGAAGTGAGATGAAGTCACCTCACGTAACTCTCAGAATACGAAATCAAGAGAGTCACTTCATTCGTCACGTGAGGTGACTCTCAGAATAGGGCCCTAATACTTTCAAAATATTTTAAGGCTAACTATAAATCAAAAACGTAGACGAGTATAGAGTTCATGGTTCTAGGATTCACTTTATTCCAAACTTGGTTCGAGTACCTGCTCAAAGCTGGGTCAACTCAAAGTACAGTGTGTGCGCATGGTTTCTCGTCCATGGCAGGATTCGAACCAGGAACCACAATGATTTCAGCTGATTATTTTCCACTCGACTAAATCCACATAAAGTATATGTAGCTTTTAATTGTGAAATTATAGGTGAAATTATTTTCAATTTTAGAGCTTTCTTTAGCAGAAATTGGCTTCGAAAGGGAAGGAAGGCTTTGTTGCAAATAGAATTTTAACAAAAAGCCCAAGACTTATATCAACGACTATATTTTATAAAACCTCATATTACATAAAATAATCCACAAACTAAGTATATAGATTGGTACAGTACAGTGTACAAAGTGGATAGGGAAATAAAAGATCATAGAAAAAAATCCACATAGCACAGATTCTTATGTAACATAATACGGTGTACATTATACGCTGGACTATAAAATATAGCTCCTCGAGCAATAACATTTATATTGAAGAAATAACGCATACTAGCATAGTGTAGCAATTATGGTCAGACATGCTATGTACAGTAGCCTAAGCTATAAAATATAGCTTCTTTATAGGATTTTGTGCTATACACTCAGTTTTGATTCCAATACACTTAGTGTAAACTCCTTTTTTTATAGTCCCAATTTCTATGCACATTCAACTGTTATGTTCATTATTCTGGACGATATTTTTTCAGGGTTGTAACAATTCCGTAGCCAGTGGGTAAAGAACTGTTTCTTAGGTACCCATCCATGCAAGTCAGGTTCATCCACACTTGAAATTTTGCTTTTTATCCGGGCCTATAATACATAGCTCTGCAAGCTATAATACATAACAACTATTCCACTAAATAAAGCTCATACTCTTATAAATTTATTGCAATGCGTTATGATGTCAGGCGCTATAAACTATCACAAACCCGAAATCAAACATATACACAGCGCCAGAAGTATATAAATTATGATTGCAAGCGCCATGTTTTTTCTAAGTGTTGATTTATAGGTCAAAGACCGAATTTATATGACCAGATGAAAATGATTCGAAAATTTCAATCTATGAGAAATCATTAAACACCTTTGTTTCCTCTGTAGAGCACTGACCCGTACAAGATCTGACCACCTACCGTATAAAGTATGAACATATCTCAATTGCATGACAAGAACAATTTCGTTCAGCGAAAATAACAAAACATAAGTAATAGACAAAAGCAATAATGAACGCAATGTGTGTGTGTACTGCTTACAAAATGTCTACACTGAAAAATAACCGCTGGCGGGTTTGAATATTCTACATAAGTTCCGAAAATTAGAACATCAATCTGTAATAGGAGTGACGAGAAGTTGTGAAATTTGTTCAGTAGTTTTTTTACAGTTAGATTTTTCTTCTTAAGATGAATGGTTATTTGCAAAAAATAAAAAGAAATTAAAAAGTGTTTAAAGAGTTTGTCTATGGCGCGATAAGTTTAGTTTAGTTGGAGTAGTTGGAGTGATCTAGTTTTTAGGCGAGACAGACGGTTGGTTTTAGTTGAAACTAAATTTTCTAGATGTTCGGTAAGAGTTGCAGTAATTTCTTATTGGTTTTTTAACTACCTGAAATGTTTGTTCGAATAAGACTTGACATCTTTTTTTTAATATGATGAGTAGGCATCTATCCAACAATTCTAACTTGAAGATACAAAAAATTGATATATATACATGTATACAAAAAAAGGATTATTTTTAGTTTTGTGGAACAAGTCTGGAGCCAGATTAGGTTAAGTTAAATTGAAACAAAAAAAAAACAATTTCAATGGTACTAATTTTTACGTTTGAATAAACGTAGAGAGACGAATAAATTTATTTTAAAATTACAAACAGATATTCTATTTGTTATAATTGAATGCACTGATTTCTGTTTAAGCTTTTTTCTTAGAAGAAGTTATACAGTTTGCCGCAAGTTTTCTTTTTAACGCACAGTCCTATTTTCGAGTGAATTCGTTTAGAGAACTTGTGATATGAGTAGTGCCACAAGGATCAGTTATTGGACAATTCTCCTATGCAATATTGGTCGAGTACCCTCTCTTAAAACAGGTTAACCTTAAGTTATTCCTGCAAATGTAGAAAAAAAAACGATCTAATCAGCTTTGAGCAAAGACTAACTCAAAGAATATGCACTCAAAAAAATTTTGGTTGAATTTTACCCTTATAATAGTAGGAAACTGGTTTCCTACTATTAGAGATGTAAATTTACAAAAGGGCGTAAAAAGAATATTTTTTTTTACCACCAAATGGTGTAATTTTACCCTAACTAATTATGCAATTTTATAGCTTTGGCACAAAGGTGAATAGCAAACTAGTAAATTTACACTGTTTTTGCTTCAATTTACAAAAAGCTGTGTATTATTGACGTAAAAACGATATGACGTAAAAGCAAAAAAATGCACATCGAATGTGTAAAAAAAATTGTGTTTCGTTATTTTAAACGAAAAAATGAATATATTTCCTATTATGAAAGTATTAATTATAGACCCACTTTTTAGAGTGTGTATTAACCATGAAGACATTAAGACGCATGAGATTTTTGAAGTAGTAAAAGAAAATAGCTCTTAAAAAAGGGTTCTGAGGCCAATAAATAAAGCCCTGGAACCAAGAATGACACTCTAGAGGATAGACGACTAGAGAAAATCTGGGGCTAAGATGGGAATACAAAGTATCCTTAATCCGGCAAAAGGTATCGACAGGATTCCTATAGTGGAGTCTTGGTGCAAAAATAGCGGTCATGCCGAAAACTTTTTCACGACTCACCAAATAAATAGGGCGTAGAATTTTCTTGTGTAGAGGTTGCTGGCGAAGGTAAGGTAGCGTAGCCGTTGCCCTTCACATCATCAGCTAAAGAGTAGCCTACATGTTCTCCCATTGCAAGAATAAGCCAACGGCGAAGTGGATAAAAGCGGAGGCCCCAAAGATAAGGCCCTGGGAAGTGGTCAGCCTATGGCGCCACGAGGACACCCTGATTCTCAGCCCCAAAAAACCTTGTTGGCTATTTCTTCAATGCAGTGGACTTGGCAACGAAAATGATTCTGGTCTTTGTAGAACGCCAAAATAAAGAAATCAACGTCAAGTCTTGGAGAGCAATTTTCAGGGTGGGTAAAGGTACCTCCACCTCCAAAATAACCGACCATAGATTAAACAAATAGCCAACGTGTACGGCAACATTAGTTTCTGGTTTGGTTAGGTTCACTTGACCGTCAAAGAGCCATTCGAGAATTCACCAAGCCCGTCGGCCACTTCAGCTACTACTAGTATGGAGTATATTGGTACTAATATGGAGACAACACCAGGTCTCAGCGCTTCCCGACCAATGGGAAACAGGAGATGAAGTGTATACGTGTGAGCCTACATCATAACAAAGCTGTCTCGGTGGAAGTAAGCAGCAGGTTTGTATTCAGCTGTAGAACAAAAGGTTCCTGATAGCTAGCAACTACACTAACTAACGTTAGTGTCAAATAGTTCACTTCTTCTAGTGAAGTATTGAAATGTCCTGACAGAAGCTTTATTCTTTGATCATAGGCATATAAACTTCGAACTAGAGAAACCTATATTGAAAAGGCTGAAGTATAGGCAACTGGGGTGTTGGAACATGACCTTACAGTCGGAATTCATAATCTATATCCGAGTTTCATAACGAAAACGAAATTGTAGGACACTGTGGGCATGATCAGAAAAACAATTCTCGAATCGTTACACGACAATTGCTCTAAGGAAATTAGCGCCCCCAAAAAGAGAAAGCACAAAAATACTCAGAAGAAGCTCTACTTTGAACTCGAGATAGAAGGATGACTACGCCTTCAGAGACACATTGTAAATGGTGCTTAGAACACCCTTTTCTGGGTGCAAAGTAAGCAATAATGATGAGGCTAAGAGAAAAAGAGGTCGCGAGCGACTTCTCACAGATTGAACAAATCCTCAAGCCCGAAAAGGTGGATTGGGCAATAATCTCAGCTCTGCTACAAAAAGGCGCAGGATAATTGAAAACCATGTTGATACGCATGTGATTCAGCTACATATTGAAATTGTTCATACCCTTTGGTGGCAGCAAACCGGCCGACCAACCAAAATCATACAATCAATTAGCCTCCATCTTTTAGTAAAGATGTCACTCCATACATTGCAATTTAACAGCTAAAAAGTCAAATCAACTATATTAGGCACATATAAGCAGGTATAAACAATAGAAAAAGCATTGGATGATCAGGAAATCGCTCTATGCGCCTTCATAGACATAGAAAACGGTTTTGGCAAAGTGAAACACGATTCGCTGCATCAAGCAGTCCAGAGGAGAGATGCCCCTCAGGTGGTAGTAAAATGGACGAGTAAAATATTAAGGTACCGAAGTGAATTTGCGAAGCTTTGGAGGGTAAAACTAAGGGTGGATACCAGAACGAGCTGATATCTTCTGTTTGACGTCCTTCTCGTCACCTTCAATAGTAAGGGTCCAACCGATCTCATCTGCGCGGATGACATCGCTGTAGTAGTAAAAGTTTCACACTCGGAAAACTTGAAATCCAGAAGGCAAAATGCCTTAAATGAGTTTTAAATGAAACAATACAATGGTGTGAGGAAGAGGGTTTATCCATAAACCTCCAGAAAATTAATATAGGCAGAAAAAGAAAAATCGAGATAGGGGCCCTAAAAATTAGGAGCACGACAATAGGACTGCAGGTAGAGGTAAAATATCTAGGAATCCACCTGGACAGCAAACTCAGCAAACAAAACGACACTGAAGGCCACTAAGGAACTTTGGGCGACGACAAAGTAAATGGTTGGTTCGAAATTGGGGACGATAGCAGGCAGACATTTTGGGCATACGAAGAATGGTGAGACCTATCATCGTATATGGGAAAACAGTGTGGCGGATGAAAACCAAATAAAAAACTGCTGCTAACAGGTTCAACAAACCTCAAAGAATAGCCTTCGTGCTGATTAGCAATAAGCTCAATCCCAATAGAGACCCATCCAAACCATGAGCCGCAGCACGTCAAGATTGAAGATGACGCGGCAAAACAGGTTATCAGCCTACAGCAGACCTTCAGGTACAAATCAGGAGACCTAAGACCTTCCATTCTGCCTAGGGAGACCACCATTTATCAAGCGAAATTATCGACCTTACTTGAAACCATACATATAAGATACGCAAAACTAAAAGGGTCAGAATTAAGACCCCCATCGGATAGCCAAGCAATTTTTAACAGTTTCAATCGCGACCACATAGATTCAATTATGGGCTTAGAATCAAGGGATACCCGAAATTAACTAGAGGCACAGAACAGCTTAAAGATTATATAAATCTCGGAATATGAGAGACACAAAAGAAAAAAAAAGATGATGCCAAAATTAAAGAAGGGGCTAAAATGCTTTCATTGGTCCCACTTCGTAATGGTATTTTTCAAAAGCCAACAAGGGCAATGAAATCAAAACATGGACCTCGACAAATATGGAGAAAAGACTGAGAGTGTTCCTGCACCTAGGACATAACAAAAATCTCGACAACGAGCTTAGCTTGGTTTATAAGAAGATTTGATATTTTATAATAGGACATAAAGCAGAGGATGCACAATACGAGGTCTGATCAAAAAATTCCGGGACTTTTAAAATAGCGCGCCAGCGAAGCGACGGAGAAGCAGGCGGTTGGCAGCACTATTTAGAGGGGCTTTCTTTGAGCACAGCTGTTTTGTCAGATCGTCAATAGGTCACTTAGAAGTATCGTTAGAGCTGTTTTAGTAAACCGATTATTTTATGTACGGCAACTTTGAGGATTTGTTCGTGATAGAAGGAAAACAAGAGCAACGCGTTTGCATCAAGTTCTGTGTGAGGTTGGGGGGGAAACTTTTACCAAAACTTTTCACATGTTATAAACGTCTTTTGGGGATGAGTGTTTAAGTCGTTCGAAGTGCCACGAATGGTTCAAGAGGTTGAAAGAAGGCCGCAGATCAACAGAAGACAATCCTCGTTTACCCGTCAATTTCGATTAACGACGATCATGTAGCCCAAGTGAATGATCTTGTTCGTTCAAATCGTCGTTAAATCATTCGGGAAATGGCAGAGGAATTCAAGATTTTATTCGGTTCATGCCAAGAAATTTCAACAAAAAAACTACACATGCGCCGAGTGGCGTTAAAGTTTGTCCCAAGGTTAATGAGCGAAGATCAAAAACAACGCAGAGTTTTTGCATCAAAAATGCAATAACAGTTCTTCTCCAGTCTCTCTACTCACATGATCTGAAATCACATGATCCAAAAATGAAAAGGCCCATCAAAAGAGTGAGAGTTGATGATATTGAAACAAACAAACAAAAAAAAAACGCTGGAAGAACTGTAGAGCATTTCGGAAGAAGACTTTCCGAGGGCCTTCCTGCAGTGGAAGCGGCGTTGGGAGAAGTGTATATCTACCTAAGGAGAATACTTTGAATGAGATTTAGTTTTGAAATGTTCATCTACTACCAATTGATTTATATAAAATAAGTCCTGGAACTTTTTGATCAGGTCTCGTATACCCAGGAAGTCACAGTGCTAGGGACACTCCATGCAAATCAATCAATCCAGGCAGCTAGAAATTGAGTATCAAGAATTTTTGAAATACAACTCCTCTGTTCAATTTAATATTAAAACTACGAAATAAGCTCTCCGAGAAAAACCTCTTTTTTTTTACTAAGAGAACTCTGAATTCTCTTTATAACTGTATTACGAAAGTCAAAATTTTATAGACACAAATACGGATATTAAAACAGAACACGGCCCCTTCGGCCTATATAGGTGGGAGAAAACAACCATTTACCCCGCAGAGGTTATAGCAAAAGAAGGGCAGCTGATGGATGAACTATTTAATTATGCTGCCTTCTCCACGACTTCAGAATAATAGATTTGGCAAGATGACTTGCTGTGGTAATGAGGTATGTTAGATTTTGGTAATTGTTAATCTAACTATCGCACAGGCTGAGTGAAACTGGTAGGGTGCATAAATAATATTTATAAAGATAAAAATATAGTATAACCACTAGATTTAAAATCTTAATACGTTAGTTGAACAATAATCTAGACTAAGTCTGCAGTGTTAAAAATTTAAAATAAAGTAGAAAAATAAAATCATGTTCTAAGACTTTGTCTACAAAGTGTATACCTTTTTTCTGAACAATGTAAACTCATGAATCTGAACAATGTAAATACACAAAAATGCAAAATCGAAAAAAAAACCTCTGTTTTCTCTTCATTACCGGCACCCACCTGAGAGGAGTAGAACTCATAAAACCATCAATCTTTTCTGTTGGCATTGTGCGTTTTGGGAATATTCTTTCAAAGAAGATACATTCAACGAAATTCCCCTCGGTCGGTTGCAGATAAACCGGGTTTAGTATGAAACACTCTGGCCAATCATACACTTATACATGCGCGAAAAATGTGATTGCACGATTTGTTTGAGAATCATATTACCTGTGGTAAACTGTACAAAGCAAAATATATACATATGTAGGTATCATTTTATACGGAGACAATGAAACGAATCCGATAATAATTTATGTAAGTTACAAGTCAAGGACTTGAATCGGGGAAAAAAACTGTATTTGAAGAATTTAGACGTTAATTCTTCTAATTTGCTGAAATGTAACAAGCTAACTGTATAAATTAATAAATAATCGTATATTTTTTTTTGAAAAATTGTTTTCCTTGATTATGGTTTTTAAACAGATTTTCTAGAGTACTATATGATCTCAAAGCTGATTTGAAAGCACCGTTATTTGAGGTTTAGAAAATTATATTTGCATTTTGTACAACGGATTCAAACGAGGAATTAGGAAAGCGTTGATAACACCTTTGATATTTGATAGAATAAAAATAATATAAATGAAACTGCTAGAGCCAAGTTGACAGGAGCAACACTATCACCATCATTTTTTATTCAAATAGTCGGAATAAGATGTCTAATGCAAATTTACCGTTCTTAATGAGTGTGGATCTAGTCACAATTACATAAAACACATGTGAACACTATTTCCTCACTCACTGAGAACAGTTTGCATTCTTAGCGATGCTAGAATTAAAATATCAATTTATTTTGTATGAAAAATTACCAATATCAGTTGATTCGCTCTATGAACTTTAAAAAAAAATAAACACTAATTTCACTCAGTACAATGATTCGTGCGTATTCGCGCTCGTCGAATTTTTTACAAGACCGTATATCGAAACTACATATTATTCACTCACATTCAAATTGAAAAAAAAAATGTACCGATAATCAAACGTTGGCAAACAATAATTTAAATAAAACACAAAGCCGTTTCAACTATGTCTGAGAACACGCGACCGGCACAAAGTTCAATTCACGTCCTCCAGCCGTGTGACGAACGATCAACGAACGATCAAATCAATAAAATTATTGTTTCATCGTTGTTCGTCTATCAGAATTTCAATTTATAAACGGTAAATAGGACAGTAAATAGAACGCTATGTATGGAAAGGTTGCGTTAGACGATGCACTTACATTGTTAAAATTACATTTTTTGTAAAATATGGTAATATAGATCTGATATAAATATATCGGAAAATAGGTTTATATTGATTTGATAGAATTATCAAGATATGATGGATTTTTTTTTGTAAAATAAATGCAAAAATTTTATATTATATTTATTCATACTGTGTTTCCAAAGAAAAATAACTTTAATATGTATTATATTTTTTGAATCGGTTGGTGAAATCACACTATCTTTTGAAAGTATTTGGACATTATTACATTTGACACTCTATTTTTTGTGTGTTGTGTGTTGTGAGTGTTTTATTTGAGATATTATGAAAAGCATTTTCAATTTTATCGAAGGTTATCAGTATAATAGTTTTTTGCGAAGAGATACTCAAGCCTAATTTTAACGATGAAATTTGACAGAATAGGTACTGTGTTATTGTGACACCATGAAATTCTTTCGGAGCAAATAGAACAAAAAGTTAATAAACACAACTTTTTACCAACCCACCGCTTTATATGACATTTTGGATTCGAATATCCATCGTTGTTGTATATCTCATCAGACTCTTCGTATTAAAACTATAAGCTGCATGACTTGTAAAAATGATTAAGTTAAATAAAAGTAAATCAGAATTGCACAGGTTTTTTTAAAGGTTAAAACTTGGATTAAGATAATTCTTGGCTGAGACTTTATTTTATTTATGGTATTTTACTACCCCAAAGTACCATTAAATCTTTGAGACAAAAAAACTTTGAAAAAAAATAACAAATAAAAATTCTGCAAATTTACTCGGTTTTTAACTATCTGTAACTCGCAAGTCTAACTTTTGACATGCCGGCCCCAAGCCCGGAGAAAGGAGGAGAGTTGGAGGCAACGAGGTAGCTCTATCTTCAGTAAAACTTGTATAATTGCGGCCTGTGTGATAATTCTCATTTATCCCTAAAATTACCCTAAGTAGCCATAGTGACGTCATTTCCGGGAAATTTTTCGGCATTCTCAAAAACCAGGTTATTTAAAAGTAAATTTTTGTATGTTTGAGACTGCCGTCACATAAAGCAAACTTTTTTAAAGTGAGGTGAAACTTTCCTCCACTCATCCAAATCTGTCGGGATTCATTTTTTCCTAGGTGAGTTCAATTTTCGTTCAGAAAACTTTTCATTCAGATTATTACTTATTGAAACATCAGTTAAGAAAAAATGCATTATCAAATTTCAGAATGCCCTAAACAAAACCCCAAATTTTTTTATTTCCCCTGTTTGTTCCCTAAAGTTTTAAAAATACCTCTAAATCTAGTGTTAAATTTCCTAATATGGCAGCACTGGTACCCATACATGAGTTAGCCTTTTTTAATACACGCACAACATTGCTCTCTCACAAAAATTCCGCTCAATGCACCCCTTTCTACCGCACTCACAACCGAAAAGTCCTAATGCTGTCCAAATTTCTCACAGAAAATTTTGAAATTGTTCGGCGTGCACCGTAGAAACATAAATCTACGTGAGTGCGCGATAATCTGTATCGGTTTTCCGAATAAATTAACGGTCAAAAATTCCAATATATTGCGAGACTGAAGTGCCGCATTCCAGGCTGCAATAGTAGCCACAGAAGTTCTTTGCGGGGGATATCGTATTTCGGGTAAATGAAAGTAACCTTTGGCATGAATTTCGTCTTCTTTTTGAGTGAAATTATAGTTAATTTCATTTAGAAAAAAGATTTTAATCTTCACTCGCCGGTTGCGGAAAAAGAAATGTCAAACGACGTTCAAAATGGCGATCTCTCGTGCTTTTTACATTGGCGTTACCGTATGAACTGTGTGGGGCACACACCTGCACTTTATTCTCACACTAATAAGCAGAAAGTTGAAAATTGGGCCATTTCTCTCGTTTGATTTCTGCTCTTTTTACTGAGCAGTGATCGCAGAGAGCAGTTTGAGCAAAGAGCAGTTTAGAGTAGCAGCTATTCAATCGCAATTGCGATTGCAGTTTCGTGCGTACGAAAAACCGTTCGCTACTTTTGATAGCTCATTGCCAATGTTTGCTCGTTACCTTCTCATCGCCTTCGATTTGTGCTTGATACAGCAATTTCTAGCCTCAGAGTACAATCGCATTATATGCTTACAATGTGACTGTATTTTTCCGTGGCGATGGATGCTCATGTTTAAAACAGATGTAGTAAGTTTGGGAATACGTTGCCTGCATTAATTCGGCACTTGCTAGCAGAAGAATTTATTGCCAAGTGCTTGGTAAATCGTATAGTAGTTTTGTGGTTTTCAAAATGTCATACATTGGATGCAAGCAACGTAGTGAAATGTTATTATGCATGTACAGTATTATGCAGTATGTAATTTAATTTCGAAGATTTATTTTTCCTGGATAATCTGAAACAATCGGTCTTCCACTTCGCCTCACCGAAGCATGAAGTTTGTCGAAAATTTTATTGAGAAATGATAACAAAATTTTTGCGTGTATTAAACATGCAGCCCTTTTCGGTAGGGCTGGACATGAGTCACAACCCCGGTTGGGTTGGAGTGCAGTCACGAGCACCGCCGCAGAAGCCAACTGGCGAACCAAAAATGATCTCAACATTTATAGTGCTACTTTCAGTTTTTCAGGCAGATCTGATTTTGACGTAGCTTAGAAACTAGGCCGCTTTTTCCCAGATTTGTATGGAAATTTCACCCGAAATAACTCAGAAAAGTCCCCAAATTCATGCTAGACCAAAAAAATTTTTTTGGAAAATATACACGTTTTTGCCCAATATCCCCTATCAAAAATTTTGTCGCCCTTAATATATCACTAATATACTCCCCGACCACTTTCAATTATCGAAAGCGCCGTAAAGGCAGTTTTTGCCAAACTATGGCCAAAAAACCCCTTACTCCCCTACAAAACCGAAATTTTTGTATCACAGCAATAGTTCTTGGCCCGTTATGTCCCAAACCACTCTAACCCAAAATTGGCCGATTTTGTCCGATTTCAGCTACTTTTGCCCTAAAAACTTTTTGAATAATTGAATAAAATACTTGCAAGTCCGAAAACACTCGCAAGGGTAGAAAGAAAAGAATCTGAATAGATGGTCATTTAAAATTGTCTGTATTGCAAAAGAGCAATGAGCAGTTGAACAGCATGAGCAGAAAACAATCAAATTGCTCACTGCTCTTCATAAAAATATCTGCTCTGCAAAAGAGCAGTGAGCAATTGAACAGCATGAGCAGAGGGCAATCGCACTGCTCACTGCTCTTTTCAAAGAGCAGTGCGATTAGTAGCAGTGATCGCAGGAGCAGTCCCATCTCTAGATGGGCGTCCTACTTATAAGAGCTTCTGTATCCACTATCATCCTGACATCCGAAGCTGAGCTCCATGATGATACCGCGGATCGACCCCCATCCTCACAACCCCCGACAGTAGAAGTTGATCTCGCTTGCGATCACTGAAAAGGAACAAAACGCCAGATGCTAACGAGATACCAGCTGAGTTACTGAAGTTTGGTGGGGCTGATTTATTAGGTGCGCTACATCAACTACCACTGCGAATATGGGAGACTAAAGTGATCCCAGACGATTGGCCCAGAAGCCTAATCTTTCCCATACCTAAAAAGGAAGATAAACTGCAGTGTGAGAATTACAGAGGCATCTCCTTACGGCCTACAAAATTTTGGCAAAAATTTTGGAGAATATAATTAAACCGTTCGCTGAAGAAAAATCATTGGCAAGTATCAAGGCGGTTTCGCTCCATAATCGAACAGCTTTTCACGGTCAAGTTAATATTGCAAAAGTGCTGGGAATACAACGTCGACGTATTCTAAATCTTTGTCGACTTATGACATATGACAGCATCAACCGAGGCACACTATATAATATCATGCTGCAATTTCGTATACCGGCCAAATTAGTGAGACTCACAAAGATGACGATGACCAACTCTGTCTCGCAGATCCGGATCCAGAACAGATTGACAGATCCTTTCGACACTCTTGTTGGCCTGAAGCCGGGCGATGGAATAGCGCCAACGCTCGCTATTCGAGTAATGAATCTGAACACTAGCGGCATGCTACTCTTAAAGTCGACACGAATTTCTGCAAATACAAGTTTTTCCACCCAGGATTTAACAGCATCTTCTAGGTGTTTTTGTCAGTCGGTCAGTTTAACTGAAGCCATCGGAATGCCAATCAGAAAACTGCAGGATATATCCGGCAAAAATTTTACAGTTTTTGCAAGTTCCTTCGCTTTACAGTTCCTCTTAATATTTTCGCACCCTTAATAGCTAAATTCCTAAGTTAATTGGACCATATACGCCAACAATCCGAGATTTTTGTGCTTAATCCTCCTAAGGCTTTGAAATTTAAAGTTGTGTTGCTACGACGTCCTTCAAGTCGATATTCTGGGAATGGCTCCAACAATTTCGGCCAATTTCTCGAGTGTGCTACACTTTCAGAGCTCGGATACCGTGCCTGTCCTAATCATGAAATTTTACCATGAACTTGCGTACAACAAAATTAGATTTCGTCTAAATTAACTTTTATAAATTTGTACCGCTTGAAGTTTTCAATATTTCGAAGCATTGTTCAACTGTTAACATAATCAGTTCATACGGCGGAAACCAAAAACGGACTACTGTCAGAAGTTTAAGCACGAAATAGCCGTCAATACCAAAATAGCATATTATTAAAAATAAACCGCTAGATAGCCCACCCCATACAATCCGAAAGATTCAGATTTATTTTTCCAAAGAAGTAAGATTGTTTTTTTAATTGCAATCAAAAGCGTTCGTGTATTCGCTTTAGAATGTGTATTTAAAAAAAAAATTTAACAGCCGAAAAGTAAAGTAAGCGGGTGAAGCTGGTACAGAGTCATATTACCTCTGATTTAACTCAGGTACTTCAGAGCTAGGTGAGCTCAAAGCTCGGTGATCGATCCCTCATCCGAACCTGGATTTGAACCAGGGACCCCACACTCTAGAAGCCAATTCTCTACTCACTAGAATACACGAGCTTCGGCCGAAAAGATAGAAACCGCAGAACATTGGATTTATTAAACAAACAAAAAAAAATATCTTCCTCATCTCTTTAATCGCAAAATGTCCAAATACTTTCATCAATAATATTAAAAAATAACTTCAATTTTCCAAAATAAATCCATCCAACCTATACTTAAATATCGTTCTATATATATTCCAATTGAACTTAGCTTGATTATTAACTGGTTATCATCCGATTCTCCCGTCTGCTTTCATGCCGACGTTCCACTATGTAGTAGTAGTTTATTCCTCCAGGGCTCGCTCTTCTGTTTGATTTTGGCCGTTGTTCGGCAGCATCTTTTGGTTATGTTGTCGTCAATTCGAAATTTTTGTTGATTCGCAACTTTTTTTTCACACAAACACATTCGACTTTGTATTTTCTTCGCTCGGCGGAATATATCGCGTGCGCGCGCTACGTCAATTTAGCTACGAAAGATACACACAAGCCTAGGGTACACGGTACGAAAAAAAGCTAAATATTTGCAATATACTTATATACACAAATTCGTCTTAGAGTGACTTGGTAATAATACACACAATCTAGCGTGGCATCTTTTCCGGCATCGTTTGCGGCATTTTATGTACATACGCGAACACACTGGAGTAAATTGATCGGTAAGATTGGCAAATTGGAAGAGTCTTGCAGTGCAAAAAACGCATGCTTCGTGATCTTTTCTGATTGGCGTAAACGACACAAAAATCAATTGGAATTGTTGACTTGTTCTCATGATAGAGTGCTGCATGAGACGATGCAACTCGAATGTTGCGTCTACGATCCCGGCCACTTGAAGATACATTGGCAATTAAGGTGGATTTATTGGTAACTAACTGCGGGTATCTTCGATCGACCGTGCTGCGTGCTACGTACGGATACCAGCTAATGCATGCACCTTCGATATCTATCACACATGTTACTTTAGCACTATTCGTTTGAACAGTTCAGGCACCGGCAAAGTATGTATTTCACATGGGGATTAAAATCTTTAAACATTAAGCCACTTTATTACCGTATTTCTTCGCTCAGCGTTTCTAGCTGGCCGGCCAAGCCACGAACTAGACACTTCATTTCGATTTCGAGACAAGAAACTCCCCCAAGTGCCACTTAACAGTTCATAGCGCCGCAGACGCTAACTCGACCAATCTTAAATGCCAACTGGAGAGCTTGCAAACCGACGGAACGATCGCAGTCTCTATAGTACAAATCCGATCAGAAGAAAATAAAAACGGAAAAACATATCTACTGAAATAATGACTGTGCTGCTCTGCCGACAACGATGACGACGACACTCCAGCTCACAGTTCCTCACAAGAGGGAACATAAGAAAATTATAAGAAAATAGCGTCTAAGCATGCAGCGTACAAGCCGACTATGGCAAAAACCCCCCTGTGGATGAGAATAGTGGAAACAAAAACCACACATACATTATGTACGAACATACCTAGGAGAATGTACCTAGCTACAACAAAAACTTACCGGGCAACTAAATATCTATACGTGTACACACCTAGGCATATGAAATTCGCTGACTGCAAGATCAATGATTGTTGTGACTGCCAGAGTTGCCGCACAAATCACAGTGGACAGCAACAGGTTTCATTGGCACGTTGCGCCGACACGACTACGTACTATATCTTCCTTCCTAGCAACGCAAGCCGGATAAACGAATGAGCAAAAAAAAAAGATACATGCTCGATTCAAAAACTGAAAGGATTTGTGTGTTATATTCAATTTAACGGTTTTCGCAGTAGATTCGCCGGGGAGGATGCCAACGACGCCATCCCAATAAAATGTTTCCACTCGGATCCAGATAGCCGCAAAGATATTCTCAATATGAAGATCGGAAGGTGTTCAAAAATTTACATCCGCCACTATGTGTCTGTCACGCATATAGTATTCCATTTATTTATGTATTCGCCAAGGAATATAAAGTACATCGGCAAGGACGTGTTCCTGCCAAGCAATAAAAATTTTTTTTCGCCTAGAAACAGCAGACATCTTTTATGGTAAGCAAACTGAGGCAAATCTATGTACATAATTGACGAGATAAAAAGATAAAACGGCAGACACTCATTTTTGTTTTATTTTCATAATTATGATTCCGCGTTAATATGTATGTATGCATGTACATATGTACTGAAAATCACTTCAATCTCGGAAACTTTCAAATTTAAGATTTAGATTCAATCATGTGAAGATTTTGAGGATATTCAACCGCTCGCTATGACGTTCGCACACGTGTGGAAGTTTTCGAGTTGTGTTTTTGAACTGATTCGATTGAAGGTCTGACCGCTGAGTTCTGAATGAGATTTTTGTTCCTTTTCGATTTCGAGGTTAAGTCTTGGTAAAAAAAAGTAATTGAACATTTGGAATTTTACAGTGATTTTCGCAAAGTACAGCAGCAACGGAACTTATTTGGCATTGTGCAAGATATATTGGAAGATAGAGATTCTAGGAGATCAATGCGCAATCGATGCTTGTGGAAGAAATGATCTGCTGTGAAATTAAAAAGATGAGTGTAGATTGAAATTCAAATAAATGCAAACACGTCTTACTTTCTTGAAGGTGCAGATAGGAAGAAGGTTTTTTGACAGGATATGGTAGCACAACTGTTTTTTGGTACAATTTTAGTATGATATTAGGTCTAAATTTTTAATATTCAAATAGGGTGGTTCAAACCAGGGCTGTAGAATCGGAGTCGGAGTCAGGAATCGGAGTCGAGGAGTCGAACAATTTTTAATGGAGTAGAAGTCGGAGTTGAATCTAATTTTCATCACCCGACTCCGACTCTGAAATTCATCACCAAACTTAAAAATTTGTGGACTATTTTTCAATTTTTGACTGGATTGGGAAGAAGCTAAAAAAAACTTCTAGATTTGCTTTATCAACACTATATAATGACGAAAGAATTTCAAGCAGATAACCTTACACCTGGTTCTTTTTTGAAAAAAATGGAAAAGTCTTATCTTCCGCCTTTCAAAAATGAATGGAAACTTGGTCGATGCAATAAAAAAATTCACTTCTTCGTAAAGAAATTTGTCTCTTAGATAATGCAGTCCTTTTAGCTGCTATATATGTAGATCCTTCAGTCCGAGTTATCGTTACAGAAGATCAACAAGCGCGTGCTAAAATTGCGTAATGCGAATTAGCTATTCGTATGAAAGGATTGCATACGGAAAGTGAAGCCATGGCTGAACCACAGCAGGGAACCATTCACTCGTGTCAAGTACTGAAGTTGATGATGAAGATGAGTTCGAAACATATCTTGACCAACAAGAACGAGCAAAGCGGCAGCGCTTAAGCTTGGAAAAAAGTAGCGAAGGAGGAAATTGATCGCAACTGGAAGCTTGCAAATTGGATTTTTATAGAGCACTGAATGATGCTGAGAAGTTTGACCGAAGTTCAGCTTTAGAAGCAGAAGATTGCCCCCGACTCAAGTATATGTGGAACGCTTGTTTTCTGCCAGATCTGATTGAAGCTATATTATTTTTGAGAACTAACTCGAATTAAGTGTTTTCTGTGCTTTTATATTAGTGTGTGAAACGTAATAGGAATTTGTTCTATTTTGAAATAAATCTCTTTGACAATACAGCGTAGAGTTTATAATTTGATGTTACTAAAGGAAACAAACTAGTAAGAAAATATGATCTAATTGTAAGACAAAAAACGATTTTAACCTTCTGGCGTTAACTATATATTAGAGCTACGAATGTTTGGAGTCGAAGTACGGAGTCGGAGTCATAAGTTTGGAGTCGGAGTCGTTACTTGGGAGTCGGAATTGCAAATGTTAGATGGCTTATCATTGGAGTCGAAGTCGCAAGTTTTTCTTCCCGACTCCACAGCCCTGGTTCAAACGCTACAGTGTAGTCTCACTAATGTGAGTGTAGTCTCACCAATCTGGATTATGCGGGGATCCGGATCACTAAAGCCATATCAAAATTTTTTAATAAAAACATTGACAAAAGCTTATTTATTTACTTTAACATATAGTAAAAATATCTGCAAGAAAAACCTGGTAATCCATTCAACATAAACGCTAGAGCTAAGTATAAAGTAATGGAATATCCATCAGCTAAAAATTTATTTATAAAAATCGGTACCTTTTGTTTGGCGAATGCACCCTTGCTTAGCCTCCATTACGCGCTGCCGTAGCGTTCTAAGAATCGTCAAACTCTCCAATTCAACTGCATTTTTCTCCACCCATTGTATGCAGGTACTGAAGTTTTTAATGGCGTCTTCAGGTTTAACTTTTGGCTCATCTTCGTCAACTACTTCGAAGAAGGAACTGTCGTCACTGTCAAGGGGTAAATTATTTCCATCTCCAACGAGCAAAACTTCGATTTCGATTAGTTCCTGTGCATCTTCTTTTTCTGACAATCATTGAACTGATAACGAGATGATGTCATCAGGATCCTCTTCAGCATCGGAACAGTTTTCATTATTACCCGAATTGCTATCAACTGAATAGCAAAAAATAGTTTTCCAACATTTTGCTATTGCATCAGACGACAACTTATCCCAAGAATTTGCAAACAAGAATACAGCGGCCTTAATGGTGAGATTTTTAACGGCTTTCGAGATGTCATTTTCTTCCAAAGACAGAACGTCTACCAAGAAGCTTTTTCGATAATGCAATTTGGTTAAACGTATTGCGTTTTGATCCATTGGTTGGATAAGCGCGGTTCAATTAGGTGGAAGAAACAATGTCATAATTTTACCATCATCACTTTTTAGCTGCGATTCCGATGCATAGCATGGAGCATTGTCTACTAATAAAATTGCTTTGCCTTGAAATTGCCTTACTTGTTTAACAGACGACTCGTGAAACCATTTTACGAAAAAAGAGTTGAAGTCATCCATGCATTTTTCGTTGAGTAGGATTCATCTGGAAGGTCGGTGCAGTTTTTAAATGCTCTAGGATTTTTTGCTTTTCCAATGACCATCATTTTAAGCTTATGTGTGCCATTACCGTTTATACAAGCAAGAAAAGTTACTCTCTCTTTCGAGGTTTTTCTCCCTGGAGCAACTCTTTCCGTAGTAGACACCCACGTTCGATCCGGAAGTAGTTTCCAGAATATTGCAGATTCATTCGCATTATATAATTGGGTGGGCAATGTATTCAGCTCATTAATTTTTTGGGAAAATTTTCGTAGAACGTGTTCCACGCTAGATGAGTCGTTAGACAGTTTCTCTCCGACCGCTTTGAGGTGACGAAGACCACGTCCTTTTTTTTAAATCTATTACTTGCAATAAATGGTTTAGGTGATTCGAAACTTCAGCACAGAATTGATGCTTGAGAGAAACAGAAGAACATATGCTAAAAAGACAATCCGAATTTCGGAAGAAACTAGGATGACATGAAGAACAAAACATTCAATTGAGGACATATATCGCCACAGAGCGTAAATTGAAGAGAATTGTGGACAGCAACTGAAAAATTATCACCATCAAGTTTAAACGTTGTCACCCCAAGTAACCCTCTATGAAGTAATCCTCTTGAGCAAAAGTGACTGGGACGATCCAGATCTCTGTACGAGAGGATATTCCGAGATCTTATTCACGAACGGCTCGAGGACAGATGGTAGATCTGGAGCTGATGTCTATCTGCATTCATCGAATGAGAGGTGGGCTTCTTCTCTTGGAGAGCACGTTTCGGTTTTTCAAGCAGAAATATTTGCTATCCTGAGAGCTGCCTGTTGTGCAATTGAAGAAAAATGAAGAGGAAAAGGCATTGCTATTTGCCATGACAGTCAAGCTGCACTGCTGGCGCTGCGTAGACCCCTGACTACTTCGAAAACTGTCCAAGAGTTTGAACTCTGAGATTGAACTATGTCGCCAGATTCAATAGGGTGCATCTGCTCTGGGTACCGGGGCATTGTGCTGTTGAGAAAAATGAAATTGCTGACGCTATTGCGAGGCAAGATTCGGGACTTCCACTACAGGGTACTGAACCCGCCTTAGATGTGCTGACCGCATCTGCACGTGCCATCCTTCGGAAGTAGGTAGATGATGCTCACAAAGATAGATGGACGACTGCTGATGTGGCCAGGCACACGAAGGTCTTCCTTTCAGAGCCCAACCATGTGACTGCAGGATTCTTCCTCAATAAAAGCAGGAAAGTATTCAGAGCCTTGGCAGGCATTCTGACTGCATACAACTTCCTAGGAGGACATATGTACCGAATAGGTGTTGTACAGGATGACCTCTGTTCATCCTGCCTAGAAGAGACTGACTCTGCGGAGCATTTGCTCTGCGAATGCCGAGCGTTTGAGCGTCTCAGATATCAATGCTTAGCTGGGATGTTGCACGCATGCAGAAGGTAGCCCTGTTTTCCCCTATCAATGTTGCTAGACTTTATCAAGAAGTCTACGAAACTATGGTAGGCAGGAGGAAATGAGTACAATGGGTCTTTTGGCCTGAGTGCTTGGAGGTGCAAATGCGCCTCTCCCTCAACCCACACACAAACACTTATTTCATTTATATAAACACACACTACTTATTTCTGTGACGATAGCAGAGAAGTTTGCTTTACTTCCCATTTTCGCAAAAGGGCCCTGTTCACGATGTGGTGTTTTTTGTCAATAGTGGGCCGTACGCGAGCAATGCCCAAACTAGTCTAAGTGGTAGTGAGACAGCAATCTAAATTAAATGGTGAGCAAGTGGAAAGTTGCTCATACGAACGCAAGCCGTTTTACTGGAAGTTTTGGACCGCATATGTACAAAGAGTTGACACGTACGTGAAGAACTAACTGATTATGCTGGGGCACAGTTATGAGTGAGTCACTGCTGCTATGGTCAATAATACAATAATGCAGGTAGTAAGCTCCCTAGATATAGTGTTTTGGAGCGCCTGGAACTTCATATCCTGGAGTATATAGCCTTAACTAGTTTCAAAAAAAAATTACCGGAAAACAATCGCAGGATCAGCCAACCATCACAAAATTGAATAAGGTGAAAAGTTTTGACGCAACATCAAGAATCAAAGCATCTATATTTCACGACGGGGCTGGTCACCACTTTAAAGGAATACAAACACGTAAGATACCATGACTTCTGTGAAAGTTGTGATTCAAAGGTGAAGACGACAGTTTTTGATTTTTTTTGGCATTGTTTCTCTTGAGAGCAGGCTTTTCTACAGTTTAACTGAACTTTCTCTTCTGATTCCAAAGCTATAAATCTGACTAGTTTCCGAAGTGTAGCAGCCAAGCAAGTGTTATTTTTTGGTGTCTTTCTTTAGCTTTCTCTTGGAAACCACACTGAGAAAACACATGGCGCCAAACGCCATAATTTATAGACTTCTAGCGCCATGTACATAGTCGATTTAGGGATTGTGATAAAATATAGCGCCACACGCCATAGTACATGGCGAAAAGTACATAGGCCTACACGCCATGTACTATAGTCCTCCACGCTATGTACATGGCGTGGCGGACTATATTACATGGCGTGGAGGACTATAGCACATAGCGTGGAGAACTATAGTGCATAGCGTGGAGGACTATACTGTATGGCGTGGAGGACTATACTGTATGGCATGGAGGACTATACTGTATGGCGTGGAGGACTACAGTACATGGCGTGGAGGACTATAGTACATGGCGTGGAGGGCTATAAGCATAGCGTCTGCTCCTATGTACTATGGCGTGTGGCGCTATATTTTATCACAAATTGACCGAAATCGACTATGTACATGGCGCCAGATGTCTATAAATTATGGCATCTGGCGCTATATGTTTTTTCAGTGCATCTGAAGATGATCCAGTTTGCATCCAACAAAAGGCCACGAACCTTCTCAGTTCGGAGCACCTGGAGGTAGAGCACTTGATGTTAGGTGATGGAATTCTATCAAAGAAATTCCCGTGGGATTAATGACATCAAAGATCATATCCTCTCCTATATTCAAGAAGCTTGCTGATATTTATGCATCTCCTCACACAGCATGGCTGCGAGTTATAATTGTAGTGCCATGGGCCATATTACATGGCTCATGGCACTATGTAATATGGCGTGTGGGGCCATAATTTCTGCGCCATGTAATTATGGCGCTGGGAGCTATACTGCATGGCTCAGAGTACTATGTACATGGCGTATGGGGCCATAAATAATGCGCTATGTTACATGGCTCTGGGCGCTATGTGGATTTTTTTCAGTGCATCAAACTTGTGCTGGAACCTGTAAAAGCAATGAAACGAAGAATAAAATAAGTAAATTTTATGGGCGCTGGCAAATTATCAAAGCCAATTTGCCAAAGCCAAGATAAAATAAGAGTGTTCGAACACTGCTTGACTTGCTTTGACGCCACTATCTGTTATAGAAAGCTAAAAGCGAAGACGTCCATACGGGAAGACCCGGAACAATAGTATGCAATGAGATTATCAGTAGTCTTAGCTTAATCTAGCTTATGTATGATAGATGCTAATTAATACACAATTGCAGCATCAATGTTACAGTCAATTCTATTTTCAAATTGCAGCATATTCAACCCAATAAGTCTGGGCTCTGGATATTTGGTCATACCTGAACAGTTTTGAAGATGAATCAAAATCATTTCCATGTTATTTCTAATAACAAACAACAAATAATTTTTGAATCCGGCAAATCTTTTTAACTGACTTTCAAACCTGTTTTTATTTTCGTACTAGATTCAAAGCTATTCTCGTTGCCGCCTTTGCAACGGCAACATAGTCAAGACGCCGAACAAAGCCCTGCAGATACTGCTCAGATCGTCTTCTCTATCAGAAAAAAAAGACAATCATCCCGATACCTCCACAACAACGTCGAGTCTAGCGTGTCTTCTTGATCCATGCAAAAAACACAGCGAGTAGAAACGCCATGCCGCTTGGTCACTATACGAAAATCCATGCGTCCAGTATTCAGTAAATAGACAGATAATTATGCTTGGAAGATTCACTGGAATAAAGATAGATATACATCGCGTCTGTATTCGATGCGATAGTGCAGAACAAGAAGATGTTGGTTAGGTTGGCGAGTTGAGAGGTGGCTTCATTTCCAGTACGATTCTGGACAGGAAGAATACATAGGCGCATGGAAGAGCATCATCGCCAGAATACGACCTGTACATAAAAGGAATTCTTCTTTCGGACAAAAAGCGCTTAGAAGTTACTTTTAATGGCGAAGAAGATGATGATGATGATGATGGTCATGATGAAGATTCGTAATGGTAGAGATGATGCCGATAGCGATAATAATTAGGGTTGAATTCAAGTCTATTTTCTAGATACATACAAAGGTACGGTCATCGGTCGGAGTACCGCGCCAGTAGATCGGTATATAATGTACAAAGTATATTGGCCTTGACTTGGAGGCTGAATATTAAGAGAAACAAAGCAGTTTGGATGCTGAAGAGAAAGAATAGGTTTTGTTTGGTTCGGTTTCATCCGGTGCTTCAGTGTTGGTTGATTGACGTAGACAAAGGTGAGTATGTTTGTAAATAATTTGACGGTCGGATCATCTTCATTTTCTTAGTGAAATTAGACGTTGCGGCAACCAAAGCTCGATGCTGTTTTTTTCGCTTGGAATGATTTGTCGCCGATCTATATAATGCGGAAATGATTGATTTAAAAAAGCACTTAAAATCGAAACTAACCGATAGTTTGTAATAAATTATAAATAAATTATATGAATTCATTTGAATAAGTAAGATACTTGACTAAATCTGCTCGAATTTAAAGATAAGCTTCAGGTAAATACAATTTTGGTCTTCCAAACTATATTTTTAACCTTGGGCATACAACGTGGGTTTATTTTAACCCTCTTTCAAAATGCATTAAATATTATGTATAACACATATAAACAAATTAAATTTCACACAAATTATTTTCAGGCTGTTTGTGTTAAAACCATGTTTCCGATTCCAAACAGTTTTTATATTTTAAGAGGTTCTGTAGTAAATAATAAAATTACAGCAAATAGAGATGCGTCAAGAAATAATATTTTTCGATTTGCTAATTAGATTAAGCACACAAAACTTATATTTGGTTTTGTTTGGCATCTAAAGCATAGTACTGAGTTCGATTTCACGTGAAATTTTCATACAAAATTTCACGTGGAATCTGTTTCGGCGAAAATTTAGCTTGAAAATAAGCAAGTTTGGTACTGTGTTCTTAGCATGAAAAGTTGCTTTGAAGTTGCTTTCGTTGTCATGTTGTCAATCATTTCACGCCAATTTAGTTTGTGCAGTTCATTCTTTCGAGCTAAAAAGTGACATTTAGTGTTTCAATTTGAAAATTGAGCAGTGCAAATGTCTTTCCAATAAGAAAATCGATCGAAAAGTGAAATTCATGACATTTTATCCGTCAGAAATGAGCATTGTCTCTGCTTTTCTGCATTGTCAAAATTTTCACTCGAAAGAATGACCAGATAATGGAAACATGTCAAAATTTCACGTGAATTCGAACTCAGTACCAGCCTTAATGTTCGACATAACCACAAACGGTTTTCAATGATACCTAGTTATGTTTCTGTTTTGTTGTTTTTTCTTACGAACATATAGAAAAACTAGTCTTTTACCATTCGATAATTACGGTTAACGAAATAAACATAAACATAAACTTTAAAAATAGCCATTAAGTCGCATGCGCTATGTAAATAATACCCTGAGCTATAAAATATAGCTCATAGCGCCATAATGTTAAATGAAAAGTTGAAGTTTGCGTTATAGCGAAAATGCCCCATTCTATGGATTTAGTCTTATGGGCATTTAGTTTCATGTACATAGTTCTAATTCCTATGCTCACAGCCCTGTCTTCTGTGCACATATTCACCATGTAGCAAATGACTTAAAAAAACGGTTCAATTACTGAATTTTGTCAAAAAAATTATTACAAATCAAAGTGAATACCATGAAGGTCTACAAAAATGCAAAAAATTTTGGGACAGTGTAGAAGCTGAACACACTCTAAAATAAAGGGAAATGACTGTGACCTGAGTCCTTCGAGGTCTGGGCGGCGAGAACGCACCAGCTGAGAAAGCTGAGGAGCTTAAAGCTGTCAATTTTGAAATATACATTCGTAGCATGAGTAGATTCGAAAATCAAAGCGCTACGGAAAAAAAACATGTATACTGCCAATTTATATGGTGCAACTGGGGAGCAGTGTTGAAATATTCGAAATGCAGAAAATCAGTACAGGTGCATTTAGTGTGAAGCAAGGCACGAAACACGAAAGTCCATCCTCACTTCGGAGGACGCAAAAGACCGGTCATTTTGACGACTCAAGACGAGAGAGAGAGGAGGCAAGCTGAAAGCAGTTGTAGGGAAAAAAAGCAGCAAATGGCGGAAAACTACATTCGGAGAGGTGAGGAGTAACCTTCTCAAGCGTCCTAAGAAGAGAGGAATAACCCCTGCAGCAACAGCGACAGATGCCGACATCGAAAAGCACGATTGAGATAATCAACTCAGCCGATAGTTTGCGTTTTCAAAATTAATAGGGTAAAAGTGAGATAGACGCCATATGAGGAAAGACGCCATACCTTCGCGAATTCACTATTTGGGAAAGAGATGTCTATACTTTTCACTGGGTTTAGCTTCTAATAGACGCTATCAGTGACACTTGTCAGTGCATGTTCGGCTGTGCTGTAACGTTCAAGTAAAGATTAATTTCTAGCGTATATTTTTTGGTGAATGTTTTTTGTAAATTAGGGTACTGTGAATTTTGCAAATAAAACAAAGACACAGAAAGATAAAGAGTGCTTTGTTTAAGTTATTTTGTTTGTTTTCAACTTATTCAAATCATGTTTGGCCATGTCTGCTGTTGCTCAAGTATTTTTTGTTTGCATGGCGTCTATCCCATCATATGAAGAGAGTTGCCATCCTTTGTAAAATTTTAATTGTAGTGTAATCTACCCAGCTTTTTTAATATTTAAAGAATGCCCAGAAAATATATAAGGAATAGTAAAGTGTTTAGAGGGCAGTGGACAGAGGAAAATTTAGTTTTGGCCATGAAAAAAGACATAATGTCAAAAAATGAGGCTCAAAGGTACTATGGAATTCCGATTCGTACCTTAGCTGAAAATCTGAATTTTCAGATGGTTTGCCCAATGGGTCCGACGTCTATATGAACAAAGTCATCTTACATAGATTCTGAACTATTTTCGAGATGGTTTAAGGAACACTTTTTGCCCAAAAAACCAAAGGCAGGTAAAATTATTTTGATTTTGGAAGGACACACTTCCCATTTCAGTTCTATAAACATGTTGGACATAGCAAATGAAAATGACATCATAATTATAGGTTTACCAAGTCATACAACACAAGCTCTTCAACCTCAAGATCGTACTTTTTTCAAACCTCTGGAGACTTATTATAATCAGGAAGCCAATGCATGGATGTTGAGAAACAAAAGTAGGACAATCACAAGTCTACAGGTTGGATCTTTAATAGGTCAAATTGGGGAAAAGCCGCTACTGTAGAGAACACCACATCAGGGTTCAAGAATTGTAAAAATTACTTGGTGCTGGCGGGGCACACAAAGCACTCTGCCTAGTTGAATGGGATGAACAACCGTTAAAGCATAGCCCTTCACTTTTGGATCCGAGCAAACCAGCTTGAATTTAAATGCAAACTACGGCCCTGATTCGCCGACCCTCTCCAGAATCCTCCCCAATGTCCACTTTTCCATTGAAGGAACAAAACTTGAACTTTTTTGAGACAAGACTACAAAAACGTTCTCATGGGGAAAATCCAGAAGCTTAAGAACCAACTGTTGACTCGCATAGACATCAACTAAGGCTCCAGAGTCAAAACCATCCTAATAGCCTCAGTGCTGTCAAGTCCATTCTGAAGAACGTGAGTGGGCAATGGAGAAATAAGATTAAGCGCATTTCCGGCACAAACATGGACCAAGTGTATGCTCAGATTCGCAAAAATAATTTCAAAAAATCATGTACATGCATATCGGAGCTTGAAGTACCAAGAAGCGAAAGGCATTTTTTTCCACGAAACGGATGCATCCAGTGAATCTGAGCAAGGGCAAAAGCTAACGGTAATAGGTATTTATTTGGAGGACACTCACTTCCAAAACTAACGAATGGACACGAGATTGGCTTACTGATATTGTTACACGCAAGGTCAACGAGTTCAAAAAGGCCGGCCAATCAGCACTTACTGGCAGATAATATTCCCACTGAGTAGCTTAATGTGAACTTCGTGGCCTTCGGCAAATTGATCTCAATCTTCACCATTCCTCAGTTACAGTTTAACTATCCACTTCAGAGTCTTAACTTCAAGTTGATGTAGTTTTTGATGTAGTTTATTCGGATTTCTCGAAGGCCTTTGCCTCTGCAAATCATAATCTACTACTAAATAAACTTGAATGGGTCGGCTTATTTAGTCACTTTCTCGTCTGATTTGCCTCTTGTCTCTATTGCTGTTCCAGCAGAGTCATCCTAAACAGTTTCATTTCATATCCGCTCTTCTCCATAACTGGAGATTCTGAAGGATCTATCCTTGGTCCTTTACTTTTCATCTTATTTATCAATGGTCCTCCTTCTATCAATTTTTCTTGTCTTCTTTAATAGGGTTAAAGGCTTAAAGCAGGCTTAAAATTTAACAGGGTTATCAAATTTGCAGACGATTGCATTATCCATACTTTTATTTATTTTTTTTACTGGAAGTTTTAAGAAGCTCTGGTCTTTATTTTTACATACATTGATATAGGTTAGATTACATTGAAAAAAATTATTTATTGGATACTGTGTACACTTGATTTGTTGAATACAGTATAATAAATTTTAAGTTAAATCAATTCATCAATAACTAAATATAATTGAATCTATCTTTGGTTGATTTGAAAACAAATCAAGGATGTGATAACAGTATGTCTAGCAGTGCAACATTTACAAAAATAAACAAACTCAAAACAAATAATCAACTCTTCAGTAACGCTCATAACAGTATCATACTTTGCTATCCGAAATTATTAGCAGCCATTAAAGTTTCAATGCTTTCGCAGAAAGCATCGAAAACATTCAATTCTAACTGACTACATCAAATAATTTTTTTTTTTGCACCCCCACTAACCGGTCCAATAACGCTCAATACCTTTAAAGCGCACCAAAAACCTACTGTTTGTACGAGCGGCGTTTTGTAGCTATGTAACTAGCTATGAAGCATTTATAGACGACGACAACCACCACGCCACCACCATCAATATAATTTCGTCTCGTGCAAAATAACAAATCTTCCAGATATCTAAAAATAGTCTTCAATAATTGTTCCAACAACTTGTTCTTGTTCTTGCTCTCGTTCTTTGCCTCCCCTTTCGATGCGTGTCTATGAATGTACGCATATATGCTAGAGTTTTGAGTAAGAAATGTTCAATTGATTCATCGATTAACTATAAGAAAATTGATTATATACATACGAGATATATTCGATGGGTAAATTTATTATAAATTAATGCCAGTATTGAAGCTGAACAAATATCATAGAATATGAGTAGAACAGGAAAAGTACTTGCATTACAACAGTGGACTCGTCTCTTTTTATTTTTAGTTTACCATATATGGGATGTATGTATTTACAATATTCATGTATTTAACATTGTTAACTGATTTCAATAGAAAGTTCGTTTTTTGGATACAGATAAAAATAAAATTCGAACAGCAATTACATATTTATATCTACTAGTAAGTATGTATTCATGTGAATAATTCACAAAAATGAGTATACATATGTTGATGCTGTGCTATTAGAGTGTTTATGGTTTGGTGACAATTGCCGTGTTCCATTTTTACTAATTAGTACTGGCAAGTACTTGGGAGTAGAGCACAAAAGGAACGCCATCTTCGTTCATACGAGTAGATTCTAACCTGTCAAATTATATGCAGTTTTCAAATGTAAAACAGTTGAAAATAAAGGGAGAAAAAAACAAGTATAAACTACCACAATCGATAAAGAATATAAAAACAACTAGCAGAAAATTAACTCTTTTATCTTTCTACACATTATGAGGGCTATTTCTAATTTCCTAACTACCAAAACATTCAATATAACCATGAAAAAACCAAAACCACCTATTGACAACTAAATAGCCATCTCACGGCAAAAAAAGGCGTAACTACTCATGAACTACTCGGGAACGAGAGCGCGAGTAGTTGGAAGTTGACAGAAGTACTTGCAAGTACTAAATAGTAATAATGGAACACGGGCAATATAATAAAAAAGGACGTCTTTATTTTTATAAACTAAATGTAAGGCATGCCTTTTAAATTAAGAAAAAAAAATGAATTATTTGAGCCTGGGCTTGACAATATTCTTAGATATCTGCGAAATCAGAGATGTAAACTATACAAATTAATTTAAAATATAATCAACGTCAGCCTTTGTATTAAAGTAGAATATTTTGTAGCGGCTAATGAATTCCATGTAAAGTCTCAAGCAACATATGGCAAGGACAATAAAATATAATATATTCGATGCTCCACCGAATATGGAGTGAAAAACAACAAACACAAATTCAATGTTCTCTTCTTTTCCTCAATTTTAAAGTAGTTTTCAATCAGCAGTTTATAATTCTTTATCCTCCAGGTGCAACTCAAACAATTTTTGCTGGGGATATAACCAATTCTAAAAATGATATAAAGTAACACAAGTCTTGAACTTGGCCATCATCCTCTTACTTTTCTGACAAATAGTTTAGCGCAACTAGTCCCCCTCTCTTCATATCATATTTAATTTATCTCATTCCTCTGGGTGCTTTCCATCGGTATAGAAATCATCTTACATTACAACAATATTTAAAAGCGGCGACAGACAATCAATTAAACACTTTAGGGAATCGCTCTTTTCAATTCTCTAACCCTTCGACAAAAAATCGTTAATGAACAATTTCTTCCTCTCCTTGTTCTTTCACTTCTAATCTGATCGCACTTGTTTCCTATGTTTAATGCAAAATGGAGAAAGTCTATTAAATAAACTCAGTCTATACAAACGTTAGCAAAACATTCGACTGAGTAGATCACTCCATTTTCATTTCCAAGCAGAAGTCTATCATTGTTGCAGGATTCCCGCAAATATGGCTTCGGCTCTACTTCCACGACTGCTCAAAATCTGAGATTTAAAAAAAAAAAGTTTAAAACAAATCATTTCATATCTGATGCGTCGCAAGGTAGTCATTTTAGTCCTTTTTTAACTTTTTCATAACAGACCTCTAGGAAGTTTTATGTGATTTAACCCATTTACTTTGTCCTACAGTATATGCCGTTTCTTTAATATCGACGTATTGACGCTGCGGCTAACCAAAACTTTATCTCCATTTTTGGAAGGAACTTCCAGAAACTGTTTAACACTTGAATGACCTAAAATCTGAATTTAATTAGATTTTATTAAGCCAGACGTTCCAATACGATTGACCCGCACGTTTTCTTAAATGTTGAGCTATCGAGTTCTAATGTCTTTAGTCTCATCCATTACTAAGATAAGTTACTACGCCTCATTTTGCCCAATTGGAGTTTGTGTTTATACCAAAGCCAAGGCATCTGTTTCCTTATTCATTCAAGAGACTTGATATAGCCTAGGGGGTAGAGCACTTGTATAGCTTAATGGGAAGAGCACCGGTTATTGGCATTTGGAGTCCCTGTTTTGAATCCAGGTACAGACGAGGGAGCACACTCCGATCTTTGAAGATAGTCAAGCCCTTAATAGGTATCTGACTCGAACCATAGGCAAAGTGAGACGAATTTCACACTCTTAAATTTCGATTATGTAAATTGAGGCTCTGCCACCTCCAATCAAGAGTCTAATTTCGCAAAAAAAAATGCATTGCAGCTGCCACGCCTGTTTGAATATGCGTTTCTGAAAGAAGCCTTATTAAATGCTTCTTAGCTGCTTTAGGGGAACGAATTACAAGCATCTAGCCAAGCCTCTTTTGTAAGATATGGAAATTAAGAGAAGCTGCCATGCCCTATTTCTGTCTATGTTACTATGGTGCTACTTTATTAATTTATTCATTTAACAAAAGTTCACTTAAATTCTTTACACAACCAAGTGATAAACAAAAATTATTAATACAAGTACATTAAGACAGTAATAATTCGTATGTATTGTCAAGATTAGATTTAAAAAAAATTCAAAAGGTTGTAATTGATTTATCCGAAGGTTTTGCTTGGATCAGTCTATATCGAGGGCACTTGATTCGATGAAAAAAACCTTCATATCGAAACATTCACACTTATTTGGCAGATCAAAATCAATATAGTTTACCTTAAAAAAAAATAAGATGCACAAAGGTTGGCAATATCTAACTCGTCAATATAGTTTACATTAAAAAAAAAATAAGATGCAAAAATATTGGCAATATCTATCTCGTCTTGCATCTCCTTGAATCTTTAGCCGTCTTGGAGAGTTTAGCTGTTGATATTGCCTCAACCAGATCAGGGGAGTACTTAACACCCTTCACGGAAACCTAAGAATTTAATTGATGGTCGATACCATGGTCCGCGAACCGATAGAACAGTAGAACGTTTGAGGTGGAGGATATGCTTATCTTCGCAAGCTATCAAAATGTCGTCGAGGTGGATGAAGCAGAATTTCAGTCCGCGTAGGAATTCGTGGATAAACCGCTAAAATGATTGTGCTTCACATTGCAAAGTTCGAATGTCTTGTGTTTACAGGGTTAAAAGAACCTTGTGTTGACCGTGATGATATGGTATTCACGGAGAACGGCATATATACATTGATCAGTGGATGTCTCCATTAAAACACTGAGTTTTGGATTGTTGTGTACCTCAGTAGAGAAGAAAATTAGATAAATCACCAGAACATAATTTTCCAATTCGGCGACCAGCCAACAGTGGAAGAGGCAGGCTGGGCTTAAAATGTTTCTAGACATCAGTAATTATGAAGTCCCGTGAGAACTAGCCCATAGTGGAAGAGGCAGTCTGTGCTTAAAATGTGTCTAGAGACATCGGTAATTATGCAGTCCCATAAGAACTAGCGACGGAGTCCTAACTATACATTAATCACGTTTCGTCCGTAGGTGCTGATGGCCGAATGATTTGCCGAGGTAAATTCAAACCACAAGAAGGTAGGTAGTCTTCCGATTGTGGGTGCCGCAATCATCCTTGTAGGTACAAGGAGAAACGTCCTTCTGTATCTTTAAGGTGCATTTTTGGTGGCTTGGTTCTGTGATCGGAAGCAGGTTCTTAAGCGGTGGGCTCATCTGCATCAGTTGTGTGAGGGCCGTCGCCGTTATTTCAAGCTGGGCCAACTCTGGCTGCAAAGTGGAAACCGTGACCTTGTGTTGTTTGGGTTAATTAAATACTTCTGCAATTGTATCGGTCGCTTCCGATTGTTTGCCAAGGCTGGCTTCCGGTGAGCAAGCTAAAATAGCCTCAGTAAATTTTCACCTAATGAAAAACCTCCTGTTTCATTTCATGAAGCAGATGTGAAGGTTGCCGGCCACTTAGACTGAGTTTCCATAAGAGATAACGCAGCTAGCGGACAGCCTTAAAATGACGGCTCTCTTAAGTACCTCGTACTTAGACTCCGTGTTGCAATCACATCTCCAACTGACGTTAGATCTGTTAAACCCACCACCCGATCCATTTCACGGTAATCACTGCGGGAAACTGTACCTTTGTATTTTGATGTGATATAATTTTCCTATTACAGAGCTTTATTATTTCTTTCGAAAAGTAGTGAAGGAAGTTAGATTTTCTTATTTCCAGTTTAAAGGCATTTGCTTTTATGATGCCATTTAACATATCGCTCAGGTTTTCTATCCATATATATACAATTGAGATCATGCATCCAATCAATTACGTTGAGATAGTGATTTATAGAGTACTCTGCTTTGGCGAAAATGTAACAATAAAATATGTGTTTGTCGTTTGTAATATAATTGGACGAACTAATAATAATAATTTTAGAATAGGATGGTAAGAATATATTGGCGTCTAAGTTCAATTTGAAGATGCTTAGGTTTAAACTAGGACTGTGGAGTTGGAGTCGTATTTCTGTATATTTAAAGCAGCGTCGTAGTTGAATTCGACACCGACTCCGCTTTAATGTACAGGGCTGCGACTCCGACTCTACAGCCCTGGTTTAAACCAAGCTTCAGTAAGTATAACCACATCATGGAGAACGAATATATGTACATCACTTTTGGTAGCTTTGTGCTCAATCCGCATGCCCCATTCATGACTACAGGAATGGAATCCCAACTTGATTTGGATGGTTTTTAGTTACAGTATACTCTACAGCAAAAATTTTCTTAAAATAATTTTATCTCCAAAGAAAATGAGCTTGAGCCTTTTATCTCCAGAAACAAAACAGACTATCAAGCTATAAAAAGTGCAGTTTTGTTGTTTACAAATCTTAACCTTTAGTTCTACATAGGAATTTATCACTCTACATATTTATTTCGGAAAAATATTAGGGACCATATTATGTCTTTTAACAATCTATTCGAGAGTTGACATATTTGTTTCCTCTGGTATTATTTCTTCAAAAGCTGTCAACACGGCTCAAGACAAGCTGAATTACTAACTCGGTGCTTGGTTGTTGAGAAATGCTGATTATTGACACACGTCTATGTCGTAAATTTTCCGTATAATCAAATATCAAGTAGTTGTCACGATCAATGCAATTCCTCAAATCGACAACAGTAGAAAATCCTTTGCACTTACCTTCGGTGTATTAGGATCAACATATGAATCCATAAAATCGTCATTGGAATCTTCATAAATCGGTTCCGATTCCATACGTCCTACTGATGGACTAGCATACTGACGACTTGGAGTTGTTGTTTTAGTTTTCTTGAGTACAGCTTGTTTCTCCTTGCGCACAAAAAACACTTTCCTTTCTAAATCACTTAAATATTCGACCGTGGGAGCAGCCCCGTCTAATTTCGATACACTATATGCAATCCATTCTTCAACAAACTCCGCGGCATCCGTAATATTGAATGTTATACAAATATCAATGCCTATAGAAACATAAATACAAGAAATTTAATGGATGCTCATTCCACAAGACTTGGCAGCAAGCAACGCGAACGATTAGTTTATGATACTTACATTTTGCTAGAGCCTCGGCAGATAACTCAATACCGAATTCTTCAAATTGTTCATTGATTTCGTTCATCGAAGCCATGATTATTGGTAAGAAATGAGATTATTTTGCTGATTTATTCATAGATTTTACCAGAATGCGACCGACGATCTTGTATACTACACTGACATTGAAATACGCGCCAAACTTTTGCAAGCATTTCGATTTATGATTCTGCTAATCGAGCGCAGAGTCACCTAGTGAGAAATTGTTCCTGATAAAAATATGCGAACAGCTGGCAACGTAAGATGTTTTATGAGCTTGAAGTTGTCGCATATTCACTCAATGCATTTGTTGAAAAAGTCTTTGAACAGTATGTTTTTGAAACAACGCAATCACAGGTGCTAATTACAATGGAATGAGATATTTTATTGCTAAACTGATTTATCGTTATTTGTTCAGAAACTCTTCATATTCTATGGCAGTCCTTTAACATTGCCATCGCGATGATATGCGGCAACTTGCGGCACCACACACACACACACACACATAATAGAAACAAATGAAACAAATCAGCTGTTGGTGAATCAGGATAGAATTTGCTTCTGTTGTAATTGCGTATTGTTCGACCGGCACCCGGAATCCGTCTTATATTTTCTCTCCAGGTTAGTGGTTTTAATTCGTATTTAACTAAATCAGTAAAAGAATGCAAAATTGCTAAGATTTTAATCATTTACGTACTATTGTTACTAGTACTAGCTTCAATACAGATAACTAACCTATAAATTGGATGACGGTTGCAGAAATCGTCTGGCCCATTGTTTGCTAACAAAAGATATTTTTAGATAATTTGCTTTAGATGAGAGTTTAATTCACTGATAACGTGGCGAGATTTTACACAAAAAACGGTATAATTTTGCAAGTAATCGAGATGCATGCATTGTTAAGTTTAAGAGCATAACTGTGTTGCTCTGAGCACGTGTTTGTGTTGAATTTTTGCTTATCTGACGATATTACCTCCATAATCGAGTCTGTAAAACCGATTTGCTAGTAGCTCCGCAAGAAAGAATTCATCTGATGCGCGGCTCTTGAACGTATTTGATTTGGTTTTGATGGCGCATGATTTAGATGCCCATTTCAGTACGGATACCTTTCCATGTCTTCACAATTTTACATTGGGCCTACTTCGTCCATTTTGAAAAATATTACGCAAAGACACCAACAGTATATTTTCTTTTCAAAATCCGAGAACAAAGTTTCTCGTAGATGAAGCAGTGATAGACGAATTTTGGGGTTATCTTCCATGTAATAGCTCGGCCGTAGATTTCCCACTTGGTCCAGGCGTCGTCCATAAGATCATTATCATAAATACATGTTATATCTTCTTTATTCTGGCTTTTTGTCGCAATCGGGATTTGATCCTGCTGGTAGCTTGGCCAATGCGTCAGTTTTTCCATGTTTCTCTGTTGATTTATCACCATCATTGGATGGATCGAAAAGAGCAACTAATGGCTTCTGGTCAGTAACAAAAAGGAATTCTCCACCATACAAGTATTGGTCAAATTTCACATGCTAAAAGATGATAGAAAGCGCCTTTGCTCAATCTGGCTGTATCGCTTCTGTACTTTTGCCACAGCTTTTAGAGCGAATGCTATGGAACGCTCCCTATTGCCTACAATTTGTAAAATAAAATAGCACTTATTCCATACGATGGACCATTGTATGCCATAATAAGTGGAATATTGTCATTAAAGTGAGCTAATATGGTGTGTTCGCCGTTCTCGATTCTGCTGAAAGATTACTCCTTTTCGCTTAGGTTCATTTAATGGCGCAGCGTTTTGAAAAAAGTACATTATAAATTTGGTATAGTAGTTTAGATTTTCTAGGTATGCTTCTACTTCCTTTAAGGCTGGTGATACATGTAACATTTACAAAAATTCGAATGCTTTTTCTTGCATAAATATTTAAATTAACATTTAAATAATAAACGGCCTGAAGGACTTCTGGATGGGCCTGAAATCGCTGATTAGTTGGTAGGTCGCTGTAAACATAAAGTATCTGTGTGTCAAAACTACGCGTTTTACTCGAAACAACTTTTTTTTTTAAATTGGCGGGCAAGATAAGTCAAAAAGTTCTCAACCGATTCTTATGAAACTTGGCACACGTTTTCTCCATAGTATCAGCTTCTAGTTGAACCTCAATAATGTCAACAAATTTTTCACGGGTCAAAATCGTACTTTTTTTATGAGGCGTGCTAAGTCAAGATTTTTTTGGCAATTTATTATTTTTCTTGGTTCAACTAGAAGATACATGTTTAATAAACACACTCCAACCCATTTTTTGGATTTTGGAAATTGTTGTAACTGATGCTAAAAATCCCGCCGATTGATGCTTTTCGCCGCGAGGGTCTCAGGAGATTTGAAAAAAAAATTAAATAAAATCAGATTCTTGTTTTTTAATATGTAATGAATAAACATGATCATTTTCAAAACGATTCATTTATTCCTTCTATTTTAAATAAGCCTCTGAAAAACGGTCTAAATTCAGGCGTTTACATTTATCGCCGGCCTTAAGTTTTTGGTAACAGGATATTTTTTTTTTTGGTACAGGATGTGGCGCAAATATTGGTTTTCTGATTGAATACAACTGCACACACCGCAATCCAGATTCTTTTATCCTTTGAAATAATTATTTAAGTGTTTCCAGGTCTAAGTTTCCCATTTCATTCCATACACATGCATCATCAGTATACTTAAAAAGTCCGAATTGAGTACTAATAATCATAACCTGTTTTCAAACTTCATCCAATAATATATATTTAAAAAAAATGCCTCTGAAAAATCAATTTTTCAAAAGAATTTTTCTCTCTGATGCTTGCGAAACAATTCAGCAGCACAGGGAACCCGATATTGATCAATCTTCAATTGAGAGCTCACGGTTGTCTTAAAATCATCACAAATTCTAATTGATCCATTCGGTTTTAGTATGTACTATTATGATTGGCGAAGCTTATTGACTGCATTGCATAGGTTTAATCACACCCGTGTTGTTCCATCGTTCCAGTTTGTCCTTCACGGCGCCGATCATTGTAAGAGATATTGCTCGACTTTTAAAAATGTACTTGATTTGTGTTGTGTAGGCCCAAATCACTGTTATAAATTTCCTTATATTTATTTGACAAATCACCTTGTAAACTATTCTTGTTTCGTATGGAAGTATTTTTTTTTATTTGTGATACTATTTGAAAATTGAATTTTAATAAGTGATACTGAACAGATGCACCGTTTCTCATTATAGATCAGCTTAAAGGGCATATCGGACTGATGAAATCACTAATAATATCCTACCTCCTCCGTATAAGTAACTCAATCGGAGTTCATAAGGACTGTATACATCCTTCACCGGAATTGTTATCGTATTGTCTTCTTGTGCCTGCTTTATGAAATTGGTGAGGATATCTATTGATTCCTCCAAATTGCTGGCCGTTTCGAGTGTTTCTAGCAGTGAGGTAGTAAAAGTGGAGATGACATCGACGGTATAACTTTCCAAAATTAGCCCCTTCAATTCCCTCGCGCACAAAGCATATTAATACAGCATTTCCGCTATTTTCCTCTAAATGTCAAATGTCTAAATCCCCTTCAATGTAAATCTTATGGGTATGCCCACTCCATTTCTACTACCTCACTGATTTCTAGGGTGACTACTTCGGCCGGCGCAACTCGGAAAGCTCCACAGTGGGTGATTTTCGTCTCTCTTATGGGGTCGTCAATGTATATGTTCTTTACTCGAAAGAGGACCTGCCTGTGGTCAGATAACAGTTGATATGCACATGTTGTTAAGTGCGTGTGAGATCCCTATATCTAGGGCGTAGCTGTTTAATGGGCCGAAGTGTGTAGGCTCATTGGATATATGCAGGTTTGATTGTCTATCTGTGATGTTATTTTTTAGCTCGATCCCGGCTTTGTTACTTCTCTCAGCGCCCCAATGGCGGTTGTAGACATTGAGGTCTCCCGCAAGGACGACTGTGCCTTCATGATCGAGGAGTGCACGGAGGTCTTCAATAAACTCCTGTGATCTTGGTGGCCGGTACGCTGACACCAATAAAAACTCGAGGAAGCTAGTTTGCACTTTTATAGTAGTGGCTTCTTCTCACGAGGATTGCAGTGCATTTTCCCAGTTTAGGATGTAGTTGGGGATCCGGCGGCGGTCGCCGAGTTTCATGAATGTTTCCTGTAGTAGCATATCAATTTTGAAATCGATTAAAAATTTTATCAGCTCGCCCTTTTTGGGCAGTAAGGAATTTGCATTCCACGTGAGAATTGAAACCTGGCTAGTGGGGCTCATTTGCGTGTAATTGGTGGGATGTTTGGTGAATTATAACATACTTTGAACCATTTTCGCCATCATGTCTGTAATTATTGTATATAGTTGTTCTCGCATGATATCGAAGAACAGGCCCATGTGCTCGGCAGTGGTTGGGATTGGTAGGTTGGGTTGTTTAGTTTTGGCTGGGGAGTTTGATGGAGGTTTGGTTGTGGTTGAGATAGGGGTTTGGGGAGGAGTAGGATTTCCACTTGCCACTTGTGCAAATGATTTATCCAAGTTCTTTGGGTTCCGCGGGCAGCCCCCATAGCTTGCAGGATGTTCGCCTCCGCAGTTAACACACTATGGCTTTTCTTCCCTCGACTTTTTGCAGTCTGAGAAGTGGTGGAGTCCGTCGCATTTAATGCATCGACTGAATTTGTAGTTCTTTTCCTACTGCTAATACAAGTAAATTTGCATAAATAAGCTCGGCGCAACATATTTTGTCGGAGGTTCCAATACTCGCTCCTCAAATAAATGTTGGACCATTTTCTCAGGTAACCTGTCTTTGCACCTGAATCGATATGACGTTACTTACTTTGCTGATGTATACCTGTAAAAAACTGCAGGATAAATTAAACACTGGATATTTTTGCGACTCTTTTCTTTATTTCTTTATTAACAACACACGCTTCGATCTTCCCCTTGTAGGATGCTCACGCCTCGGCCTGCGATTATTCCGTCACTCTCCAGTCCCGCCAAACCGGTTTCGCATGTGTATCTTCGCTTGTGTCTTCCTCTTTTTCATCGTCCTTCAGCGTGACAGACTTTTTTTTTAGCTGTTGGGCTGCCGGTTTGTGTTTTCGCTAATTGCTCTGGACAATACCTTTGCACAAATAGCCGGCGTGGTGCAACTATGAAATTCGTCAATCGGTTCTTAAGTGGAGTATATCCAAGTACACAATATATGTTGAATGTATTATGAAGTATAATTGAATTGAATTAAGCATAATATAATAATTTTTAACAACACTAATGCCAAAAATGGTTACAATATTGACCAGAAACAGTGTTTGTACAAAAGTATTTTTTCTAGGCAGGTTCATGTTACTTGGTTAAAAATATTACAGGATCTATAGAGAATAACTTCTATGCAAATACTTACATAGCTGAACAAGAAAAATTGACTTTAAATAACATATATTTGATAATATTTTTATTTTTTTAATCGAATTCGTCGTCGACAATCAAACATATATAAATGTATAAATACACATATATATGTCCGATTTCATGACACACTTCTTCAGCTCAGCAAAACCAGCATTTACTGAACTGAAGAAAATTTCACCATTTCAACATACTCATGCATGTATGCTGAAAGAGGGCTCTGTTGAGAAAATGAATATATAAATATGCATGCATTTTTCATCCACCACCAACTGTTGTTTCATACAAACTATAGACAAATTGGGGTTAGTTTAAATTGCCACTAAAGTTAGTAACTGATTGACCATTCCCGAGTAGGGAATGAAGGATCTGTGGATAGGTTCGAACCATACTCTCATCACAATTTTATTGATTCTTTAACAAAATGAGGGTACATTGGGAGTGACATAACTGGCTAATTAGTTGTGGTACGGTCGTTAGTTTCTCACATGAATCCACCAACACCCATAACAACGATTATTATTTTGCATGCACTTGAATAATATCATTTGCCACATCTTTCCCCTCAGGCAGTGTCGAACACTGGCATGAGAGAGGAAAAGAATTCACAAATCAAACTATTCATTATAAAACTATTTGAAATAACAAAATTAAAACAAATTGTCAATACATTCCCCATTGTCTTCAGAATTTTAGTTCGAAACAATGAGTTTCCAATACTGAACCTCAAACAATAATAGTTTATGATACGTCAAAAAATTGATTTCAAAAAACACACTTTCATTTGTATTTTAAAAATTATAATTATTTTCACTGTACCACACTTCAGGAAACTCATATTTACTTAAAAATAAATTCCCTGAAAGATGTTCGTTCATCAATTTCACTTTGTTCCGTATATTTTTGAACGGTGACTTCGGGAACTGCTGCAATTCTGCCAAATATAATTGTTACTAAATGGAATAGCACAACATACCTTCCATCATCGTGCTCATCGCCAAACATTTCCACTAACAAATTTTCCATTAAGGCAAGTTTCTACCTCGTGCGGCCAAAAAAAATGTGCTTTCTTCAGAATTTTTTCTGGGAATGTATTTAAGATATACTTAAAAAAAATTTTCAATTGTAGGTATAAGTTTATTATAAATGTACAAAAAATGTTGAGTCGAAATACGCAGGGGGGAGGGAATCGAGTAATGGCGGCGCGCCAAACGGATTTCAGCTGCTGGTGGAAGTCCTGCCGTCGATTCAGATGATCTGAACCATAAAAATGAAACATAATCTTATTTAATATACTTTAGTCTATGGCCCCTACCAGAAGTGTGAAAAAAATGAAAAATGAAAAATTAATGCAATTTTGAAAAAGAAAAACGATTTTTTAATTTTTTTGGCTACAGATTGTTATATAAAATGAAAGATTGTTAATATTTTTTAATGATTCTGCTACCAGCCAGGAACAAGCCTTTGATACCCAACTGTAAAAAATTTTGTGATCATTCCTTAACCCGTCTGCCTTCAATCAGCGCGCTCGACAACGTCCCCTATTTTAGGGGATAACTTTCGTAATTCATGTATCTACCTATCTACCATGTATCTATCTATCCGTATGTATCTATCCGAAAATGCAAAGACAAAAAATTCGACTATTTTGACCACACAAGGTAGAAACTTGCCTTCAGACAATTTCACTTTCCACGTCAATAATCGAATCTCTGCTATCTATATCTATTCTATCTATAGTCTGCCTATATCTATACTATTTACTATTTTTACTATATTCGTACTATCTATACTATTTCATTTATCGTGTTTTTTTATTATTTACGAACTTGTCTTTTAAAGTAACACATATTTTAGAGCTGCAACTATCAAGATAGCTCTAGTTAGTTATCTTTTGCTAATTAAGTACAGTTAAGTTTTTGACATCCTTTTTTTTCAAAGTTTAGTTCATCTAATTTATTACGGTTAAAAATATCTCGTTGGATGTTACTTATTTCCATAAACAAAAAGCGCCATCTGAAAGAGCACAGAAAATTACGATTTTTGCTATTTTTATCTTGAAAATTTTGCGATTCCAGTTATTCCGTCCATTATCGCTAATTGGCAACAGATTGCTTTCGTTTATTATCAACTCTTCTTATCTTAAACATTTCAGAAAATTATTCACGGATTTACTTTTATTAATTATTTTTTCAGAATAATCTATGTAGAGCTTATTTCAATATTTCCAGGAAAACTAATATCGCAAAAAAAAAACTATGTCACATGATAGAAACCAATACGTTTTACCCAACTCGCAACCGATTGGTGACTTGGACTGCCGTGAAGCATTTGCAAATTTAACCGACAAGGAAAAGTTTTATGCTCATTACTTTAGCAAAGTAATGACCGATTAAATAATATAGAATATAAGATATTCATGTTACATAATTTCAGGCTTCGAACTATGGAGGTCTAATCGCTGTCATTCAATCAAGTCCCGAAGCCCCATTGATTTTCTCTCTGCTTCATCGGATTTTCTTAGCGGAACCTATAAAGGACTTAAAGGAAAAAGTCCTTCGTAATGGTATCACTGAGGACGAGTTTACGGTAAGTGCCAGTCATTGGTTATGTTTCGATAGGCTTTTAGATTCATTTGTTTCGATAGGCATTCCTCGTGTACGCTTGTGGTGTGTTTGCAAATGCTGGTAACTATAAAGGAATGGGTGATAGCAAAATTATTCCAAACATAGACGAGTGTAAATTCGATATTATTATCCAACAATCAAAAGCTCTGGCCAACGGCAATATCCAAGCTATATTGGAGAAATGCCGAGATCGTATTCACGGGCTGAACGATTCGAATCTAGTGTTCGGATTCCCGCCAAATGGCATAACAACCTATTGGTCAGGCAATTGTACGAAAGAAGATTCCGAACTCGTTAACGAGTGGATGACGAACAAGAGAATCGAGCCTTACATTTGTCGAACTTTTAAGACTATTGAAGATGATAAGACTGTTTATGATATACGTCTGGCATCAATCAACTCCGACCAGCAGGACGGTATTACTATGTCAGAGGAAAAATACAAGGACAATATATTCCGTGTTACGCGCGGTGATTATTCGCAGTTGCTCAAGCTGGTCAATGAGAACTTAGAAGAAGCGAAAAAGTATGCCGCTAATGAAAATCAGGAAAATATGATTGATCACTATGTCAATAGCTTTATGGAGGGCAGTTTGGATGAGCACAAAGAAGGTTCGAGGTGAGAACAATAGTTTTCTCTTATATTGTTTGTATTTAACACTGACCGAATTCATTAGATGGTGGATCAAGGACAAAGGACCAGTAATCGAAACCTATATCGGTTTTATCGAAACCTATCGCGATCCAGCTGGCGGGCGAGCTGAATTCGAAGGTTTCGTGGCTATGGTCAATAAAGAGTCTTCGGCTAAATTCACTAGACTTGTCGAGAAAGCCGAAAGTCTTCTGAAACTTTTGCCGTGGAAACCACAGTTTGAAAAAGATTCGTATTTACGACCAGATTTCACATCGCTTGATATTCTTACGTTCGCAGGAAGTGGAGTACCAGCTGGCATTAACATTCCAAACTGTAATTTCTGATTGTTTCTGGTTAAAACCTTTGTTTGTAATTGTTTCCGAATTGCAGATGATGAGATTCGTCAGGATGAAGGTTTTAAAAATGTTTCGCTTGGCAATGTTTTGGCCAATATTAATAAGAAAGATCCAATTCCTTTTCTATCGGATGCTGATCAAACTTTATTGAAAGAATATAAAGTTAAATCGTTCGAGGTAAGATGGATGGTTGACGAAATAAACTGAAAATATAATCATTCATTTCATTTTCACTCCAGGTTCAAGTCGGCTTACACGAACTTCTTGGTCACGGTAGCGGTAAACTGTTTCGAGTTGACGAGAGTGGTGAATTTAACTTTGATCGAGAGAATACAATTAATCCATTGACCGGAAAGCCTATTGAATCTTGGTACGAACCAGGTGAGACTTATGATACCAAATTTTCGTCGATGGGTTCGTCATATGAAGAGTGCCGTGCAGAAGCAGTCGGCCTTTACCTGAGTTTGCAAAAAGAAGTTTTGGAAATCTTCGGTTACACCGACGAAACGGAAGTGAGTGACATCATTTACATAAATTGGATGAATCTGATATGGAACGGCATGGGTGTGGCTTTAGAGATGTACAATCCGCAATCGAAACAATGGATGCAAGCTCACAGTCGCGCCCGTTATGTAATCATGCGTGTATTGGTCGAAGCTGGCGATGGTTTCATTGATATCAAAGAGACTGAAGAGGGTAAGAACTTATTGCTTACGATTGATCGCAGTAAAATATTTACTGTTGGCTGTAAGGCAATTGAAAATTTCTTGCTGAAGTTACAAGTCTATAAGTCAACGGCTGATGTGACTGCGGCTACGAAAATGTACGATCATTATTCGGAAGTGGGCAACGACGGTGATTATCCGTGGGCCAAGTGGCGTGATATTGTTTTATTGCATAAGAAACCTAGAATTATTTTGGTTCAGGCGAATACTGAAGTAAAGATTGATAAAGTTGAGTTGCTTACGTACGATGCAACACATGAAGGTTATATTCAATCTTGGATTGATAGGTTTCCGGACACTAAAATTGACGATATACTTGAAGAAATTTACGAGCAAAATAGGAAATATTTTGAAGTGTAGCTAGTATAAAAGTTATTGCGGCAATCGAATATGTAACGAAACATTAGTATTGGTAATCGGAAGATGATTTTTAAACAGTTTCTAAAGAAGTGAGTACATTTGTATTTTTTATGTGTAAAAATGAAATAACGGCAATTTATTATTTTGAATGTTCTCGCGCTCGAATCATATTTTCAACAAATTTAACATCATTTTTTTATATATAGATATTCAAATTCAACGGGCGCCGCGATTCTTTACTTAAATTCTTATTCTAAGTACCTGACTTCAAGCCTTTACATAGATTAATTTAACCTACTTAGGCATTCCGCACACGGGTCGTTAGCCATGCGATACGTGAGAGATGCGTTTGACACTTGTGAAGCTCGCGACAAAACGAGTGTCGTCATCATCGTATCATGTCTGCACACGGGTCGCCAAGAAAACGTCAGTATGCGTCGTTAAATCATACAATTCGGGGCATTTTCCCACCTCCCCCACGAATTGTACGTTGCCGTCATCCATCGCGCTTGCAAAAACGACTAGTCATTCGAGCTGAGGCCTGCAATGCACAACGCTTGAGACACACTCAACGTGAACCGACTACGTTTCTCACTCTTCACGATAGCCTAACGCTCCGTTAGCGATCACCCATTGATTTACATAGGTGGTGACGACCAAGCGTAGAAATATCGCATCTACGACGATAGCTCAACGACCCGTGTGCGGATTGCCTTACTCAGCTTATTATTCCTTCCATTCGATATTACCACCGTCAGCCTTCTTCGCACTCTCCTTTCGACGCAACGATGCACGCTCCTTTGTGATTCCGTCGAATTTTTATACCGGCCAGTTTAATTCCGCCAATCTGATTTCGCCAATAATAAAATGAATACCGACTCCATCTCGTCTCCAATTTTCAATCCAAAAACAACGACTGCCGATTTTTAATCTTTTTCCTTCTTCGGTCCGCCAAATGCAAAATCCAGCAAAAACATTTTGTTGGTTTTAATTCGTAATCGATGACCAGATCACAAGCGATTCTTACCCTGTCCGCAATCAAAAAGAGCAATGCATGTCGTGATCGCCTCGCAGGAAACCTCTGGTTCAACTTGACGATCCCGCTTCGACGGGATTTTAGAGAATCGTTTTCCCAAGTATCTAAATGCAGCAATGCACTTCAAGTGGGTTTAAATTTCTTATTTGGTTTTTATCTTTTATCCCATTGCTTATTTCTTTCGATGCCAGAAGAATTTGTGAGCTTGTTGCGGAAGGTACGAATTCGACTTCCTCATTAGAGTTGATTTCGAAAAATTCCGAAGTTGTTTGTGCTCGGAACGTTGGATGATCCACACTAGTTACCGGTTGTAGAAATTGAGGTGGTTTATCGACTTCGACCGTTGCACTCAACGCTGGATGATTTTCAGTTTCCTCCGCACCATTTGATAATCTCTTAATGGTATACTTGTCCAAATTTATTCTGTCTTCCTCGTCATCACTGACATAAATGACCTCTTGACCGCTTTGTTTTGGAAGTGATCTGACCGTTTGGACAACTGTTTCTACTGGAGAATCACTTATGTAAATGACAGGTGTACCCACGGCAGTTTCCGTGGGGTTTTACGTTGGCTCCCTGCACAAATGATGCGACGCCGCGTTATCGTTCGTATTGACGACATCCTCGAATGGCCACCAACCGATCCCTATCTTGTCTACCTCTGATAGCACCACGTTCATGTTCCCATAGCATTCGATATTGACAAAGGTTCCGTTGGTGAAAAATTCCACAACTCTCACAACTTCAGTTTCATCCACTTCAAAGCTGCAATGCTTTCTTGAACAATAGCTTGGTTACAATTACATCGCATTATTTTGTCTCCGCTCAACTGCAGTGGCCCCTTGATTCAAAAGTATTTTCCGGCCACTGCCAACTTCTTCTAATTACCAGCTCATTCTTTGTGCAACTAAATTGCGTAATTCACAACTTGCAGCTTAACTGCAAACACACAGTAACTCAACCGGTTTTTTGTATACTGAATTTTAACGGGGATAAGGTTGGCTTATCATTTATTCGGTGAAAACCATCGTTTTTTTTTTTAATTTTTAATTTTTTTTCCTTCCTTCCACTCTCTCCATCACTTTATCAGTGTGCACAGTCCATGTGCACCATATTTACCCTCCAGTAAGTTTTTCATAGTGCTTCCCAGACAACTAGTTTGTTGGTATAATGGACAGCATAATTCTTATCAATATGATAGATTCACTTTTATTGACTTATGGTTGTCTTCATTGACTTGTGTCCAGAGAAAATTATACAAAAAACTCTAGTGTTAATCGTCATTGTGCGTTGTTAATTTTTTATGTGCAATTTTAAGTTTTCTTTGAATGTCACGATATGGCTTGAGCTCTTTAGCGGATCTGGCAATGTATTGTAGAAAGCTATAGCCTGTTGTAATATACCAGACAGCCGTTTGAAATTGAATGCCCGTGTTTAATAATTTTTTCAAAGTTTTATGATCACAAAGCAAGTAAGCAGAATAAGGAAATCGATTAAGCAATTCAAAATGGTCTTACCAAACAAAATTGCGGGTACAACAAAGTTCTTCGATACTAAACAACCGTTAATTTTTTTTTGTTGGTCGATATTGGCCTGCATTCGATCTGAGTGGGATTTGGGCACCAACATGCACCAACCAAACGGATTTGACAGGCTGACAATATACAACTGAAGCTCTCACCAGCTTCGGCCATGGTGTGGACAGTAGCATCTGTCCTCGAATTGGTCTTTGGTGGCCCAACCCGAGATGGTTTAGCTTGTGCCAAAATGTATTTGAAGCATTAAGAACAGGGTTGGCCTTTAACTAGCGATAGTGCTCATCGGGTGTGAGCCCAACATCAGTCCAGCTCGCACCAACGGCGTGTACACGTATTGGCCGTAGCCACTTTTGGTCTTGTTGGGCCAATATGTATTTCCTACATTAAAATCCCTATGAATTTTCTTATAAGAAACCGAGCATGACCACGATTCAACGCCATTCTGAAAATCAAGAACTGTCAAAATATTGCCAGGCAGATGGTCAAGCAAATGGCATACCATATTGCCTACCATTTATGGCATGCCATCAAATATGACATACCATAATCGGCCTCCATTAGCAATTTAAAATGTTATGCCATGGGAAATTGCTAATGGAGGCGGCCTGTAACGATTCATGAATGAGTTAGAAAACATGCGGTTTTTTTTTATGATTCGCTTAAACTTTCTTTCTACATTTTTGTCACTTTTGAGTTAACATCGGACTCGAAAACTGTATACTCTATTACATCATTCTACAAAATTTCAAAAAACCTATATTTTGTGGAAGTATGTTAAAATCAATATTGAAAAATGCACTCTCCATATATCTCCAGTACAAATCAAAACAACAAAGTGAACAGCACTCGCCAGAAACCTGAATATAGGAAATGTCCCTGTTTCCACACGCTTTAATTAGGCAAACGGTGAATTTCAGAAGCCGCCACATTGGAATTCACTTACATGTATACGCTTCGACGAAGTGAACTGCACTCGCCAGAAGCCGACATATTAGAAATTTTCCTGTTTGTACACGCTCCTGCGAAATGAGCAGCTTTCTTCAGAAGTCACCATGTAAGAAATTTCTCTGCATGGAAACGCCCATACCAAATGAACACTAATCATAAAAGGCCGCTTGGGGAAATCTTCCTACATGTACATGCTCGCACGGTATGAACAGCGTCCGTCAGAATCTGCCATTTTGGAAATCTGACTACCCAGACGTGCTGACACGAAGCAAGCAGCGTTCGTCAGAAGCCGCCATATCGGAAACCTCCGTGCATGCACATGCTCGGACGAAGTGAACAGCAGTAGTCAGAAGGCGCCATATTGAAAATGTCCGTGTGCGTGTACAGAACTATTGCTCTTTGCTCAGACTAGTCGCATTCGCAAGTTCGTGCGAATTCGCATTCGTCGTGAATGGTTCTATTCGCTGCGTCTTGCATATGTTTTCCTTATGCTCAAACCGTTCGCATTCGCATTCGCGTTGATTGAATCTTGGCCTTATCGTGTACACACAAATACAATGACACTTAGCGAAAGCTCTACGAATCGGGTACATTCCAAATCCCGATTTGGGAAGTCGTGTAAAATGGCTCAATGCTATCTCCATTTTTAAAGCGAAAGCAACTTTCAAGTAACTTTTCACGCTAAGAAGTGAGCACTACTTTTGAAAAATTTCAGGCTAAATTTCGCCGAAGCAATTTTCAAATTTGGTATGAAAAATTCTCGTGAAACCGAAGAATATTGAGCTTTAGTGAAAAAATCATTTTCCCCAAATGAAAAATCTTGATTCCAGGCAAAAACAAAAACTCTAGCGCACAGGAACCGCCAGAACCAATAATGTTTTGTCACGGAGCCATAATCGATGATGACTTCATCGAAAGTTGCAGCGATAGAAATATGTTTGGGGCTGCCATCCAAAAAATTTTTAGAACTTGAAAAATCTAAACTTTGGTTACGTTCTTTAATGGTAGATGTTTTCCATACGAATATTTAGTGATACAAACATCGTTTAATCGTTCGGATGAAAACGAAATTCAAAGGATAGGTTGATTTTAGCATGAGCTTGTTATGATAGATCTATTGCTGCTTCGTTGGAAAAGTGTTGCCAGCATTGAACATTTTCATTATTTACGTTATAGATGATGCCAAAGTGGAGGAAAAGATAAGTGGGTGAACTCCTTCTATTTTCCAAAAAAAACCACTTTGATCTTAAAATTGCGCCTCCATTTACGCAATGCATTATCTGTCAAAGCAACCTGAAAGAGTGTTGGTATTCTTTGCGAGAGTGAGCCTTATTTAAGTAACGAAAAATCGACCCTGAATATGTAGCTGTCGAATCTTTTCTTGCATCTCTTTCTGTTCCATGTGATTTCTTCCAATTTTCCAGGCTGACCATCAATACAATCTCAGGGCGGTTCACTGGATTTTTGGTCCGTATACATAAGTAAAACACATAACAGCGAAATGTTTGAAGGGGGAGGGGAACTTCTATGTAGAATTTCGCAGTTGAATTTGGTGAACCACAATGCAGCGAAAATGTCGCTGTCAATGCACTGACGAATGACTATGGCGCCAACCAAGGCACCAACCTAATTAATTTTTTTTGTTTTGGTTTGCTAAATCCTTTTGTACGAGGATTAGGTTGGCTTATCACAATACATATCAGTCATCGCTTGTCTATTCCACAAGACCATTCAGTCTAATCCAAGCAGACTTAATTGAACCTAGTGGTGATGCCAACCTGCGGTAGGTATCACCGCTAGCGAAACGAAAAAATTAGAAATTTGGCAAATTCTGACGCTTCGAAAATTTCGGCCGTCGCCATTGTGGGCATTACCATACAAAACAGTGCATTCTAATTTTTTGACAGCGGCTTTTCTCCGCCCAGTGCGAAAAATCGTTGTATTGTGATTCAGGCAATATACGGAGTCCGCACGCTGGCTAGGAACTAACTTCTTACGCTGTGACGATGCTGTCGAGAAATGATTTTTGTTGCTTTTGGGTAAGAAATTATTGATATGATACTACAAAATAGTGTAGTACGTCTTCCACATTTTTTGGTCACTCAAAGACAATTTCTTCGAAAATCGTTTTCTAGCGGTTCTGATGCGCTAGAGTTTTTTTTATCGCCACTGCAAGATCATTGATCACGCTCGCATAGTGTAGTGATAGTGGGCTCCTATTTTGTGGGGGCCCCCGGTTCGAATCCAGGTTCGGGCCGTGCATCGAGCTTCGAGTTCACCTAGCTCTGAATAGGTAGCTGACTTAAGGGGAATAGCCACTGTGACAGCCGAAAAAATATGTGATTTTTGGGAATTTTTTTGACCGGTATAACAAAGGAATTTCGGGATCAGGTTTTTTTTACTAACATTAATAGGTGCGTTTTTTTGCACACCCGAGCAGATCAAATTTTGTTAAGCATATTGAATATAACAACAAAAATCCTGCACTTGTGGCGTCACTGAATCAAAAAATGTTAAGCAGTAGTAGTTTATGGGTTTACATGTAGAGTGTGCTGATAACAGTAAGAGTGTTCTAAACGGTTCGTACCACTGCCGAAATCGGCAGTTTGAATTGAATGAATTTGCATAGCACTCCGCAATTTTCAATTATTTTACATCAAATCGTGTAGTGTGGCTGACTGGTTTTGAGTGTTTCGATGCACATTACATTGTAGATTGTTTCATATGCAAGTTTCATGTCTGATTTCGATTAAAATCTATATAAGATTTCATTCAGGTTTTTTCTATGGATTATTCTAATTTAACAACCAATCTAAGCAAAAGCTCAGCGAATGCAACAACATTTTCGAACAATGCGATTTTCTGCTCTGGATCGTTTTTTTTGCAACCCTACGTTAACCTGCTCTGCTAGGTTGCAAAAAAACGCACCTAATATTAAAATCGATTTAGCCAGAAATTCCTATTTCCATCAAAAAAATTCAGTGACTATTTCTCGAGAACGCGCCATCCGATTAAGCTGAAACTTTCAGGATACATTTGTGTATATGTAGAATAGGTCCAGGCCTCACTAAACGTTAATTATTTTTAACCCTTTGGCGCCGGCGGTCATTTTAGTGATATTTTAGATAGATTCTATAAAAAATAGGTTTACAAGAAGTAGATTTGCAAGATGAATGAGCGTGTTCTTAAAAAAGATTTGATAAGATTTTGGAAATTTTTAACCCTGTGTGTGTGCTAGGTGCCTAAAATGCGATCGGGAAAATTTGAAATATTTTGAATTGCGATAAATTTTCACAGAGCTGTTGAATCATTACAAAACTTACAGAACGTATTAACATTACTAGGTCTGTTCTCGTACTTTCAGTCACTGAATTTTCCTGAATCATGTGGTGGGGAAATTCATGAAAGTACGGGAACGCTCTCATTGAATTTCCTGAAAACTGACAACCAAAAGTGTCAGTTTGCGGTTTTTGGAAGAACCATAGTGATTATAAAGTCATCATAAGCGGTGATAAATTATCGCCACAAAAATATTCGACCTTCATAGCAACATTACGCAAAAAAAGATGTTGCTTGCCGCGCACATTTGAAAATATTTACTCGCGCCACACCGTTTGACACTTTTCAGCAGCTCAGACCCTACTGAAATTTCATCGTACTTACTGAAAGAGGAGAAATTTTCAGTTTTCAGTAAAACGGACTACGGGAACGGCTTCATTGCAATTAATCGCGATTAATCGCAATTAATCGTAGTACGGGAACATACCTACTAAGTTATATACTTATATAGTTTTGTATGAACGTGCTGGCAAGCCTGTAGCTGTAGCTACGGTAGACACTGAAAGTGAACACCTTCAAACCATCAACTTTCCTGAAATATTTTAGCTTTTAAGAAAAAAAGCAACTCATATACAAATCTTGATAGAGCCGATTTTCAAATGTGGGCAATTCTGTGCCAGTGGTGCCATCTTGAAAAATCACTAAGAAAAATAACAGCTTTCGGCCCTATAAATTCTGAGTCAATCACCAGATTTTGACGAAATTCACACAGTAGTTGAATCTTACTCTAAGTGATAGAAATTTGGTTGAAAAATTAGGTTGGAGCTGCCAGCTATGGTAATTTTGATGTCTTAAATTTTGAAAATTCGCTCAGAAAAATAAAGCTCTTTGTCCTATAGATTCCAGTGCAAATCCAATCATAACGAAATTTATATGGCAAATTAAACTTATTGTAGACAATACTCAGTAGTAATCTAGTTGGAAAAACAATGATAGGGTTGCCATCTATGGTTGCTTTTGTTTTTTTATTTAGGATATCTTTATCATAAAATTTTCAAATCTTAGTGATTTTGTAGTGAAAATAAACAGCAGATATTACGATCTAGAAAATTTGAAAACTTTTGCAAATTTCTTTGTATCCCTATAACTTCAAATGCAGTCATCGGATCACATAGCCACATAAAGAATGGACACGCAATCACAATGCATGAACCCGTACGTGAATGAAGCAATTTTACTGCACATGCAATTTTACTCTCTGTCAAACAGCTTTCCCCTCAATGCCGCACGCACCACCCCTCAGCGCTGTAGACTCTCTATGTAAACATTCATTTCAATCCATCCAATCTACGGAGTGATTGGGACAACGGGGAAACTAATATGGACACAAATTTCCAAATACATCAACTTTTCTGAATTAAATTTGTTGTTGTTTTACACAAACACATTGCGACCAGAGGTCGAAAATTGCTTCATTACTCTCGGCCCATTTCGTATCCATTCTTCTTATATCTATGTCGGATCAATACGAAATTCGTAGAGTAGGTTGACTTCAACCTGAGGCAGATGTGACGGTGCTAGCAAAGGGTTGCGAGCACGATGCGTTTTTGCTATTTTCGTACCAATAAATGCTTACATAAACATTTGCAATGAAAATAAGTAAACAAGGATAGCGTTTACAGCAGACGTTTAGTCTGCTGACTATGTACAAAATTCCATCTAAATTATTTAGTCCACCTGCTTTAAACCCGACCCAAGCGATAGGTGAGTACACGATTTCAAGCGACCTAATCTAAAATATGTCGTGGACTATATCGTTGTAAATACACCCGATCTAATCCTTGATTTTTGTGCGCGCGACTATTAATAATATATGTACGTTGAATTTAAGCTCCCAACCTTCTCGTTTGGCTCAAAATCGACAAATGAAAAAATAATTAGGATTATTCGAGGACTAAATTCGGTCAGGTCGATGTAAACACCTTAGGACTAAATTCACTTAGTCTGCGCTATAGGTCAGGTCACATTTGGTCCAACCGCTGTAAACCCTACCAATGTTTAAATTTTCTAAAGTCTGGGCCTTTTTTTAATGGCAGCCCCAAACACCTTTCTATCGCTGTAACTTTCGATGAAGTTATCGAAATTAATTTGGCTTAGGGTCTATTATTATTTAGGGTGTCCTTAAGTAGCTAGTGGTAGAATACGCACTCAAAATCTGCACAAATCCTCTACTGTTCTTCGGACATTAGTGTTTCTAGCTGTTCGGATGCGTTATGGTTTTTACAGATTTTAATGTTACTTATTAAAAATATTCAAATCTAATATTTTTCGATGCGATATCACCATAAAAGTATTGATATGAGTAAAATATCGAACAGTTTCGATTCTAGTACATTTTTACTTGGTATCAAACGCAAGTATCGATACCGTACTTATATCAGTACTCTCATCGTTTTCGTACCTGCCGTTAGGTGAGTCCACGAATTCTAGCGACCTGACCTAAAATAGATTGTGGACTATATCGGTGTAAACGCCACTGGCCTAAGAATTGATTTACCCGTAACCATTAAAAATATATGTATGTTGAATAGAAGCTCGCATCTCTCTCGTTAGACGCAAGATCATTGAAATAAGCATGTTTAAGAAACAAATGAAAAGAATATTACAATCTCAGAAATGAAAACAGCAATGAGAATTGAAGCAGTTTGCCTGATTCCGAGGGCCTTTTCGAATTTTAGTCTTCGCCTTCAGCTTGTTATTTCAGAGGGCCTTTCCGAATTGACGCCTTCACTTTCAGCTTGCCATTACAGAAAGTGACGTCAGATCAAGTCGAGCCTGTCCGAATCAGTGAGGTAGTAGAAATGGAATGGACATGCCCATAAGATTTACATTGAAGGGGATGGTAGTAATTTTTTTCAGTTCATTGTCAAATCTGGCCAAATCCAAGTAGTTCCCCTCCAATTTGACAATGAACTGAATTGCTACTTTAACATATTATACCGTCGATGTCATCTCCACTTCCTCACTGGTCGGAATTCAGTTATCTATGCCTTGCCATTTCTCTCCTGTATAATAGTTGACAAAGTCACGTTCTGATTTGACTTTTCTATGGCTTAATGGTGTTTTGAGGCAATATTTTACACAATAACACAATGGGGTCAGCTTTATTGCAGAGCCTCTTCTTCCTAGCAGCAGTAAGCCGCTTAGTCAAGAAACAAGCATTTAAAATTATCATCATCCCCCGAAAGGGAATAGGATAGGAAAGGAATCCCAAACCACACTCTCGACACATTTAAATTGAAATTAAATTATATAATAATTAAAAAGAAAACATAAATAGGATAAATGGAGAATAAAGAAAGTAAGATAGAGTTAGTTGATGTGAAGTTAGTGGAAAAGATGAAAAATAAAAAAAAAACATGCAAAAAAGAAGAAGAAGCTCTTTTATAATATAAAAAGATCAATTAAAGGATTTTTAAGAAGAAAACAAAACGAGAAAGACTGCTCCCAGACAGCAACGGAGTGCTGGTATTAGGGATGCATCGATTTCGGACACTTCGTCTTGGTTTGCTGCAAACTGCTATGTGGCAAATACATATTGGCCGAGATCAGGGGAGCCGAAGTCAGACGAGACCGCCAACATGTGGACGGCATTTGACAGCTCGTCCGAAATCGCTTTAACTCGTGCTCAAAATACATTCCGATCGGAAGTCGCACGAGCGCCGGCGAGCCCTGTCAAAGTCGCTCGTCTGGACCGTCCACACACTCGGGCTCGCCAGATCTAGCCTGGGCTCGGCCAATATGTATTTTCCACATTAGAATAGCTCAGCTATTCTGCTGACGTCACAATCTGCCATAACAAGCTGAAGATGAGGACGAAGACGTGAATTCGGAAAGGTCCCGAGTGTTAGTAGTAATGAGGGAAAGCTATGGGACTAAGGGTAAATTTGGAAGTATTTTCTTCCGCGAAAAAAAAATGTTCGGAATATGCACTAGCCATATGTACACGATTTTAACAAGTAAGACTCAAAAGCTCGCTGCCTCAGAACAGGAAGATTTAAGGAAATTAAACAAGCGTATACATACAGCTCACAGCTTATTTGATACAGTGCTTCTTTAAAAATTTAAGTTGCAATAACTCAGAACATAATAACAACATAAAAAAAAAGCCTAGCGCATCAGAACCGCTTGAAAACTGATTTTCGAAGAAATTGTCTTTGAGTGACAAAAAAATGTGGAAAGACGTAATACACTTTTTTTGGAGTATCATGTCAACATGTCCTTATCCAAAGCAACAAAACTCAACTATAACACAAATGATGAAAATGTTCAGTGCTGGCAAGAACTTTCCCAAGGAAGCAGCAATAAGTTTACCATAACAAGCTCATACTTAAATCAACTTATCCTTTGAATTTCGTTCTCATCGGAGGATTTCATCGAAAGTTTGAGCGGTTAAACGTTGTTTGAGGGTGCCATCCGAAAAATGTTCAAAACTCGGAAAATTTCCAAATTGGTTTCTTATTTTTATTGCAAATGCTTTGCATATGAGTATATAATTTGAAGCATCTGTTGGTACAATATTTACGAAAATGGCTAATGGTTGTCAGCAGCAAAGCAAAAAATATACCAAATCTGCTTCAGTTTAAGTTAAACCCAACCAGTAAATTGCGTTTCGATTGAATCACTGCGCTGGAAGTTATACGGGTGAAAAGAATTTTAGACTTACCACCCTCAAAACTTTGCAAATTTTTAAAGCGTTAATATTTGTTGTTAATTTTCATTGCAGGATCATTCCCATTTGCAAATCTAATGACATAATCGCCCAGTAAAGAAATTCCAAAAAATTACAAAAATGGTCATAGCTGGCAGTCCTTTCATGATTTCTGTACGAAATTCCTACGACATCTGGTTCACATGAAAGTCTATTTACTGCATGAACTTCGTTTTGATGTCTGCACTGGACCGGAAGTTATAGGGAAAAAAAGCTTTATTTTGCTGAGCAAATTTGCAAGATTTAGGAGCTAAAATTCACTATAACCGGCAACTCTATTCTATTTTTTTTTTTCACCAAATGTTATCTAAAGTAAGATCCAAATATTGTGTGCTGTTTTTTTTCTCAGTGATTTTTCAAGATGGTACCACTGCCACAGGGTTGCCCGCATTTCAAAATCACTTCTATCAGACCTGGTCCTAGTTAATACCAACTTGTCCTGCAAATTTCATTATGATCGGATAATCCGGTCGTCAGTTCTCGTGAACAGAACTTTCGAGTGCTGAAAATAGAGGTAATTTCGTGATGGGTTGCCGTTTTTGTGCAAATCGGAATTTGAAAAATTTCAATTTGGCATGGTGGACAAAGGTTAAAATTTATCAATGATGATTTTATTGTTAAAAATCAAAAAAGGAGGGTCAATGATTTGAAGGATTTTTTTTAGGAGCCTGCCGTAGCTACAGGTTTACCAGCACTATCTTGAAAATCCATGTGTGTTAAATCTTAGTCAACATTAATACGCTCTGCAAATTTCACGATGATTCAATGTTTTTGTAAGAAGTAACGACAAATCAAAATTTGAAAAAAAAATCCTTGCCTACCTTTAGGCACGCTGCATCCACACACGGCTCAAATTTTTCAATTTTTTAATAAAGCCAAGCTTAAAACATAATAAGTTTTCATTCCCAAACATTTATATTAACAAAAATTAGCACTGCTTGGAAATATAGGAGTGTCTCAAAATTCACTAATACGCTTGCCGCCGCCGAAAGGTTTAGGATATCTGAATTTTAGCAAGTCATGGACCTACCTACTATATACATCTACGGATCGGCCACTCCAGAGATGATCTCCCTTAATCATTTTACTGATATATATACATATATATATAAAGAAATATGAATTTTCGGCGAAACGAGTTTAATACTAATTTTCTTTGAAAATTAGTAAAAAAATATAAATGTCATTTTGAAGAAAAATGTTTGTTGTTTATTAAGCAAAGTTTATATTTGTTACAAAGTTGCTGTTTTACATCTTAAAAAACAAAAACCAAAAGTAATAACAAATTTCATATCACAGCTTATTTGATACAGTTTGATTAAACATTAAAATTATTGTGAATTATAAGGTTTCCAGTTAATTTCAATACTTCGTATGATAGCCCTTAGCCTTAAGAAGACCTGGGGGCCTATTATGAATCAAAATCCGAAAGCGGAATTCATACGATATCGTATTTTCGTATTATAATTTGCTATTTGCACGGGAATCCGCCAACTTCGGATTGTAAATTCCGAAGGCGAGTTGCCTAATCCGAGAGCTCATTTGTTGTCGGATTTTTTTGGCGGATTTTTATTAAATTTTAATCTCTATTTTTGTTATTTCCGACTGACCATACTTAAGCAAAGCAAAATAAACTGCCATAGAGTCAATGTTGGCAAGAAACATTGAAACTCGTCCATTTTTTTAAATTTAAATAGGTATTTTGACGCTTGATTGGAAATATGTTGGAAATCTGGAATCGATTTAACCCATTCGAGTGAAGCTGTCTGCAGTTTAAAATGGAAATTAAGTTCCGATTTCGGAATAGATCATAATACGAAATTCCGACCATTGTCGAGTTGGAAAATTTTACGAATTCCGATTTCGGATTTTGATTCATAATAGGCCCCCTGGAGTCTATTCGGCATTGAGTTTACGAGTTTTTGTGTGATGTCAGGAGTAATTTTTTGCCATTCCTCTAGCAGTGCTTTCTTCACGTCTTGTTTATTAGAAATCTGGTGTTTTCTAATGTTGTTATCCAACAAAACCCACAAATTCTCAATGACGTTCATAACTGGTGACTGTGCCGAGGGCAGTTCCAAATTAGCCAAGACTGCACAATTCCCGACTTGTGCTTTGGATCGTTATCTTGATAGAACCGAAATTGGTTACGAACACCCAGTTTTTCAGCACTTTGCAGCAAATTGTTTTTGCGTACATCGAAGTATATACTTTGTTTTGACCATCACATTGACACCACCATGCTTCACAGCTTTGAGGTTCTCCTTGTTTAGCTCAGTGTTTGCCTTCCGACAGACATATGACATTCCGTCGGAGCCAAAAATGTTAAACTTGGACTCTTCCGCAAATATAATCGTATTCCCGAACGCGGACGGCTTTCACACATGGTCTTTGGCAAAGGCAAACCGGCTTATTTTATTTTTTTTGGAAATGAATGGCTTCTTACGAGCTACTCGCCCGTTGAAATCATGGTCGCGAGGCACTCATCGGACGGTTTGAGCACTACATGACTTCCCTAATTCACGATGAACCTCAGTAACCAATTTTGGGGTGGAAATCTTCGGGTTTGCTTTCACTTTTCTTACAATGTATCGTTCGTCCGATACGACGAACATTTTGTTTGGCGTATTTCTGCCCTTATTTTCTACCCGATTTTCGTGTACAAAGCGTTCAATTATGTGCTGCACTGTAGAGGCACTTAAATTCACACTTTCAGCTATTTTCCGAACGCTTTGTCCTTTTTCAAAGTGATTTAATACCAATTCGTGCTGTTGTAATTGTGGTGTGACGACCCATTTTACAACTACTCAATTTTGGCACTTCAGCTTGCAAGATCTTGCTAAAAAATTACCTAAACCTTTGTCTTACCACAGTCAAAAAATCAAAAAAAAAACAGCACAGTTTAATGGCGCGATAAACAGAAGTTTATTCGCATTGAAGTGTCTGTATCAAATAAGGCCAATGACACACTTGGCGGTTCCACCGGAGCGTTTAACGCTTCGATTTGGCGCGTCGGTTGACACAGCGGTTTTCAGAAGCGTTTATCGCGTCGGTTCAGTTACAAATTACGTCGGAGTATCAAATAGATGCGTGTGAAAAAAGTAGTGTATACAACATATGTATATAGATGTATATACAAAGTGATTCTAATTGCCTACTTTTAGGCCAATGACAAACAAGGCGGTTCCAGCGAGGCGTTTCCCGAGAGGAAAACCGAGTCGGTATAGTCGTACATTACTTAAGCATTGTGATGACACACACCGCGCTGCGGACCGCCTCTCTGTTACGGAACCGAGTCGGTAGACGAGAGAAATGACCCACCGACTCGGTTCTTCGAGCGTTTTTCGATTTGTTCATTGCTGCGCAGTCCGATCGAGCTGGATGCATTGATGAATGCATCGGATAGGGGAAGGAAAATCTGATAAGAAAATTGATTTTTGAAGAATGGCTAGGAGACAGTATTGGAAAATGAAACATTTGTGGGCACTTGGTTTCTAATGGGCCATTTACATTGGCGTCCATGCGTCCACGCGTCCATGCGATCTAGCGTGTTTTGCTTACACGAGTCAATTTGATTTTGTTTACATAGGCGGGTCTAAAGCGAAGGAGGTGGAGTATGCTGATTCATGTACAATACATTTTAAAATGATTTCTTTCGCTCAGTGGCATGTGTGATCATTTAAATATATGTTTTGTGGATGATTATTTTCTTATATAATAATGTGGATAATATATATTTTGCATCCTTACGTGCATGACTATTACGAAAACAAATTGAATGCATCTGAATATCTAGACACAAACATATATATGTAGGTATATATACTCATATGGATAAATACATACAACTTTCTGTTACCAATATATTTGTACGGAGCAAAAAAACATCATCATAAGCGTGTAAAATCTATCCACTTATCGCCTTAGCCCCGCCTTCAAAAAACTGGATTTGAGTTGACTTGACTCGTGTAATCTAAAAACGCTTGGACGCGCGGACGCATGGACGCTTGTCTAAATGGCCCATAAAAGTTGGCAATTACAGATTTTCAAAGAAAATTAGTATTAGAATCACTTTGCACAAAATGCATATGCATATATATACATATGTACGTATATACATATACATACATATGTATGTATACACAACTACTTTTTTCACGAGCATCTATATGATAGCGCGTGTTGGCTTTGGAATTGCTGAGAGATTTGCTTTTCTCCGAAGGACGGTCTTTCTCTGGAATTGACAATACGTGTATCGACGTATCTTAAACTGCGGTTTCGTATTCGTTGCGTTGTTTGAGTCACTTATGTGTTTGTGTTGTCAATTAATATATTAAGGTCAAACCCACCATAAACGGGTGTTGTTGAAACCGATGGCTAATGCGTTATCGTTATAAGCCAAACTAATCCTCGTAAAACAGGATACTGTACTATTAAAAAAAAATCTATATGATACTCTGGCGTAATTTGTAACTGAACCGACTCGATAAACGCTTCTGAAGACCGCAGTGTGTGTCAGCCGACGCGCCAAACCGAAGCATTAAACGCTTCGGTGAAACCGAAGTGTCTGTCATTGGCCTTAGAAACCAAGTGCCCACAAATGTTTCATTTTCCAATACTGTATCCTAACCATCCTTCAAAAATCTATTTTCTTATCAGATTTTGCTTCCCCTATCCCATGCATTCATCAATGCATCCAGAAAATTTCAGCTCGATCGGACTACGCAGCAATGAACTAATCGAAAAACGCTCGAAAACCGAGTCGGTGAGTCATTTCTCTCGTCTACCGACGCGATTCCGAAACCGAGAGGCGGTTCGCACCGCAGTGTGTGTCATCACAATGCTAAAGTAATGCACGACTATACCGACTCGGGTTTCCTCTCGGGAAATGCCTCGCAAAAATCGCTGTGTTTGTCATTGGCCTTAATCACAATACAGCGATTTGCCGCAGTGGGCTGCGGCGAACCGCAGTCAAAAAATTAGAATGCTCTGTTTTGTATGGTAATGCGCACAATGCCTGCGGCCGAATTTGCCAAATTTCTAATTTTGCTGCATCGCTAGCGGTGATACCAACTAACTTCAATTAAGTCTACTTGAATTAGGCTGAATGGTCTGGTGGAATAGACAAGCGAAGGCTGATTTGTATTGTGATAAGCCAAACTAATCCTCGTACAACAGGATTTAGCAATACACAAGAAAAAGAAATGAATTTGGTTGGTGCCTTGGTTGCATTGACAGCGACATTGTCGCTGCATTATGGTTCACCAAATTCAACTGCGGCATTCACGCCTCCCCCTGCGGCGCCGCTGCGACAATGCCGCTGTTATGTGCTTGCAGCATTTGTCATTGGGCGATTCTACTGCGCCAGTGGTATTTCTTGTTTGCGTGACGCCGAGGAATAGTCCTGGATAATATTTTTTTTGCATTGTATTCATTGAACATGCATCTAGTTACCCACGTTTAAATTTTTTAGACAAGGTTCCTTATTTCAAAATTACAGTGATTTGTATTTTTTAAATAGTCACTGTATCAAATAAGCTGTGTACCACTGTACATCTGCGCACAAACGGGAACGCTGTAAGCATTTTAGGTTAATCACAATACAGCTTTTTCCACTGCGGCAAAGTGCTGTCAAAAAATTAGAATGCACTGTTTTGTATGGTAACGCGCACAATGGCTGCGGCCGAATTTGCGGCAGCGGCAGAATTTTCCAAATTTCTAATTTTGCCGCACCGCTAGCGGTGATACATACCATAGGTTGGCATCACCACTAGGTTGAATTAACTCTGTTTGAATTAGGTTGAATGGTCTGGTGGAATAGACAAGCGATGGCTGATGAGTATTGTGATAAGCCAACCTAATCCTCATACAACAGGATTTAGCAATACAAAAAAAAATGAATTTGGTTGGTGCCTTGGTTGCATTGACAGCGATATTGTCGCTGCATTGTGATTCATCAAATTCAACTGCGGCATTCACGCCTCTCCCTGTGGAGCACTGCGTTCGCCGCAGTGGAAAACGCTGTATTGTGATTAACCTATTATGCGGAATCGCGGTACCGCGTTCCCGGTAACGCAATTCCATTATCTGGTCATTCCTTCGAGGAAAAATTTTGACAATGGAGGAAAGCGGTGATTCTGCTGATAAAATTTCTGACAGTTAAAATGTCATGCATTTGAGTTTTCGATCGTTTTTTTTTTTTATTGGAAAGCCATCGGCACAATCCAATTTTCAAATTCAAACACTTTTGAATCCGAATGTCATTTTCTTAGTTCGAAAGAATGAACTACTCATACTAAATTGGCGTGAAATTAGTGGAGACATGCGTCAATACTATCTCCACTTTCAAAGCTAAAGCATAGTACTGAGTTCGATTTCACGTGAAATTTTCATACAAAATTTCACGTGAAATCTGTTTCGGCGAAAATTTAGCTTGAAAATAAGCAAGTTTGGTGCTGTGTTCTTAGCATGAAAAGTTGCTTTGAAGTTGCTTTGAAGTTGCTTTGAAGTTGCTTTCGCTTCGAAAACATAGATGGCACTAAAACATGTTGTCAATCATTTCACGCCAATTTAGTTTGTGCAGTTCATTCTTTCGAGCTGAAAAGTGACATTTAGTGTTTCAATTTGAAAATGGAGCAGTGCAAATGTCTTTTCAATAAGAAAATCGATCGAAAAGTGAAATTCTTGACATTTTATCCGTCAAGAATGAGCAGTGTCTCTGCTTTTCTCTGTTATCAAAATTTTCGCTCGAAAAGCCTAGTAATGTATTCGACGAACGAAATACAGCGAAAACGTCTGTGCGGAATCGAGCGAAATAAAGTTCCGCACCCCGACACCGGAGGCAGTATAAATTGCCATTGATGACATTTAACAAGTGCATTACATTTGAATTCGGTGCATATAAATTTAACTAACCGGCATCAAAAATGATTTTATCGGCAAAACAAAAACTACTGTTGCAAGGATGCGCTGTTCACCCATCCATTTCCACTCATTTTTCAATAAAATATCCGCAAACTCGAATGAAATTATGAGCTGTCACATTTTTCGAATCAATTTAAGGTACCTGGGTCATTAAATGGCCGCGAAATTTAACTTATACATAGTGCAGTGCCATCTCAGAGCGAGTTACTGCGTTGTCTTCGAAGACACTTATACGCCTTGGAACACATTACTGACGAGCAAAACCAAACGAAACGAAATTCCGCGCCAGGCTGATTTTGTATGGGATTTGACACTTCGTTCCGTTTCGCGTCGAATACATTTCAGGGCTAAAGAATGGCCAGATAAAGCATAGTACTGAGTTCGATTTCACGTGAAATTTTCATACAACATTTCACGTGAAATCTGTTTCGGCGAAAATTTAGCTTGAAAATAAGCAAGTTTGGTACTGTGTTCTTAGCATGAAAAGTTGCTTTGAAGCTGCTTCCGCTTCGATAAAATAGATGGCACTGAAACATGTTGTCAATCATTTCACGCCAATTTAGTTTGTGCAGTTCATTCTTTCGAGCGAAAAAGTGACATTTAGTGTTTCAATTTGAAAATTGAGCAGTGCAAATGACTTTCCAATAGGAAAATCAACTTTGTTGCACAACAAAATGAGTTTGAACCCATGAGAACGTATGAGAGCAGTTACAATGATGCAACACAACTTTGATGCGCAGCAGAGTTTGCTCATATCTCAAACTTGGCATGGCAACAACATTTTTGAAAATATCCAATTCCACCTGTTCCTATGAGAGTCCGGGAAATGGGAAATGTCATATGCAAATGACAATCAAAATAGGTCTGTTTCCGTACTTGAATCTATTATAATATATTATAATAGATTCGCAGCAAGTCGTTTCCGTACTTTTGCTGCAAATAAAATCTTGTTGACGTCATCGCTTCTCCTCTTTCACTTGCTGAAGAAAATTACAGCCGAACTGAGCTGAGGCATTTTGCTGCAGCTTGTCAAATCGACTACGATAGGCTTGGCGCGAGGCTTTGAAATGTATATATATTCAAATGAGCGGGCGAAGAAAAATCTTTTCTGTGCAATATTCCAATGAACACGGAATATATTTCTCGCACAACGTTTTTATTGCTATTACAAAATATCCAATGGTGGATATTTAGTGCATGGTGTGCACTTATTTGTATATGATCGACTTCGGTGGAGGCTAGGTTTTAATAAGGACAAAACTGATTTGTACTTTGAACTTGTTAGTCATTGCAACTGAAAATGAAATGTATTGTTGGCGGGAATATGCTGTTCTTTTATTTTGCAGGCATAATAATATAGATGAATTATAAATTTTGTTTCGCAGGCGGATCAATATTGATATGGGCTCCATTAATAGAGCCTGTTATATCTATTAATGGAACTCATAATTGCGCACGAGCAAAATATGATAATCTTGTAGATGGAAAAGGATATGTTCACAAGGTGTTTCCAATGCATATGATGGCTTCATCTGGTGTGTGGGCTGTGATCATGACACCAATGTTTCTCACAAGTGTTTTTTTTATTTTGCATACTAAAAAATACATACTACAAAGATAAGGCTGATTTAAGGTCCGCAAGAACGTTTTTCGAAATTCAAATCAACGCAGCTGTCACTTTTAGTGTCTTCTTCTTACTTGCAGCAAGTTGCAGCAGCGCGTTTCTGTACTTTTCCAAATGTTCCCCCACCACAAAAATAATCAAGCTGTAAAATTCTGTTACTGCTGCACTTTGCTGAAAGTACGGAAGCAGACCTAATTTGTTTTTCTTTTGCTCATTTTTGCTCTGCAATATAAGCCCTAACCAAAGATGAGTCTGCGGCCGTTATCGTCTGTCAAAACCGACCGGTTTTAGAGCAAAAAAGGCACTTTTTGACGTACGCAAACATGAGTGAATTTAAGTGCCCATACAACGCATAAGCGAACGTATGTCAAGTCGTATCTCATTACCACTTTACGTACGGACAGCTCATAGTAAAAATTGAGCAAAAGGTTGCTTAAGGAGCATGCCACTTTTCTGGCTGTTCGGTAAGTTATGTTTGGGTGCAACATATGCTTTGCGTGGTTTACCTCGGCGCATACGTCAACGTACGGACGCAGACTCATCACTAGTTGGACCTATACGCCGCAGCTTTTAAAGGATCAAATACTCACTGATATCACTTTCCGAAACTGTAAAGGATCCATATTATCAAACAACAATTTCGTTAATATAGCCAGTGACAGATGACGGTAAATGTTAGGTCTGTTCCCGTACTTGAATCTATTATAATATATTAAAATAGATTCGCAGCAAGTCGTTTTCGTACTTTTGCTGCAAGCCAAATGCAAGCCAAATTTTGCAGCAAAAAGAAGCCAGCTGCCAAATTCTGTTACTGCTGCAGTTTGCTGAAGTACGGGAACAGACCTGTTGTGTTGCATGGATTGTAACTCGTTCCACCAACAAAACTTGGCAGGGAATGTTGGTTGCATTGATTGTAACTCAAGCATAAAGCAACTTTCAAGCAACTTTTCACGCTAAGAAGTGAGTACGACTTTTGAAAAATTTCAGGCTAAATTTCGCCGAAGCAATTTTCAAATTTGGTATGAAAAATTCTCGTGAAATCGAAGAATATTGAGCTTTAGTGAAAAAATCATTTTCCCAAATGAAAAATCTTTATTCCAGGCAAAAAAAAACTCTAGCGCACAGGAACCGCTAGAACCACTAATGTTTTGTCACGAAGCCATAATCGATGATGTCTTCATCGAAAGTTGCAGCGATAGAAAAATATCAGAGCTTGAAAATTCTAAACTTAGGTGACGTTTTTTAATGGTATATGTTTTCCATATGAATATTTGTACCACCATCGTTTCGTCATTTATGTTATAGACTATGCTGTCGAGAAATGATTTTTGTTGCTTTTGGGTAAGAAATGATTGATATGATACTACAAAATAGTGTATTACGTCTTCCACATTTTTTGGTCACTCAAAGACAATTTTTTCGAAAATCAGTTTCCTAGCGGTTCTGATGCGCTAGAGTTTTTTTTTATCGCCACTGCAAGATCATTGATCACGCTCGCGTAGTGTAGTGGTATTTTCGGCTCGAATCCAGGTTCGGACCGTACATCGAGCTTCGAGTTCACCTAGCTCTGAATAGGTAGCTGACTTAAAGGGGATAGCCACTGTGACGGCCGAAAAAATATGTGATTTTCGGGAATTTTTTTGACCGGGATTACAAAGGAATTTCGGGATCAGGTTTTTTTTTTTACTAACATTAATATTAAAATCGATTTGGCCAGAAATTCCTATTTCCATCAAAAAAATTCAGTGACTATTTCTTGAGAACGCGCCATCCGATTACGCTGAAATTTTCAGGATACATTAAACCATTTAACCCATTGGTAACTCTAAATTTCTTTGTATCCCTACAACTTCCAATGCAGTCATCTAGCAAAGGGTTGCCACCACGAGGCGTTTTTGCTATTTTCGTACCAATAAATGCTTACATAAACATTTGCAATTAAAATAAGCAAACAATGATAGCGTTTACAGCAGACGTATAGTCCGCGGACTATATACAAAATTCCACCTAAATTATTTAGTCCACCTGTTGTAAACAGTCAGTACCCGACCCAAGCGATAGGTGAGTACACGATTTCAAGCGACCTAACTAGGGCATGCAATCCCGAGATTTCGAAATCCCGACACATTTTGGACATTTTCGGGATCCCGAATTTTTCATCGGGACCATCGAGATTTCAGGATTGATAAAATTCAACCCATTTTGAGAATTAGAACAGTTTTTCATTACGACATGAGCAACTTAATACTAAAAGAAATATAGTTTTATGAAAACAGAGGCGCTAAGGGTTCATTATTACAACTGGCGTATGATTACATGCTTACAATCCCACTAACAAGTCTAGAACTCGAAATAGGTCTGTTCGCGTACTTCAACAAATTGCAGCAGTAACAGAATTTGGCAGCTGGCTTCTTTTTGCTACAAAATTTAACTTGCAACACGAGTACAAAAACGACTTTCTGCGAATCTATTTTAATATATTATAATAGATTCAGGTACGAGAACAGAGCTAATATCTTTTTTAGCAGCTGGATATATGTGCAGCAAAATCAGGTCTAGTTTAAATTTTGAAACTGTTGACGAATTATGTTTATTAAAAGCACACTTTCAAAACGAATCACCAGTTTGAACCAATCGATATAATTACTTATCACTTGTTTCTTCGAAAAGCAATATTATTTTGTAATTGATATGTAAACAACTAAAAAGAATAATGCATTTTTACTATATTATCGTAAATTCCGTTATACTGATTTAATTTCAATTCGTTTATAACTAATTTTATAATTATCTATCATGACCAAATAAGGAAGGAATTATTGGACAAGAAGATAAGGAAATTATATCATAAGATTAAATTAGACTCAATTATAGATTAGTGTTTTACTTGCTAGCACCCATGTACATATGAGCATAAATTTAACATTATAATGAACTTAACTTCCGGTTTTATGTATATATATTTGAAACAAAGCTTTAATTGAGTACGAATAAACCAATATATCTGCTTAAATTCCCTTAATAGAGTTCTTTTATAAAATCCCGAAATCTTGGGTCTATCTCGGGATCCCGAAAATTATAATCCCGAATTTTCGGGACCTCCATTTCAATCTCGGTATTAATGCCCTAGACCTAACCTAAAATAGATCGTGGACTATATCGCTGTAAAGACAACCGACCTAATCCTTCATTTTTGCGCGACTATTAATAATATATGTACGTTGAATTTAAGCTCCCAACCCTCTCATTTGACTCAAAATCGGCAAATGAAAAGATAATTATATATGAATGATATGAACTAAAATTAAACTAAATGACAGCTGTCACGTACAAACGAGGACTAAATTCGACCTGACCAAATTTTAGGTCAGGTCGATGTAAACACCTTAGGACTAAATTCACTTAGTCTGCGCTATAGGTCAGGTCACATTTGGTCCAACCGCTGTAAACCCTACTAATGGTTAAATTTTCTAACGTCTGGACATTTTTGGATGGCAGCCCCAAACACCTTTCTATGGGCCTTTCCACACTTGTATTCTTGATGCACTCCTCAAACCGGTTTTCTGGGCAAGAGGCAGAAGAATCAAGGGGAATTCTCTACAAAAAGTGATGCAAGTGGAGAGAATTTTGCATCACGTTTGAAACTGATTGAAACTGATGCAAATCACTAACACAACTATAAACATAGTTCACGGGTCAGGAATTTTTCATGAAGCACTCAAGTCGAAATGAGAAAAATACAACACGCACACATTCATATGCATAATCGGTATATGAACGATTCCGTTGCTGAAGAATACAAGTGTGGAAATGGTGATCGTTGTCAAACCGGTTTGAAGAGTGCAGCAAGAATACAAGTGTGGAAAGGCCCTTCGAAATTAAATTGGCTTAGAGTCTATTATTACTTAGGGTCTATTATTACTTAGGGTGTCCTTAAGTAGCTAGTGGTAGAATACACACTCAAAATCTGCACAAATCCTCTACTGTTCTTCGTGTTTCTAGCGGTTCGGATAAGTTAGGGTTTTTATAGCTTTTAATGTTACTTTTTAAAGATATTCAAATCTAATATTTTTCGATGCGATATCACCATAAAAGTATTAATATGAGTAAAATATCGAACAGTTTCGGTTCTAGTACAATTTTACTTGGTATCAAATAAAAGTGTCAATACCGTACTTATATCAGTACTTTCATCGTGTTTATTCAGCTTGTTCTAACAGAATGTGACGTCAGATCAAGTCGAGCCTGTCCGAATTAAGTTATCCTCGCCTTGTCATTTCTCTCCTGTATAACAGTTGACGAAGTCACGTTCTGATTTGACTTTTCTATGGCTTGATGGTGTTTTGAGGCAATGTTACGTAGAAAAGCCATAGATTTCAGACACTTCGCCTTGGTTAGCTTCAAACTGTTAGAATAGCTCTGCTACTCTGTTGACGTCACAATCTGTCATAACAAGCTGAAGATGAGGACGAAGACGTGAATTCGGAAAAGCCCCGAGTGTTAGTAGTAATGAGGGAAAGCTATGGGACTAAGGGTAAATTTGGTAGTATTTTCTTCCGCGAACAGAAAATGTTCGGAATATGCACTAGCCATATGTACACGATTTTAACAAGTAAGACTCAAAAGCTCGCAGCCTCAGAACAGAAACATTTAAGGAAATGAAACAAGCGTATATATATATATACGAAATTCAGTGAAGTAATTTTACTACAAAGATAAAATCTATAAATAGAACAAACCGAGAGAATTACTACCTCAGATATTCCCTTTGGTTTCTCAGCTACGTAAATTCTACGAGCTTTTGATTGTTACATGTGATATTCGCGTATACATGGCCTATTATCTCTATATCTATTTTTCTGTTCGCAGAGGAGAAGACTGTAAAATTTGCCCATAGTCCCATAGTTTTCCTTCACTAGCACTAACGCTCAGATTCAGGGAAACTGCTTCAATTCTCACTGCTGTTTTCAGTGGCTCACAGCTTATTTCATGCAGCTAGACATTTAAAATTTGTTACGCTGTTTTTGGAAAACTATGTAAAATATTAAGAAGATTTAAATGGCACGTTTTTAAACAAATATTTATTCATAAAGGTTATTGATTTGTGATCATGCTTCCCTTCTAGTATGTAAATCAGCATAGACAACGTATATCGTCTCTAAAGCTTATCAATGCAGAGAATAATTGATACGGGAAACTCGATCGTTTTGCGGAATAAGCCTCCGAAAGCAGAATCAAAGTGAAATTGTTTTTGTGGGATGATTAAAATTGAAAAATTTTATTGAAATATTATTTCTTTGACAAATTGGTTTCGATCAATTTCCCGTATCAATTATTCTCTGCTTTGATAAGCTTTAGAGACGATATACGTTGTCTATGCTGATTTATAGACTAGAAAGGAAGCATGATCACAAATCAATAACCTTTATGAGTAAATTATGTCTATAGATGTAAGTCGGAGATGTTAAAAATTTTTCACAACTAACGTAAATAAAAAAACTTAATGATCTCCAACTGCAAATGGTCACATCAGTCAAGTATGCGCTGTGAGCTGGTGTCTGATGGGAATCAGTGCATACTTTCGAAACCACTTTCCAAAAAAAAAATGTTCAATAAAATTTTTCAATTTTAATCATCCTGCAAAAACAATTCCACTTTAAATATTTATTGTTCAAGTTAGAAACTTCAAAAATAACACCATTGCCTTTTACACGTACAATATCACACTAAACATTCACTACAGCTAGTTGCCAATTCTTAAAAAAAATGTGTTTCTGCTACACAATCGATCTTTTCAGCCTTAAAAATGTCCGAATTTATTTTTGTAAACTTTATTTTTTATTTATTGTAATCATTTAGCATGTTTTTCTAAATCAATATTCAAAATTTCACGGATAAACAAGAACTAAATTCGTTTTTAAGTTTTAGGTCAGGTGGATAGTGTGCTCGTAAGCAAAAATGCTCTATCTGACATGTTTTCCACTTTTGAGCTAACACCGGATTCGAAAACTTCATACTTAATTACATCATTCTACAAAATATGAAAAACCTATCTTTCGTGGAAGTATGTTAAAATCAATAGTGCAAAATGTCCTTTCCATATATTTGCAGGCTGCTGAAAAACACAAATCATTGAATATCTCCGAAGTTTGATTGAGTTTATATTGGCTTGATTGGGTTGATTTGAGTTTATATTGGCTGGCACAAGGCCACACATATACCTATTTGGACCGTAGTGATACCAGATAAGTGTACCCGGAAAAGGAAAGCTCAGTCCAAACGGCCATCGAAGGCCCCGGACTTTTTTGCGAACTGAAGTATGTCGAGAGATCCATCAGCCAGGGCTCAGCGAAGCAGCGTTGTCTGGTTTTCTCCAAAGCCGGGAGTGACACAGAAGGTGCTGGATTGTTTCTGAGACTCCCGGCTCTTGACCCTTCCTACAGGTGTTGCTGGTTAGGAGTCCCATTTTCATGGCATGTGCTGCTACAAAGACAGTGGCCAGTAATGGTGCCGACTAGCCGCTTGTAGTCAGTCTGCGTTAATTCGAGCGGGTATTTAGTCGCTGGATTGTATGACCCCCACATGATTTTGGTAACCCTGCAGGTCTGAGTTGCTTGCCATCTGCACATCGAACCTTGTATCATTTTGAAGTCGATCGCGTACTTGATTGTTTGGATTGGAGTTGGGATGTCTACTGACGTTGACAGCAGAAAGTTAGCCCCGTTCTTGGCTAACGCGACCGGCCTCTTTCTTCCTTCAATGCCCTTTTGACCGGGAACCCAGAACATTTTGACTCTTCTGTTGTTGCCCAGTCTATTCAGGACCTGAATGCAGTCAAGTACACACTTTGATTTCTGTGTGTAAGACATCAGAGCGTTAACCGCCGCTTGACTGTCTGTAAAGATGTTGATTTACTCACTAGTAGTATCTCTGGCAGGTGATACGTTTGCGGTTATACGAATCCAAAAACCTCCGCCTGAAAAATACTACAGTGATTGGAAAGCCTGAAAGATGAAGCAGGACGTTCAGAGCAGATGAAGGAGTCGAGGCTAAGGCACCTGTGGTACAGCGAGCCGCCAATCGCTGAACTCTGTTCGCAATGCTAGCAAAGATAGTCTTATTCACTGCTGGCCACCAGACCAAGCATCCGTAAGCAAGGATCGGCCTAGCTGTCGCTATATAGATCCAGTGCGTTAAAGCAGGGCTTAGATCCCATGTTTTACCCAGCACTCTTTTGCTGGCGTAAATTGCATTACTTGCCCACTTAACTCTCCCCTCTAAATTCACCTTCCCTGTGAGCTTGCTGTCCAGGATAAGACCCAATAGTCCAGTGAAATTCGACACATAAAAGGCGAAACTTCGAAAAAATTAGGAGAAAGGTGAATTTTGGTGTGAATCTTGATACTGGCGTGCTGAAGAAAATGTCAAAAGTCTTCATCCATCCGAGTGCTGCGTTACATTTTATACGGGGTCAAAGGTCATCAAATGTGATCTTTCGCAAATATCTCAGTAACGGTCACCTCTACAGAAAAACAATGTATGACGAATTTGCAGCTTCGAAAATTTAATAACTTTTTCTTTTATTGATAACCGTTTTTGAGATATATTGATCGAAACAGTTGTAACAAACAGTATGCACTCTCTCAACTGCATGTTTATATTATCCGATTTTGATTACGACTTGGAATATTTGTGAGTTTGTATTTCTATGTTTCCGAAGCCCATAAAAACAAAAGTAAAACGAACATATTTGTCATACTCCAGGTTAGATAGAGAAAAATGTTAATATCCTTTTTCAGAAATTCCGAAGATCATGTCAATATTTTAATAAAAAAACCGATTTTTCCTTTCGAAGCTAGATATATTGAATTTTGTGACAAATATCCATATTTCGTGGGTAATCTGCCCTCTTCTTCAGTGTCTATCAGTCTAATCTTAATCTAACTTAGGTATGCTATTTATAGAGCTTACTTTTAAAGTATTAACTTATACTAATTACCAACTAATTGTCTATTAATTACTTTACTTAAATACATTTAACGATCTATATTAATTAAATTTTCCTCCTCACTATCAAATATGTTCAAATTAACCTGAACAATGGTGATGCACAGTTTCCTTAGGCTGTGTTTAGTCTTCTATTCATTGGGGTTTTCCATATGTTTAGGCTTTCGTACGCATCCAGTTTTCGTACCTGCTGTATCTCCTTAACCACCTACACGTTGTACCGTGTTATGTTGTAATCCTCCTCCCAGATGTGTTTCGTTACTGCTGATCGTACTAATGTTGTATTCCTTTTCCTCGTTGAAGCTGCTTCCCGTTTATGTTCCGTTAGTCTAACACCAACTAACCGTTTCGTTTGATCGATGTATATAAACTAGGAGAAAATTGGTACACATTAAAAACAATCATGTCAATATCAAGTGGAGTCGTCGGCGATGATAAAGTATCAAAGTTCGCACCAAAATCCAACTTCGAAGCACCATGTCAAATTTCCCTGGACTGCAAGTACTTATTTTCTGACTAGAGACTTAACCTGGCGCCGCCCAACCTGATTGGGGCTAATTCAGGAATTTTTGACTTCCTTGCGAAGAGTACAAGATCAGTTTTATGCCGCGGCCCACGGTATTCGCCCACTCCTCAACCAGCCCCAGAGCATACTCGATGAGTTGGCCGAGGGTATGCGGAAACATACTCCTACATCAGCATAGGCCACAACCGTGAGTCCCTTGCTTTCCAACCTTTCCAAAATTGAATTTGTAATCAGGTTCCTCAAGAGAGGGGATAGAACTCCTCCTTGCGGTGTGCCTCTTCGTAGTGATTTGCGACTCCGCTCACTCAGCTGATATGAACCTTTGCTTAAGGGGGAAAATACATGTAACTGCTAAAAAAAAATCGTTTTATTTTTATTACATCAAAATGTTTGAAATGCTCCTAGAATATAGCAAAAAAGTGATATTCGTATTAGTTCTTGAGTTATAGTAAGTTATAGGCGGCGCGGCGTTCCCCAGGTCGGTGGAGCTTTAAAACTTTAAACTTAAACGCGTTTTTCTCAAAGTAGTATTTTTTCAACTGCCGTACAAAATATCTCAAAAAATATTGAACCGATCCGGCTCAAATTTATATCACATTTACAAAGGAGTATTATCTCCTCGTTGAACCTAAATGTTATTGTAATTTCAGAAAAATAATTTGTTTATTAATGTTTAAAGCGTGATTTTTTTGAAAAATAATCGGTTTTTATGTTTAATCTAAAATTAAATTTTTTTTATAAATTTTATTGGTTCACCTATGAATTATATATTTCATTAGCATATTTTTTTTCTTCTGAATGTTGGAAGTTGCCCGGAAAAGGCGTTAAGTTGTACGAGGCAGTTTTTGATGTGTTTTTTTCATTCGCTCGCATCGCCGCCATTTTGTGTTCAAAAATTATTAAAAAAATATTTTCATTTACTGTGAGACATGTACTTTAATGGTTTAATATTGAACATTTTCTGAATGAACAATATGTATATTTTAAATCAATCTGAAATTAGCAAATATTTTTTCGATTTTACATGTATTTCCCCCCTTAAGCATGTTTCTTATGCAGCTACAAATAGCGGGATGGGTGTTGGTTTCTTGAAGTCTCTTCATAATGGCTGTTGTATGCACATTATTGAAGGCACCTTCAATATCTAGAAAAGCTCCCAAAGCCTATTCTCTGTAATGGACTGCCTTTTCTATTTCGAGGACTGCCCTATGGAGAACCGTTTTAACGGATTTCCCTTTCATGTACACGGTTTTGGGCTCTCGATAGAGCTTGAGGTCCAAGTCTTTGTTTGTTATAGAGATCTAGTAATCTTTCAAAAACTTTAAGGAGGAAAGAAATCAGGCTTTACGTGGTTTGGGAACATATGAGAAAAGTACAAAAACGTTCTGCTGCAAGAAGACACCAGGGGCCTTTCCGAATTCGTGTCTCCGACTTGGTCTTGATCTCCGTATAACAGATTATGACGTCAGCGTTTTCGCTGACCTATTATAACAGTTATAGGAGATCAAGATAGACTGTCCGGATTCTCTGTCTTGCCTTGTTATGACATTTAAGCAAAGATGGCGAATGAAAGACTGTGCTCTTGTACCTGGCAGCATGAAACTGATTGAGGGTGGAAGACTACCCCAATGTAAATTAGCTTTGAGACATATTGCACGCATAACGAAAAGAATGAATGCCAACGGTCAGCTACGAATCTGCTTCACAGCACATGGGAACGTTGTACGACAAATGCAATAATCGATTGCATTATCGTTCCTGCTTTACCACGCGAAGCGCTCGTAGAATGGCAAGTCTGGCCTCACATGCACAATAACCGTTTTGATTGTAAGTTTAGATTTTCTTGCATAATTGTAATTTGTAAATATATAAATCAAACATGGTATCATGACGTCTAAACAACGAGGTGAGACTATCATGAACTGTTATACAGGGGAGAAATATCAAGCCGAAGATAAACTATTCGGACAAGCTAAACTTAATGTGACGTCACCTTCTGTTATAACAAGCTCAAGACCAAGGTGAAGACGACAATTCGGAAAGGCCCCAGAAGTGTCAGTTATCAGCGGTTCAATTTTGAAAAATACTCTTGTTGTACCGAGCTTTGAGTTCACCTAGCTCTGATTAGGTACCTGATTTAAATCAGGGATAAAGTTAGTCGTGGAACTAATCACTCCACACTCGTATTTACGGGTTGTCGTGGAATTAAAAAAATAAAATCACTTTGGCCAAAAATTCATATTTCTATATATACGGTATTTTTTGCAATATCTTTATTAAGCGATTTTATCGTAAAATGTTTAAACGGTAATAATCTTGTAGTGACAATAAACAATAAATACTAAGTTTTCGAAAATTTGAAAACATTTGCGACTGGTATCCCTAAATTTCTTTGTGCCCCTATAACTTCCAACTTTTGACGAAATCATCGGATAAAATCGAAATCGATAGAGTTATTTGATTTTGACGCGGGGCAATTGTGGGAGACATTAGGTCCAACCAAAGATGAGTCTGCGTCCGTACGCGCGTATATGCGCCGAGGTAAACCACGCAAAGCATATGTTGCACCCAAACATAACTTTCCGAACAGCCAGAAAAGTGGCATGCTCCTTAAGCAACCTTTTGCTCAATTTTTGTTATGAGCTGTCGGAGCGTAAAGTGGTGATGAGATACGACGTGACATACGGTCGCTTATGCGCTGTATGGGCACTTATGTTCACTCCTGTTTGCGTATGTCAAAAAGTGCCTTTTTTGTTCTAAAACCGGTCGGTTTTGACAGACGATTACGGTCGCAGACTCATCTTTGGTTAGGGCTTTTCAGTTGCAGTGCTGGTAATGTGTTGCAAGCACTAAGCATTTTCTTTGTTTATGTTATGTTACGCTGCTTTCAAAGGTTTGCAGTGTTTGGCTTTCCTAAATCTTGAAAACCCTGAAATCCCTTCAACCCTATGAGTTCAAATGCATTGTTAGATCAAAGATCAAAGTGATTTTGCACTCGGAACAGGTTGGAGCACATGTGGTAGAATATGCATGCAAAATCTGCACGATTCTTCTACTGTCCATCGAATATTAGTATTTCTAGAGGTTCAGGTGCGCTAGTTTTTTTTAAGATATCACCATCTTCACAGTGTTGCCCAATGTATCCTGTGACTAGTCGAAATCAATGTATCCTGTGTATTTAGGGCCGTTCCGAATTTACGCCTTCGTCCTCATCTTCAGCTTGTTATGACAGATTGTGACGTCAGCATAGTAGCTGAGCTATTCTAACAGTTTGAAACAGACCTAGACGAGAGGTCTGTTCGCGTACTTCAGCAAACTGCAGCAGTAACAGAATTTGGCAGCTGGCTTCTTTTTGCTGCAAAATTTGGCTTGCAGCAAGAGTACAAAAACGACTTTCTGCAAATCTATTTTAATATATTATAATAGATTCATAATAGATAATAGATTCATAATAGATAATAGATTAGATTATGATACTTCGTCAACTGTTATACAGGAAAGCAATAGCCTCGTTTATAACGTGGTTTCAAACTGGCTTAAGATTAGTCAAACCACGTTGTATACGCGCAGTGGATTGATTTGAGTTAAGTCGATCCAATCACGAAATTTTACTGGATTGGATCGACTTGGGCGTTAAAAGACTCGGATTGATGGATTGAGGATTGAAAAATGTGAAGCCCACATGAGTTCTATTCATATATGTGACGTTACGATGCGATATACTTTACTTTAGTAGAACTAGCTGCATTTTATTCGGTTAATCCACTTTAATCCAGTCACACCAAAAACCTACTTTGAAGTTTCATTTCAATCCGTTCCACGTCAAACCAGTCCAAGTCGATCCTGGTAATATACACGGCTAATGACAAGGCGTAGATAACTAAATTCGGACAGACTCGACTTGATCTGACATCAATTCTGTTATAACAAGCTGAAGGCGAAGACGAAGACGTCAATTCGGAAAGGCCCTTATTTGTCGTTTGATTTTTTTGTAGCTGACATGTCTAGTGATACGGAATAAAGTTGTGTGGTCATTGCACTGGCTGTGAGTTTAAAAAAGAAGAACAATGGAAGAACATGCCACGATAGTCTATATACAACTGAGCCTATATTGTGCAATACTGATCACAGACGATGCAATATATTCCATATTGCATCGAAATCTTTTTGATTCATTCAATAGGTCTGTTCGCGTACTGCAGCAGCAACAGATTTTTGCAGCTGGCTTCTTTTTGTGGCAAATTTTGGATTGCAGCAAGAGTACAAAAACGACTTGCGAATCTATTTTAATATATTATAATAAAAAAATCAGGTACGCGAACATACTTAATATGTTGCAGAATCCTTCAATACGATCCAGACACGATCAATATTATTGTACAATGCTAAATATTGTGCACTATTATTGATCGTCTAGGGACCGCTTGAGTAAGCTAAAATTATTTCTAATCATATGTCCGCAGCTGTAGATATATGTTAGTATTAAAATCACTTTGGTCGAAAATTCATATTTCTATGTAGATATAAATATGAATTTATCTTACTTTTGTGGTTTTGAGTAACCTTTTTCCTACCACAGCAGTAATTTATACCCAAAAAGTTTTTACCTGAGAAGTTAGAGAACAGATCTAAAGTTCATGTAAAAGATGTGTTCCAGAAGAAACTCTTCGGGTAACTTAGGAAGACGCGGGATGTCCTGAGATGGGAAACATGCCCATTAAAAAAAAGCGACAATTGTAATAACTGGAATTAAGAACTTGTTCAAGTGGCATATCGTTAGAGCATTGACGTAATTTTATAAGTTTTATAATGAATTTGATAATAGGTGCGTTTTATTTTACATCCAGAGTAGTGCAGGATATCGATTTGCACACGAAACAACAACAACAACATCCAGAGTACGAACACTTGTGAATTCAGTGGAGTTCGTACTCGTGCTCTCTGTGGAACGTATTTCGAAAAGTCATGTCAACTGGAATAGTTGGAATTTTCAAAAATTTCCATGTCACCCTGTCAACCAGGATAAATAGTCATACATTTGAAAACGGCGTTGGTTTTATGACAGTTCAAATTTTGAAATGACAACTGTCTGACAGAAAAAAAACTCGCGTTCTACTCTGGATCGTTTTATTATGCATGCAGGATACCTACTACACTCTGGATGAAAATAAAACGCTGCTAATATTCTTGTTAAATAATTTTTTTGTCTTGCTGATTGTCGAAGAAAATTAGTATTAAAGTGACTGACTGAAAATTTATTTTTGTATGTATATATTTATATACATATGTAATAAAATTAAATGCATTCTAAAACTTATAAAATCAAAGCTTGTCATAGTTTGCCACAACTTGTGTGATATGCGACTGAACAAGTTCTTAATTCTACTTATTACGATTAACGCTTTATTGAAATTTATTAGGCGTGTTTTTTTGCTCCTCTATCCAGCAGAGAATAGAGTATATGCATTGGAAACAACAACACTCCTGTACCAGTGAATTCACTAGTATATAAATTCTATTCCTCATTTGTAGTTCAAGTGCTTAACTATAGAATGTGCTGATAGAAAAAAGAAAAGCTCATAAGAAGTTGTATTTTTTGCTGGAAGGTGGTTTTGGGGTTTTCATGGTTATGTTGAATGTTTTGGTAGTTAGGAAATTAGAAAAAGCCCTCATAACGTGTAGAAAGTTAAAAGAGGTAATTTTCTGTTAGTTATTTTTCTATTTTCTATCGATTGTGGTAGTGTATACTAGTTATTTTCTCCCTTTATTTTCAGCAACCTCTGTCAGTCTTAGCGAATACACGTCTGTTTTATACTAGATCGTTGTTTTTGCGGCATAGTTATATTCTGTTTGTCACGGTCGCATGTTCTGTATCGGAGCAAAAAAACACGCCTTGAGCATAGTACTGAGTTCGAGTTCACGTGAAATTTTGACATGTCTCCATTATCTGGTCATTCTTTCGAGCGAAAATTTTGGCAATGGAGAAAAGAAGAGACAATGCTCATTTCTGACGGATAAAATGTCAAGAATTTCACTTTTCGATCGATTTTCTTATTGGAAAGTCATTTGCACTGCTCAGTTTTCAAATTGAAACACCAAATGTCACTTTTTAGCCCGAAAGAATAAACTGCACAAACTAAAGCTGATTTAACCAAAGATGAGTCGGCGGCCGTAATCATCTGTCAAAACCGACCGGTTTTAGAGCAAAAAAGGCACTTTTTGACGTACGCAAACATGAGTGAATTTAAGTGCCCATACAACGCATAAGCGAACGTATGTCAAGTCGTATCTCATTACCACTTTAAGCATAGTACTGAGTTTGATTTCACGTGAAATTTTCATACAAAATTTCACGTGAAATCTGTTTCGGCGAAAATTTAGCTTGAAAATAAGCAAGTTTGGTACTGTGTTCTTAGCATGAAAAGTTGCTTTGAAGTTGCTTTCGCTTTGAAAACATAGATGGAACTAAAACATGTTGTCAATCATTTCACGCCAATTTAGTTTGTGCAGTTCATTCTTTCGAGCTAAAAAGTGACATTTAGTGTTTGAATTTGAAAATTGAGTAGTGCAAATGACTTTCCAATAAGAAAATCGATCGAAAATTGAAATTCTTGACATTTTATCCGTCACGAATGAGCATTGTCTCTGCTTTTCTCTGTTGTCAAAATTTTCGCTCGAAAGAATGGCCAGATAATGGGGAAATGTCAAAATTTAGCTTCACGGTTAACTCAGTACCAGCCTTTACGTACGGACAGCTCATAGTAAAAATTGAGCAAAAGGTTGCTTAGAGAGCATGCCACTTTTCTGGCTGTTCGGTAAGTTATGTTTGGGTGCAACATATGCTTTGCGTTGTTTACCTCGGCGCATACGTCAACGTACGGACGCAGACTCATCACTAGTTGGACCTTAAATTGGCGTGAAATGATTGGAGACATGTTTCAGTGCCATCTACGTTTTCAACGCGAAAGCAACTTCAAAGCAACTTTTCATGCTAAGAACTTAGTACAACTCTTGCTTATTTTCAAGCTGAATTTTCGCCGAAACAGATTTCACGTGAAATTTTGTATGAAAATTTCACGTGAAATCGAACTCAGTACTATGCTTTATGTTTTATGCTTGTCCATGATAAAAAATTGGAAATTACAAACCCTATGTGAGCGCTGAGTGCCTAAAATCAGGCAAGGAATTTTGTTTCAAATTTCGATTTGTTATAACTTCTGACAGAAACATTAGATAATCGTGAAATTTGCAGAGCGTGTTGATGTTAACTGAAACTACACACGCATGGTAGTCTGTAGCTACGGCTGGCACTTGTAAAAAATCCTTTAAATTATCGATCCTCCAGAAATATTTTGCTTTTTGAAACGAAATTCACATTAATGATAAATTTTAACCTTTTTTCACCATGTCAAATTTAAATTAAGCTAAATTTAGTAGAAGTTTGATTGAAAAATTGGGATAGACTCTATAACGTCCGGTGCAGTCATCAAATTAAAACGAAATTCATGTTGTAAATTGACCTTATTGTAACCCGAATTCCGTAGGGATTTCTTTGAAATATCACGAAAGTGCTACCAGCTATGGTAATTTTTGTAATTTTTTGTCATTTCTTTATTAAGCGATGTTGTCCTTAAATTTTCAAATAGGTTAGGTTAGTGAAGAGGGCTGCGGGAACGCGGCCAGCATTAGGCCACCAGTTTGGCCCCATTTGCCACCCTCATAGACAATCACACGCATTCACATTTACAGCTATGGCACTGGCGGGATTCGAACTCGCAGGCTCCGTAGCACGTTGCTTTTCGGCCTGACGCCTTAGCCAGCAGAGCTACCTGGCCCCCCAAATTTTCAAATTAGAATTATTCTGCAATAACAACAAATATTTAGTTTTCGATAGTTCGAAAAGTTTTGCGGGTGGTAACTCTGAAATTCTTTTCACCCGCCAGTGATTCAATCGAAACTAAATTCGCAGGGTGGGTTTAACTTAACGTGAAGCAAATTTGGAATATATTTTGCTTTGCTGCTAACATAGGGTAACCCGCATCAGATATTTTCGTAAATATTGCACCAACAAATTACATACTCATATGCAAAGCATTTGCAATAAAAATAAGGAACCAATTTTTAAATTTTCCGAGTTTTGAAAATTTTTCGGATGGCAGCCTCAAACAACGTTTAACCGCCGAAACTTTCAATGAAATCCTCCGATAAGAACGAAATTCAAAGGATAAGTTGATTCAAATATGAGCTTGTTATGGTAAACCAGTGAGGTAGTAGAAATGGAGTGGACATTCCTATAAGATTTACATTGAAGGGGATGGTAGTAATTTTTTGTTTGCTCATTGTCAAATCGGGTCAAATCCAAGTAGTTCCCCTCCAATTTGACAATTAGATCATAATGGCGGAAAGGCAACTTTAACATGCTTTGTGCGGGATTGAACGGGCTAATGGTGGAAAGTTATACCGTCCGTGTCCACGGGCTGTGGTAAACTTATTGCTGCTACGTTGGAAAAGTGTTGCCAGCACTGAACATTTTCATCATCTATGTTATAGGTAGATTCTACAGCGTTTGGACCAAATGTGACCTGACCTATAGCGCGAACTAAGTGAATTTTGACCTAAGGTGTTTACATCAACCTGACCTAAAATTTGGTCAGGTCGAATTTAGTCCTCGTTTGTACGTGGCAGCTGTCATTTAGTTTAATTTTACTTCTACACTGTAATTATCTTTTCATTTGTCTCCCAAACATATTTATTTGAATGTTTTTTATACAAACGAGAGGGTTGTGAGCTTAATTAAATTCAATGTATAATGTATGTATAATTAAATCAATGCTTAGGTCGGGTGTGTTTACAGCGATATAGTCCACAACCTATTTTAGATCAGGTCGCTTAAAATCGTGGATTGACCTATCGCTTGGTTTGGGTACTGAGTGTTTACAGCGGGTGGACTAAATAATTTAGGTGGAATTTGGTGTATAGTCTGCGGACTAAGCGTTCGCTGTAAACGCTACCATAGTTGCGCTTTGTTCCTATGGATAAAAAATGGTTGATATGATATTACAAAAAAGTCTAGCGCATCAGAACCGCTAGAAAACTAATTTTCGAAGAAGTGATCTTTGAGGGATTTAAAAATGTGTCAAGACGTTATACACTTCTTTGTAGTATCATATCAAGCATTTCTTACTAAACAAATATCATTTTCTGACAGCATTTCCTATAACACAAATGATGAAAATGTTCAGTGCTGGCAACATTTGTTCAACATAGCAGCAATAAATCTACCATAAAATGCTCGTGCTTAATCAACTTATCCTTTGAACTTCGTTTTCATCCAAGAATATCATCGAAAGTTTCAGCGATTAAACTATGTCTGGGGTTGCCATCTGAAAAATTTCCAAAACTCGGAAAATCTAAATATCGGTTGCTTATTTTATTGAAAATGCTTTGCTTATGAATACAAAATGGAAGCATCTGTTGGTGCAATATTTACGAAATTGTCTGGTGCTGGCAATAATGTGCTAGCACCATAGTTGCTTCACATTGTGTTAAACCCACCTTATGAATTTCGTTTCGATTGAATGGCGCGCTGCAAGTTATAGGAGTGAATATAATTTTAGGGTTACCACCGTCCAAACTTTTTAAATTTTTAAAACGTAAATAATTGTTGTTAATTGTCATTGCAGGATCATTCCCATTTGGAAATTTTACGACAACATCGCTCGATAAAGAAATGTAAATAAATTACGAAATTCATCAAAGCTGGATTTTTCAACGAACTTCCTACAGAATTAGAAATGCAACAAGATCCACTTATCACATGAATTCCGTTTTGATTTCTCTACTGCATCGGAAGCTATAGGGGAAAACCCTTTTCCTGAGCAAATTTACAATATTTAGGACACAAAAATTGCAATAGCTGGCGACTCTATACTAATTTTTCAGCCAAATTTCTATCTATCTTAGAGTAAGGTTCACCTACTGCGTGAATTTTGTTAAAATCTGGTGGCTAAACAGTTTTTTTTCTCACCGATATTTCCAAATGGCACCACTGCCACAGTGTTGCCCGTATTTCGAAATCACTTCTATCAGACCTGGTCCTAGTTAATACCAACACTCCTGTAAATGTCATATTGATCGCATTATCCGATCGTCAGTTCTCGTGAACAGAAATTTTGAGTGCTGAAAATAGACGTAATTTGATCACGGGTTGCCGATCTTGTTTACCGCGGAATTTTAAAAATTTTTATTTCACTTGGTTGTCAAAAGTCAAAATTAATCAATAATTTGAATTCGTTTTCAAAAATCAAAAATTTTTCAGGAGGGTCGATGATTTGAAGGATTTTTTTCTTCAGGAGCCTGCTATGGCTACATAGTTGCCCGTACAGTCTTGAAAGTCCATGTGTGGTAAATTATAGTCTACATCAATACGCTCTGCAAATTTCACGATGATCCATTGTTCTTCTTAGAAGTTATGACAAATCGAAATTTGAAAAAAAATCCTTGCCTACTTTTAGACACTCAGCGCCAACACAAGGCTCAAAATTTCCAATTCTTTATCATAAGCAAACTAAAAACATAATAAGTTTTTATTCCTAGTACTTTTTTTAACAAAAATGTATACTGCTTGGAAATATTGGAGTACCTGAAAATTCACTAAATGCCCGCCGCCGCCAAAAGGCTTAAGATATCTGAATTTTAGCAAGTCGTGGACCTACCTGTTATATACATCTGACCTCCGGAAATTTCAGCTCAATCGGATCGGCCAATCCAGAGATTGTCTCGCTTAATCATTTTGCGGATATATATAATCATTTTCCTGATATATATATATATATATATATATATATATATATATATATAT